>CM008344.1:10333820-10357772 GCA_002525835.2 Ipomoea batatas
GTTTATTTATGAACGTAATAGGTGTAAGGTTAATTTTCTTTAATTATGTATGTAATATGTGTACGTTTAATTTCTTTTAATTATGTACTTAATATGTTTATCATTAATTTTCTTAATTGATTAAGAAAGTTTTTACAAAGGAGAAGAAAAAACGAGAGAAGGACCATAGGGGATAGAGAAAAGAGTTAGAAACCTGTGTGACAAAAAAATTGTATTATTGATGGGGGGCACTCACTGGATCTTCTACAACTGACAGTTCACGCGACTGTCTCTTGCTCCCTGAATCTGCTACAACCGAAAATTCACGCGGCGGTCTCTTGCGAGTGGGCTGCCATTTCCCTCCCAAATCCCAAATCCCATTTAGGGTTGATTTGATTTACAAAGCAATTGATACTCGTGCGTAACACGTGCTTGTTCCTACCATCATCTTTACTCTTTTGTTGTTTCTACTTTCTGATCCAACAGCCCAAGACATTCCAATGACAAAAACAATTCATTTTCTTTGAGTTCAAACATATCAACAAGATTTTGCCCACTCTCTTTCAACTTGTCGTCGGTCCATGGCCTGTAAATGCATTCTTCAAACTTCACCATATATTCCTCCTCATTCTGCTTCACAACATTTTTCACACTTTCTGAGCCCTTTCCAAGACAAAAAAAAATGGAGGGATGATGGGAAAATTTCTGAGATAACTGATGTCATAACCTGTTCATGGTCAGTGACTATGGCTTTGGGAGCTTCACCACCCATTGCTCTCAGCCATGTCCTCATCACCCAAGAAAGTGTTACAGAGCTTTCATCAGATAGCAATGCAGTTCCGAGTAACACGAGCTTATAGTGAGGGATTTTATACTTGTTTCTGATATACATACGTAGCGTCAAAGGACACAACATCACTAAAATGTGCATAATCGTGTCTACTTTTGGCACCGACCCATAAAAAGTTTTTCAATCGATGATCTTAACTTACGTCAACAGCATAAAAGAAGTTGGAATTCATACTTTGCATCTGAATGAAGAATTCCAGTAAAATATTTGCATCCCCTGCATCTAGGGTTGATTTGATTTGCAAAGCAATTGATACTCGTGCGTAACACGTGCTTGTTCCTACCATCATCTTTCCTCTTTTGTTGTTTCTACTAGATTTTAGCTTCTTCTTTTTTCCGAGGGTTTGATTTTTTAGAGATCTCAAATTTGGGGTGAAAAATGGAGAGAATGGAAAGACTGATAGGGAAAGAATTGGGGGAGAGAGAAATTTATTTTCGGGAGAGACGGTTCTCTTAGGAAAATGTGGAAAAGATCTGACTAGGGGGTAGAGAAAAATTTATTTGTCGAAGCGACGATTCTCTTTAGATGATGCGGGAAAGGGTTAGGGGAGAGGGAAAATTAATTTTTGGAGAGACGATTCTCTTCAGAAAATGGGGGAAATGGTTGTCGGAGAGGGAAATTTATTTTCCAGAGACGCAGTTCTCTTCGAATAATAAATGTCCTAGGTGCATGGCACGTGGGTCAATAGTGTGTTTGCTTGCTTCCACGTGTCAGTTAGGTGAGACAGATATCCCCTACCAATAACATATATATCATTTCAATAATAAAATTTGATGAAATTATAAACAATTTTAATATTTGAAAGTGAACATTTATTTGAAATTATAAGATTTGTATAATAGCGTTGAAATTGATTATTTAAAAATTATTTTAGAAGAAGTCTTACAAAATTAGAATGAAGAGCATGCCTAATTGATATTATTTTAAGTAATAAAAATATAATATAATCAAATTAAGGAAATCTCTATGTTTCATTATCGTAGTAAGATTAAAGTTTTAAATACAGGTTGGTAATTTGAACGTAATATGTGTATATTTAATTTTCTTTAATTATGGATGTAATATGTGTATGTTTATTTTCCTTTAATTACCCACAGTAATATGTGTATGTTTTATTTCTTATGTGGTATGCAAATTTATCATTAATTCCAATAAAAATGAGGTCGTTTTATTATAATTACTATATGGTAATTAATTAATGAGGATATATCATTCTTAATTAATACTATACTAATTTTGACATCTATGTAATCTCAATAATTACGGTAATTAAGGAGTATATATTATTCTTAATAAAATAATATGTAGATATTTAATTTCGTTTATTTATGAACGTAATAGGTGTAAGGTTAATTTTCTTTAATTATGTATGTAATATGTGTACGTTTAATTTCTTTTAATTATGTACTTAATATGTTTATCATTAATTTTTTTAATTGATTAAGAAAGTTTTTACAAAGGAGAAGAAAAAACGAGAGAAGGAGCATAGGGGAGAGAGAGAAGATCGAGTTAGAAACCTGTGTGACAAAAAAAATTGTACAATTGATGGTGGGCGCTCACTGGATCTTCTACAACTGACAGTTCACGCGGCTGTCTCTTGCTCACTGAATCTGCTACAACTGAAAATTCACGCGGCGGTCTCTTGCAAGTGGGCTGCCATTTCCCTCCCAAATCCCAAATCCCAAATCCCCTTTAGGGTTGATTTGATTTACAAATTAAAGCAATTGATACTCGTGTGTAACACGTGCTTTTCCTACCATCATCTTTCCTCTTTTGTTGTTTATACTTTCTGATCCAACATCGCAAGACATTCCAATGACAAAAACAATTCATTTTCTTTGAGTTCAAACATATCAACAAGTTTTTGCCCACTCTCTTCCAACTCGTCGTCGGTCCATGGCCTGTAGATGCATTCTTCAAACTTCACCATAAATTCCTCCTCAGTCTGCTTCACAACATTTTTCACACTTTTTGAGACCTTTCCAAGACAAAAAAAAAAGGGGGATGATGCGAAAATTTATGAGATAACTGATGTCATAGCCTGTTCATGGTCAGTGACTATGGCTTTGGGAGCTTCACCACCCATTGCTCTCAGCCTTGTCCTCATTGTAAAGGAGTAGTATATAACAGATTCTTGTCATGCTTAGTTTAGTGGTTAGACTTTGTCTGCTTCTGTTAGAATTAGTCTGCGTGTAATTAGTGTAGGAGTTAGTTTTGCAGGGCTATTTAAACCATCCTGGTGCTTCATAATAAATCATCATTCCTCCCATCTCTATATGGTATCAGAGCGCTGGTTCTGTTGATATTGTTGTCCGTTATTAGTCCGGTTGGGTTTGTAATTGTTTCGACTAGTTTGCGAAAAACTGGACTGTCGTTGTGTCACATTAACAGTAGCGAGGAGAGCTTGCTTGGCAGCATCTTTCTTCTTCTGTTGTCTTTCAAACTCTGTCAGAACATCCTTCAGTTCCGAAAAAGTAATCGGAACCGGGCGTATACGTAGCGCGGGAACGATATGATCATAATCCTCATTGAGTTGTGTGAGAATATGAATCACCAAGTCTTGCTCACTAATCGGATTTTGAGCAAGTGCGAGAGCCTCTGCAATGTGGAACATCTCATCAATATACTCTTCTATAGGACGACTATTTTGGGGATTCGATGCGAGCTTGGTTTTGAGGACACAATGCGGGATGGTGAGGAGCTTGCGAAGTTGGTAGTTAATCGGTCCCATGATACAGCAGATGATGCTGCTGAAGAGATCAGGGGTTGGATAGTGTCAGAACAACTCCCTAAAATGGCATTGAGAATGGTTTGATCTTGTCTAAACCATGGGAGATATGCAGGATTAAGTTCCTTTTGGGCTACATCAGAAAATTGCGCAGGGGCTGGCGATGTACCATCAATATATCCAAGCAAGTCTAGACCAATGAGGGAGGCTTGAATCTGTTTTCTCCAAACTTGAAAGTTTGAAGATGTTAATTTAATGGGAAAATTTGTTGGAGCATTAAGCTGAATTATTTGTTTCTCTGTAGGGAGGGCCATTGGCAGGGAAGAAAAAAAAAATTATGCTCGTTAGAGTTTGCTCTCAGCCATGTCCTCATCACCCAAGAAAGTGTTGCAGAGCTTTCATCAGATAGCAATGCAGTTCCGAGTAACACAAACTCATAGTGAGGGATTTTATACTTGTTTCTGATATACATACATAGCGTCAAAGGACACAACATCACTAAAATGTGCATAATCGTGTCTACTTTTGGCATCGACCCATAAAAAGTTTTTCAATCGATGATCTTCACTTACGTCGACAGCATAAAAGAAGTTGGAATTCATACTTTGCAACTGAATGAAGAATTCCAGTAAAATATTTGCCTCCCCTGCATCTAAGCTTGATTTGATTTGCAAAGCAATTGATACTCGTGCGTAACACGTGCATGTTCCTACCATCATTTTTCCTCTTTTGTTGTTTCTACTATATTTTAACTTCTTTTTTTTCCGAGGGTTTGATTTTTTAGAGATCTTAGATTTGGGGAGAAAAATGGAGAGAATGGGAAGAATGATAGGGAAAAAATTGGGGGAAAGAGAAATTTATTTTCGTGAGATACGGTTCTCTTAGGAAAATTTGGAAAAGATCTGACTTGGGGGTAGAGAAAAATTTATTTGTCGAAGAGACGATTCTCTTTAGATGATGCGGGAAAGGGTTGGGGGAGAGGGAAAATTAATTTTTGGAGAGACGATTCTCTTCAGAAAATGGGGGAAATGGTTGTCGGAGAGGGAAATTTATTTTCGAGAGAGGCAGTTCTCTTGGAATATATAATAAATGTCCTAGGTGCATGGCACGTGGGTCAATAGTGTGTTTGCTTGCTTCCACGTGTTAGTTAGGTGAGACAGATATCCCCTACCAATAACATATATATCATTTCAATAATAAAATTTGATGAAATTATAAACAATTCTAATATTTGAAAGTGAACATTTATTTGAATTTATAAGATTTGTATAATAGCGTTGAAATTGATTATTTACAAATTATTTTAGAAGAAGTCTTACAAAATTAGAATGAAGAGCATGCCTAATTGATATTATTTTAAGTAATAAAAATATAATATAATCAAATTAAGGAAATCTCTATGTTTAATTATAATAGTAAGATTAAAGTTTTAAATACAGATTGGTAATTTGAACGTAATATGTGTATATTTAATTTTCTTTTATTATGGATGTAATATGTGTATGTTTATTTTCCTTTAATTACCCACCGTAATATGTGTATGTTTAATTTCCTATGTGGTAGGCAAATTTATCATTAATTCCAATAAAAATGAGGTCGTTTTATTATAATTACTATATGGTAATTAATTAATGAGGATATATCATTATTAATTAATACTACTCTAATTTTGACATCTATGTAATCTCAATAATTACAGTAATTAAGGAGTATATATATATATATTTTTTTTGAAAACAAGGAGTATATATTATTCTTAATAAAATAATATGTAGATATTTAATTTCGTTTCTTTATGAACGTAATATGTGTAAGGTTAATTTTCTTTAATTATGTATGTAATATGTGTATGTTTAATTTCTTTTAATTATGTACTTAATATGTGTATCATTAATTTTCTTAATTGATTAAGAAAGTTTTTACAAAGGAGAAGAAAAAACGAGAGAAGGAGCATAGGGGAGAGAGAGAAGATCGAGTTAGAAACCTGTGTGACAAAAAAAATTGTACTATTGATGGGGGGCGCTCATTGGATCTTCTACAACTGACAGTTCACGCGGCTGTCTCTTGCTCACTGAATCTGCTACAACTGAAAATTCACGCGGCGGTCTCTTGCGAGTTGGCTGCCATTTCCATCCCAAATCCCAAATCCTAAATCCCCTTTAGGGTTGATTTGATTTACAAAGCAATTGATACTCGTGCGTAACACGTGCTTGTTCCTACCATCATCTTTCCTCTTTTGTTGTTTCTACTTTCTGATCCAACAATGCAAGACATTCCAATGACAAAAACAATTCATTTTCTTTGAGTTCAAACATATCAACAAGATTTTTGCCCTCTCTTCCAACTCCTCGTCGGTCCATGGCCTGTAAATGCATTCTTCAAACTTCACCATAAATTCCTCCTCATTCTGCTTCACAACATTTTTCACACTTTTTGAGACCTTTCCAACACAAAAAAATGGAGGGATGATGGGAAAATTTCTGAGATAACTGATGTCATAGACTGTTCAATGGTTAGTGAATATGGCTTTGGGAGCTTCACCACCCATTGCTCTCAGCCATGTCCTCATCACCCAAGAAAGTGTTGCAGAGCTTTCATCAGATAGCAATGCAGTTCCGAGTAACACGAACTCATAGTGAGGGATTTTATACTTGTTTCTGATATACATACATAGCGTCAAAGGACACAACATCACTAAAATGTGCATAACCGTGTCTACTTTTGGCATCGACCCATAAAAAGTTTTTCAATCGATGATCTTCACTTACGTCGACAGCATAAAAGAAGTTGGAATTCATACTTTGCATCTGAATGAAGAATTGCAGTAAAATATTTGCCTCCCCTGCATCTAAGCTTGATTTGATTTGCAAAGCAATTGATACTCGTGTGTAACACGTGCTTGTTCCTACCATCATTTTTCCTCTTTTGTTGTTTCTACTATATTTTCGCTTCTTTTTTTTTTCGAGGGTTTGATTTTTTAGAGATCTTACATTTGGGGAGAA
Source organism: Ipomoea batatas (assembly GCA_002525835.2). Classification (NCBI taxonomy): domain Eukaryota; kingdom Viridiplantae; phylum Streptophyta; class Magnoliopsida; order Solanales; family Convolvulaceae; genus Ipomoea; species Ipomoea batatas. Next base: position 10,340,380 of record CM008344.1, read on the forward strand.
AAATGGAGAGAATGGGAAGAATGATAGGGAAAAAATTGGGGGAAAGAGAAATTTATTTTCGTGAGAGACGGTTCTCTTAGGAAAATGTGGAAAAGATCTGACTTGGGGTAGAGAAAAATTTATTTGTCGAAGAGACGATTCTCTTTAGATGATGCGGGAAAGGGTTGGGGGAGAGGGAAAATTAATTTTTGGAGAGACGATTCTCTTCAGAAAATGGGGGAAATGGTTGTCGGAGAGGGAAATTTATTTTCGAGAGAGGTAGTTCTCTTGGAATATATAATAAATGTCCTAGGTGCATGGCACGTGGGTCAATAGTGTGTTTGCTTGCTTCCACGTGTCAGTTAGGTGAGACAGATATTCCCCACCAATAACATATATATCACTTCAATAATAAAATTTGATGAAATTATAAACAATTCTAATATTTGAAAGTGAACATTTATTTCAAATTATAAGATTTGTATAATAGCGTTGAAATTGATTATTTAAAAATTATTTTAGAAGAAGTCTTACAAAATTAGAATGAAGAGCATGCCTAATTGATATTATTTTCAGTAATAAAAATGTAATATAATCAAATTAAGGAGATCTCTATGTTTAATTATCATAGTAAGATTAAAGTTTTAAATACATATTGGTAATTTGAACGTAATATGTGTATATTTAATTTTCTTTGATTACGGATGTAATATGTGCATGTTTATTTTCCTTTAATTACCCACCGTAATATGTGTATGTTTAATTTCCTATGTGGTAGGCAAATTTGTCATTAATTCAAATAAAAATGAGGTCGTTTTATTATAATTACTATATGGTAATTAATTAATGCGGATATATCATTCTTAATTAATAGTATACTAATTTTGACATCTATCTAATCTCAATAATTACGGTAATTAAGGATTATATATTATTCTTAATAAAATAATATGTAGATATTTAATTTCGTTTATTTATGAACGTAATATGTGTAAAGTTAATTTTCTTTAATTATGTATGTAATATGTGTATGTTTAATTTCTTTTAATTATGTACTTAATATGTGTATCATTAATTTTCTTAATTGATTAAGAAAGTTTTACAAAGGAGAAGAAAAAATGAGAGAAGGAGCATAGGGGAGAGAGAAAAGAGTTAGAAACCTGTGTGACAAAAAAAATTGTATTATTGATGGGGGGGCGCTCACTAGATCTTCTACAACTGACAGTTCACGCGACTGTCTCTTGCTTCATGAATCTGCTACAACCGAAAATTCACGCGGCGGTCTCTTGTGAGTGGGCTGCCATTTCCCTCCCAAATCCTAAATCCCCATTAGGGTTGATTTGATTTACAAAGCAATTGATACTCGTGCGTAACACGTGCTTGTTCCTACCATCATCTTTCCTCTTTTGTTGTTTCAACTTTCTGATCCAACAATGCAAGACATTCCAATGACAAAAACAATTCATTTTCTTTGAGTTCAAACATATCAACAGGATTTTTCCCTCTCTTCCAACTCCTCGTCGGTCCATGGCCTGTAAATGCACTCTTCAATCTTCACCATAAATTCCTCCTCATTCTGCTTCACAACATTTTTCACACTTTTTGAGACCTTTCCAAGACAAAAAAAAATGGAGGGATGATGGGAAAATTTCTTAGATAACTGATGTCATAGCCTGTTCATGGTCAGTGACTATGGCTTTGGGAGCTTCACCACCCATTGCTCTCAGCCATGTCCTCATCACCCAAGAAAGTGTTGCAGAGCTTTCATCAGATAGCAATGCAGTTCCGAGTAACATGAACTCATAGTGAGGGATTTTATACTTGTTTATGATATACATACGTAGCGTCAAAGGACACAACGTCACTAAAATGTGCATAATCGTGTCTACTTTTGGCATCGACCCATAAAAAGTTTTTCAATCGATGATCTTCACTTACGTCGACAGCATAAAAGAAGTTGGAATTCATACTTTGCATCTGAATGAAGAATTCCAGTAAAATATTTGCCTCCCCTGCATCTAGGGTTGATTTGATTTACAAAGCAATTGATACTCGTGCGTAAGACGTGCTTGTTCCTACCATCATTTTTCCTCTTATGTAGTTTCTACTACATTTTCGCTTCTTTTTTTTTTCCGAGGGTTTGATTTTTTAGAGATCTCAAATTTGGGGAGAAAAATGGAGAGAATGGGAAGAATGATAGGGAAAGAATTGGCGGAGAGAGAAATTTATTTTCGGGAAAAACGGTTCTGTTAGGAAAATGTGGAAAAGATCTGACTTGGGGGTAGAGAAAAATTTATTTGTCGAAGAGACGATTCTCTTTAGATGATGCGGGAAGGGGTTGGGGGAGAGGGAAAATTAATTTTTGGAGAGACGATTCTCTTCAGAAAATGGGGGAAATGGTTGTGGGAGAGAGAAATTTATTTTCCAGAGAGGCGATTCTGTTCGAATAATAAATGTCCTAGAAGAAGTCTTACAAAATTAGAATGAAGAGCATGCCTAATTGATATTATTTTAAGTAATAAAAATATAATATAATCAAATTAAGGAAATCTCTATGTTTAATTATCATAGTAAGATTAAACTTTTAAATACAGATTGGTAATTTGAACGTAATATGTGTATATTTAATTTTCTTTAATTATGGATGTAATATGTGTATGTTTATTTTCCTTTGATTACCCACCGTAATATGTGTATGTTTAATTTCCTATGTGGTAGGAAAATTTATCATTAATTCCAATAAAAATGAGGTCGTTTTATTATAATTACTATATGGTAATTAATTAATGAGGATATATCATTCATAATTAATACTATACTAATTTTGACATCTTTGTAATCTCAATAATTACGGTAATTAAGGAGTTTATATTATTCTTAATAAAATAATATGTAGATATTTAATTTCGTTTATTTATGAATGTAATATGTGTAAGGTTAATTTTCTTTAATTATGTTTGTAATATGTGTATGTTCAATTTCTTTTAATTATGTACTTAATATGTGTATCATTAATTTTCTTAATTGATTAAGAAAGTTTTTACAAAGGAGAAGAAAAAACGAGAGAAGGAGCATAGGGGAGAGAGAAAAGAGTTAGAAACCTGTGTGACAAAAAAAATTGTATTATTGATGGGGGCGCTCACTGGATCTTCTACAACTGACAGTTCACGCGGCTGTCTCTTGCTCACTGAATCTGCTAAACTGAAAATTCACGCGGCGGTCTCTTGCGAGTGGGCTGCCATTTCCCTCCCAAATCCCAAATCCCAAATCCCCTTTAAGGTTGATTTGATTTACAAAGCAATTGATACTCGTGCGTAACACGTGCTTGTTCCTACCATCATCTTTCCTCTTTTGTTGTTTCTACTTTCTGATCCAACAGCGCAAGACATTCCAATGACAAAAACAATTCATTTTCTTTGAGTTCAAACATATCAACAAGATTTTGCCACCTCTCATCCAACTCCCCGTCGGTCCATGGCCTATAAATGCATTCTTCAAACTTCACCATAAATTCCTCCTCATTCTACTTCACAACATTTTTCACACTTTCTGAGACCTTTCCAAGACAAAAAAAAATGGAGGGATGATGGGAAAATTTCTGAGATAACTGATGTCATAGCCTATTCATGGTCAGTGACTATGACTTTGGGAGCTTCACCACCCATTGCTCTCAGCCATGTCCTCATCACCCAAGAAAGTGTTGCAGAGCTTTCATCAGATAGCAATGCAGTTCCGAGTAACACGAACTCATAGTGAGGGATTTGATACTTGTTTCTGATATACATACGTAGCGCCAAAGGACACAACATCACTAAAATGTGCATAATCGTGTCTACTTTTGGCATCGACCCATAAAAAGTTTTTCAATCGATGATCTTCACTTACGTCAACAACATAAAAGAAGTTGGAATTAATACTTTGCATCTGAATGAGGAATTCCAGTTAAATATTTGCCTCCCCTGCATCTAGGGTTGATTTGATTCACAAAGCAATTGATACTCGTGCTTAACACGTGGTTGTTCCTACCATCATTTTTCCTCTTTTGTTGTTTCTACTAGATTTTTGCTTCTTTTTATTCCAAGGGTTTGATTTTTTAGAGATCTCAAATTTAGGGAGAAAAATGGAGAAAATGGGAAGAATGATGGGGAAAGAATTGAGGGAGAGAGAAATTTATTTTCGGGAGAGACGGTTCTCTTAGGAAAATGTGGAAAAGATCTTACTTGGGGGTAGAGGAAAATTTATTTGTCGAACGATTCTCTTTAGAAGATGCGGGAAAGGGTTGGGGGAGGGAAAATTATTTTTTGGACAGACGATTCTCTTCAGAAAATGGGGGAAATGGTTGTGGGAGAGGGAAATTTATTTTCCATAGAGGCGGTTCTCTTCGAATAATAAATGTCCTAGGTGCATGGCACGTGGGTCACTAGTGTGTTTGCTTGCTTGCACGTGTCAGTTAGGTGAGACAGATATCCCCCACCAATAACATATCACTTCTAATATTATCCTCGTTTCTAATATTATCTCCTCATTTTTTGAAGGATACGTCCCCCACCAATAACATATCATTTCAATAAGATAATTCATGATGAAATTATAAACAATTTTAATATTTGAAAGTGAACATTTATTTGAAATTATAAGATTTGTATATTAGTGTTGAAATGGACTACTTAAAATTATTTTAGAAAAAGTCTTAAATAATTAGAATGAAGTTCATGTCTAATTATTATTATTTTAAGTAATAAAAATATACTATAATCAAATGAAGGAAATCTCTATTTTTAATTATCATAGTAAGATTAAAGTCTTAAATACAAATTGGTAATATGAACGTAATATGTGTATATTTAATTTTCTTTATTTATGGATGTAATATGAGTATGTTTATTTTCCTTTAATTACCCACTGTAATATGTCTATGTTTAATTTCCTATGTGAGTAGACAAATTTATCATTTTTTTAAAAACGACAAATTTATCATTAATTCCAATAAAAATGAGGTCGTTTTATTATGATTACTATATCGTAATTAATTAATGAGGATATATTATTTTTAATTAATATTATACTAATTTTGGCGTCTATGTAATCTGAATAATTATGGTAATTAAGGAGTATATATATTATTCTTAATAAAATAATATGTAGATATTTAATTTCATTTATTTATGAACGTAATATGTGTATTGTTAATTTTCTTTAATTATGTCTGTAATATGTGTATGTTTAATTTATTTTAATTATGTACGTAATATGTGTATTATTAATTTTCTTAATTGATTAAGAAAATTTTTACAAAGGAGAAGAAAAATGTAGAGAAGGAGCATAGGGGAGTGAGAGAAGAGTGAGAAACCTATGTGATAAATAATATTATTATTATTGGGGGGCGCTCACTGGATCTTCTACAACTGAAAGTTCACCCGGCGGTATCTTGCTCACTAGATCTGCTACAACTGAAAATTCACACGGCGGCCTTTTGCTCACTGGATCTGCTAAACTGAAAATTCACGCGACGATCTCTTGCGAGTCGGCTGCAGTTTCCCTCGCTAATCCCAAATTCTCTTTAGGGTTGATTTGATTTACAAAGCAATTCATACTCGTGCGTAACACATGCTTGTTCCAACCATCATTTTTTCCTCTTTTGTTGTTTCTACTAGATTTTCACTTCTTTTTTTGGGAGGGTTTGATTTTTTAGAGATCTCAAATTTGGGGAGAGAAATGGAGAAAATGGGAAGAATGATAGGGAAAGAATTAGGGGAGAGAGAAATTTATTTTCGGGAGAGACGGTTCTCTTAGGAAAATGTGGAAAAGGGTTGGGGGTAGAGGAAAATTTATTTTTCGAAGAGACATTTCTCTTTAGAAGATGCGGGAAAGGGTTGGGGGAGAAGGAAATTTATTTTTTAAAGAGACGGTTCTCTTCAGAAAATGGGGGAAATGGTTTGGGCAGAGGGAAATTTATTTTCCAAAGAGACGGTTCTCTTCGAATAATAAATGCCCTAGGTGAATGGCACGTGCGTCACTAGTGTGTTTGCTCGCTTGCACGTGTCAGTTAGGTGAGACAGTTGTCCCCCACCAATAACATATCGTTTCTAATATTATCTCTTCCTTTTTTAAAGGATACGTCCCCCACCAATAACGTATCACTTCAATAATAAAATTCATGATTAAATTATAAAAAAGCTTGTCTAATTGATATTATTTTAAGTAATAAAAATATACTATAATCAAATGAAGGAAATCTGTATGCTTAATTATCATAGTAAGATTAAAGTGATAAATACATATTGGTAATATGAACGTAATATATGTATATTTAATTTTCATTAATTATGGATGGAATATGTATATGTTTATTTTCCTTTAATTACCCACTGTAATATGTGTATGTTTAATTTCCTGCGTGAGTAGACTAATTTATCATTATTTCCAATAAAAATGAGGTCGTTTTATTATGATTACTATATGGTAATTAATTAATGGGGATATATTATTTTTAATGAATATTACACTAATTTTGATGTCTATGTAATATGAATAATTGTAGTAATTAAGGAGTATATATTATTCTTAATAAAATAATATATAGATATTTAATTTCGTTTATTTATGAACGTAATATGTGTATGGTGAATTTTCTTTAATTATGTCTGTAATGTGTGTATGTTTAATTTCTTTATAATAAGTGTATTATTAATTTTCTTAATTGATTAAGAAAATTTTTACAAAGGAGAAGAGAAAAGTAGAAAAGGAGCATAGGGGAGAGACAGAGGAGTGAGAAACCTGTGTGACAAAAGAATTGTATTCTTGATGGAGGGTGCTCACTAGATCTTCTACAACTGAAAGTTCACGCGGCAATATCTTGCTCACTGGATCTGCTACAACTGAAAATTCACACGGCGGTTTCTTGCTCACTGGATCTGCTAAACTGAAAATTCACACGACGGTCTCTTGCGAGTGGGCTGCCGTTTCCCTCCCAAATCCCAAATTCTCTTTAGGGTTGAGTTGATTTACAAAGCAATTCATACTCGTGCGTAACACATGCTTGTTCCAACCATCATTTTTTCCTCTTTTGTTGTTTCTACTAGATTTTCACTTCTTTTTTTGGGAGGGTTTGATTTTTTAGAGATCTCAAATTTGGGGAGAGAGATGGAGAAAATGGGAAGAATGATAGGTAAAGAATCGGGGGAGAGAGAAATTTATTTTTGGGAGAGACGGTTCTCTTCGGAAAATGTGGAAAAGGGTTGGGGGTAGAGGAAAATTTATTTTTCGAAGAGACATTTCTCTTTAGAAGATGAGGGAAAGGGTTGGGGGAGAAAGGAATTTATTTTTTAGAGAGACGATCCCCTTCAGAAAATGGGGGAAATGGTTTGGGGGGAGGGAAATTTATTTTCCAAAGAGACGGTTCTCTTCGAATAATAGATGCCCTAGGCGAATGGCACGTGCGTCACTAGTGTGTTTGTTTGCTTGCACGTGTCAGTTAGGCGAGACATTTGTCCCCCACCAATAACATATAGTTTCTAATATTATCTCTTCCTTTTTTAAAGGATACGTCTCCCACCAATAACGTATCACTTCAATAATAAAATTCATGATTAAATTATAAAAAAATTTAATATTTGAATGTGAACATTTATTTGAAATTATATGATTTGTATATTAGTGTTGAAATTGATTATTTAAAAATTATTTTAGAAAAAGTCTTAAAAAATAGAATGAAGAGCATGTCTAATTGATATTATTTTAAGTAATAAAAATATATTATAATCAAATGAAAGAAATCTGTAAGCTTAATTATCATAGTAAGATTAAATTGATAAATACATATTGGTAATATGAACGTAATATATGTATATTTAATTTTCATTAATTATGGATGTAATATGTGTATGTTTATTTTCCTTTAATTACCCACCGTAATATGTGTATGTTTAATTTCCTGTGTGAGTAGACTAATTTATCATTAATTCCAATAAAAATGAGGTCGTTTTATTATGATTACTATATGGTAATTAATTAATGGGGATATATTATTTGTAATGAATATTATACTAATTTTGATGTCTATGTAATCTGAATAATTATGGTAATTAAGGAGTATATATTATTCTTAATAAAATAATATGTAGATATTTAATTTCTTTTATTTATGAACGTAATATGTGTATGGTGAATTTTCTTTAATTATGTTTGTAATGTGTGTATGTTTAATTTCTTTTAATTATGTACATAATATGTGTATTATTAATTTTCTTAATTGATTAAGAAAATTTTTACAAAGGAGAAGAGAAAAGTAGAGAAGGAGCATATGGGAGAGACAGAGGAGTATGAAACCTGTGTGACAAAAAAATTGTATTCTTGATGGGAGGCGCTCACTACATCTTCTACAACTAAAAGCTCACGCGGCAGTATCATACTCACTAGATCTGCTAGAACTGAAAATTTACACGGCAGTCTCTTGCTCACTGGATCTGCTAAACTGAAAATTCACGCGACGGTCTCTTGCGAGTGGGCTACCGTTTCCCTCCCAAATCCCAAATTCTCTTTAGGGTTGAGTTGATTTACAAAGCAATTCATACTCGTGAGTAACACATGTTGGTCCCAAGGGGATGGGGTACAAGTCTAGAGGGGGGGTGAATAGACTTGTATAAGATTTTGCAAATCTTTTCGACCTCTCGTGTGTATTGGACTTAGGATGTTTAGGTCCGATACCTCACGGGATGAAGACAAAGTTTTATGCGCAGCGAAAAAGTTATCCCCTTTTAATTAGCACGAGTTTGAGTTAGTTCGAGAGGTGTGGTTATATGCAGTGCAGTTCGAGAGTTAGATAGCGAGAGATAAAAACAGAAATTAAATGCGAGAGAGATTTTTAAGTGGTTCGGCCAACCCGCCTACGTCCACTCTTCTTCTAGAAACTCCCTAGAAGGATTGCACTAAAACTTCCCTTTTTAGTACATTATCGAGCGCTTGAGCTTTGATCACGAAGCCCGCCTCAAGCCTCAGGATCTTCACAAGACAGCTCCCAGGTTACTCCGCCTCTCCTCAGGTTTTTCTCCCCGCTTCCAGTTACTCCACCTCTCGAGCACTTGAGCTTTGATCACCAAGCCCGCCTCAAGCCTCAGGATCTTCACTAGACAGCTGCCAGGTTACTCCGCCTCTTCTTGCTTAATCCAAAGCAAGGACCTTTGGTTGTCACAGTTTAATGTAACAAACTCCAATCTGACCAAAAGCTATCGTTGAATAAATGTCGATGTAGAGCACCTTTGGTCACCTTCTGGATGTGTATAAGTTTACGCTTTGTAACTCTCTCAAAACACTAAGATGTGTTTTCTCGCTGTTTTGAATATCAAGAATGATATTCCAGATTTGGCACTTGCACTTTGAACGTTTGAATCAGACACCTCTTGTAAATCAGTTCGCTTAACTCAACAACTCTATCTTGCTTGTGTCTTCACGTCCTTATATGAGAGTTTGAGGAATAATTCCGTTGGAGGGAAAATTATTCCGTTTGAAATCTGTCTCCCATGTTGATTATGGGACTTGAGTATTTTCAGCATGTTCCATGGAGTGGTGGTCTTGTAACTTAAGCCTTTTGTCTTGTAGTGAATATTCTTTAATCCACTTTCTAGAGTCCATGCTCCACTTACTCCTTTTGGCAAAAGTTATCCTTTTTATATTCCCATGATCCTTGTTTTAGGGAACAAGACCGACCTTGGATTGGTGCTCCTTCTATCCGTTTGTTGTGCAATTCTGACGTGGCATCCACTTCCGGCAGATCCCATAACGTCTTTTGGGCACCTCCTTTTTATCTCCATGCTATTCTTCTTCTCCAAACTTAGATTATTTTATCAAAACTTCCTTGACTACCATTCGGAGGAGAAGTGTCAGTTTACCAGAGACTAGTTTGATGTCTCGACTGACTGATGTCTCGAATCCACGTCTCAACTGGATTGATGTCTCGAGAGACTCTATCTCTCGAACTCTGCTTATGTCTCGAGACTTAGTTGATGTCTCGCAGACCCTTATTCCTCCAGTGTAGTCTCGTGCCTTCTTCTGATCTATCTATAGACTTACAACACGAAAACTTCTAAAATGTTCAATCAAGTTTACCTTAAGCTTAAATATTTTCCGAGTTGAGCTCAAGTTACCCGGTTATATTTTCGCTCTTAGTTTACTTGTCGAACTTACAAGAAATTCCTATCTTTCGAGACTTAGGGGATTCTGAAATACATTTGGTATCATCAAAACCTATTACATTTATGTTCCTAACAATTTCCCCCTTTTTGATGATGCCAACACTTATACTTACTTATATGGCTGATTAGAAAGAAAAGAACTTTGATTTTATTTTCAGCGCATATGGTAAGTTTGACAAGTGAGCTAATCTACTAATGCATGAAATAAGAACTCTCGCAACACCCCCAGCAAAAGATATATATTTATTAGCATAAAGGGAATGTTTTACAAAGCATTAGTAGAAAAGATTACAAGGAGATAAAGAACAACATAAAGAACAGAATGCATGTAGACATCGAGAGCTTACAACTTGTTTGCTTTCCTCTTCTCGTTTATGGCTGCTCGTGTCTTGATGGGATCTTTAGAGTTCACCTGCTCTAGATACTCTTCTGGGACGTCAAGGTGAATGTAGTTGATGAAGGCTTCACTTATGAAGTTCCCTTCAATTACCCCATCTCTCCACCATTCGATGCATTCCAAAGGAGTTAGGCCACTGTGAAAAGATAAGTCAGTTTTGGCAAGAAGACTTACTATGATTTCGCTTAGAAATTCTGTGCTGTCTTCTTTGATTCCTATTCTGTAGCTTCTTATGAACTGCTCATCTTTCTTTTCTTTGGCCGTTAGTTGTTCTTGTCTCTTTTTCTTTCTCTCTTCATCTTCTTGTCTCCTTCTTTCCATTTCCAGTGTGCGCTGAACCCTTAAGTCTTGTGCTTTCTTAGCTTCCTCCATTTTCTTGCTTGTTGTCTTTGGAATTTTCAGAGGAGGTCCAGCCGCTGGTTCACTTGCTGCCCTTTTCTTGCCTTTTCATCCTCCCCCTTGATTATTTTCCCCCTTGTTGACATCATCAGCGCGGGAAAGGAGAGTAGTTAGCCCTTCAAAAAGCGATTGGAGCTGGGCAGACACTTTGCTCGACAGATCATCACGTAACGCTTTCATCTCGTCCTGTCGAAGCTCACTGGAATTTTGGTAGGCTCGAAACTCTGCTCGTAGCTCAGCTATCTCAGCTCTCGCACCTTCAGCCTCTGCTCGAGCTACAGCAGCCTCATCAGCAGCCTTTCGTGCTGCATCCTCAGCCCATACTGCCTGTTCGAGAAGTTCTTCGTGGCGAGCTAGAGATGCACTTGTGCCAGCCACAGGCATTGCATTGTTTCGAACTACAGCCAGTATGCGCTCGAGTTGAGCCATCTTCTGAGATTGATCGGCCATGAACTGACGCACCTCGCCAATGAAAGCTTGTTCGGCTTGTGGATCATAATCAGAAGTAGAAGGAGAATCAGAAGTACCTTTCATCGGAGGGGACTTGGGTGCTTCCAGATTTCCACCCATGACTTGCACTTGCGAGTCCACCTCTCGAACATGTGTCTGAGGATCAGCAGGGACACTGGATTCAGAGCTTGAAGGTAGGTCCATGTCAGGCGCTTCCCGGTTTCCACCTGAGGGATGGATCACTTCTTGCTCTTCACCTCTCGAACCTGGAGCCACAGCTTCAGCGACTGATGGGAGTGGATCAGCCAGGGAGGGATCTTCTGTGTTGGACGCTTCCCGGTTTCCATCCAATGGAAGTTCCCCCTCAGCATTACCTCTCGAATCAGTGCTGGGAACTTGGTCATCTGCTGGTGGGTTTGGAGACGTAGGATCGACAGGTGTTTCCCTATTTCCACCGTCGATGGTCGCATCGTTCTCCTCAGCACTTCTCGAACCAGCAGGACTTGTGATATTCTGCTCTTGTTGCTCAGGTTGCTGCACCTCAGTCTGCTCAGGTGAGTCAGGAATCTCAATAGGTTCAGGAGCAACTGGTACACTCCACCTTTCTCGACCAGCCATCCTAGTTGCAAAGGTTGAGGCTGTGTCTTCAGGCAGCAGGAATGGAGAAGGTAGTTCCATATCAATGGGAAAGCCTGGGAGTTGGAGCAACGGTATTTCACCCTCTCGAACTGTCTGTGCTTCATCATCATCTATCGAGGGTGTGGGCTCAGGTGGTGGCAGAAGTAAAACTGAGTTTGGTGCCACTTCTTGTGCTTCAGGGGTCTCGGACTCATCTCTCGAAGCATGCCCCTGTGTGCCCAGAGCAGAATCTTCAACTTGGGACAAAGGAATCGCGACTGTTGCGATAGGATTTTCAGACTCATCTCTCGCAACACCGGAGGTTTCTCCTGGACCTCTCGTATCCTCTACTTGATGTCCCAAAGATAGAGCAGTGGCAAGCCTGATGTCTTCTCGAAATTGAGCTTCAGCTGCAGGGTCCACTTCAGGCTTGGCTTCATCTTCCTGTGCATCAACTGCTATGCCCTTTCCTTTGTCAGATCGACCAAGATTTCTCCTAGTCACATTCATCTCATGGGCAATATCTGTTAGCTCATTGGCTGGGATTGTAGTGAGGTTCAACCAGTTTAACGCAAAACTCTCCTCAGCCACCATGTCTGCTGCTCTCGAAACCAGTTGATCAATCGGACATGTTCTCCATTCAATCCATCGAAGCACTCTAGAGAAGTCATCCAAGTTCTGCACATCTTCAGCACGTTGATTCAACTGAGAGTCAACTTCGGCATTCAGCCTATCTGATTCAGCAGGCACATGTTCTATTGGTGATGCACGTTCCACTGCCTGTTCACTTATCTCTCGATGACCATCCGAGAGATCACTAGTCAGCCCAACATCTGCTATAGTTTGTGCAATTGTCCTTTCAACTCGTGCAGATTCCATGGGCGTTAACTCAACATTCTCAACACTTTGCACTGGGTCCCTGACCACAGTGCCCTGATCATCAGCAGCTCCTTGAACTGAGGCATGAGCGTCAGCTGCTGGAATATCTATCTCTCGAACCACCTCTCGTGGTCCTTCATCATCGGCCCGCACTGGATCACTGATCCCAGTGCCTTCAACTTCTCGAACCTCCTCTCGAGGCTCAACCACAGATTCACCAGCACCCTCAGCACCATCAACATCAACATTTAGATCAATACATAGAGCTCCTGACAAAGACCTGGTAGGGGGCACTCTCTCAACCTCAGCGGCCAGTGTAGCCTGAGATTCCCCCTGGGCTTGTGCCCTGCCTTCGAATGGTACTTGAATTACAGAGGGTGTCACCTTTCGAATCTGAGTGACAGAAGCCACTTTGGCCCTCTTGGCCCTCTTTGGCAGTTGAACCCTTTTGATCAAATTTCCCAAGGGCTCATCATCAGACCCTGTATCCTTAGATTGGGCTTTCCTTTTGCCCTTTGCTTTCGGCTTTGAGGGAGATGGTGCATCCTTGACACCTTTACCCTTCGGAGCTTGAGATTTCGTCCTACCCATATAGGTATTTCGATGAATCTCTCGCCCTTCCCTCAATTCTAAGCCCTTCAATTCTAAAAGAAACTGAACAACAAATCCGAAACCAACCTTTTTACTGATCAACTGGTTGGTGTTGGAGACTGAGCTCTGCACTGGCTGTTGAAGGAAGTTGAAGATGATGTTTGCCCAGTCGAATTTTTTGTTGTTCCAGATGGCGTGGAGGATTTTGAGGATGTCCAGATTAATCTCATCAGTTCCGGACACCTTGCCGAGCACGAACTCATGATTAGGTCGGCAGCAAGAGCAAACCTCTCCTTGAGATGGAACTTGCAGAGGGCAGAGGATGCTCTGAGCGGTGCAGTCTCCAATCGGATTTTATCCCAAAAAACTTGCTTGTCGAAGTCGTAATCCGAGAGGTGCTGGACTGCTTCCTCCATCGTCTTGAAGTCGAATGCCGCTCTGAGGTCACCCACCGAGGTTGTGATGTGGATTTCATTGACGCTGCTCTCAATCACGCCCTTCGTGACCGTAGCATTCGCGAACCATTCTGTAAAGTCGAGGTCGTGAACCGTCCGGTAGTCGTGGGTCATGTACTTGAGAAGTCCTGCCTTCTCGAACTTCTTCAGGACCGATTCTGCCATCGTCGGGTTCGCCGAGTGAGAGATGAACCCATTCTTGTCAAGGATACTTCCCGCCTTGACCTGCTTTATTTGAGTGCGAATGTGTCGCAGCTCCCTCTGATATGCGTCGGAAGATGATGTTGATGTAGAAGATTCGGACGCCATTGATGAACATTTGAGGTTTTGGAGGGAATGTGTACTGTATGTTGAATTTTGGGGATTTTGGGTATTCGGTTTTGAGCTTGAATCCGGGTAAGGCTGATGGATATCGCTTTTATAGTGTCCGGATTTGGGTCGGATATGTGGGTAGGGTTGAGGATTTAACCCGATTTGAGATCCGGGCTAATTTAAAATAAGCATAAGGTCAGAAATACCCTTTATAACGGTTATGTGTATAAGGTATGGTAAGGGTATTTTTGGAAAAGTGTGGGACGGTTTTAAGTGGTAGTTTAATAAGATGAAATATCTTTAAGCATGCCCCCACTATCCGAGATAGAGACCTTAAAACGTGGGAAACCGTCAGTAACTGATGACCACGTGGCTAGGATTAAATTCCAAGTTAGTCGTTCCACTTATATCCGTTATGCGTATTAGATTTACCTCTCGAAGGTAAACTCTCGACTCGATAGTTTAATGATCTTCCCCCTGAGTGATTGATCCCTAAACCTCCTTATTCCTCCATCTGAGCATTCTTGTGGTTAAGGATCTTCCCCCTGAGTGATTGATCCCTAACCCTCCTTATTCCTCCATCCAGAGATACATAGATAGTCAGTTTGTTATCTTTCGAAGTGAACTCTCGAACTACCCTTCTTCGAGACATATCGTTTAACTTAAACTGACAAGGTATCTCTCGAACTATCTTTCGAACACAGATTGCGATAGAAGAGACAAGATTGATTCATTCAAAAGATGTCACTTAGAACATTTCCTTAAGTTCATTTAGTGATTCCAGAAACATTACATATGAATCAATATCCTATTAGATTCCATAGAAACTTTTGTTTGGCCTTGGTGAGCCACATAGGAATCTATTTTAGAACAAGAACTAGCCATCTACAACCTATTTAGTCTGAGTAACAGAACTAGAGGTGGCTAATTCTTCTTGTTCTTCTCTACCTCTCCGCTGCTGCCTTCCTCACAGGCTCCATCTCCCTTTCCCTTGGTTCTCCATTTGGTTGAGGGAGATCCTTTTCTAGAATGTGCAGCGGTAGGAGTCCCACTTATACGAGACTCTTCTCCCGACTCCAGTATCCCACCATTGTGGATCTCCACATATTTGGGGATCCATTCACCTTGGATGGGAATAGGATGATTGCTTGGATTATCAGGAAGCTCCGCAATCTGTTCACCCTTCGTTAGATCTGGATAGTTTTCTCCTTGAAAATCTTTGGACTTGGTTGCTGATTTTCTTCCTCTATACCAGAATGGTACATCGTCTTTTCCTTTCTTCCTCTCCATGAAGAAGTCGATGACATAAATTGGTGAGAAAACCCCTCTATTTATAGCCCAAAAAGATAAAAATTATAGAGTCACGGGAGGCTACTTTGAATAACCATTCAATGTTGTGTAACTCCAAAGCTGCCATAAAGTTGATGAAACGCTCCTCACATGCGAAACAGTATATGGCACTTAATACAATAAGATAAGATTTGACCGTTCAACCCAATTCTATCATTCCCAATTCTAACCTTAGTTGAGAGAATCTGTTTTCACACAATGCTTTTGTGAAAATATCTGCTAGTTGCTCCTCCGTTGCAACATATTCCAAAGTGATGTCCTTTTTCTCAACATGATCTCGGATGAAGTGATACTTTATATCAATGTGCTTTGTCCTTGAGTGTAACACTTGATTTTGAGTAATAGCTATAGCACTGGTGTTATCACACATAATTTTCACCTCCTTACATTCAACCCCATAATCCAATAGTTGTTGCTTCATCCATAAAATCTGAGCACAACAGCTTCCAGCTGCTACATATTCTACTTCAGCGGTGCTTGTAGCTATCGAATGCTGTTTCTTGCTAAACCATGAGACAAGTCTCCCACCTAGAAACTGACATGTCCCCGATGTGCTCTTTCGATCTATTTTACAACCGGCAAAGTCCGCATCTGAATATCCCATAAGTTCGAAAGATCCACCTCTCGAATACCAAAGCCCAACACTTTGCGTACCCTTAAGATATCTGAGGATCTTTTTCGATGCATTCAAGGGACTTTCCTTAGGACTTGCCTGAAATCTGGCACATACACCTACTGCAAAGGATATATCTGGTCTACTAGCAGTTAAATAGAGAAGAGATCCGATGATACCTCGATAAGTACTCTGATCAACCTCTCGACCTTCACTATCAACATCGATGCGTAGAGAGGTTCCCATTGGTACTTTGACTGAGGATTTCCCTTCTATGTTGTACTTCCTGAGCAGGTCCTTGGTGTATTTCTCCTGGTTGATGAAGATACCTTCCTTAAGTTGTCTGACTTGAAGCCCAAGAAAGTAGTTGAGCTCTCCCATCATGCTCATCTCGAACTTTCCTTTCATCAAACTAGAGAACTTCTCGCATAGGTCTGGATTGGTGCTCCCAAAGATAATATCATCCACATAGATTTGCACCAATAAGATATGATCTTTATCCTTAATTCTAAACAATGTTTTGTCCACTAGGCCTTTGGTGAACCCACATTGAAGTAGAAATGAGGATAACGTATCGTACCAAGCTCTCGGAGCTTGTTTTAAGCCGTAAAGTGCCTTCTTTAACTTGTATACTTTGTCAGCTCCCACGTCCTTCAAGAAACCCGGAGGTTGTTCAACGTACACCTCTTCTTCAAGAAGTCCGTTCAGAAAAGCGCTCTTGACATCCATTTGATACACTTTGAAGTCTTTGAAGGCGGCATATGCGAGAAAGATGCGTATGGCTTCGAGACGTGCCATAGGAGCGAAGGTTTCATCAAAATCTATTCCTTCCTCCTGGCAGTATCCTTTAGCAACAAGTCTGGCCTTGTTCCTAACAATGACTCCATCCTCATTCATCTTGTTTCTGAAAACCCACTTCGTGCCAATTACATTTTGATGATGAGGTCTCGGAACTAATTCCCAAACGTCGTTCCTCTCGAACTGATGGAGTTCCTCTTGCATAGCTTGCACCCAATCTGGATCACCCAGAGCCTCCAATTACTTGATCAGCGGGGTGACTTCTCAACCATCTTAAATCTGGTTGTGGTTCCTCAGTTGATGCTTCCGTTGTGGGTTGAGGTGAGGGTTGATCAACTGTAATCTGGATTTGTTCAACTGAT
>CM008344.1:10477711-10488521 GCA_002525835.2 Ipomoea batatas
TCCCACCACCGTGTGGAAGAAACGCATACTCACTAAGAAATGAAAGACTTATACCCACCACCGTGTGGAAGACATATACTCATTAGCCAGTGGCAGACTCGTATTCCCACCACCGTGTGGAAGAAACGCATACTCACTAGGTAATTGAAGACTTATACCCACCACCGTGTGGAAGAGATATACCCATTAGCCAGTGGCAGACTCGTATTTCCACCACCGTGTGGAAGAAACGCACACTCACTAGGCAATGGAAGATTCATATTCACACTGGAGACATAAGGAAGCCCACTCGTAGTGCAGTGGTTGACTTATGTATATTCTTGATATTTACATAATCTTATAATGATTTATTTAAATATTGTTCTATATGTGTGTGTATACTTATTGTTGAATTTGTGTGATATTGTTATATTTGTTCATCACCCTCTTTTGTTATTGTTGTTGTATTTGTGTGAAATTGTTGTATTTGCATAATGCTACGTGGTCGGTCGGAGGAAAATCTTAGGATGATGCAATTGAAGACGATCATAAGAAAATAATTAAATATACTTTCCAGAGACTTCATCATATCCACGAAATCTCAAGAAAGTGGGGGACTGGATGATGGATAATAACACTAGGTTTGGGCCACGCGGACCGGCCCAAAAGAACAACTATACTTTTCAGAGACTTCGTACCCACGAAATCTCAAGAAAGTGGGGGACAGGAAGATGGATAAGCTTGGGCCACGCGAACCGGCCCAAAAGAACAACTATACTTTCTAGAGACTTCGTATCCACAAAATCTCAAGAAAGTGGGGGACTGGATGATGGATAATACACTAGGCCTGGGCTACATGGACCGGCCCAGGAGTGCAACTAGATTAAGAAAGCCCAAGAAGGAGACTCAACGCAGAGCTACCGAAGAGTTCGATAAGGATTGGACTTAGCACTTATAATATTAGCAAGATTAGGGTTTATTAGTTATAATGTAACAGGGACTCCCAATATGAGGTAGTCCAGGATTCTTATTCTTTGTAGGGCTCTATGCCCAAAATATTTATAAATAGACCATCCATTCATAGAGAAAAAAAAAAGGGAATTCTGAGCAGTACAATATCTATATTCTCTCCATATATTTTTCCTACATATTTTCTATATTCTCGCTATTTTAACAGGTAGTGTTGGCCTGCCTTTGACTACCCAGAAGTCATAAAACCAACAGAGAGTGTATTAGTAAGGTCTAGAGTACCATGTTCTGGTTGAGGGGCAAGAGTGGGGGCCTATTATTCCTACCCGGGGGCTTCATCAAGGGGATCCTTTATCGCCTTACTTGTTTTTGTTGGTTATGGAGGGTATTAGTGGCATGCTTAGGTTGAGGGAGGAGGTTGGTTTGATTCATTGGGCATCTATTAATAGGGGGCCCATACCGTTACTCATTTATATTTCGCGAAAAACCTGGTCTTATTTTTTAGGGCCAATTATAGAGAGGCTAGGGCCATTGAGGACGTGCTAAGTCTGTTTGGGATGGCCTCAGGGCTAAAGGTAAATTTTCATAAATCAGATGTGAGTTTTGGTCATAATGTGCAATGGCAGGAGAGGGATGTGGTGTGAGGAGTTGGGGGTTCGTAATACTATGTTGGGGGGGCAATAATTGGGTTTTCCGGGGTTAATTGAGAGAGGGAAAAATTTTATTCTAGGATGGATTAACGAGAGAATCAAATCTAGGATTGGGTAGTGAACCAATAGACGTATTTCTCGGGCGGTTAGGGAAGTTATGTTAAAGATTATTCCCCAAACTATTCCTAGCTATGCAATGCAGGTGTTTCATCTTCCAAAAGGGTTGTGTATTGACCTAGAAAAACTGTGTAATTCTTTCTTTCTGGTAGGGGTGTCAGAGGAGGGAGAGTAGAGGAGGAATTCGGTGGAAGAGGTCGAGTGACTTGTTTATCCATAAGAAGCTGGGAGGGTTGGAGTTTAGCAGAATGTATGAGATAAATGTAGCTATGTTGGAGAGGCAAAGGTGGAGGTTTATTACTAGGCCTAATTCTTTGGTAGCGTGAGTTTTTAGGTCTAAGTATTTTCCAGTGAGTCTTTTTATAATGCCCAGTTAGGGCATGATCCTTCGTATGTTTGGCGGAGTATTTGGGAGGCTTGGGTGCAACTTAGACGAGGATGTCGTTGGCAAGTGGGGTCTGGGCGAGATATTAGTGTCTGGAGGATCCTTGGCTACCGTCTCAGGAGAACCCTTCTGTTACCAGTACTCCGGTTTATAATCAGATTCAACATGCTACAATGGATAGTTTGATGAATGCTGACTTGGGTAATTGGGATGTGGAGGTGTTAGATGGCCTTTTCTCAAATAGAGATAAACAGTTAATTTTAAAATTTTGCATTTCTTTTTCTAAAGGTGTGGAAAGATTGTATTGGGATGAGGAGGGAGATGGGAATTATTCTGTAAAGAGTGCTTATCTGTTGTTGGTTGGGGAGAGGGGTGACTACAGTTTGCATTGGACTAGAATGTGGAATTTGCATATACCACTAAAGATTAAATGTTTTTAATGGTGTTTGTGCTCTAATTCCTTACCAACTAGAGTGGTTATTTCCTTAAAACATGTCAATTGTGGGATTCAATGTGTGTTTTGTAGTGTTGATGAGGAGACAGTTGGGCATGTTTTTCTTCAGTGTGAGTTCGCTACGAGAGTGTGGGATGCATATGGTTGGAGGTGGGATGGTGGGTGTGGTTGGGGACTGAAAATTGGGTTGAGGTTTTCAACGTTTGACTAAGAGTGAGCTTTGACATTTCATTCTTATCCTTTGGGGTATTTGAGAGGCAAGCTGAGGAACAAAAAGTGTTACGGTATGGATTTTGGTGAAAGTATTTTGCATGTTTGGTAGTAGGGTAGAATTGGAATGATTACCAATATTGATGTTTGGTTATGTTTAACCCTATAATGGGAATAAAGGTTTTAAAAATATAAAAATCAAAAATAAAAACAAATGATCCTAATAATATAATGACATCTAAAGCACCAATGCGAACAAAAACAAAAAAAAACAAAAAAAAAACAAAACAAAAATCTAAAAGTATTAATCCAAACTTTAAAATCATATTACCAATAAGATCGAATGATACCTTTCTAATTAGAAAATATGGTTTTTAATCGAAGTGGTAATCAAATCCTATGGTTGTGTTTTAAAAAGTTGTCAACCAAGCACTAACTATGATTTTAATTCTCATTTCTAGTGTGTAAACCCATGAACCAAACACACCCTCAGTTCTTACTCACCAACCAAAGCACTCTTATGACAAAAGGTGGAATCGCCCACTCTAGGTGCCCCCTAGGGGTGGAAATGGGCCAAGTCGACCCGAGCTTTAGAAAATTAGGCTTGGGTCTACTACAAATATCTAACGCCTAAGTCTGGGCCTGAACCTGCATGTAGGCTTTTTGTTAGGCTCAACTCTGAGCCTACAACTGGCCTAGTTTGGCATGAAACCTTTTTAAAAACATGGTTAATATTTAGGCCATTAAAATGCTTCAAAATAAATCCTACTTTGAGCTTATTTAAAGCCTACATGTTAAGACTTTTTAAAAACTTTAATAGATATCTAAATAATTTAAGAAATATACCTAATACAAAACTAATACATAATTACAAGTATATCACCACAATGCAAACATAATAGCAATAAAATATAAAATAAAATAAAACAAGTCACGACTTTAGCATGCTCGTTAACTTGTTTAGAAATAAATTCAATTGTATTATTGTTTGTTATCTTATATAATCTCATAAATAATTAACAATCAACTCACATAATTAAGTTGAGACATTTCATTAAATATTATGACAGTAAGAACAGTTAATAAAACAAATTATATATATAGGTTTGGCTTGTATAGTTTAATGAGCCTAGCCTATTCTCACCCGTAGCGCCCCAACAACCCGACATGTGCTGAGCATATACCTTAACTGTAGGAGACACTTTTAAGCTCGTAGCATACGACGACTAATTCCCGTTCGCACCGAGCAGACCCAGATTGATTTTTCCATACAAGAGGAGGTTCGAAGTCCTGACCTCTCTTAAGGGACAAGAGCATGGTCACTCATGCCAACCAAACTGGTTTACAATATGGTATTTATGTATTTAATTGTATAGTACTGTAAACTTTCTTGTTATGGTGAAACATGACATTTCAATTTCTTCTGAAAAATAATATAATTAATTTTACTTTTTAGTCAAATAATTATATTTTTAAATTTATAATCCTCGATATAAGTTAACCATATTTAGTTTTTAGATTTTTAAAGGCCACTAAATCCAACAAAAAAAAAAAGGACCAAATTTAATTTGGTCAAGCTTTAAAAAAAAAAATCTAAAGATTAAATGCAGTACAATTAATACTTTAAGACTAAATCTAGAAATGCATTATATTCATAAGGCCAATAATAAAATTAGTTCTTCACCAATAAGATACTTTTTACTATGCCATTATGCTATTAGATAGGGACTACGCTATTGCTACCTTGTGTTGAGTGGGGTGATTTGCCCCCACTCAACTTGTTTTACTACGTAGATATATATTTTTAAAAATTATAAAATTGATGATCGCTAAATTAAATTAATATGATAAAGTGAATATGTAAATAAAATGGGTCACACTAGTGTGAGACCGTCTCACGGATCCTTATTCGTGAGACGGGTCGGGTCGGGTCAAAACACCATGCAAATGTCATACTTATATGCGCAAATGCCATACTTATATGAAAAAA
Organism: Ipomoea batatas; assembly: GCA_002525835.2. Lineage (NCBI taxonomy): Eukaryota > Viridiplantae > Streptophyta > Magnoliopsida > Solanales > Convolvulaceae > Ipomoea > Ipomoea batatas. The sequence continues at coordinate 10,482,466 of CM008344.1, forward strand.
TAACACATTTTTCATAATAAGTAATGTTGACAAGTGCCCCTTACTTATAAGGGCAAATATAATACTTTTGTGGAAAACTGTAATACTTTTAAATCGAAATGTAAAAGTATTGTATTTTTCCTTAAAAGTATTACATTTACCCTTATAAGTAACAAAAAATTTATTCTTGATTAGTATTACATTTGAGCATATAAGTATGACATCTGTGCATATAAGTCTTACATTTGCATCTTGACCCGACCCGTATCATGGTGAGACGGTCTCACACAAGTTTTTGCCAAATAAAATTTGTAATTCTTTAATTTATATGAAATTATTTTTAAAAAAATTAATATCTAAAATAGAAAAAAAATCTTTGTTTGACATACATAATTTTCGTGTCCTCTTTCGCAATTACAATTTAAAATCATATGATCAAAAATTAGATTTAAAAAATTAGGAATCAAGTTTTTCCTTACAAAGTATTCATAAATTCTTTCACAAATTCGCCCTAATGCTGTCTCCCTTTTCTCTCTAAAACAAAAAGCTTTTCTCTGCTGCTCAACTTCGGCTTCCACCGCCGACCTCCGGCCGGAGCTCTAATGGAGCTTTGAGCCAGCGGTTTTGGTCACCTTCTACGGTTACTCTCGCTCTTCTTCCGCCCCGACCACCGTTGCAGCTCCGTCCGCCTCCGACCACCGCCACAGATCTTCTTCTTCCGTTTTTTCCCTTTGAATAAAATAATAGTAGGTATGTATTGGGGTTTGTGTTGGTAGTCTTGAACTCCCAACCCTACTTTGGCTTTACCACTTTTTATTTTCTCTATTATTGTGTTTTTCTCTCGTTACTTTCACGGTCTTTTTCCTCTCGTTACTTTCACGAGCTTTTCATTATCATTAGCATAAATCGTTTAGTTTGGTTTCGGCAAATTGATCTTATCATGGGCGAGCAAAAAAGAATGATGATGAAGACCCAGATCTTTGATGAAGCTTTAAGCTCATTGAAGGAACATAGCTTCCTAGTTATGAAACAGTCTGCGATTCAAATTTTCTATAGCATAGTTAGAAAAGTTGTTTCTATGTCTGACTGTAAGGAATGGTTTACCATTTCATTGATCGTTGATGTAAACGTTTTATGTTATGAATTAATGGAATAGCTACGTTTACCTTCAAAAAAAAAAAAGAGCCAAAGAGAGTTAGGCCTAAAATGGATAGAAAAAATGGCGGTCAAATTATTTAATCAAATGGATGGTTCGGATGAATTATTTAATCAAATAGATGGTTAAGATAATTCAGATTAATATTATTAATGGAGATCACCTAATGTAACCTTACTTTTAGAATTATCCGTTAAGTTTTCCGTTAAATATTCTCTTCTCCGTTAATATTCCGTTAACTTTTAACTTACCAATTAAATTTGACATAATTAAGTTTCTCACTCTATTTTACCATTATTAAATTAAATAAATTAGTAGCTACAACAAAAAATGATACATATATATTTCTTTAATTTAGAATTATGTGTCTACAATACCTTTATTTGAAAAAATTATTCATTATCAAAAAATTAAATTAAATAAGAGAAATAATTTCATTAGTTATATTGTCTTTATTTTCTCTCATGCAAAGATTCTTTACATTCAAATTTATCAATTGATATTCATTACATTGTTCATTATCTTATTTTTACAATATCTTGTAATTAAATATCAATGTTATAGTACAAAATAATATATATTTATTTACCAAGTATTTTATCAATACTATGAAAAATAAATTTAAAATAATTTGAAGTTAATTATATTAACTACTTGGGGATTGGTTGACAAAGAGAGTACTCAAATAACCTAACAAATTGAAGCGGAATCACTCTATTTTACTCTTATTGAATTAAATAAATTAGTAGTTACACCAAAAAATGATACATATATATTTCTTTAATACCATGAAAAAAATAAAAAAAAAGAATAGTTTGAAACCAATCATATTAACTACTTGGGAGATTTGTTGACAATGAAAATACTCAAATAACCCATTACCCAGCAAATTGAAGCGAGAAACTACCTTTTAATATCTTTAGAATACATAATATTTTAAATTTTCAAATTTTTATTAATTTATTTAATCTTTTTTCTTAAACTAGGGATTTCTTTATCCACAATAACTCATTCAACAATAATGGTTGAACCAAATGAACCCCAAGCAGAACACCTAAAGAAAAGTCCATAGCTCCTATATCATAATCTCATTGCATGACGTTGTCATCTATGCTACCAACAATAACCGAATCGCAAATAACACACTACCAACAAAAAAGAAGAGAACAAATAGTAAAGATGAAGACAATGACAATGTTACTCAAAAGAGAATTAAGAACACTTAGAAAAATTCAAATTAAAAGTAGTATATATTTAGACTATCATTTTTAGATCAAATATTTAGACTATCGATTTTACAAGGTTGCAAACATTTATGTTAGTAATAATTATAATGAATTTTCTATATTATCTTGGATTTATATACTTAGAGTTAGATATTTAAATAAAAAATTCGACATTCAATTACCCATGTATAAACTTCTCCTATATAATTTTGCATTGATATACTTTCAAATATTTATTTAAATATAAACATTGGGCATTAACCCATTCGCGCAATGCGCATATAAAACTAGTATATAATAAGAGCTAAATAATGGGTAGAAAAAATGACGGTCAGATTATTAAATCAAATTGATGGTTCAGATTGTTTAGATTTATATTTTTGTTTCAGAATTCCTAATTTATCCTTACTTATATGATTATCCGTTAAATTTTCCGTTAAATATTATCTTTTCCGTTAATATTCCGTTAACTTTTAACTTACCTATTGTTAGAAATATATTGTAATTGTTTTGATGAACCAAAAATGTAATTTTAGACCCCAATTTTATTTTGAGTCTAGTATAGGATTACGCCGAGTACAAGCCTAGTCGATTAAGTGGAAATTACAATAGTATAAATTTTTAATTTATACTTGTAAGTCATTCGCTTCCACTTTACAAATTGAGGAGAATTTGGAAGATTGATCAAGACTCGAAGACATCCCGGAACGTGACAACGGTTCGAATTGCAAGAATTAATTAATTCAAAGATAAGGATGTTGCAATTAAAAGTCAAAATTGAAGTCAATCTCGAATGGGTTCTCTCACAAAATATTTTAGAGGCTAACTCATGCAAGGGAAATATTTTTGGAGATGAGGATGACCTCTTGGAGCAAAATGGCATGGCTAACTAAGGACAAGTTGACCGTGACTTGCCTTAATTATTTGGTGATGAGGATGACTAGCTAAAAATCAAAGGGGAGAATTAATTATTTGGTGATGAGGATGACTAGCTAAAAATCAAAGGGGAGAATGACCTTGCTCCTTTTATTAGTTGGTGATGAGGATGACTAGCTAAATATTAAAGGAGAGAATGACTTTGATCTTGAATTAATTGGTGATGAGAATGACTTAGCCGAAATTGAAGTAAAAAATAAGGATGAGGATGACTTAGCCTCTTGGAATTAAAATGAGGATGGGGATGACTTAGTCACAAGTCATTATGAGGATGACTTGCTCATGAGGCTAACCGTGTGCATTCTTGAAGGAGAAAAATGTGACTTTACTTTTGGAGTTAAAAATGAGGATAAGGATGACCTACACCTCATAAATAAAGGTCAACCTATTATGCCATGCATTAGGATGATTTACGTGAGATCTAAAGCAATAAGGGGAAGAACAAAAACCATTTTTGAGGCTGAGTATGGCGTGATCAAGGAGAAAAATAGGATGGTCTATTTATTCCAAAAGAGTCCAACACTGCCAACAATATTTTTAAAAAGGGAAAATATTATTTTCCTAAATATGGCATGAGGATGACTCCAAAAGGTGAATTCAAATAATCTTGCTACATGGAGCTGAAGATCATTATGAGAAAAGTCAGTGTACTTTTCGGTGGCATTAATTATGCTCAAGCAAGAGTCACTAAACAGATATATCTCAAAGCAGCCTGACTTATGGATTATGAACAAAGTCAAGTGTTCACACTACCAAAGTCAAGGATGGATGGTTACAAGTTACAAGGAAAATTATATTAGTGATTGCAGAAAAACGTTGGAGGATTATCAGAAGCAAATATTCAAATTCATCTAACAAAGCAATCAAAGTTGACGAAGACCATCTAAAAGCATTTAATGCTCTGAAGAATCATAACGGGCAAATAGCTAATTTAGCTATATAAACCCAAGAAGACTTGATACTAAAGAAGAGAACGACACTTGAGACAAGAGACGGGCGAAAAAAGGGAAACAAACACGGATGAGATATTAGCACTGAATACACAACAAGTGATATCAGATTTGAAAGTGCTAAGTAGTGAGCTAAAAACGAGAGAAATCAAGTCTTGAGAAGAAATACTTTATTTCTTGAAAAGAAATTGTAGGAGTGTAGCTTTGTGCAAAACACTCAGGGGAAACTAAGTGTAGCTGGGTGCAAAACACTTGGTTGGAAAGCTTTGTGCGAATTACTCGGAGGAGTGCAACTTTGTGCAGAACACTCGTGGAGACTAAGTGTAGCTGGGTGCAAAACACTTGGTTGAAGGGCGTAGTTGGGTGCAAGACGCTCGTGAACATAGCTGGGTGCAAGACGTTCGGGTTTGAGTGTTGCTGTAGGCAAAGGGCATTCGGAGTATGTAGAGGAGTGCTAGAAGAGCACTGATTCGCTATTGTATCTGGGTGATTGAAGATAGTGGAATCTCTCCTGAAGGAAGGAGAAAGTGGAGTAGGAGGATTACATCACCTCCGAACCACTATAAATCCCTGTGTCATTTACTTTATCTGCTCACATATCTGCTTGCATATTTATCTATCTGAGCATTGCATGCATTGTATACTTTGTCACATTAATTACTCTTGAACTTTATTGGTACACGTGACATCACTTTTGCATGCAAGACATATTTGCAAACTCAACCTCATCCTGTCAAAGTTTATTTGTTGTTATGCTACGAACCCAACTATTCATTGCTTATACTATTTGATATGGGTTTGATAGTTCCCACGTCCGCATGCGAGCCAAACTTTATATACTCATTATTTGAGTTATTTCTGACGTTTCTAACGTGTTGCATGTCGTGAAGCTCTTCATTTTTATGTAACTTTGTTTATAGCACTTTACCATATTATTACTTCCGCTGCGTAATTCAAGTTGAATTTATTCAGTTGGATTCTCTCTGTTAAAGTGTTATAATATTTTTGAAAAGTTAGAAAAGTCTATTCAACCCCCCCTCCTCTAGACTTTTCCGACTTTATCGGGACCAACACCTATTAATTTCTATAAGTATGATCTTAGGTTCGAACCGCATCCCAATCAAAGTTGGCATAGTTGTTGAACATATATTACGAATATGTTATAGTATGTTATTCAAAAGTAAGTACCTCACTTTATTACTCTTATTAAATTAAATAAATTAGTAGTTACAACAAAAAAGTACATATGTATTTCTTTAATTTATAATTCGATGTCTACAATGCCTTTATTCAAAAAATATTCATTATCAAAAAATTTAAAAAGAGATATAATTTTATTAGTTTTTTTTTGTCTATATTTTCTATAATATAAAGATTCATTACCTTCAAATTTATTAATTAATTTTATTTACTACATTGCTCATTTTTTACATTATATTGCAATTAAATATCAAAGTTATACTAAAACATAATGTTATATATTTATTTACCAATTATTATGTTAATAACATGAAAAATAATTTAAAAATAATAATTTGAAACCAATCATATTAACTACATAGGGATGATTTGTTGACAAAGAAGACATTCAAATAACCCAATAAATTGAATTAAAACTCACTATTAAAAATGTCAATGTAGGGCAATAGAACATTGTGACACACTTGATACATTGAAATTGAAAGATGCTGAGACTACAACATTGTTGAAATCAATCTTTCAAATTCAGGACAAAAAAAATTTTTGAAAAATAGTTACCAGGTTGTAGCATTCATTAATCTTGTATGTAAAATACTTATTGTGCATTCT
>CM008344.1:10582406-10594221 GCA_002525835.2 Ipomoea batatas
TACCAGGTTCGCGTTAAGTATACATTTACTTTACTAAAACGAATTTGAGTTGTAAACAATTATTATTTTTCTAATTTGCATTATGTCCTTACAGATTTGGTTTTAACAAATGAGGAGAAAGAGAATTTGACTCTAATAGAGGTAGAGAAGTTGTTACAAGTATACAACAAATATTAAAAGACTATGCTCCAATGCTGGTACCAAATTCTTCTTCTACAAGGCTAAATGAAAATCGTTTGTTGTTTGAAGAACTATCATATGATCGTGCAGTCTTAGCAAGTGAGAGTGATATGATGGTTAACCAATTGACGGAAGAACAAAGGGGTGTTTATGATACAATAATTGGAGATGTGTCATCCAACAACGGTGGGTTGTTTTTTGTTTATGGATATGATGGAACAGGGAAGACATTTCTATAGAAGGCCCTATCTTCAACATTGAGGTCTGAAGGTGAGATTGTTATCAATGTAGCTTCAAGTGGCATTGCTTCGCTACTCTTGCCGGGTGGAAGAACTGCTCACTCTCAAGGTTTGCTATACCAATTAATATTAATTAGGACTCAACGTGTAATATTAAACCAGGTAGCGACCTTGCTAAGTTGATTATGAAGACAAAGTTAATCATTTGGGATGAAGCCCCCATGATGCACAAACACTGCTTCGAAGCACTAGATAGAACTATGCGAGACTTGCTCCGCTTTTCTAATCCTGCGAGTGAGATGTCTACGTTTGGTGTTAAGACCGTAGTTCTAGGAGGTGATTTCAGACAGATTTTACAGTAATACCTAAAAGCTCTAGGCAAGATATTGTGTCTGCAACAATAAATTCATCTTACCTATGGCGCAATTGTACTATTCTTAGGTTGAAAAAAAATCTACAGTTGAATAGCGTGGAGAATGCCATACAAAAACAACAAGTTGAACAATTTGCAAACTGGATAGCTGCTATAGGGGATGGTACAGCAGGTGCATCGACAGAATATTGTCCAGAGATTGACATTCTAGACGAGATGTTATTGTTATCAAATGGCGACCCAATCGCAACAATCGTTGAAAGTACATTTCCTATGTTTCAGAATGGTTCGTGTGATAATAGTTTTCTGGAAAGTAGGGCAATCCTTGCTCTAACATTGGATGTGGTGAATGCAGTTAATGATTTCATGAGTAGCATGCACGAAGCTGAGAGCAGAACATATCTTAGTTGTGATTCTGTTTGTCAAACTGACAATGATAATGGAGTCTTGGCAGACGTTCACACACCTGAGTTCCTTAATGGTCTTAAGGCATCAGGTATACCAAACCATTCGTTGACTTTGAAAGTTGGTTCACCTGTTATGCTGTTAAGAAACATTGATCACTCGCTCGGCTTATGTAATGGTACTAGATTGGTAGTCACCAGACTTTCAGAACATGTAATATAAGCTAAGATAATGACAGGCAGTCATTCGGGTACAAGGGTTTTGGTTCCTAGGATGAGTATGACGCCTCTAGATCCAAGGTTACCATTTAAGTTTAATAGAAGACAATTCCCTTTAATGCTGTCATATGCTATGACCATCAACAAGAGTCAATGTCAAACATTATCTCATGTCGGGTTGTTATTAAAGAAACCGGTATTTGTGCATGGCCAATTGTATGTTGCTGCTTCAAGAGTTAGTAATCCAACTGGTTTAAAGATCCTACTTTGTACTGATTTAGAAAAATGTTGTAAGCAAACAACTAATGTTGTTTACAAAGAAGTTTTCAATAATTTGTAATTTTTTTAAAATGTAATGGTAATATGAATTCAGTATTTTGATTTAGAAGAATGATTAGAATATTTTATATGCCCGAAATCCAATTGTTCACAATATAATAATATTGTGAAATGTATATTATAACCATTCACATTTCTAATTATTTCTTAACATCCTTATCAACATATCATTTTTTTCTTATATCTACAACATAGAAATAATTATAATCATCTTCTCAAAAAAGAAATAATTATAATCATATAACATTGAAGTCATCTACAAATCGATTTTGCATTTAATTATAACATATATGCATATAACTTCCATACCGTGCATCGCACGGGTGAAATACTAGTTTTGTTATAAATTCAAAAATTATGTTATACTATTGAATATGGAGTTATGAAGTTGTGGGCAAATTATTGCATGGACCATGGTCCACAAAGCTGTGTGGATCAAAAATAAAAGGTACATTATTTGATAGTATATATCAAATAATGTACCTTCAGTATAAAAATAATGTACCCTAAAATAATGTACCTTTATTACAAAAATAATGTACCTTTAATACAAAAATAATACATTTTATTTATGGTCCATGCAATAATGATTGGAAATTGTGAACATGGACCCACGGGTCCATGGCATAACAACCGAAAATTTGCCCAATCATGGTCTAGCCCATCAGTCACTGGGCCCAACGTTGATTCACCCTTGCCAAGCTCAACAAATCTCATGGGCTGGCCAATTTGGTCAGCCCATAACCATTGACATATGCAGGCCTGGCGGCCCAAATCCATTATTTTGACAAACCCTAGCCTTTATTATAGCGGCAAAGGTCACCTTCTTCTCCTTTCTCTCACCCTCTCTCAGCTCCGATTCAGGTTCACTCTTCCTCCAAGTCTCTCTTGTACTCCTTTCCATCCACTTCTGTTCGTTTAGAGGTGTTCATTTGTTTTCTTATGAATCCTAACTCTTATTGTTTTTGTTGGATTATGCAGATATTTAGAAGGGAAAGAAAAATCTTTCGCCATGAGGTGAGTTCTGTAAATTAACTTGGGTGAACTTTATTTCTCTGATCTCGATTTGTGTTTGCTGCTCATTTGGAGAGTCGGTTTTGATTGTATAATGCTTATATGTGATGAAGTTCACTCTCTAAGTACCATAGGTATCAATTTTGATGTGTTATGTTTTCGTTTTAATTTTGTCTGATTAAGGGGTGCTATTCTTGGTATTATGGTTATTAAATTTATGATGAAATGTTGCTTTGTTTTCGCGTATTTGGCATTTTTATTGGTTGGAGTGTTCATCTCTGCTGCACAGAAAAACCAATTTTACCTGGTTTTGTTAAGTTGATTGTACTTGAACATTATGCTATTGTCTGCTTGGTTTTGTGATATTTGTTTTTATTTTGCTTATCAGCAAGTTGCAAAGTGATGCTGTGAGGGAAGCAATCTCCCAATTGATGGGGGATTCCAAGGAGAAGAACCGCAAGTTCACTGAGACCATTGAGCTTCAAATTGGGCTGAAGAACTATGATCCCCAGAAGGACAAGCGTTTCAGTGGTTCTGTCAAATTGCCTCACATTCCACGCCCTAAGATGAAAGTATGCATGCTTGGTGATGCTCAGCATGTGGAGGAGGTATTTTCCAGCACGTGTTATGCTTTATTTCAATGTTTGGTTTTGGTATTTGGGTATTAGTACTCCAGTTGGTACTTATATAAGTTATAAGCCACAAAAAAAATGATTTTTTGGTATTATGGTTGTTACTTGTCTGTTATGTCATAGCTGTATTAGTGTATGCATACTCTGTTGGGTATAAACTGTTTTGAATTGGTGTTGCTGTTCTATTTTCCTCTGTAATATGTTCTTTTGTGTTATGCTGTTACCTTAAATATATTTAATGACCAACTATTCCTCATCCTGGTTCATATTCAAATTCTATCCTGCAGGCTGAGAAATTTGGCATGGAGTATATGGATGTGGAGGGGTTAAAGAAGCTCAACAAAAACAAGAAGCTTGTTAAGAAGCTTGCTAAGAAGTACCATGCTTTCTTGGCATCTGAAGCTGTAATTAAACAGATCCCTCGTCTCTTGGGCCCTGGTCTTAACAAGGCAGGCATGTACATAAAATATCCTTTAATATCTTATTAACTACTCTCTTTTTGGAATTGTCTTTCGAGTGGATAGCAAAATATTTGTTCATGACTTTCTTTCAAGGATTTCTGAAATTACTGAAGCATCTCTGACGTTCCTATTGATCAGGCAAGTTCCCAACCTTGGTGACACATCAGGAGTCATTGGAGACGAAGGTTAATGAAACAAAGGCTACTGTAAAATTTCAGCTTAAGAAGGTCCTCTGTATGGGTGTTGCTGTTGGTAATGTTGCCATGGAGGAGAAGCAGATCTTCCAGAATGTTCAAATGAGCGTGAACTTTCTGGTATCATTGCTGAAAAAGAACTGGCAGAATGTAAGTTTACTTATTCTGCTTAACCAACTGTCATTTTCATATCTGCACCTGGCTCTGCTTATGGTTATTAACTGATGTTTGAAACCTGTTAAATAGGTGAGGTGCCTATATCTCAAGACAACAATGGGAAGGCCTATTCGGATCTTTTAACTCGGAGTTGTCTCTCTTGTATTCTTTATTTAAGCTCTATAGGTAGACATTGCACAATCAGTCTTGTACTCTGCCATTGTCTAGAACCAGTTTTGTTTCAATGTCCTCTTGGATTCCCTGTTTTTGTTCAAGCCTTATTACTGGGTATTTGGATTTGTTGAGGTTTGTGATATCAGTCTCTTTCATTCCGTTTATGAAATTGCCTTGGAAATGAGAGAGCTTTAATTTGTTTTTTTGAAGTGGAACTGTTATTTGATCTCTTCTACTAGAGGTGAGCTTTTCTTCAACTTTATGCTTGGTTTCCCTTCTAGTATACAGTAATTGGGTGTGGCATAAATTGCAATTCAATACCAATGCAATTTCATGAAATGATAAACTATGTTGACATTGTTTGGTTGAAGATAATTGTAATTCAATGGAATTACAATTTCTTCAATTCAATAAATTGCAATTCATAGGTGTCTTCATATGAATTGCGAATGAATTCATTCACGATTCATAGATCTTTCCACATGAATTGTAATTCATCCACAATTCATAGGTCTCCCTACATGAATTGCAATTGCGACATGAATTGTAATTCATCCGCAATTGATAGGTCTCCCTACATGAATTGCAATTCATCCGCAATTGATAGGTCTCCCTGCATGAATTGCAATTGCGACATGAATTGCAATTCATTCACAAATGATAGGTCTCCCCGTATGAATTGCAATTCATCCATATAAAGTAAAGGAAAAAGGAAGAAAATGATTTGTCATTAGATATTATTATTAATAAGAAAATGATTTGTCATTAGATATTATTATTAATATTATTACACAAGGACATTTTAATTTTAATATTTATCACTTTTTTTATTTTCATTACTAATAATTTTATCATTACCTACGTAACTTTAATTTTTTTTTGAATTACAATTTTTTTGTCCCTTAATTTCTTTATTCTAAGTACCAAACATTGTGATAAAGTTGAAGAGTTATTAGTCTTATTACTAGTATATAATAAATATTTTATTTTTATTTTTATTTCAACATCAAGTGAACAGGGTAGGACGAGTGGACTAGATACCATTTTACTACAACATACTTAATCCACACTTTTATCTAATCCTTGTATTGTAGATGTAGTATTGTTCATTTGAAAATTATGAGACCACGGTTTACACTCTAGTCACAAGGTTTTGCTAACAAAGAATCATCTTTGTGAGAGGAAATTACCATTTTCACTTTTTTTTTTCAAAAAAAAAATTACCATTTTCACTCAATTGTTTTTTAACTACTAATGCAGTCTTTAATTTTTAATTTCAATTAATTTGATCATTGAATATTGATAAAATTTTAAAATGAAGAAGTTATCATTTTAGTCTCTCAAAAGGGTTTATAATATTTTAAACAAATCAAATTAATCTATACTATTTTTTTTAGTACAATTAATCTATAGTATTAAAAACTAGGTACTACATTTACCATTGAAAAATAATTGAATGACAAAAATGATTGATTTTTCTTTTTGAGTCATTTCTATTTTTGGTCCTACTATTATTGGAGCGTGCCAATTTTAGTCCACTTTATTAATGTCTTATTTAGTCTTTGTCACTTTTAGTCCACCGTTAAAATTTTCGTCAAATTGTCATCCAAAATAGGGATACATTTGGTCTTTTCATGCTTTGATCATCTCCTTGACCATTTGCATTGGTTTTCCCTACAAAGGATAAAAGGAGATGATCAAAGCATGAAAAGATCAAAATATCATTATTTTGGACAGTTATTTTACGAAAATTTTAAGGACTAAAAAGTGACAATGACTAAATAAGACTAGTCGACAAAAATAAATGAAGTGCACTAAAATTGACAATGCCCCAATAACATAGTACTCTTCCTTTTTTTTTTTTTTTTTTTTAAAATTATAACTATGGACACCTCCGGATTCTGGCTCATAAGCTCCTTAGTCACCAGATTTCCAGTAAAGCCTGCAACCAATTCTCCTTTCTGAAGAAGCTTGAAACAAGCATCCGAATCAGTTTCTATAGCCACTCTTCTGTAAACGTCTCGCAAAAATCGATCACCAAAATAAGGTGTACACAATTGTTTAAGAGCAGGAGATGCAAAACCCTAGTAGCGGAGATGGGGAAAATTTTCGCATTCGAAGACTGGAGATTGCAGACAAAAGCAAGGGCTTTCTCCAACTGTTAAGTCAATTGACTGTGTGTGGTGCCGTGTCGGACGAAGAATTCAAGGAGAGGTTTGAAGAAGTGGCCAAATACGGGGATGACCATCTGATATGCGTGATCGAAGATGTCCGATTGGGGAAAATTGTTGCGACTGGGAGTGTTTTTGTGGAGAGGAAGTTCATCAGGAGCTGTGGGAAAGCTGGTCACATTGAGGATGTGGTTGTTGATTCCAGCGTCCGTGGATTGCAATTGGGGAAGAGGGTTGTTGAGTACTTGGTGAATCATGCCTGTTCAGTGGGGTGTTACAAGGTCATTCTTGACTGCACTGAGGACAACAAGCCATTCTATGATAAATGTGGGTTCATGAAAAAGGCTGTTCAGATGGTGAAGTACTTCGTTTGATTCATTTTTTTTTTTTGGTGTCAAGGGAAACTCTATTCACTATATGAGGGTGTGCATTAGTGTATATTGGGTAAACCAGTATTGTGACCCTTGTCGGCAAAGGACAGGTATAGTTGACGACTCAAATCAAGAAAGTTGGGATTCGAACTTATAAGTTTGGCTGGGGTTATCCCCAACTTCTTTTGATTTATTGTTTCTTACACAAAATGCTAGTTGAACTCAAAGTTGTGCACTTATTGCTCCATGGTTTTGTAGTCCTTCATATTCATCAACCCCATCAAAGGAAACATGATAAGTGCATCTAGTAGTTTTATCTGTTTCTTGCTAACCTGTCAAATGGATTAAAGGCTGTCATGTTTCTGCAAACTTGTGCTTCATTTGATTCATCCACTTGTTTGCCCATTCTTTCTTGAACTCAAAGTTTTGTACTCATTGACGTGGTTTTGTAGTCCTTCATATTCATCTGCTCTATCAAATGAAGCATAATCTACGCCAACTGAGTGTAGATTTAAGTGCATCTAGAGTAGCATTATCTGTTTCTTGCTAACCTGTCAAATGGATTAAAGGTTGTGCAAGTTTCTTGCAAACTTGTGATTCATTTGATTCATCCACTTGTTTCTCGTGGAAAATCATAGTTGAACTCAAAGTTTTGTACTTGTTGACGTGGTTTTGTAGTCCTTCATATTCATCTGCTCCATCAAATGAAGCATCATCTGCGCCAACTGAGTGTAGATTTAAGTGCTTCTAGAGTAGCATTATCTGTTTCTTGCTAACTTGTCAAAGGGGAATAAAGGCTGTCGAGTTTCTTGCAAACTTGTGCTTCAATTTGGAACTCATTTTGGTCAAGAGAGTTGCATTGTTGTTCTGCACTATTGAACAGTTGAAATGCTGCTGCCCAGTTGGTTATGGTGTTATCATGATGCTATTTTGCTCTTCTAACATCCATCAATTGATGAATGTAATAATCGCTTAGGGGTTGAAGTTTTTCTATAGGCCAAGGGATTATTATCAGGACTAGTGTTCATAACTAGATGTGTTGCTATTCTCTTCAATTATACAAAAATGTACTCAAGAAACCTGTCTTTGTACCCATTTCATTAACCATATAATATAATAATTTATGGGAAGGGCTATGGTTCTAATTGGCACTGTGCCTTTGGTATCCAATGCAAAGTTTTACAACTCTAGAAAGACATTGAGGTGAGTTTATACCGAGTATAAGAATTACCAATATGAATTGACACTTAAGAACCAAGAAGGGTTAATTGGTTGGTTGGTTCAACCAGTTAGCAGAGATAATCCAATAGAAAAACCCTTTAAGTAGCACCAAATTATAATCTTAGCATATTGGAGATAAAGCACTTTTTTTTTTTTTAAACTACTATAGACTCTATTACAAAGTAATAGATTTGTTCAATATACTTTCTCTAATCGTAGTAGCTCAAAGAGTCAATACTTCACCACCGGAGTTCGATAACATGGCATTTTTTCAAAAAGAGCTACAAATATGTCAACTGAGCACAAGGTGTAAGCACTCTCATTTATTAAAACTCACCATTATACTTTCAAACTTGACAAAAAAGTTTTCAAATAAACACTCAAACGTATAAAAAAAAAGAAGGTATAATTGAATTATTCTGGCCTTTTATTCCTAACAATCATTACATAAATGCCATGTAATATGGCACATAATCTATGCTGTACATATCAAATGCCACATTTTGTTATCTTCTACTTTTTTTTTAATAAATTTTCCTTGTGGTTACCATGACACCACAACTTCATCCTGATCCAAACTTAAAGCTAGCTTTGAGATGAAGGCAACACTTTTCATCTTTGTTTATTTGTCCCTATAAACGAAATCTAGATAAACGAAAACTGGAGGTAGGCAAGTTAGTGTTGGCAGACGGTTGTAGCTAGAGTTTGACAAAAATATTATTATTATTATTATTAACTAGTATTTTCGCCTGTGCGTTGCACGAAATGGATTTGTTATAATACTTTAAGAATATTTGGATCGATATAAAATTATATAAATTATAACATCAAATATTATATAGCGCAATTGATGAAATTTGTTGGACCGATTATATTTTATGATGTTTTCCTTGAATTATGGCAAATAATTGTCCAATTACCGTGCGATGCACAGATAAATTTTTTATTATATAATAAAAATAAAGATGAAATTATAAAAAATTTTAATATTGAACATGTACATTTATTTGATTATAAGATTAGTGCAAAAGTATTACTCAATTAATTGAATAATATATGACTTGTTTGTCTACAATTATCTTAAAAAGATCAATATGTAATATTACTTATGTAATTATATTATTACTAAAATAAATATGAGAAAATTAGAAATAATTTAATTATAATTATTATAAAAATAAATTCAACGACCAATACATATTGATCTTTTTAAGTTATATAAAAAAAACTAAATGCATAATTGTAGACAAACATTAATGTTTAGTTTAATTATCATAATAATTATTAGGCAATTATTAATAGTCAATTATTACACTAATATATGTGTAATTATACTTTTATATAACTTAAGTATATTCATGTTCGTTGTATCGCATTTAGTTTTTTTCTTCATCCTCCATATTTGAATGAATTAATTGTAATTATTATAAATAATCTAACAACCCATGTTTAATTAATTTTTTAAAAGCTTAAATAATCAAGTACAGAGTAATAATTAGTCCAATCAAAAGTTATAAAGTGATAACTAATTTAAGAAAATTTCAATTTAACTCATTTCGAGCGACGGTTTAAGTATATATTTCCATCAAGAAGAATATTGTTTTCGATTTGTAGGATCGAAAAAAACAACCGCAGCAACAGAATTTGCAGATTTGAAGGTCTGGAATAATTGCACTGCGTTCTGCGTTTCTCTTTTAAAGTTCACAGTATAGGATTAGAGATTTATATAAGGTTCTATCTTATTACGATAGAATTGTTGTATGATAGGAATTGTAATGTAGAATTGTGATACAATAGTGATGGATTTAATTAACCCGGGGTAGCCCGAATCATTAAACCCGAATAAATAATAGTAAATAGCGAATAGACGATTCAATAGGAAAGATAATGGACGAATGTCGCAGGGACAATTCTTGTATTAAATATAGTGTGTAAGAGTATTACAAAGGGTGTTGTATTAGGACAATTAGGATAACATGTCTTGTTAAGACAACAATGGGCTATTTTATACTACCAAGCCCTCTAACCGCCCCCCTAAAACGGGGGTTGGTTGTAACAAACTTTGACCGTGGGCCCCCGAGTCCTTCTTTGACCGAGCCCTCTAGACCGACCCGGGGTCGGAAACTCGGCCGAGGTCCAAGGTGCCGACCCGGGGTCGGCACCAACCACAGCCCAAGGCCCAAACGGAGGTCTCATGTGTCGACCCGGGGGCGACACCCACCACGGCTCAAGACCAATCCGATGTCCAAGGTGTCGACCCGGGGTCGACACCAACCACGGCCCAAGTCCTCCGAAGTCATGGAGTGATGACCCGGGGTCAGCACTTGAGCCATGGCTTATACGGAGCTTGATCTCGGGTCCGGGTTTTCTTGCTCCGCCCTTCCGGGTCGGTTCGCTCCGCTCCACTTCCCAATATATCCATCATCAGTCCCCCACTCTCCGAGCTATGAGAATTCGTTAGTGAAGGAGAGTAGACGTCGGCACCGTGCCATGGCCCAACCCGAGGTATCAGGTTTTGACCCGGGGTCGACACCTGAGCCATGGCCTACACGAATCTTGATCTCGGGTTCGGGTTCGCTCAGGTCCTCCTTGCTCTGCTCCTCCGGGCCGGTTTGCTCCACTTCACCTCCTAATATATCCATCATCAGTCCCCCACTCTCCGAGCTGCGAGTATTCATCAGTGAAGGAGAGTAGACGTTAGCACCGCTCCGACCCGTCTTTCGTCATCGAGGTGAGCTCCGATTCCGAGGCCGAGTCCTCCCCCGAGCTTATGGCCGAGCTCTCTCCCGACATCATCGCCGCACCTCCACCTGAGGTCGAGTCCGAGTTCCACGCCGCCGCGTCTAGAGGTGGCTACCTACTCCCTCCTTGCCCGTATTTTCAAAGACCATATGAGCTCTCCCACCAATGCTGTCATAATCAAACTTTTGCTTAACTATGTGTATGAAAATCTCCCACCATGACCTCCCACGATGAGATGCTACAGCGTGCTAGGGACCACGCGCCCGCCCCCGTACCGAAGAGGAAAAAGGTCGGAGGAGGAGGGGGTCAAGTCACCCGGAGCGTCATCCTCTAACTCACGCCTGAGCCGCGACGCTGGCCCACCTCCTCTTGCACCGGCTGCTGCTCCCACTCTCGCGCCTCATGCCCTGACCCCACCTCCACGCGGGGACCCCACCTGGGCTCGAGGGGTGTGTCGTAACATTCTCTCGTCTCACGACCCAGGCAGTAGGGGCGTGAATGAGGCTAGTGCTCGGTTGGTTGAGGTACTCACCTTTCATTGTTTGCTTTCAAAATTCCATTAAGTATACTTCATGTTGCATATTTTACCTTTTTAACTTTCATGCTCTCCTTGGGTGCACCAATGTTTTCGACGAGTTTGAGGCCTCGAAGGAGCAGGTGTCAGAGCTGGAGAAGCGCCTAGAATTGGACTAGGCCACTACTATGAAGAAACATGCTGAGGAGCTTGTCGGCGCCATCCCTGCCTACAAGGAGTCCGAGTAGTTGAAACGGGACATCAAGGCCCACACAAGAATAATTTCGCACCTCCACTCGAGCCCTCAATTGGTGTGTTCACCACTCGTTTCATCATGATAGCCTGAGCACTCGTCCAACCCCGGCTCGGTCGAAGTACGTCCAAGGTGGGCTCGAACAAGGTACCTGACTA
>CM008344.1:10653037-10667290 GCA_002525835.2 Ipomoea batatas
AGGCCGGGACTCCGCCTCGTCATCCTCGGCAATCGGTTGTTCACAGGCCCGAGCGGAGCCCTGGGTTTCTCCGGAATAGACTTCTATGGCGTTGATGTCAGAGTTGTAGGTCGAGACCGTGAAAGATCCGATCTCGATTGAGCCGCCGTAGCTGTGGTAGGACAGTGTTTTGGCTATCCGATCCGCTCATGGCTGCACCTAGCAAGGACAGGGAGGCGTCTTACTAAGGTCAGCCCGGGACCCGAAACCGCCCAAAACCGCACAACAAGAATTTACGCAAAGACGGATGAAGAGAACTACCTTTTCGAAAATAGGTCGGGAGCACGTCGTGGTTCACAATTCTTCAGCTCGGGAAGTCTTGATGGCTCGGGAAGCTCTCGTTTAACTTTCTCCGTAGAAGCGAGAAGGGGCGTAGAGGTGAGGCATTTATAGTAGGCGGAGTGAGAAGGCCGACGCTTCAGTTACCGCAGCCTAGGCTTAACCTAGGCCCAAATTCCGAGGTCCGCGAGAGCGCGACACACAAGTGCTAGGGCTGACGTACGCTGACGTCACTCCTCGGACAGTCAAGCTGAGCGACCCGGGGCCGGTTGGACAGCCCGGACTTTCCCTCCGGAGGTCGTAAAAGACCGGACTGGGGGGCTAGTTGATAGGGATAAATCCCGGTCTCCGTATCGTTCTCCTGGTCTCCTCACAGAACGGGGATGGACGGCTGTACGCTCGCCGTCCCGGTCCATTCCACTAGGCAGGTCAGGCCCGGGCTGTAGAAAGGGACCTTCACGGGGTTTCGAACCTGAGACCTCACACCCGCACGTATAGTACGCAAGCGCGCTGGAGCGGCAGAGGGACCGGTGCATGTCCGCCACGCGTCCCGCATGCCGGAAGACCGGAAGCATCGTCGAGCACCGCTATAAAAGGAGCATTTAATGTAGGCAGAAGGACTTTTGGCTATTTCTTCCAGACAGTAGCTAAAGAGACCGGGAACCTGTGACCCACTGTCACGTAGCTCGGTCTCTCTTAGGGTATTGTACTCCGTACCCGACTCAAGTATAATACAGTACACTTTCCGTATTTTACGGTATCACTAGTGTGTTTAAAAAATGAAACTAAAAACATATTAGAGTTCATTCAACAACGTATATTGTTAAATGAAATTGTAGTATAATTAAAATGATACTATAGTATTGTTATAATTAAACTAGTGTGTGTGGAAAATAAAACTAAAATCCGGAGTCATATACAATAACATATATTGTCAAATGAACCTAGAGTGTAATTAAAATGAGGGAAAAATATACTTTTCATCACATAGTTATAAGATAATTGTAGAGTCCGTCCCTAAGTGTTGGTCATCATGCTCCGTTTTCGTCCCTAAGTTGTCATTGGTGTTGCACATTTCGTTATTTTGTACTCACTTTTCGTCCCAGAGTTACGTTATACTAAAATTGCAAATTTCGTCCTTAATGTTTTATTAGTAAAGGGACGAAAAGTGCAACGTCAATGATAACTTAGAGATAAAAAGTGAGCATATATGACCAACACTTATGGACAAATTCTACACTTACCTTATAACTTAAGGAACGAAAATTGCAATTTTCCCCAAATAATATACTTTAGCATTACTATAATTAAACTAGTGTGTGCGAAAAATAAAACTACAAAATAGAGCTCATCTAATAATATATATTGTTAACTGAAATTGTAGTAGAATTGTTTTCAAAAAAAAAAAAAGAAACTGTAGTAGAATTAAAATGCTACTTTGATAATACAATAATGGAACTAGTGTGTGAAGAAAATGAAAACTGAAAACATAACAATATTATCAAATAAAAGTGAAGTGTAATTAAAATGATACTTATTTCATGTACTGGACAATGGTCCACAGTAAAGTAGCCAGTCGAGCAATGCATTACTAGGTGACCAAGCGATGCAGCCTTGGGGGGCCCTCCTTCAAAGCCCAAAGTTTAATTGAATTATTTTTGGTCGAAAAATATTAATTTAAAAATCAGTTCTCGAGGAATTAAATGACTTTATTACTGTTAATTCAATAAAACAAATTAAAATCGAACAATGCAAAAATAATTATTACAGTATTATTTTTAATATTTTGACAATTGAATTTCTTCCATTATCCTTTACAAAGCTCTCAAGGAGTACGTACTATACTATAGCTTTTGAAGTTAACTTGTTATTGTTAATGAATAAAATAATGTGAAATTGAAACAACAAGAATAATCTTCCAATGTTGGATGTCAATCAATGTTTCAAATCAGAGAATATGAGTCTCAAAGTTGGAGAATAGTCATTTCCCCAATAATAAACATACATTATGTACCAAGTACAAACACAGAAGTTTTAGTTCGACCTGTCAATCATTAGTTGCTTTTGAGCATGTTTGATTGTCCGGCTTTTGAGTCATTCTAACAATGCCTTAATTCTGTTCAGACAAAAATTTATTGGGCAACAAATCAAAAGACATTGTAACATGATGGCTTAACTACAACTTGATAAGCTAAGAATCTTTATTCTGCTAGCTTTATTGTTTTGTTACAATAAGACCATCTCACATGGCTTCACCACCACCAATTCCATCCATTGGAGATTTGCAACTCAAAAAGCTTCACATGCCAAATTATGAAAATGATTAATAATGGGTTTTTAAGCAATAATGATGGGTGCAAAAGACCTTGTGGTCTGGTGGCACCCGGTATTCGAAAAACACTCTTACATGGATGATGGGAGTGCGTTCGAGCCTTAGTGGAGGCAATTATTAACTTTTTGTGCTTCAGTACTATCTCAAATACTACATGTCTACATTGCAACAGAGTCAGTAGTACTAAAAAAAAAAAAACAATAATGACGGGTGTATGTTGTGTAAAAAATGTGGAATTATCTAGATTTAGAGTGCATTTGTTTGGATAGATTTGACGGGCCCAAAATAAGGAGAGGAAAAATATGATGACATTTTTGTAATTATTATGAATTGAGAGTGCACTAAACAAAGTTTGAGAGTGAATCGACTAATAATTAAAAGTGCGCTTAAAAATTTTAAGAGTGCACTCAAATTGGTTACACTAATATATAATGTGTCTTAGCTTATTGCTAGGTACACAAACCAACGAGCAATTCATAATAATTAATAACGTAATGAATAAATGTTGATGCAATCTTCAATTCTAGTAGCTAGTATACTTTTTGATAAGTATTACATTTTCCCACTCAAGTATTACAATTTTTAAGTAACTCTTCAATTCTTAATATTACATTTTGATTTAAAATTAAAGTATTATATTTTTCATCATATTTATTACACTTTTTCTCATAAGTAACCATTAAACAATTTATCCATGATTAATATTACATTTTTCTTATAAGTAACTACTATTCAACAATAAATATCACATTTTGAATTAAAAGTATTATCTTTTTTCTTATAAGTAACAAATAATTTATTCCTAATTATTATTACATTTTCCAGCGTAAGTATTACATGCATAATCATCATAACCTGACATGTCTCGCAGATCAAGATTTATGAGATGGTCTTATAGGAGACTCACATACTCTAGATTAAAAATTATATATTCTGTATTTTATTTTATTTTGTTAGAAAAGCCAATAACAATGATGACAATGATCTTTTTACATGTGATTTGAACACACCTTTTCCAATCATTTTTAAAAGTCATTCTAAGAAAATTTTCTTCAAAATTCTTTTTAAAATATAAAAATTGATATTAGAATGAGGTTTACTGGTTTAGTAAGAAAGAAAATAGGGAATTATATTAATTAAAGTGAAACTAACTTGAGTGTATGTTTTACAAATCTTGAATCCATGTTAGTTATCATTGAATATATTCTCAAATTTTTAGTACAATAATTCACATCCAGTTGTAAAATTTACAAAAATGGCACATCTATTTTTCCATTTTCCCCTATTTCCTAGTCATTAGGCTGAATGAAGGGATGAGATGATTCCTCATTTTTTTTACTAGATGACATGCTCGCGTGCATGCACATACACACGTTGTGCATGTATATTTATGTATGGATGGAGTGGGGTGGGGTAGGGGCACGTTGATATTAAAACTTGTTCTTAGGAAAAAATTGAGAACTCATTCTAAACGTTGATTTTGGAAAATCAATGACTTTAAAATAAGGTAAAACGCAATGATAATTTTGTTATTGCCAAAAACTTTAAGTGCACCGAGCATTACTACAAACTACACTCAATGATATGTAATAGTGCAACTATTTGAGTGCACTTTTACATACAATCAAGGGCATGTACTTTGTAGTTTCACGTGGTGGGATTTTAGAGTTGCAATTTGTGTGTACTTCTATGTATCAATATAATAGATGCAATTTGTAGTGTTGCGCAATGCATGTTTACACCTGAGTGTCAATTTTTTATTCGATTTATCTCATGTGTGTGTGTGTTTGTGTGTGTGTGTGTGTGTGAAATATGATGATAAAGCTGATCGATCTATTTGGGTAAATCATCAGTTGAGGGTTGCTGGAAAATATGCAGAAAAAAAGGTGGGACGAGGTTTATAAATATTGTGACTTGAAAATTTTCAATAATTACAAAATTTACCCCATGTTATTATTATTTAAAACTAAAACTTTCAACCATTGATGAATCCCTGATTAGGCGGTTGTGATCAGTTCTCACTTTTAACAAGAGGACCTTGTTCTCATTTGAACCATATATTTATATAGGCAAATTCTTCGATGAGATCGTGTATGTCACCGATCGTCATTCGTGATATGGGTTAGGTTTTTCATAAGTATTATACTTTTCCTCATAAGTTTTAATTAGAATTTACCTAATAAGTTTTGGAATTTTTCTCTAAATAACTCTTCAACATCTAATATTACATTTAGATTTAAAATTATTTTTAAAATAAAAAAGTATCACATTTTTCTCATATTTATTACAATATCTCTCAAAAGTAACAATCAATCAGTAGTATTACACTTTTCCTCATAAGTAACAGCTCAAAACCTAAATATTACAATTTTCCTCAAGAATTTCCCTTTCTTTTTATATTTCTTTTCTCTATTCTTCTTTTCCTGCTTCTTTATATATTATACAACTTCTTGGTAGAGGGATCATTGATCAATTCAGTCAGGTTACAATAAAACTCACATGCAAGCAGCTTGGAATAGGGACCTACATTGATAAGTGCCAAAGACACTCATATCTAAGGGTGTTTATGGGGTCATTCTATGTTCAAATGTTATCCTTTGTGGTTGATTTATGGTCTTAAAATGCTTAGATGTGCTAATGTGTTGCAAACTCTATCATATCTTACACTTTAGTGGTCTTGAAGGGTATCGAGTTTAAGGGAACGCATATGGACATAACCGGGAGCATTCTAAGGCAGAAACATGAAAGAGAGCAGTCAACAAAGCCTCCATGATCGTGGATCACTCGTGGATAAAAAACACTATGTGGATAAAAATTAGTAGGTTCCACGGCCAGGACCATGTTCGTGGATGAGATGTGGCTGCAGTAAATGACACAATCCACGAGCGCATAGCGCTGGTGGATCGGATCGTGAGCTGAGCTCAACGAGGATTTTGAAGGAAGTGCTTGGCGGGAAGCTATATAAGCTAGATTTAGATATTTTCAGAAGGGGGATTCATTTTAGATCATTTTAGACTCACTTTACTTTCTCTCTCTAGCTTTCATCTTGTAACTTTGAAGATCTTCTTGGAGAAGGGAGCTTGACAACCTTGCTCTTCCTAGAACTCACTTTGTAGCATTGAATCTACTTTCAATCAATTAGGTACTTTACTTTCTTGCTTTACTTGCTTTTGATTTGGTGAATTTAGATACAAT
Source organism: Ipomoea batatas (assembly GCA_002525835.2). Taxonomy (NCBI): domain Eukaryota; kingdom Viridiplantae; phylum Streptophyta; class Magnoliopsida; order Solanales; family Convolvulaceae; genus Ipomoea; species Ipomoea batatas. Next base: position 10,658,883 of record CM008344.1, read on the forward strand.
GTTGAATTCAATAGTTAGCATGAGTGGCTAGGTTTTAATTAGGAATTGAACTGTAAATCTCGTGCATAATGCTAGTGTGAATTGTAATTCCAATTAGTTTTGTGCATTGCAATTGATTGATGAAAGTTCATGTTATTATGATGATTTGTTTGCATTTTCTGAGGGTGGCTAACTCTAGAGATTGTTCTAAGGCAATGAGTCTAGGTAAGGTTTTGTTAGATTCATTGTAACTCCTAATCATAGGTAGTTTCTTGCTTTAAGTTCTGAAAGGCCTAAGTAAGATTGAGGTGAAGACAACATGTTTGATAAAATGCCTCTTAGGTTAATGGTCACCTAAAAGTGCTCCATGCCAAGAGAATGCTTAGTAGACCGATAGGTGAATGGTACTAGCAAAACCTCACTTGAATGTCATCATTGCAATGAACACAACTTAAGTTTTAGATACTAGAAGCATCATGTACTAGATAGCAATTCTATTCCTAAGCTCTCTTTACTATTGTCTTTGAATACTTGCTTTACTCTCTTGTTACTACAACATGTTTGATTCCAAACTTGCACCTAGTGACCATGTACATGACATGTTTGACCTCTATTCCCTAGTATAAAAGCTTGTTAACATTTCAAAATTTGCCATCTGCAAGAGAATGCTAAACTCGGGAGTGATTCCCAATATTTGACATCAATAATCTAGTTGTCATACATCCTAAATAGTGGACATCAAACCGACTTCTTGCAGCAATGGAACAATGTCACAAATTGTATTTAGTTGATTCACACCAATGCTTCTCTGGACGATTAACCCTTTTTTTTTTATTGTGAAAGATCACTTCTCCTTCGCTTCAACATCGACCAATGTAGGCAAGAATTCTGTAGGCTCAGGTGATTCAACAACGACCTCAAGAGCGACACTCCTCTTTCTGGTGGGTTTTGCCTTCACTCCTTTTGGGATTGGTGATGGAGCAATTACTGTTTATTTCTCTTTGGTAGCAAACCTCAATTGTTTAAACACTTGCTATACTGGGTGATCAGATTCCACATCAGTAGTCACCGTTCACTACAAGAAATTTCAGATTTAGTGACAATAGAAGTTGTCACTAAAACTATCGATTTTGGTCACTATTGAAATTAGTGACCAATTTTTGAAGTTGTCACCTGTCGTCACTATATCCTCCGTCACTATTGTAGTAGTGATGACTTTTGAAAAGTTGTCACAATTACTCAAGATTTTGTGACAATGTTTACGTACACTAATAGTTTTTGAGTGATACCAATAGTGGTCACAATAAATGTACAATTTGTGACCTAATATGTTATTACAAAAAAATAATTTAGTGACAACTAAAATTGTTTCAATTAATTATTTTATTGTGACAATACTTTAGTCACAATTTCTTTTTTGAATACTTTAGTCACAATAGTTATATTTATTTGTGAAAATTATTCTTGACAGAAAAATGATTATTAGTGACAAAAAAAAATTACAAATAATTAATTTATTGTGACAACAAACATAGTAACAAATATTGTACTTAACATCATTTCTTCTTAATATTTTAAGCAAATACCCAAAATGTCTTTAATATTTTTAATTTTTATTTTTAAAAAAAGTTATGCTTAGAAGCCTCAGACTTCATTATTAAGTCTGAGGCTTCTATTTTAATTTACTGCACATCCAATTGGGGCGTTGAGCTCCCCTTTTAATGAGGGAGCTCCACGCCCCTCTTCTCTATTTTTTTCGATGTGGGATCATTTGATCCCACATCACTTATTTTTTAATTTTATTTTTATTATTATTATTATTATTATTATTATTATTATTATATATTATATATTTGATACAAGTATCTTGTACAAAAATTATACTAAGAGAATAACTCTTAGTGTACAAATAATAGACTATTGTCGTTAGGAGTAATAATTCAATTAATTGAATTTTTATTTTGAGAAATTGTTGCTTAGCTTAATCAATCAAACTAAATTATACTTTAACTAATTCGATTAATTGGTCCATAATCAAATTTTTATTATATATAATTTATTTTATATTAAATATTTGATACAACCATATTGTACAAATTGTGCTACATTGGATGATTCTTAATGTACAAATAATTGACTATTGATGTTAGGGTAGTCATTCAGTCATTTAATAAATTTTGAATCAAATTTAGAGATAAAGACACCATATTGATAGAAGAACAATCAATCCTTAGGAATGACATTCTTAGTAACAACTAATTACTCGTCACAATTATCATAAATTAGTGACAATAACAAAACTTGAAATCAATACAATTATTGTCACAATTTAGTAATTTTTGTTACGGAATAATAGAGCGTCACAAATATTTGTAACAATTTCATCACAAAAAATGACAATATTAGTGACAATAGTATTTTTTTTCTCACAATTGTTTGTCATTTATAATGGTACTAATCAATTGTATTTTTATTGACAAAATATGTTGTCACAAATATTATAAACAAGAGTGACCAACAACTATTTGTCACAAAAAGTATTAAAATTTGTGTCCACATTATATTTTGTCACAACTACATTCGTTCCCGCCATAATTATAATGGCGCCAAAATGCATATACATTTAGTGACAACAAATAGTGACAATATATGTTACGACATTATTATTCTAATAATAGTGATAACTTACTGGTAAGAAATACTTACTTGTCACAATTACCATACTATCAGTGACTAAAAAAATATTATCACAATTATCCCACATAATAGTGTCGAATTTTTTGTGGTCACAAAATGTGTATTATTTGTGACTAAATTACAAAGTGTCACAAAAGATTTGTCACTAAATGTCTTCATTCTTGTATTGGTTGCTTTCCTCTTCTTTTCAGAGCAAGTATTCAAGACAGGATCAAATACAGACTCAGTGAACTTTTTAGGTATGCCTTTCATTTTGGATTGTCTAGTTTCCTTGGTAGGAGAACTGGGCACTAACAGAGAAGATTGTGGGATTACAAAAACTTTAGAGAACAAAAAATCAAGGTTTCGAACTTTAAACATATATAACCATGGGTGAGCTACTTTTAATTCAGAAGAACTCAATTCAATAATAGGCTTAGTGGGCACATCATCTGCCTCACTCATTTCAACATCACCAGGTAGTTCTTGAATAGTTTTGGGCTTTATGAAATAGCTAGGAGTAGCAATAAAGTCTTTCTCAGCTATGATAGGATTAATAGGGAGATCATACAACTGGTAATAGTGGAATGTAACTGACATAAATTTTGAGACACATATACATGAACACCAACATTTGTTTCATACACACTCGATCTGTTTAGGATCATTAGACTCATTAACAAGAAAGATTGACTCATTTGGTAAAACATGGGATTCAGAGACTGGAACAACGTAACTGGAACAGTTAATTGACTTAAGGAAACAAAAACATGTATTTTATTGTTCACATCGACATATATAGGAGCAAACTCATCTAATGGAATAGCATCATCTACTATTGGATTTTCAGAAGATAAATCTATAGTATGAGTAGAGGATGATGACCTAGTTTGAGATTGGATAATCTAAATCTGATGCTTAGCATGTTCTTTCGCATGTTTGTGAGCTTTTTCCCATGCTAGGGATCGTTCACCGAAGAAACAAAGTAAGGCTCCAACCCTGTTTCAATCAGTAGGTTTTGGTACATGAATAGGTTGAATGTCCAGTAAGTCACTTGCGATTGAGAAAAGCTTTGTTGCGTCCTCTATTTCTAGTTGATCGACAAACTCTGAAAAGTTGTGAATGACAGTAGAGATAATAATCTCATTGATTAGCTTGGGGTCAAGCTTAAGTTTCCGTTGAACAGCTATACTGAGAAACCGAGTCACCAACTTCAATGCATCTTCTGGTGAATCGTTAGTGTTGAGTAGCCTGACTATCATGTTCGTAACCGCATCCGCCATTGCTATTATTTTTGAAGATGTATAAACCCTAGGTTTTGGGTATTTTTCTAATGTATTTGAAATAGAGATGAGAATGATCTTTTGTTTTGAGGCAATGATAGTAAGGACGAAAGAATACAAGTTGGCTTGATTTGAAAAAATGAAGTGTATTGATTCCCTTCCTCTACACAAACGGTCATTCAATAAATGCAATCTGACACGTAGAGCACAATGATAGGCATGCAAAAGTGATGATGGGATGCACTAAATAAGCGCAAATTATATCATGGACCGTGGTCCACAATGCATTGTGGACCGCGGTCCCAAAACGACGTCGTTTTGATTAATGAAACAAACGGATGAATTCGCGCGACTCACTTTCTTTTCAACACAACTGCAGTTTCCTTTCAACACAACTGCAGTTACTTTTTAATATAACTACAATTGTATATTATCGAATGAAACTATAGTTATATCAAAAAGTAACTGCAGTTGTGTTGAAAAGAAAGTGCAGTATATATGAAAAGAAAGTGATGTATATATGAAAAGAAAGTGCTGTATATATGAAAAGAAACTGCAGTATATATGAAAAGAAAGTGAGTGGCGCGAATTCATCCGTATGTTTCATTAATCAAAACGACGTCGTTTTGGGGACCGCGGTCCACAATGCATTGTGGAGCGCGGTCCACGATATAAGAACTGGTTTAGGATAAATTGTTGGATTGGAGCAACGGTTAACATTTAAGAAGGAAGGATCGAATTTTTGAATATATACCATACTTATCAATATAATTCCGTTTAGATGACTAATATAAAATTTGATATTGTACCTTCCGATTTGAAAACTGACTCAGCAATCTCTGCGACAGACCCCCAATTTTGATGTGACGATCTCAGATATATTAGCATCAAGAGGCTTAGTCAAGATGTTCGCCAACTGTTTTTTTGTCTGAACATATACTAGCTCAATTTTCATTTTCTTCTACTGACTCTCTTATGAAATGAATGCCTTATATCAATGTGATTTGTCCTGGAGTGTTTCACTGGATTCTTTGAGATATTTATGGCACTGATGTTATCACAGTATAGTGTCATCGTATCCTGAGTTATTCCATAATCTAATAGCGCATACATCATCCCTACACAATCATCCATCAAAAGTAAGTGAATACCATATAGTGGGGTCTCAATTACACAAAGAACAGGTTGCATGTTCTTAAAATTCATGGTCATCCAAATCTACACAATAATTTGCATATAATAAGTGGACTTGTAAAGAATAAGTCTCACGCAACATATCTTGATTTTAGTTTTTATAAAGAAATAAGAAATTAATAAAAACTATGACTTTTTTCCTAATTAAATCAAATTATGTCACGTCACTTAGGGCAAAAAATGAAGTAAAAAAATTTGGAATAAATATAGTATTACTTTCTATAAACATGATTGATACAACACTACACCTAATCTCTGTCCATCAAATCTTTAATACCATCAAATATCTTTAAGATTGGCATTAATAATATTATTTTCTATTTAAGTAGGGCATACATAAATGATATCATTAGTTATCTTTTGTCTTTATAATTATACGTGAAATTATTTAAAACCAATTGCTGCATGTATTTGACATGTAGCAGCTTATGCATGTGCAGATGTGCTGTTGCTTTTTGCCTGCAGTGTAGAGTACTGTAGATATGGACCAATGATAAGAGTACTGCAATCTAAGAACAGCACACAGTACCTGGGTTAAGTACACCAATACGGATTGCTTTGCAATTAATATTGGGGTTTATTTGACTTGGACCCCCTCAACTTGAAAAAATGTTAAAACTAGCTACCAAACTACATGCAAAAGTGCGTAATTAGATCATTCAGTTTTAAAATATGCTACTATGTATTAAGTATCTGAACTGTTCAAAATTATACAATTCGACCAAATTTGTCATGTTCCTTTGTTCATTGCTAACGTGGAGATAATTCTACTATTTTTTTTAAAAATAATTTTAACTAAAATAAAATAAATTAAAAAATCACCCCTCCTCGTCTTCGTCTTCGTCTTCGTCTTCGTCTTCTGCTGGAGAGGAAAGAAATGTCTTCATCTCCGGCCTAGAGATGAAGTATTTTCTTCGTCACCAGGCTAGAGACGAAGAGCTTTCTTAATCGATCTCCATGCCGAAGACGAAGACATGGAGGTTTTTCTTTTTTTACTTTATTTTATTTAAAATTATTAAAATAACTTTAAAAATAATAATTTTTAATAGATAACCACCATGTTAGTGATGGTCGGAGGAATAGGTCAATCTCAAGGGTGTAATAATAAATTAATATGTTTGGTTTAAAATAATGCGAAATTAAAACAGTTTTAAGGGTTTAAGTGCAAACTATATATATACTCCCTCTGTCTCATTTTACCTGTCTTATTTACTATTTATTGGTCAAACCAACTCTTCATTCTTTGCTTATTTTCTTTAGTAATTTTTTTTTATTTTTAAATTTAATTTTTTTGTGTTTAATAGTACTTTTAATGTAGTTTCTAAATATATAAATTTTATATATTAATGCTAAACTTAATAATATGAAAAATTTGATTAAAAATTACTTCAGTCAAGCCTCGTTAAACGAACCAGACATCCATTTTGGGACGGAGGTAATTATAAAATTAAAACTAAATTTGCAAGATAAATTTTTAATAATATGAAAAGTGCATTATTTTCTTAAAACAAGATAACTTTTTAATAATATGAAAAGTGCATTATTTTATTCACACTCATGTTTTTATAAGACAAGTCGAATTGGAGATGCAAGGTATTGATCCACATGCAAAGCAAGCACTCTACTATTTGAGCTACATCCCTATTGACACTTTTGTAGTCAAAATGATATGTATATCTAATAGAGAAAGAAGTATTTTAAAAAGTTATCAACCCTATCAGAGCCAGGTTTCGATCGTGGGACCTGTGGGTTATGGGCCCACCACGCTCCCGCTACGCCACTCTGATTTTGCTTTTTTTTTTCAATTATTATAAATGTATTTATTTAACTCTATGGAAAAATATTTCTTAGTTGCTTCACTTCTTGTAGTAACTGAGTTGCTTCTCATTTACTACACTAATCCTTTGGTTATTATAGACAAATATTTATTACCTGAGATAATGTTAATAACTAAAAAACTAATAAATAATTTCACTTGGCAAGTAATTTTTTTGAGTATTACTGACTCTATTACATTGTAGTTTCTATTTATCTATACTTTCTCAACCTGTTGAAGCACAAAGAGTCAGTATCGTCTCCACTTGACAAATAATTGTAACTTAAATTCTATATTTCCACTCCTAATGTTAAGAAAATGCTTTATTAAACTCTAATGAGCATGATAATCTGTCTATCTTGAGTTTTGATTGTACATCAATTTATGAACAATTATTATTTTTTTTATGTAATTATATTACAGTAAAATTATTTTAAAATAACATCGAATAAAGTTAAATGTTAAATTATGACAATAAATTTTCGTGTAGCCCATATTTCAAAAATTTGTAGTTTATTTAGGCTCCTAAAGAGTATTACTAAAGTTTTAATTACACTAAAAATAATCAACATATAGAACTCCTAGATAAAGTTTTGAACATCACCAATACTTCCAATAACACTGAAAATAACAGGGACCTAACAAAACTACAATTTCAACTCTTGAAGTGGAATCTAACCTAATATTTTCAGCTGTGCTTGTTTCCTTAAGAAGGTATTAAGTAACAATCTCTCTTTTTCCGTACATATAGACTTGGAATTAAAAATGAGATCACCTATCTAAGGTTATAAATTTATATTACTTTATGACTAAGTCTTTGACACAATTTTACATTGTACACAACTGCAAGCTTGCTAGCTAACCACACCCTCTCGGGGCTAGAAAATTCTTCTCCAATAATATAATATGTTTATAATGATGTAATTCATATATTATGTATATGTCCAAAAGGATCAAGGTGGCTGGCAAATTATGAAAAAAACTTGTGTGAGACTGTCTCACGTATTTTTATCGGTGAGACGGTCCCACATAAGTGTGACCCACAAATTACTGTGTGGACCACGGTCCAAAACGACGTCAATGAATTTTATGAGTTAAAATAATATACATTATGATCGAGTTAGAATAATTTACATTATGTGTTAGAATAATCTACATTATGTGTTAGATAATGAAACTTCTAGAGTAAGATAATGTACATTATGTGTTAGAATAATGTACATTGTGAGTTAGAATAATGAAATTTCTGAGGTACAATAATGTGCATTATGTGTTAGAAAATGTACATTATAAGTTATAAAAATATATATTGCAGCGGGTCTGTGAAAAAATGCACGAAACGACAGTCACTTTGGACTGTAGTCCGCACAATAACTATTGAAGGTGGCCTAGTGTGTAGCAAAAGTGGAACTTAAGACTATGTTTGGCAAACCTAGCTGAAAATGTAGCTAAAAGCTAAA
>CM008344.1:10676907-10697429 GCA_002525835.2 Ipomoea batatas
ATGAAGGAGATTCGCAACAATATTACTACTTCATTATGAGATGCTAAATCATGATTATGCTAATAGTTTCATTTCAAAATGTTAAATCTAAATATGTAAACAAGCCTATTTAAATTTATAAATATGTCCTTTTTAGTCTTTTTATTTACATTTATCAGCTTATCAAAAAGCTAATTTTACCAAACCATTTTAAGCAAATCAACTAGCTTAACAGCTCAGTTTTCAGCTCCTAACTTATAAATTTTCAACTTTCAGCTAGGTTTGCCAACATAGCCAATAGCTTATTTTGAAACACTATTTCAATTAGCGTTTCAAAATAAGTTCATGACATTTTAACTTTTTTTTTTCTTTTTTTTTAATGTTTATTAATTTACAAAAATGACATAACATCATCTATCATTCTTTAATCAAAATCCTAATATCTTAGTTTACCCTTTTATGTTATTTTACACTTATCAATTTATCAAACACTTTAATTTCAATTAGACAATTAGTTAACTTATTAGTTACTAGCTTTTCAACTTTCAACCAGCTTTTCAGCTAGGTGTTCCAAACAGAGCCTTAACTCGTCCATCTTAGGAACATTTGTAATTTATATTTTGATGATACCAAAATTTAGGAGTTTTAGTCTCCAATTTGTTTTACCTTTTAGACATAGCTAGGAACTCTATTCCCAAATTTGAAATAGTCTGAATATTGAACTGAATGGTTACGTTTCGAACAACCAAGAAAAGACTTCGAAGAATGGAAGTTCAAGAGAGTTCGAGTCGACGAGACGAAGAGCAGAAGATTTCAAGCTAAGACCGAAAGGTTGCAAATGCCGAATGGTGGAAGGGCCTATCTTTTAAGTAAAATAAAGGAGATGTAAGAATGAACGAATAGTAATGACAACCATTCGTAACCAAAAAGGTATCAAAGTGTTAAGGTTCGAAAGTTAACAGTTCGAAACCTTAAAACACTCTCTGATCTAACAGTTCGAAACCTTAAAACACTAGTGCTTTTATGGTAAAATGTGTCCAACGCAAAGAGACTTCTAGGTACACATCCCAAGGTATATTTTCCTCGAAAAGTCTAGACATTTGTGCAGAACAAAACGATATGTTCAACGCAAATTAAGTGGTCTAACAACTGGAAAGTCTGACGCATAAAGTTACTTTTCGAAAAATCCGCTAGTCACTACTTGCTGAGTAATACATGTTTGAAATGAGTTTCCCTCTAATGAATCCTTTTCAAAACTCCTATAAATACCTTCATTCAAGACTTAAGAAGGTGTTGGTCCATTCAAGAGAAATTAATAAGCATTCAAAGCATTCTTAGCGATATTCAAGCGTGACCAGTGAGAGTGACAAAAACTTAAGAGCTAAATCCAAATTTAAGAGACTTGTGCTGATCAACAAGAGTTCAAGATTCAGATTTAAGAAACAAAGTTCTCTCAGTTGGATATTAAAGAATTTCTATCTTCAAACTCTTGAATCTCTACTTGATAGAAGTAGAAAGAAACGGAGTAAACTCGATGTTGAGTTGAAAAACCTGAAAAGTTCAAAGTCGGCTTAGTGTTCAAGGCTTGAACGTTCTCTTTGTACTAAAGGAATAGTGCAAACATCCTTAGGAGTTTTAAGGAGAAGAATAGAGCCGTCTAAGTTGGTTGAACCACTATAAAAATCTCTCTCTACTTTACTGTATTTATTCATACTCTAACACACTCAAAATTACTAAACTTTCAAAGAACAAACAATACGTGCAAAAACCACTTAAAAAGGGTTAAACTTATTTCCGTTGTGCATACTCAACAAATTAATTGTTGATTTGTGAAGAAGTGACTTTTCGGATAATCTTGACAAAACGTTAAAATTTCCAAAACCTTATAAGTCTATTCACCTCTCTCTCTCTCTCTCTCTCTCTCTCTCTCTCTTTCTCTCTTTCTCTCGTTTGATCTAGTAAGCTATGGGCGCGCTTCATTAATAAGGCACCTTTGAGTAATTACCTTGAATTTTCCTGTAGATCGAATAATATATATACTATATGTTAGTTGGACGCTTTAATTTGTTATACCATTATTTCAATGAAAGTTTTTTTTTTTTTTTTTTAAATGCATATAACATCTTATTCCACTAAAGTCATGTTCGCAAATTTGACTCTACCTCTTTGCAATTGTATTAATATTCCGCTTCCCCGATTACTCCAAACTATTATTGAATCAAATTTATTCTACTTTCATCTTTTGATTATAATGTTATTTTCATGTTTTTGTCCCAACTTGAATTTGTTTTACCCAACTCTAAAACATTTTTTTTAGTTCAAAATGTTTTTAGATGCGATAAGCTGGTCCCCAATTTTGTTTTGTTTTATCCAACCTTTTAAAATATTTGATTTTTAATTTAAAATTCCTTTGAATGTGATACGGTGAAAATTGTCACAATATTTAAATATTTAAGATTAAAAATATAATATTTTAAAATCTGATAACAAAAAATGAAATAAATCAAATTAATGAGTAGTGGATGGATGAAGATAACATGTCTTCTTTATCCATCTTATATGAAAACTTTTCGTCTAACCCTCAAGAGTCTAGATGAAGAGAAATATCCCTTAGCTTTGTCATCTGTACGCCATTATTGTTGGACTATTATTGCTGAACTTCACTATTTTCTTCAATAATGATGACGACGATGATTATCTAAATAAATAATTTATAAGAGATTTATGTTAGTACTCATAAGTCATAATTCCTTCAAAAAAAATATTACTACTCATCATATGTTCTCATTTCTATGCTTATTGAGTTGTACATTTTATTACTAATATTATATTATTATTGTTATGTGATAAAATTATCCTTATATATACTATTAAACTCTCGTTAGTATATATTAAATGCTACTATAATTATATTTTATCAATTACTATATATAAAATTTTTATTTTAATAATTATTAATCATATTATATATAACTTACCTAAATTATTAACTATACTTTTTAATGTAATATGAATTCTACATATATAAATAATAAATTTAATACTTTTTTAAAAATATTTATATACTATTATTTTTACAAAAATATTTTAATATGACTATGATTTTAATGTTAAATATTAATATTAAGCGGCATTTACTTTGGTGCATAAAAAACTAATTATTATTATTATAAAACTTAAATAGGCCAAGCAAGCATTAATGGTGGAAATATACATGTAAGAAACTATGTAGAATGTTAAGTCAACAACAATGGATTACTACCAATCCTCCTCATCAATATCAAATCATCGTTAACCAAATGAAAAAAGTGTCAAATTGACCCCAAATAGAATGAAAAATTTAAGGTTGCTTAACTCAAAAATTTCTATTAAATTAATCCCTTAAATTAGTAAAATAAAAAATTCAGTTGAGTCCTATTGTTACTTGATCAGCAAATTATTGCTAATGTGACACTAATTAGGATTCCATATGTATATATATTTATATGTGGCAATGACTTGACATGATAAATTAGACATACTAAAAGAATTTTTTTTTTCAAAAAGAAAAAAACTAAAAATATTGACGAAGATAGTAGTCTAGTAATATTACACCCATGACAATCTTAGATAGTCGTGGCTATGTTAAAAAAAATTCATTTTTTTTTTGTTGATATAATGTTAATACCTGCAATCAAGTAATATATATCCTAGCCCATTTATGACTATCCATTTGTAAAACAACAACAACAATAATAATAATAATGATGATAATGATAATGATGATGGTGGTGATGAGATTATGTTACCTTCAATAGTATTAATGCTAATGTAAGGATTAAGTGGTACCCTAAACTAATTCGAGCCATAGTTAGTAATACAATGTACAAAATAGTTAACATGGACATAAATTAGGGATATAATTTTGATTGAAAATTATTATGTTTTATTTATTTTTTTTTGAAAGATATTATGTTTTATTTATTAGTATATGAAGAGACTGATTTTTTCCTCTCCACAGGATTATATTTCTTTTGTTTTAATATTTTTGGTGGGCTGTTCCTAGACGGCTAGACCCATGCCCCTCTTCCAAGGTGCATGGTTTGATGAGCTTTTTTATTTTTTATTATTATTATTATTATTAAATAAGTCTTACATATAATTTTTTATTTTAAAAAAATTTGCAGTCATTATATGTCTATTATTACGGAGTATATGTTATTAGTAAATTAATTTAAAATAATTAACAGAAAAAAAGTTAAATTTTGGCCATTCATTTAAAAAAAAAAATGAAGTATCAAGTTATATGGCATGACACATAATCAACTTTATTATCTTACTTGAAATGTCTAATCCCTTGTCAATTTTTTCTCTGTCAAACACGGAACACAAACATTATACAGCTAGCTGATAGTACATATCAATGCTAATAATTAATAAGTGTAGGATCTCAATGATACAAATAATTATAAAAATGCTTAAGTGCTAGTCATATGAAAAACAAGTTATAATTTGAGACTAGAATATACTACTAGTTATGAGTTTAAATTTTACTGAAAGTTGTGTAGCATATAAATATTTACTTGTAATGTGGTTATCGTTCTCTATAGAATTGTGTAAGATAATTAGTCATCATTATTTATATAGTCATCGTTTTTATAGTATAGGTCCGATCAGGGACGGACCCAGGATTTGTTGGTGAGGGGGGCCAAAAATTACAATGTACGGAGTATTTCATTTTCCTTAGTAGTAAACACATAGCTCTCTAAGAGAGGATTTAATTACTATTTGGATGAATCCATCACCAATGATTCAATAAAGAGATTATAAAAAAAAAATCAAAGCTTTAAATAATAAAAATAAATACAAAATTATCTATAGATTTGCAGCTTGAAAATTGAAGAGAAATTACCTGCAGTGTAGACCCTGCAATCAACAAGCTCAATTGCTCAAAGCTTCCTTCTCCATAGTACCCACAATTCCCCTTTTCTACCTGCATTTATTTCAATAATGGCGCCCAGAAAGGGATACAAATATAAATTAAGGAAGCCAACAATGGAACAATCTCGAAATTTTTGAGAAATTTAAGAAATGAGAAAGAGAGAGTGAGAGTGAGAGAGACGAACCTGGTTTTCCTCTCTTTGCTTGCTGCCTGCCACAATGAATGGGAATAGTGGAGAATACTAATTTCACTCTTTTGCCGAAAAACATGGATAGATGAAGATAATAAAAAAAAAAGTATTTGGCTTTTACTCTTTTTAAAGTACCACTAGTTGTTGTCCTTGCTTTTTTTTATCCACTACTGCCGAAATGAAATATTGTATGTTGCTTCCCCAAACCTTTTGTCTTCAACTCCACCAAATGCATTTAAAATAATAATAGGAGAGGAAATAGGATGGGGCAGAAGGGCTGAGGGGGGCCAAAAAAGCATTATAATATAGTAATACAAATATTACTTCTATATTAATACTAATAAAAACATAACAAAAAAAATTTGGGGGGGGCCAAGGCCCCCTACAATCACAATGTGCGTCCGTCCCTGGGTCCGATGCTAATAATGACCCAAAAACATATTAGAATATCTAAGCCACATAATTAGCCTAGTTAAGTTATATATTAGAAGATAACTATGACATCCGTTACAGTTAAATGAGAACTTTAAATGGTAATTATCTTAAAATTAAGGACACCAAAGTCATTATCCCACCAATTAGGGTCATACCAGGACCTATATTATCACACACAATTCCCATAAAGAGTCATGAATCCCATACAATGCAAGTATTGATCTTCTACTATAAATAAATAAATATCAAGGACCAAGGATCTTCATCCCTAAGTTCAAAGATAAATTCTCAAACACCCACAAATATCCTATGAAATATTCATAAGTCTGAATTGTTAGGACTCGAGGAGTCCTTGATGTATTATAATTCTATATCCTTTAGCATTGTATATATTTTTCCATTGTAAACTCTCAGTGATTGAATATATAGAAATTTTTTATTCTCATCTAGTATCAGAGCTAGGTTCCCTGATGACCTAGGATATTCAAGACAATTCTGCTACTTTTGAGTGGATTGTCTTTGCCACCACCACTTTTCCTGTCGTTCCAATCACCTTGTCCACAGCGCATCACTTCGTCTCGATAAATTTTACGATGCGTAATTTCCTTTTCTGGCGTACACAACTCATTCCTTTCCTATTGGAACAGAACTTGTTGGGTTATGTTGATGGTTCCATCCCTTGTCCTTCCGCCATGGTCCCGTCATTATCTAGTGATGCTACTATGTCTCTAATTTTAAAACCTATTTATGCCGCCTGGGTGCAACAAGACCAGGCTATTTTATCGATGTTGATCTCTTCATTCTCAAAGAGAGTTATGCATTTAGCCGTTAGCTAAATAATGTCGAAACAACTGTGGGACTCCATAGTTCAGTCTTTCGGTTCATCCACACGAGCTGGTGAACTATGTTTTCTCGGTTAACTTCAGTATCTTCAGCAAAGTGATAGCACCATCTCGGAGTATTTGGGTCGGCGCAGGTTCATGTTGAAGAGCTCGTACTCATCAGTTTGCCGATCTCGTTAGATGAGTAGAACATGTATGTCTTTCGTGGATTAAGCTGGAGTGTAGGGCCATGGCGTCCTCCTTAGTTGTTCATGGTGCGTATGTTTCGCTTCCAGAGCTTTCTGATCATCTTGCAGCATTAGAGTTCATTCAAGTAGATGATTTTTTTGGTTGGCGATGGTTCTCATGAGCTTGCGTCCCTGTCGGTGATGGTGGCCTCTTATGATGATCGCTACCTGACCCAGCAGCAGGCTAATCGTGGTCGAGGTGGTAGGTGGTGCGGCGGACGTTGTCGAGCAGTTGGGCGTAGTGGCTGCTCTGCTAGTGGATGACGACAGCCCCCTCGGTGTCAAATTTGCGTCGACATAGGCCATATTGTCGTATCTTGTTTCAATCGCTACTTTGATGCATCGGCTCTACAGGTCCATGTTGCCACCCACGATAACTCTGGTGGTGATTCTTATGACTCTCAGTTTTGGTTCCTGGATACCGTGCGACGAATCATGCTACTCCGGATATCATGGGTCTTTCGGTGTATGAACTGTATCTTAGCAATGATACATTGAGAGTTGGTAATGGTGCAAGTATGCAAATCTCTAGTGTTGGTCATGCTTCCTTCTCTACGCCCACTAGGTCAATTATTTCGTTTAAATGATATTTTTCATGTTCCAGGTTTGTCTAATTCGTTTTGGGCTGTTCAGCGATTTGCTAATGATAATCGTGTGTTTTTTAAATTTTACCTGTCTTTCTTTCTTGTGAAGGATCTCGAAACCAAGGAAGTTATCCTTCGAGGGACTAGCTTGGGGGGTTGTATGCATTGCCGATGTCTCACGTGTCTCCTATTGCTCTTCTGTCTACTCGTGCATCTCCTTCTATGTGGCATCGACGTTTTAGTCACCCGCATCAGCGTGTTTTGAGTCAGATTCTCAAAAGTTGTCATGTTAGTTCGTGTTTTAGTCTTAATAATTCGTTATGTGGTCCTTGTCAATTAGGGAAATCCTCGTGTTTTCCCTTGCCCAGTGTTGGGGCTTCTAGTTATCATATTTTAGAGTTATTGTATACGGGATCTTACTCCTCATTTGTCTTTGACTGGTTCTCGGTACTTTGTTATTTTCGTGGATGATTTCTCTCGTTACACCATATTTTATCCTATGCATTTATCCTATGGTTAAATATTTGAGAATTTTTGTGTTTTGGTTGAACGATCTTTTTCCTGCAAAATCAAGTCAATTCAATATGACCTTAGTGAAGAGTATAAAAAGTTACACAATGTGTTTGCTCGATTTGGTATTAATCACCGTCAATCTTGTGCTTATACCAACGAGCAAAATGGTCGTGTTGAGTGTCGCCATAGGCGCATTGTAGAGACTGGGCTGGCTCTTATGGTTCAAGCCTCGATTCCTTCTCGGTTTTGGGAGTTTGCTTTTGAGACAGCTGTTTATCTCATTAATAAAATGCCCAGTTGCCCACGTTCGCTCTTGCTAATTCTAGTCCACACCAGGTGTTGCATCCTTTAACATTGTATATATTTTTCCTTTGTAAACTCTTGGTGATTGAATATGCAGAAAATTGTCGTTCTCATCCGAACTCTCTGTATGTACATGTATGACACTCCAAAAAAAATAATAGATTTGGATTGACACTACAAACAAATAATAAATAAATAAATAAACATGTAAATTTCAACTTGTAATTTCTACGTAAAGATTTTCCCCTATCTATTTGTTTTATATTTTTTTGAGTACTATTGACAGTGTAGTATCTGACTATATGTTCATACATGCTTTATATAATTTGTCTATATTTTTTTTTAGGTTTTACATTTAATCATCCCTAAAAAAACCAACAATTTTAAACAGTAAATAAAGCCAGAAATAATTATATATTTGTATTATTGATTGAGCCAGATATAATTCTCCCTTATATATTATTGAGCATTCAGCATGCATATATATATATATATATATATATATATATATATATATATATATATATACTCACACACAATTCTCTATCATATGCCCTACCCATGGTATTTGATCAAATGATCAAGATTATTCAAGGTGTGTTTGTTTTTGGTCCTTCATTGTTCCATAAAAACATAATAATAAATAAATAAAATAAAAACACTCAGAAAAGCACATGCGTCAACCAAACAGATTTAGTTTAAAATTGTGTAAACTTTTTAAACTTTTTTTTTTTTGTTTTCAAAAAAAAGTTTAAAATTGTATAAAGTTAAGGACAATACAAATCTAATTCCATCGGACTGTTAGTGTGATTAACATGGAAAATTGGAATCCAATGTACCAGTTTGGCACTTATAATATCAACATTCATTATTTACATCAAATCTTATATATTAAATCTTACATGATTTCATGTGAGTTTTTTTTTTTTTTTTTTAATTCATTTTGTCATTTTTTATCAATTTATGAACAGTTAGTAAATATAGTTTATAGAGATTCTAATTAATGTAACTCTTTAGAATAAAAATTGATGAAAATTGCACAAGTTGTTATTAATTATTATTTATTTCTCTATTTTTGACCAATTTTGGAGGGGACTAGAAATGAAAAGAATGTTGTGTCCTCAGGCTAGCTAGAAACAAATGAAAAATATACTCTAGATAGGTGAGACAATGGGCAAAATAGTTTATTTCATATAATGTATTTTTCAGAGGTTTATTTCATTTTTTAACAAAATAATTTTACATTTCATATAATGTATAAAGAATTGATTGTATATATTACATTATTCGATCACCTGATGTGACACTATTTAATTTTACTTTTATGGTTTTGATTATTAGGTAGATTTTTTTTAAACTCATGAAGGGGTCACTCAACTCATGAACGGTCAATGAAAATAAAGAATTTTATTACCATGTCAAGTGGTAAACTTAAAAGGTAAACTTAAGAGGAAAAATAGCACGCAGTGAACTGATTGGCCGAGTGATTGGAGCATGATTCTCGTACCTGAAGATTACGAATTTCTAGAGTGGTTTATAGTTTTTTTTTGGTACATTAGGTTTCACAACTTACACTAGATTAATCTTAAGACCCTGGATCAGAGGAAGTAAATCGCGCGCGAGTCACCCAAGTAGCCTCCTAATAAGTCTTTGTCGTTGACTCTGCGCATAAGAGATCCTTCTCCGGTTCATACTTCCGCCAACTTAAAGAATCTAATTTTCGATCTAGGAAACTCATCAAGAGCTCAAAGTGTAATTTACTTTTTTCATTGTGCCCCTTCGAATAATAGAGGTGAATTTTCCTCTTCAACCAAAAAGAGCAAAAATAACATTATTTTTGTCTAATTTGACAATTAAATACAAAAATCACAAAGATACCTCGCCTTAAGAACCAAGGCTGAGATTGTTGTGCAATGAGTGTGGTGTTTTCTAGGCAAATTATGTTGTGGACCAGGTCCACCTTGCAAGGTGGACCTGGGTCCAAAACTACGTCGTTTTGTCTCTTCTTCTTTTCTTTTTTTTTTAGTAAACATATTGCTGAATATAGAGTTGTCCAAAAATGTGTGAATGTAGAGGTTTCAAAGTGTGAATGTAGAGTATAGAAATTGTGAATGTAGATTTATGATTGTGTGAATGTAGAGTTGCCCAGAAATGTGTGAATGTGGAGGTTTCAAATTGTGAATAGAAATCGTGAATGTAGAGTTATGCATGTGTGAATCTGTAATAGAGTTAAGAAGTTCTAGCAACTTGTAGCCCTGTAATGTGTGAATGTGGAGTTCTCAAGTTGTGAATATGGAGTATAGGACCTGTGAATATAGAGTTTTGAATGTGTGAATGCATAACAGTGGTAATATAGTTACTAAACATATAATCCTGTAATGTGTGAATGTGGAGTTTACAATGTGTGAATGTAGAGTATAGTGTATGTGAATGTAGAGTATATGATATGTGAATGTAGACTCAGGTCCACGGCATAACAACCCTGTTTTCTAGGAATCTCACTATCTCCCTCCTGTTTTTTTTTTTTTAACAACTAATTTAATAATATATTAAATTAATAAATATTTTTAGTTTCGAGATATGTTCGATCAATCATTTTCCTTTTAGATGCATAATCGTTGGTCTATCTATATGTTGGTGTGTTGTGTTATAATCATATGTTGGTTACGTTAGTGATTGAGCATAGGTTGGTGTCACACTGTCACGTGCTTCTAGGGCCATTCAAATCAGATACCGCACCAACATGATGAAAACTGAAAAGTATATTCTAATTTCACCGGGGCCCCTCATCTATGTTTTATATGATTTTTTTGGTAGTGGTACTTTTAAGGAATACTGATGGTATGATTTGAATAATTTTTTTTTTTCGAATTATGTTCATGATCATATTACTATTAAGTTATTTTTGCAATTGATTTTCAAGTATTAATTTTTATCACATTTGATACATATTTAGGTCACATTTATGGACTGTTTGGTTCACGAAATAGGTAGGGAATGACATAACATTCCCAGTAATAACCTATTCCGTTGTTTGGTTCGCATTTGTATTCCCAGGAACATTTGTTCCCAATGTTCCTGGGAATGAGCTATTACCCTTGCAAGGGTAATAGCTATTACCAGGGTCCCCCCTAGTATTAACCTATTCCTGACCTCTCAGGAATAGGTATTTTATTATAATTACTTTTTTACCCTTTTTTAAACCTAAATTTTTTTATTGAATTCTTCTTTTACGAATTTTTATTTTAATTATATAATAATTATTGCGGCTGCGGCAGCCGCAACAACACACACACACACACACACACACACACACACATATATATATATATATATATTATATAAAAAAATTTTGTAACTAAGAGCAACTAAGGCTCCTTAAATGATGGAGCTTTTGGCTCTTTTAAGGCATCATCATCCTGTTGTTAATTTTAAAATATAAGCAATGATTATCTTATATAGAGAAGCTCAAATGAGTTTCCCTTCTTGAGTTACCAATGTGGGATAAAAAATTCTTATTTGTGTGTTTTTTTAAAAATGATTATTTTATATATAATTTTGTTTTTGTATTATTATTATTATTATTATTATTCCTTTTTTCTTATTATTGTTATTAATATTATTATAAGTTTTATTTTATTATTACATAATATTAATATTAATATTAATAATAACATTATTATTATTAGTATTATTATTACTACTACTACTACTACTACTACTACTACTACTACTACTACTACTACTACTACTACATAAGGGTATTTATGTCTTTTAAAACATATTTCATTTCTATTCCTTAAACCAACCAAACACTGTAATATAATTCCTAAAGTCTATTCCTTCCGCGAACCAAACAACAGAATACAATTTCTATTCTATTCCTTGCCTATTCCATTCCTTACGGAATAGCATTCCTATTACCTCAAAATTCATTCCGCGAACCAAACGTGCTGTTAGGGTTTATAACTAATTTTTTGATAGAAAATGATTACAATCCACTATATTTTCAACTCAAATCATGTCGTCAATGGCAAATTATTGTGTGGACATGGACATCACAATGCTATGTTGACCATAACAAAAAATGAAAATTACATTTTAAATATATACTAAAAGTACATTATTCGTGTATTGAATGTACATTATTCAAAATAATGTACTTTCAGAACTCAAATAATGTACATTATCTTAATACAATAATATACTAAAAGTACATTATTTGATAATATGGTCTACACAGCTGTGTAGATCATAGTCCACACTCCACACAATAATGATTGCATATTAATTTAAGATCTCAATACTTTTGGGTATAAATATATAATTTTTAACTAAATATGTGATACATTTTAAACTAATTAAAAATGTGATACATTTTGATTGTTTTCTACTAAAAATTTGGTTGAAAAAAATTTAAATGTGACAAAAAATAAAACTCTTGTACCAAATATGACAAAATAGTACTTGAGGACCAATTGTAGATGTGACATAATAGTTATGGAATCAAAAATGGAAATAGTTCTTTTAATTCGAAACTCTTTAATATGTTCTAGAATCTAGAGTTTGAATAAGTTTTATGCACGGAATTAGTATATATTCACACAATTTTATAATATCTTATTTTTATTTATCATGATGAATTGTTGTTACTAATTTAGTTTTTACTATTTATGGATAAATAAACTATTATTCCATTTTAAAAGCATTTTTCTTATCATATTAGGAGTAATGTTCTCTACAAAAATTATCATAATTTTTTTATTTGATTATTATATAAATTCTTTATTAATTTGTAGTGGGGTCAACCTGCTTATAAATAACTAATGATTTTGAATAATGTTATTCTCTCACAAAAATCACTACCTAATATTGACATGCCATTATATAAAAGATTTAAGAAAGAAAAATTTTGCAGTTTCATTAAGTAATTGTGAATTAATCAACCACACTATAAGTTAATAAAGAGCATGAATGTCTCGAAAGGGGTGTTCAAATAGGTAGAGAGCATTGTAATATAATTTTAATCAATATTTATAATGAATTTCATTTATTACTGTCTATTATTTATTTTAATTTTGTGAGTTATAATTTTTTTAACTAATTTTGTGTAGAAAATATCGTGGATGAAGATCGTTTCAATGTTTGTGGTGAAGATGATGGTTTTAATGAATTGCATCTCCAGAGACAATCATTGGTCGGAGTCGTTAAGACGTTTGTATGTAAAATGTTGCCTACTGATAAGAATGGTACTTATAATCTAAATTTGTATTAAATTAAATATTTATCTGATTTTGGTGTATAATATTTGTTCAACTTTTTAGATTTTCTTAGCAATTCCCTATTTTCTTTAAAATGTCATTTGATAGTTGTATATTTCTTTTGCAAATATTGGTTTAACTGTATTTTAATAAATACTTAGCATTTATCTTGAATTTTGAAGCTTTTATAAGTTAGCATTAATGATAAGAACTTGAATACTTATACTAATAGGATAAAATTGTATTCATACCAATTTTAATAATATACAAAGTTTTTGTACTAATAGTCTAATACTATTTATATCAAATATTAGTATTCAATTATTAATAATGATTTCTCAGTTCTAATTAATTATTTTTTTGGTGAGACTAATTAATTATTGTAATAACATTCATTATGACAATAAAAAAGATGTACTAATTATATTAACAATATTTTTTGTACTTATTTCCGAAGACTAATAAATTGATTTGTCTATATATATATACGCTGTGCATTGCACGGGCGGAATACTAGTAAGTTAATAACGAGCATGAAAGTCTCGAAAGGGGTGTTCAAGTAGGTAAAGAGCACTGTAGTATAATTATAATACTTAAAGATCACGAGTTTCATTTTTGTCAATATCTTCTAATTAAGTAGAGTTAATCGCACTTGATCTATCAGGTTTATCTCATAAATATTACTATATTAAATATTGATTTGTTTTCAGAAAAAAAAAATATTGATTTTTGTTAGAGATTGTGGAATTACTCAATAAAAATGAATACACATTTCAAAGTTTATAAATAATTCTACATCATGGAAGGAAGATTATGTAGTGATTTTAGTCGGAGAAAATAGAAAATTTCAATCTTAGATAGTTAAATTCGGTTATTTGGAAGTTACTTTTAATGTAGTTTCTAATATACTAATCTTATATACATTAATACGGAACTAAATGAGTAATACTACATACCTTCCTAAATTTCTTCTTTTAATATTTACTTTGTACTTTGTAGTGTGGTACTATTTGATTGATTTTTTTTTGTATTTAATTATTAAATAAATTCTTTTTTTAAATCTTAAAATCAATTAATTTATGAGCACCCAGTAAAAATAAATACTTTTATTGTCCCATCAAGAAATAAAGTTAGAGGAGAAAATAACATTATTCATAAACTAAATATACAATTTTACAAACATTAAATTATGAATAACTTAAATCAAATCTTATTTACTAAATCAAATACAAATGTCATTACCCTTGTTGCAAAATTGCCGTGTTTTATTAACACATATTTTTCTATTTATAAGAGAATCTCCATTTGTTTAGTTTTTGCACAACATTTTAATTTTAGGAGTCCAAGTAGGACAGAGAGAAAAAGAAAATAAAAAATAGATTCTAACAATTAAAAAAAAAAGGGAATCAACGGCTAAAATGTTAGAGTGGCCGCCAGTTGGTGGTCATTCTGACGCACCCCAGCTGGAACGAGGGGAACACGAGCTCGGTGGGCGCGCAATGCGCTCAAACACGTGAAAACTATGTATTTGCAAGAAAAAAAAACCTTCAAAAATCAGTGTTCCGTCTATTCAAAAACTTAGCAATCAGTTTTTTCTCCGAAAAAACTCAACTAAAATCACATATGTAGATGCCATAAAGTATCATACTACACGTTCATACATTTATTATTCACAAACTATCACTCTTTGATGATGTAATAATTGCATATTTATGATGTGGCAATTACATTTTTAAGAAGTTATGAAATGTTTGTGGCATGACATTTTTTTTATAATGAAAATTTGAAACCATTACTTAAAGGTGTGCATTGAGTAAATCTCACTTTAGTATTATATGATAGTTTATCAATTATACAAGAGATTATAATGTGTTATTTTATCACATCAAAAAGTGTTTACTTAGCTTGTAAATGAAAATTGTACGTGTTTAGCATTTTCTATTTACAAGACCGTTTCCCATTCAATTCCCCACTTTTGCGGCACATTTCACGTGTAATATCAGGTTAAATTTCTTTATTTCGGACATCATTTATAACATAACCCAACGCATTAATGGACTAAACTTTTTAATTACAAAAAGTAAAGGAAAAAAGAAGAGAAAAGGTTAATTATAGTTAGGCTAATGATAGTACGTACTCCAAGTTTAATCATGGAACAATTTATTAATTAATTAGAAAAAATACTAAAATCTCGTAAGTAATAATGTTGTATTAAAAAAAATATTACAAAGTTCAACTACTTACATAATTTATTAATCACGTAATTTATTAATCACGGACAACTCAATTAGTCACATAAGTGAAGTTTGGGAACAATGACCTGGGAATTGGGATCGAGTCTGGGGGCTCCTTGTGCACAGTAAGCAAGGGCAAAGGTCTAGCCTCTGTGTTTAGCTAAGTTACCATGATTTACATCCTTCCATATGCTCTGTTGGGCCGAGGCATGGGGACCCTTGGTTAGGATTCAACATTTTGAGAACCATTTATGAAAAATTACTAATATAATAATCCACTTACTTTTCATTTTAGAAATATTACATTTGTAAAATTTTCCTAATTAATAAATTACTACATATATTAGTTGAAATTGAGCAAATAGTAACTAGTAAGCTTATTTGTTCTCTATTATTTGAGGCATTGTGTTTAGTTGTTTCAATGGGTATATATATATATATATATATGTATGTATATATATATATATGTATTTATATATATATATGTATATATATATATATATGTATATATATATATATATATATATATATATATATATATTGTATTAGAAATATTTATTAAGTAATATTAAAATTATAATACAAAAAAAAAAACATTTTTCATCCCTATAAGAAAATAAAACTTTTCATCCTTTAATTATATCTTTATCAACTTTTATCCTCAATTACGTGTAACGTGATTTTTTAACCTATTTTCATAGAATTTAAGAACGATAAATATCACTTCACAAATAATTGAGAAATGAAAAATAACTGCGAATATAATTTAGTGGTAAACAGTACTATTTCTCTATAATTTAGATATAAAAAATATCATTATTTCATTATAATATATTGTTTACATTTTTTTTTGAGAAGATAATATATTGTTTACATATCGTTTGAAACAATGGAAAAAAAAGGAGCAAATAGTGAATAAAAATTTGCATTACAGTTGTTGAATCTGCTACAAATTATTGATCCAATCTCCTATATGGACCATTCCAGTGTGTAAAAGCCTGCAACTCTGCAAGGATTTTATAGATAAAAAATCTTGAGTGTTAAATTAATTAAAGATAATAAAATTGTAAAAAGTTAATTACGTTTATCTCTGGGCTATGGTCTGCATCATAGCTGCCACTAAGCAACTCCCTCAATTAATTAATCACCATGTTATCACATGCATGGGGATGGGTCAACTCCAGCTGTTTTAATTTACAGTTAAGACTTGGTGTAGGACATTAATTATTTATATTATGAGTTTTTAGTTGAGTTAATTCTTGTCTTCTTCACGATCTATTATGCAGGAATCAATTAAACTGTTTGTGTGAGATTTAGTTGAGTTACTTCTAATTTTAATGTCTTATTGTATTGGTATTTTTACACCACCACAAGTTTTTGGTTTAAACTTCTAAATTACAATTAAAATTAATAAATAATTAATTAAAATTTAAAAAATGTAAATATAATATCATCTATACACATGCATACATGTGTGTATGTATGAAAGTTTCACTTTGAATGATAGAAAATTGCCTTTTTATTTTTCTTTTATTCTTCATTTTCTTTATTTTAATATGTTCAAAAGTAGGTAAGAAAAGGTAAATGATTTTTATTCTTACTAAAAGAGTTAATACGCAATATAGTCCTCGACTATAGTGATTTTACTCAATTTAGTCCTAAATGACTTTTTGTGCTTAATTTAGTCCTCGACTTTGATGGTTTTACACAATTTAGTCCTCTTGTTAAAAATTCTATTAGGGTGTGTTTGGAAACCCGGAAAATGATTTCTGGAAATCATTTTCCGGGTTTTCAGTGTTTGGCAAGTGAGGGGAAAATAGGGTCAACGGAAATTGAAGCTTCGGTCAACGGAAAAGGAAGTCATTTTTCCGGAAAATGACTTCCGGAATTTTTTTCCGAAAGTAGTTTTCCGGAAGAAGACGCTCATCTGATTTCGAAACCAAACCAATCGCCGCCGACTGGTTCCAGTCGCCACCGACTGAAACCAGTCGCCGCCGACTGGTTACTGGAAACCACCAGCCGGCAATTGGTTTCGCGGAAACCAGTCCGACTGGTTTCGCAAACCAGTCCGACTGGTTTCGCAAACCAGTCGGAAACGGTTTCCGACTGGTTACGCAAACCAGTCGCCAACTGGTTTCCGCGAAACCAGTCGGCGACTGGTTATCCGCATTTCTAGTTTTTTTTTGTTATTATTTGTTTTTTTATAATTTCTTTTTGTTAATTTGTTGTGATTCTTTTTGTTAATTTGTTGAGATTTTTTTTCTATTTAAACAAAAAAATCATTTTCTTTTTCATTTTCTGGAAAATGAACCAAACACTCAAAGACAGTTTTCCAGAATACATCCAAACACCGAAAATGAAACAATTTTCTGGAAAATGACTCATTTTCCAGAAAACATTTTCCAGAAGTCATTTTCCTGCTTTCCAAACGCACCCTTAGTTGACTATTAGAAATAGGGCCATAATGGTAATTTCTTATCATTCATCCCATTTGGGATGATTCCTTACTCTTCCCCTTATTAAGATCAACGCAAAAATGCAAATTTTCATACCAAATCAACTTCAACCCTAAATAAATAAATACTGAGTAAATAAATATTTGGGTATAAAGATTTACATTTTTGCGTGGATCTTAATAAGGGGAAGAAGCAAATGGGACGAAGGATGAGAAATTACCATTAGGACCCTATTTCTAAGCGTCAACTAACAGAATTTTTAACAAAGGACTAAATTGGGTAAAACCATCAAAGTCGAGGACTAAATTGAGCACAAAAAGTCATTTAGGACTAAATTGAGTAAAACCACTATAGTCGAGGACTATATTGGGTATTAACTCTTACTAAAATGTTTGAATTCGATACTGAAGCACAGGGCCGTTCCAAATAAAAATTGAGGCACGGTGCAATATCTTAATTTGACCTTTTTTCAAGTAATTTTTATATAAATAATAGTTGTTCAAAAAGTTGTATCAAAATATAAATATTGTATAAAAAACACATAAAAATTTTTATTTAAAAAGTGACATGTGTCATGCACATTTAGACGTAAAATCATTTATCAAACTTTTGATATCAACTTTTTCCAAAAGATCATTTTCAATGGAGATAAAAGGTGTGTTTGGTAACCCGTAAAATGACTTTCGGAAAATGTTTTCCGAGTTTTTGGTGTTTGGCAATGTCCAGAAAATGTGGTCAACGAAAAATGTTTTCCGTTGACCAAGGAAAATCAGTTCATTTTTCCGGAAAATGACTTACGGAATTTTTTTTCCGTAAGTCATTTTTTGGAATCACCAAAATGGTCGTTTCGCATATTCTCGGCCAAAACCAAGCCATATCACCATGGGCGTGGACTAAGGAGGTGGGGAAACAGTCAAAAACCATATAGGTTTCTACCGGAAACCTGTCGGTTCTACGTTTTTTTTAATCTATTTTTTAATTTTTAATAAATAACATTATTTTAATATTATTATAATTTTTTATATTTTAAATATAATAATTACAATGTTTAATTATACAATTCTACATATTTTTCAGAAAAGGAACCAAACAGACAAAGACAGCTTTCCAGAATACATCCAAACATTAGAAATGGAACTATTTTCTGGAAAATGACTATTTTTCAGAAGTCATTTTCCTGTTTTCCAAACGGACCATAAAGCTAATCCATTGAGTCTCTCTTGCAACATATTTGATCGTAAATAAGATTTCAACAATTTTAACTTTGAAAAGCTTCTCATAGTCTGAACATGCTAATTGACAATTTGCTTATTGAGATTTGGGATAAGGAAATATATATATATAAGCGCGCACACACTTTATTTTTGAGTTTTTAAAGCAATTGTTTGGGTTCAATTTCACCTTATCACAAAATGACTCAATCTCCATGCACTTAGCTTGAAATTCTGTAAACTATATATACATATACTTTTTTTTTAAAACTATTTGGGGGCCCTATACGGTCGCTCATGTTAGACATGCTCAGAACCGTTCCTACTGAAGTAGTAAATGTAGATAAGAAAAATATGATAATTTGATACTGAATTCGTATTAATTTGTTTTCCAGATTGAAATTAAAAAGTTTTAGAAACTTTGTTGAGCTCAAAACTCCATGGAAATGGAGAAGAAAGGCTTCTTAGCTCTTTGGATCAAACTGGAAGGGGTTCACCCGATATTACATTATTTACATAGTTGAGGCATCCGTTTGGCGCCATACAGGAATACCAAATTTGTCATCTTCTAAGATTTGAGTGAGATCATCAGGATACCTAGTGTTTCAATGATAGCTTGTTGATTCTCTAACAGTGTATTTCTTGAAAAATAAAGGGAAGATTTCTGAAAATTTACCCGTTGTCCGGATTGCTTGCAGAATGTATCAAGGCCCGCAGTATTTAATGATCTTAGCCTGCTGGACAGTTGCTTCCCCAAATAGGATCATATCGTCTGCAAATAATAGGTGTGATACACTGGGTCCATTTCTTTTCCATCTCCAGTTTCTATCTTCTTGTTGATTAAGTGACTGAGACGCTCAATGCATAAGACGAAGATCAGTGGTGAAATTGGATCTCTTTGGCGAATACCCCTGCTTGGTTTAAACCATTTTGAGCGTTTTCCATTTAGAGTTACTGCCAGTCTTGAGGTGGTCATGCAAGCCATGATATTCCTGGTCTATATCTGGCCTCGTGTAACGTCTCTTTAATAAATTTCCAAGATAGTCGGCTCGTAGGCATTTTCCAAGTTTATTTTAAGAATCATATATCCAGCCAACTGCTATTCTTTTTTATTTCATAGAATTCAATATTTCCTGGTATACAAGTATATTATCCGATATTTGCCTACCGGGGACGAAACTTGATTGATGCGGCCCAATCAGTTTTCTGCATTATGTTCTCCAATCTCATTGTCAAAGCCTTTGAGATGATCTTGTAGGACACATTGCATAATCCAATCGGTCGAAGCTGTTTGACCATTTCTAGGCTTGGTACTTTGGGAATAAGTGTTAGAATTGTGTCATTGTAGCTTTCAGGTCGATGGTGA
>CM008344.1:10699858-10711111 GCA_002525835.2 Ipomoea batatas
AGGTTCTAAAAACAGAACCTCAAAATGAGGTTCTGCCAACCCCCATCAAAACCGCAAGATTTTGGAGAGTCCAAAATATGAGTTCTACAATCAAAATAAATATATTCAATAGAAAAAAAAAATATTAAAATCAAATTTCACAATTGAAGTTCTACAATCAAAATTATAATAGCGGAAAAATGAGATATGATTCATCAAAATAAATAAAATAGGTTGAGATAGTTACTTGTGGACTTGGACAAGATCCTATGGAAGATTTTGGAGAGTCCGTGTTCTTTGTTGTACGTGAAAGGAGGAGAGAGGGAGAGAAAGGGAGTAATGGAGTGTGAACGGCGGCGATGGCGTTGAAGAGCAGAAGGCGATGGAGAGCGCGGCCGAATGGAAGAAATGGCGTTGAAGAGCAGAAGGCGATGGAGAGTGCGGCCGAAGAGAAGAAAGAGCGAGAGCCTACGACAGTGGGTGACCTAATTATAAGGAAACAAATAAATGTAAAAATGTTGTTAGAGTGATTCGAACCGGAGACCTCCTTTATTAAATCACGCGCGTTTTTTCCATTCTTCCAATTGGAGAGAGCTGATTTTCTTCTCTCCATTTTTGTATAAGATTTGGAAAATTGGAGTTGAGAAAGGATTTGGAAAAATGAATTTAGTAAACAACCTCTCTATTTTTTCTTTCTCCATTTTTTTGGAAAATTCTCCATTTTTCCAAGTGAGTAACCAACCCCTATATATTCAAATATAAGATCTATAAAATTGAATCCCTAATTTGAGCCACAAGAAAGATATAAAATTGAAGGTATTTGGAGTATATTAAAACCCTACAACGTCGGTTATTTATAATAACTGACGTTGTAAGTTACAATATTATAAATCGGCGCGATACGACGTCGGCTAACCTTCCTAGTCGACGTCGTATCGACGCTCGAATTCAATTCGGGCTATGATACGACGTCAGCTAGGAGGTTAGCCGACGTCGTATCCGCCGTAATTGGATACGACGTCGGCTAACCTCCTAGCCGACGTCGTATCGTCTGTCGATGGCTAATATGTATGATACGACGTCGGCTAATCTCTTAGCCGACGTCGTATCACACTGTCTTATACCTTTAACGTCGGCTATTAGTAAATAACCGACGTTATAGGATTTTATAACATATAACGTCGGCTAAGTATTTAGCCGACGTTAATTAGCCGACGTTGTATGTGATTTCTGTAGTAGTGGATGACGGTTCACCACGGCCAAGCGACTGTCGCCGAGCGCATGGATGCACACGCAGTTCCAGTTCAGCACCAGATCACGTCACCAAAATGTTACTTCGATGCTGGTTTCATTCCAACCACGTTGAAGACGTCGTTTGGAGCGATCCTACTCTCGCCAGATGGGGTATTTATGGCGGCCTGCGTAGGAACACTCTCGGACTGCTTCTCACCATTAATGGCTGAGGCAGAAGCTTGCAAGATGGCTCTTACGTGGCTGCGTGATAAGGGCCTGGTTTCAGTGGCGGTGATTGCTCACAGTTGCGTTCACAACCCTCACAGGAGTGCTTTGTTCGTTCATATGCAAGCTTTGCCATACAGGCATGCAAGGCGTTGATATCTTCCTTTCATAGCTGTGTGGTTAGTTTAGTTCCTAGATCGGATAATGTTATTGCACATACTCTTGCCACATCGGCTTTCTCGTAGATTAGTACTATGTACTGGGACTCTGTCCCACCTAACTCTATTTATGCTCTTCTACATTAATCAAATTGGTTATTTGTTTTCAAAAAATACTATATATAAAAGTAATATCCTCCTATTTCATTTTTCCGCTCAAATTTTTGTAGCCAATTAATTAAATATTTTAATAGTTAAATAATTAATAAAACTTATTTAGTAAGAAAATGTAAAATGAAAATTAACTAATATCTATTAATTGGTAATATTGTTTCTATATTCACGTATCAATACTATTAATAAAAGTAAAATCCTCCCCTTCAATTTTCCCGCACAAAATAATATTATTAATTAATTGGAAAAAAAATTAATAACGTTTAATTGGTAACAAAATTTTATTTGCTAAATTCTTATAATAATTAAACCATTATAATTGTGAGAATAATGAAAACAAAATCTGCATAATTTTATAAGAAAAAAAATAATTTATTAATTATTATTTACACCAATAATAATAATTCAACTAATTATCTATACTTCTATATCTACACTACTATCAATAAAAATAAAATCATTCTTTGTGAAATTTCTGCCAAACAATAGTAATAGTAAAGATAAAATGGAAAAGAAAACTGATTTTACTAATTGATTGAAAATATAAAAAGATCCTAATAGAAAAGGAAACATAGATTAGGCAAATTGGAAAAGGGAAAGGATACTACTAATTGACTGAAAATTATTTAAAAACATTAAAAAAATTAATTACACTTTTCTTTTGAAAACTTTAAATTATTTAAACTTTAAAATAATTAACTAAACATGGGTTGTTATATTTTTTATAATAATTAAAATTAATCATTTAAATATGGAGGAAGAAAAAAACTATATGCGATATGGTGAAAATGAATATACTTAAGGTATAAAAGTATAATTGCACGTATATTAGTGTAGTATTTGTTCATAATTACTTTCTCAACCTACTGAAGCACAAAAATTCAACATTGCCTCCACTAAGACTCGAACTCACCCCTTCTCCTTCCCTATGAAAGTACAATCAGGTGTTATTAGACCAAAAGTCTTGCCATTATGGTAATTAAGCTAAACATTGATTGTTGAATTTATTTTTATAATAAATATATTTAAATTATTTCTCATTTTCTCATATTTATTTTATTTTAGTAATAATATAATTACATAAGTCATATCACATATCGATCTTTTTAAGATAATTGTTGACAAACAAGTCATATATTATTCAATTAATTGAGTAATACTTTTGCACTAATCTTATAATCAAATAAATGTATGGTTCAATATTAGAATTATTTTATAATTTCATCATTATTTTTATTATCTAAATATATAATAAAAAATTTATCCGTGCACCGCATTGGGTAATTGGACAATTATTTGCTCTAATTCAAGCAAGGAAAACATTGATCCAACCAATTTCATCAATTGCGCTATAATATTCGATGTTATAATTTATATATTGTATATCGATCCAAATATTCTTAAAATATTATAACAAATCCAATCCGTGCAACGCACGGACGAAAATACTAGTTGAATATAATGTGCAGATTGCACAATAATACAATTAAATAAGGCATAGATTTAAGGTTAATACAAATACATCAAAAATAAAAAAGACCCAAAATTAATAGATCCAGCAAAATAATCCATCACAATGATCTGATTATTGAGCCTAACAACATGATTAATAGGCCCAATTTTGTAAAAAAGAAAAATATTGCCAGCTCAAATCAATTTATATGTAAGTGATTTAAAATAATCACAGACCCAAATAAAATGAGTCCAAAATTTAAAGCAAGTCCTAATGGTTGCAAGGTGGACCTGGATCCAATACGACACTACTTCACTATTTTATTTTATTTTTTAAAAATAGTACTAAACATATAGCCTTGAAATGTGTGAATGTGGAGGTTTCAAATTGTGAATATGGAGTATAGAATTTGTGAATGTAGAATTTGTGTTCTGTTGCGATGAGGAGCTGTTAACGTCGTTAACTTTTTTATTTTAAAAAAAAATTGTGAAACGGTGTTGTATTGGATCCAAGTCCACCTTGCAAGACCTGGGTCCACGACATAACAACGTCTAATGGTTTAAACAAACTAAAAAGACCTAAAAATATATAACCTTTTAGGCCCAAAAAAACATTAGTTTTTTTTTTTTTTTTTGAAATGGACCAGGTATGGCCGAAATGGGCCAGACCCGGCCCAAACCTGATAAGGAGTCCATCTAAAAGAACCCTAATAATCTCTTTAACGATCAGACGCAGCCAAAAGAGAGAGAGGGAGACGAGGGAGCCAGAACTATCGCCGCCGCTCGCCACCGTCACGTCCATCACCGCCGCTCGCCACAGCCAACCCTAGATTTCGTCTGGCTGTGTATTTTTATCTTATAAGGTCAGTATAAAGGGATGCAATGCTGTATATAATAAACAGCAAGATCCTTCGTATGACGGGGCCTAAACCAGAGTTCAATGCATTTCTTAAATCTGTAGATTTGTTTGGATCTCTAATTTCCCATTACAATAGCAAAAAGGGGACTGCATTTCATGAACATAATAATATGATAAAATCTTAAATTCATATAACAAAATGACAGCTTTTTGCTATGTTGCATACTAACAGAAAAAAAAAAAAAAAAACTTTCCGATTATCGGAAATCATCAATGATCAATAAATAAGCATACAATATTTGAATGCAAATTTCCCAAATATTGCGAGAAATATTATATGCATATATTTGATCAATCGAAGCAAGTTTTTTTGTTTTGTTTTTTTTTTCGAAAAAAAATTCTCCGTACGGGAAGAAAATAGAAGAAAGAAATAAAATTTCTGTTTTTGTTGTTAGTGTTGTTATCCGTTGGCTTTTAGTTCTTAATCGTGAATGGTGAGTTGCAAAGTTATGAACAAGCTAAACTAATAGAGAGAAAATAGAGACAAGAAGAAGGAGAGCATTTTCATTTACCAGTAGTAGCCATACATCATAGGAATACGCATATAATACTAGTAATAAAAGTAACATAAACAACAACTGTTACAATGCAAACAATAATGGCCACAAATATTATTTATAACATAAACATTATATATTGAAGTAATATATTAGTTACTCTGTATTTTTTATAATAATAATAATAATATAAATATCAAATTTATCAAAAAAATAATTTTTATTATTATTATTATTATTATTATTATTATACAATAATATAATTATATAAATATCTAAAATCTAAACAAATATAAAATTTTGAAGCAAAATATTAATATTGGACATCTATTTTTTTTTAAATACTAGTTAGGAAAAAGGGTCAAATAGGCCCCTGAACATTCCATGAAAAGTCAATTAGGTCTATAAACTTTTAAAAAGTGCAATTAAACACATCAACTCACGATTTGAAGGCATCCAACTCCATTAGCCGGTTACTTCTTTGATAAGTTCCGGTAAATGCCACGTGGTTCGCCACATAAGCTTTGTTTTGAGTATTTGGCTTGCCACCTAAACATAAATAAAAAAAATTAAATTAAAGATATAAAAGGAGGATTTAAATTTCACGATTCCAACCCTAATTCTCAAAAGAGCTTATTACCGAAATGGTCCCTCGACTATTGTGAAATTACCAATTTGGTCCTCGACAATTTTTCGTGCCCAATTTAGTCCCTCGACTTTGAAATTTTTAACCAATTTGGTCCTCCGTTTATTTTACCGTTAAACATCCGTTAAATCATGACCAAATTGGTAATTTTGCTATAGTTAAGGGACCAAATTGGTAATTTTTCAATAGTCAAGGGACCATTTCAGTGAAAAATTAGTTACCAATTTGGTCCATTGACTACTGAAAAATTACCAATTTAATCCCTTGACTATAGCAAAATTACCAATTTGATCTCGATTTAACGGATGTTTAACGGTAAAATAAACGGAGGACCAAATTGGTTAAAAATTTCAAAGTCGAGGGACTAAATTGGGCACGAAAAATTGTCGAGGACCAAATTGATAATTTCGCAATAGTCGAGGGACCATTTCGGTAATAAACTCTTCTCAAAATCATCTGCGTTTTTCAACCATTGCTTCGTCTTCTTCACTGCTTCATCTTCTTCACCGTCGCACCGCCATCACTGCTCCATCACCGTCGCTCCTCCACCATCGTCGCTGCGCTCCAGTAGCAGTAAAACATTTTTTTTTCTTCTTCTTCATCATCTTCTTCATCTTCTTATTTATGGTTTTAATTTTTGAAGATATATTAGGGATTTAATTTTGTGTAGCTTTTTAGAATTAAAGAGAAATTTTTGGTGGTGCTGGTATTACAATAGATTGTAAGGCGTGTGCTTTGCTAGGGGATTTGTAGTTGAAAATGTCTAGCCGCAGCAGAGCAAGTGGCGGTGATGTTGGAGATCTGCGATAGATTTAGGGTGGATTGAGCCATGAAAGCAAAATTGATTTGGTAGAACTGGTGAGAAATTTTCTGGAAAAGCTAGGGAACACTAGTACAAGCTCCAGGAGTGCACAAGAAATGCCTCTGTTATAGGGTTGATTATGATTTGAATAAGTTTTTAGTTTCTATATTTTTTGATTTGCATTGTATATGCATAGAACTACAGAACTGGGGAAAGAAGATGATTAGGAATTACGGCCGGACGCTAGAGGGTTAAATTCTTTATTATTATTAGTTTTTTACTTATGCATATGTGGTAAATCAAATTTTAACATTTTTGCCAAGTAAGCTGTCACGTATGCGGTTATCATAGGTAACCTGATGGTTAACCGGCTAATGGGGTGAATTGAGCTAAAATCGTGTGTTGATGTTTTTAATTACTTCATGAGTCTAATTGACTTTTCCTGAAATGTTCAGGGGCTTATTTGACTCTTTTCCCTACTAATTATAATAGTAAATCATGATATATTATGTTAGGTGAAACATAATCCATGTTATAATTTGGCAAATGGAATAGAAAAATGGTCGGCCCAAATTAACAGGCCGTTCCTGCTTATGGGCTATTCTATAGGTGAACTCCAAAACAAAATATCTGATTTATTCATTCATTCAATCATATATATATATATCTAATCTCCACACGAGACAAAATAATAATAATAAATCTTTTTTTCTTTTTTGGTGATGAATAATAATAAAAAATCTTCAATTACAGGTTCGCTCGCCTGAATTCATGTTGTCTTTGGAATTGAATTTCTGCGTGGGAAGGGAATAAGTTGAGAAGCCATGGCGTGCAGTGCAGGCGTGTTGAGCTTTGCTACGCCGCTAACGCCAAAATCAAGACGAAAATCCAAGGTACGCCAAAGGCCCTCTACTTCTTCTTCTTTGGATTGCAGAGCTTCCACTTCTTCTTCTTCTGCTACCAGTACTACAAGTACCGAGCAAGATTCCAGCAACAAATTTAGTTACAGTAGAGCTTCTCCGTCTGTGAGATGGCCTCACTTGACATTCACCGATACTCAACGCAATTCGCAACGCTTCCAGTCTCCTCCACTGACACTGACCCCAATCGAAAATGATTCCGGTTTTGAGATAGAGGTGAATGATGAGAGCCAGGAGGAGGAGGATTTGGATGGGGGCAGGACTATGACTAGGGCTAGGAGTAGGACTAAGGCTAAGAAAATGACGAAATTGGCGCTGAAGAGGGACAAAGATTGGCGAAAGAGGGTTCAATTTTTGACCGATAAGATTTTGCAGTTGAAATCCGAGGAGTTTGTGGCCGATGTTTTGGATGAGAAGTTGGTGCAGATGACCCCTACTGATTTCTGCTTTGTGGTGAAGTGGGTTGGGAAATCTAGCTGGCAAAGGGCATTGGAGATTTACGAGTGGCTTAACCTTCGCCACTGGTATTCTCCCAATGCTAGAATGCTGGCTACAATACTGGGCGTGCTTGGGAAGGCCAACCAGCAAGTGTTGGCTGTAGAAATCTTTACTAGGGCAGAGCCAACTATTGGTAACACAGTGCAGGTGTATAATGCAATGATGGGTGTTTATGCTCGAAACGGCCAATTCACTAAAGTTCAAGAGTTGCTTGATTTAATGCGCAAACGAGGTTGTGATCCTGACCTTGTGAGTTTTAATACTCTCATAAATGCCCGCCTCAAATCGGGGCCTATGACACCAGATTTGGCAATTGAACTTTTAGATAGTGTTAGGAGTTCAGGGCTTCGCCCTGACATAATAACATATAACACTCTTATCAGTGCTTGTGCGCGTGAGTCAAACTTGAAGGAAGCTGTAAAAGTTTTCAGTGATATGGAAACTCATAGATGTCAGCCTGATTTGTGGACGTATAATGCTATGATTTCAGTTTTTGGAAGATGTGGTCTGGCTAGTGAAGCTGAAAAGATTTTTAAGGATCTGGAGTTCAAAGGGTTTTATCCGGATGCAGTGACGTATAATTCGCTGCTCTATGCATTTGCAAAAGAAGGAAACCTTGAAAAGGTTAAGGAAACCTGTGAAGAAATGATAAAGATGGGGTTTGGGAAGGATGAGATGACTTATAACACCATGCTGCACATGTATGGAAAGAAGGGCCAACATGATTTGGCTCTGCAACTTTACCGAGAGATGAAGTCTTTGGGCCGAGATCCTGATGTAGTTACATACACTATTCTTATTGACTCGCTAGGGAAAACAAATAAGATGACAGAAGCTGCAAATGTGATGTCAGAGATGTTAAATTCTGGGATTAAGCCAACTGTGAAAACGTATTGTGCTTTAATCTGTGGTTATGCAAAAGCTGGGAGACAAACGGAGGCGGAAGAGATGTTCAATTGCATGACACGTTCTGGTATCAAACCAGATCGCTTGGCATACTCTGTTATGCTGGACATGCATTTAAGGTCTAATCAGACCAAGAAGGCAATGTTGTTATATCATGGCATGATAAATGATGGATATGCTCCTGAATTTTCCATATATGAGTCCATCCTAAAAGTATTGAGAAAAGAAAATGATGAAGAAGGTATTCAAAAAGTGATCAAGGACTTGGAAGAACTGTGTGATTTGAGTCCAGAAGGCATTTCATCTCTACTTGTCAAGGGGGAGTGTTATAGTCTTGCAGCCAAAATGTTGAAGTTATCCATAACACAAGGTTATAAACTAGACAAAGACAATTTGTTGTCTATTCTGGGAGCTTATAGTTCATCTGGCAATCATTCAGAGGCTATAGAGTTACTAAATTTTGTGAAAGAGCATGTAGAAGAATCCCAGAAGTTTCTAAGTGAAGCAATGATTGTCATGCTCTGCAAAGCTAACCAATTGACTGCTGCTTTGGATGAGTACTTCAAAAGTAGCAACTACAGTTCACACAATGGTAGTTTTGCAGTGTTTGAGTACCTCATTAAGTGTTGCGAGGCAGATGAACGATTTGCTGAGGCTTCTCAAATATTTTCTGACATGAGAGCTAGTGGGCTGGAACTTTCTCAGGATGTTTACAGAACCATGGCTAATATCTATGTGATGATGGGTTTCCCAGAGACAGGTCATTATTTGGTCAATCAGGCAGAAACACATGGCATTCCTATTGATGATATTTCCATTTATGTTGGTCTAATTGAGGCTTATGGGAAATTGAAGCTACTGGAAAAGGCTGAAGATGTTGTGGCTAGTCTGAAGCGGAGGTGTAATGTTGTGGATCGCAAGGCTTGGAATGCATTAGTACAAGCTTATGCTGTAAGTGGCTTGTATGAGAAAGCAAGAGCAGTTTTCAACAGAATGATGAGAGATGGTCCCTCTCCTACAGTGGATACCATCAATAGTCTCATGCAAGCATTGATTGTTGATGACAGATTAAATGAGCTATATGTTGTGATACAGGAACTACAAGATATGGGTTTTAAAATTAGTAAGAGTACCATCATTTTGATGCTTGATGCATTTGCAAAGGCGGGGAACATATTTGAAGTAAAGAAAATATACCATGGAATGAAGGCTGCTGGGTATTTTCCTACCATGCATCTTTACAGAGTGATGATTGGGTTATTGTCCAGGGCAAAACGAGTTACAGACGTTGAGGGCATGCTTTCTGAGATGGAGGAATTAGGATTCAAACCTGACCTTTCAGTGTGGAATTCTATGCTCAAGTTATATACTAAAATTGAAGATTTCAAGAAGACAGTTTATGTATACCAACGAATTCAAGAAGCTGGACTCAAACCAGATGCAGAAACTTACAACACTTTGATAATTATGTACTGTAGAGATCGTTGTCCAGAGCGAGGGTTTTCACTTATGCAAGAAATGCTACAGCAAGGTTTGAATCCTGAGATGGACACTTACAAAAGCCTCATCGCTGCATTTTGTAAAGAGCTGATGGTGGAACAAGCTGAGGAGCTCTTTGAATGCCTGAAGTCAGAAGGGTCATAAACTTGATCGCTCTTTCTATCACTTAATGATGAAAATGTATAGAAGCTCTGGTAATTCTTCTAAAGCTGAACAGTTAATAGTGAAGATGGAGGAATCAGGAATTCAACCTTCCACTGCAACAATGCATTTGCTGATGACTTCTTATGGCAGCTCAGGACATCCTAGAGAAGCAGACGAAGTGTTGAATAATTTGAAGTCAACTGGTGCAACTCTGAGTACATTACCATATGGTTCAGTTATTGATTCTTATCTTAAGAATGGAGACTACAATATTGGCGTTCAAAAGCTTAAAGACATGATTGAAGAAGGTCCAGAGCCAGATCACCGGATATGGACCTGCTTCACTCGAGCAGCTAGTTTATGTGATCATATTAGTGAAGCCAAAATTTTATTAACTGCTGTTGCAGATGCTGGTTTTGATCTTCCTTTAAGGCATGGTTTGATCTTAGTTTCATTATTCTTTCGTTTTGTTTGACAGGGAAGATGTCCTTTCCACTTGTCTTTTCTTATAGATATAGCAAATATTATTTTTATAGGCTTCTGACCGAGCAGTCGGAATCACTAATTTTGGAGACTGATCAATACCTTGAGCAAATTGCATCTAAAGAAGATGATGCAGCATTTAACTTTGTCAATGCTTTGGAAGACCTATTATGGGCTTTTGAGCAACGAGCCACTGCTTCATGGATATTTCAGTTAGCAATTAAGAAGAGCATCTATCGTCATGATGTGTTCAGGTATGTATACTAATAATCTGTGTGGAAATTGAGACCTAACGGAGGGCACAGTTTTTTGCTGCTATTTGGAGTGTTGTATTATATACTTACAGATTAAGTAAAGATATGAAATTTCACATGCATGTCAAATTGCACTGTATACTTCCATGGGATGTATTAATTGATTCTATTCTGCTTTTGAATTCAGTTTACGTCTTTCATTGATGGTCATATTTCTGTAGGGTGGCTGACAAGGATTGGGGGGCTGATTTCAGAAAGCTATCTGCTGGAGCTGCTTTGGTTGGTCTAACTTTATGGCTTGACCACATGCAGGTAAAGTTTCCTCTTTTGAAGTTCTTAGTTCTGTGATTGAATAAGATAATTAATAAGTGCTCATAAAAAAATTGTGTTTCCAAATTGTATTTCCTTAGCTCAACTAATTTTTAGCAGAGCATGTTAGTTTAGACTGTTTAGTTACACTGCA
>CM008344.1:10765087-10786092 GCA_002525835.2 Ipomoea batatas
TTTTTGAGTTTTAGGGCATGTGTTGTGCCCATTAATAAACCACTTCTCAATACAAGCCTTTCATATGTTTGCCCAGAAGGAATAATCACTGGGTCAAACGACATTAGCTGCAATGAGATTGGACACCTCCACTCTTCAGGAGGGATAGGCATGTGGTTTGATCTCCCAAAGTTTTGATTTGAAAGTAAAAGAACTCAGCTTTGTAAGTTGGTGATCAAAGTAGGAAGAAACCCATTTTCATCCATATCTGTTTCTTTATTCGAGAGCATCGTCCGACCCAATCGGCTCACTGCAAGCAGGTAACTGACAAAGAAGAAGAGAGAAGCTTCGAACACAGATCCGACGATGGGCAACGTAGCGAAGGCATCGCTAGCTATAGCATGGCCTGGTGCATGGGTAGCAGCAGCAGGGGTGGTGGTGGCGGCGACAGCCTCAGGAGCCATAGCCACACTCATGAACGCGGCGGCGGCGAGGGCGATGCATGCGATCTTCTTCATCTTCACTCAAAGAAAACCCCGCAGCCCACTTTCTCTTTGAGAAATAATATATTACTCATCATATATGTACATGCACATACACAAACACATGCATGGGTTTTTGAAAGCTCTCTCCTGCTTTGCCGGCGGATATGGTTAGAGAATGTATACAACAAGCAACATTTTATATTATTTTTTATAAGCATATCAGACTCCGTTTGATTTTTTGTTTATGAGAAAGAATGGACTGTTGATCTTTCTCGCCGATCACTGACTCTCTAAGTCTGGCAATCTCACGTTGCTTGTTTTTTCTCCCTGCAACGAATATCCCGATTCTCAGTCACAAGGTAATATGATTTCTCATTCTCTCGCACACTCTGATCCTTCTCAGCCAACAATTCTCTCCCTCCCTCTGCGTAAAAATCTCCCAGCCAAATTAAACCAAAATCGCGAGAAACCGACTGATCGCCGTTAGAGCAGACAGCGGCTTCTGCGGGAGCGGTACTGAGTATGAAACCGAGCTGAACATGGAGGTTATGAGCCATGATGTTCAGTAACCCTCCGACGCATTTCGTTAATCTGGCTCCAGATTCACCGCGCCCGGATCCGAAATCTAAATGACGAAATGTACCGAAATTTCTGCGTGGGGGAAGAGGATACAATGAGAGATCGATGCCTCTAGCAGACGGAGCAGGCGACGCAGCGATCACAATGGCAATCCGATGACCAGCAGATGCTGTCGGCGGAGTTTTTGTCACTATGGTCGTCTAGCGCCTTCGCGACTTTCTTGAGTGCGTCGATCGCACTAGCGGTTCCTTCCAAACTCTCTATAGCATCAACTAT
Source organism: Ipomoea batatas (assembly GCA_002525835.2). Classification (NCBI taxonomy): domain Eukaryota; kingdom Viridiplantae; phylum Streptophyta; class Magnoliopsida; order Solanales; family Convolvulaceae; genus Ipomoea; species Ipomoea batatas. The sequence goes on from CM008344.1 coordinate 10,766,407, forward strand.
CTGACGTGCGGATCGTCTGTCGGTAGTCGCCACCCTTCGCAACAGCAACAATCTCTTTGATGTTGGGAAGGTGACTGAGCTTTTAGACATCTAAGGATCAGACTTGGGAAGTACACCAGGAATGCAAGCAGATGCCGTGGATCCGGTGCCACTAATGAATGAGAATAATCCAAAACCATTTAGAAGCAGGTACTCCGGATCCCTGAACGCGCCGTGGATGCACGCAATGTCGAATCTAATTGGTATTGTTGCCATGAGAAGCGATCCGACACAATTATGAATGGCTTTGAGTTGTACACCCATGGGATGCGATCGAGGCCGATGGGGAAGAAGGCAACCCTGGAGAGCGCCATGACGACGCTTGAGGCTATGACCTGCGAAAGCTGCTATGTAATTTTCTATTGCTCTCATATTGTAGAACTAGATCAGGATCCTTCGCGCCGTTGGGATTTGCGATTCCGCTGCAGTAGGCAAATGCATGCGCAATGATCGTTCAGGGGAGATCGAAGGAATGTTACTTGTTGGAATTCTAGGCCATCATAACCAACACAAGTTTTATGGTTATGCGGATGGAGATCTGTAGGTGGCCCAACAGTTGATGAAGCTGTGGTTGGCGTAATCCTAAGTGAACAAAACTCCACGATCGGAGTTGGGGTTTCCCGTGCATGTTGAAGAGTGCAGAAGTTCCTGCATAATAAAATCGACAAGGGAGATAGGATCATCGCCATTGTTGAAGTGTCGGTTTCATAAGAAATGTGGATTAAGGAGCATGCTCGAGCTTGTATGTCGAGCTCTCGATGAAAGCACCAATGATGGATTTAATTACCCGGGGGTATCCGAATTAATAAACCCAATGAATTATGGAAAGTATAAATAAATAATAGAATAAGCAAAACTATAGGAAAAATATGTGATGAAGGTCTCGGAGACCAGATGTTGTATTGATTCATAGCTGCAAAAGCTATTACAAAAGAAGTATAATGCTTTTACAGGAACCCCTAGCAAGCATTACCAGCGTAATAGCAAGCATTACCAGCGTCCGGTGCAAACAGTTCGTATACTCCAACATACTATGCCGTTTCGGGGTGCCAATGCAAATCATTTCCGATAACGGTCGCCAATTCGAGGGAAAGGAGTTCAAGTTGTTCTGCCAGGAGTGGCGTATCACCCACACCCAAGTCTCCGTGGCCTACCCCCAAGCGAACGGCCAGGTGGAGAATGCCAACCGCACAATAGTAGATGGGTGGAAGAAGACCCTGGAGGCGGCGGGAGGAGCGTGGGTCGAGAACCTAGAGGCGGTCCTCTGGGCGTACCGCACCACGCCACGAAAAGCAACAGGCGAGACCCCATTCGCGCTGTGCTACGGATTCGAAGCCATTCGCGCTGTGCTACGGATTCGAAGCCAGAGCTCCAGCAGAGGCTATTATTCCGACGCGACGAAGTGAGGAATACGATCCCGAACGCAACGAGGAGCACCACCGGGCTGACCTCCATCTGATAGACGAGAAACGCGAAGCAGCCATGGTGCGCGCGGAAAACTACCAGAGACAGGCTAAGGCATACCATGACAAAAGAGCACATACAGCCCCGATACTTCCAAGTCGGCGATTACGTGCTAAGACGCCGCGAAGCTAGCAAACCACTAGACGGTGGCAAGTTAGCCAAGCGCTGGGAAGGACCTTACGTAGTTTCAGCCGTGGTCCGCCCCGGCAGTTACAAGCTGAAGACGCCGAAGGGCAAAGAAGTAGAAAGGGTTTGAATTCAGAGCATTTAGTTAAGTACTTCCAGTAACATTAACAATGTAAGGCGGTCCGCCCTCCTTTCAGTTCACTCTTTCTTTTCGTGTGACGCAATAAATCAGCATTTTTTGTCCATCACACGCTTTCGGATCAACTGACTCATTCGAGCCCAGCGAGCCAGGGAGCTCCGACTCGAAACAACCAAAACACCGCTAGGGGCAATAATCCACGGCGACGAGCATTAAAAGCTATCCCGAATCATTAAACCCAATAATTAAGAATGAATAATTGATATGAAAATGTAATAGCAAAATGATAATATCATAAGTAATGGAGACAAATTATATTGATAATTCGTGTTAGGACGAATACAAGAAGGGTGTAGTGCTATTACAATAATCGTGTACACAAAGTATGATGAAGGTGTCCTGTAATGCTAAGACAATGGCCTTTTATACCAGGAAATCCCAACCAAATTGGGCTAAATTCGCGGAGGGCCACAAGACTAAGTCGAGGCCCATGTAGTGGGCCCGCGAGACTAAGTCAAGGCCCATCATTGTGGGCCTCGAGTTATGCACTTCCGAACCCCGGGTCTCTATTATATTGGGCCATTTCTAATATATCCATCAGTTACATATTTTTTAAATAATAAAATTGAATTCAAATTTTATTTGTTATTCATGAGATTTTCTATGATACTTAATTATTAAGTATATTTAAATGAAGAGTGATTTCCATTTTTGGTCCTAATGTTATTGGGGCATTGCCAATTTTAGTCCACTTCATTAATTTTTGCCACATTGCGGCCAGTCTTATTTAGTCCTTGCCACTTTCAGTCCACCGTTAAAATTTTCGTCAAATTACCATCCAAAATAGGGGTATTTTTGATTTTTTCATGCTTTGATCATTTCCTTTACCCCTTGTAGTGATTTTTCTTACAGATTTTCATCCAATGAAGAGGTCCGGTAAAAGCCATGGCTTTGTAATGTGTAAGTCATGGCTCACATAGTTTTCGTCGGACCTCTTTAACGGATGAAAATGTGTAAGGAAAAGCACTGCAAAGGGTCAAGGAGATGACCAAAGCATGAAAAGACCAAAAATACCCCTGTTTTGGATGGTAATTTGACGAAAATTTTAACGGTGGACTAAAAGTGGCAAGGACCAAATAAGACTGGTTGCAATGTGGCAAAAATTAATGAAGTGGACTAAAATTGGCAATGCCCTAATAACAGTAGGACCAAAAATGGAAATGACTCTTAAATGAATCATACTTTAGTATACCAACTATGTGCAATAGTATGCGAATATGCGATATAACTTAATTGATATATCATATTTAGTTATATCCGTTATTATCAGCATATATATATATATATATATATATATAGAGAGAGAGAGAGTTAATACCTCCAATGGTCCTCCAAATTTTAAAAAATAACCACCCGTGGCCCTAATTCTTAAAATAACATGAATTTAAAATGATCACGAGACGTCCTAAAAGGACTACGATTGGTTATTTTTTAAAACTTGGAGGACCATTGGAGGTCATTTAAAAGTCGAGGGACCACAACTGGTAAATCGCTAATACTCGAAGGACCAGTGGATGTATTAACTCTATAAATAAATAAATAAATAAATAAATAAANTTTTCCTTTACGGAGCTCTTCTGCATCTCTGAAAGTGTGAACTCCAGCTCGGCACAACGCCGCAAAGAGATGATCTGTGAAAGACTTTCGTGTGTCTTCACCTCTAAAGCTCAAAAAGACATCATAGTAGTGCCTGCGCGGAAGTGAAGAGGAAGACAAGGGAAGGAGCAGTTGATTAGTCTCAGAAGTGGATTCAATGATGGTGGTGGTGGAAGCATCTGAAGGTTAAGACAAGGAAGGAAGGAGAGGTTGCTTAAATTAGGGTTACTGCTGATACTTCTTCATATCTTGTGTAAGAAATGGAAATTGGCATGAAGTTTCTTGGATAAATAGCAGCAGGTAAGTGTCCGCTCTGAATCCACTGCCCAAAACGGTTAGAATTGGTGAATGCCAGTATGCCACATGAGAAAGGGCCCCAATTGGAAGACTAACTTCATTGGCAATATTTTTTTTTTAATAGCAAAAATTGAATTCGGAATGTATTCAATACTGAAAAAGTAATAGCAAAAATTGAACTCATAACTTTTTGATAAGATAATTATGTTTCATTTATTCAATCATTTCTTTTGGGACAAATTGTCCGTGTCAAATAATTAGATCGAATGAAATGAAAGTGTTGATTTAACTAGAGTAGATTATAATTCATGGAGAAGCATTCTTGTGTTAACACAATTTACAGAGCAAACCTGATGGCAGAACATTACCATACAAAACAATGTGTACATGCCAACAAGACTATATATAGAAGAGATTAAAAATGCTGCACAAGCCATAAAACATTTAATCAATTGAAGGAGTAAATGTAAGATACCTGCAAACTAATTTACAAATACCATATTCCTATCAGATTATCATCATCATCATTTCCAGTTTGAGTCCCATCTTTCCAATCGTCAACTCTTTACCAGGTGCGGTTTTGTATTTCACATAACACCGACCGCCAAACAAACATGAAATCATCACAACTATAAATAATATCTGTTTTTTTTCTTCAAAAACATGAAATCATTGTTGGAAAAATAGCACTAAAATGGCATTTTAAGTGGCCATTTTGTGGTATAAATATATGTAGGGTCCACATCCGATTTGGGTCGGGTTAAAGTGGATTCGGATTCTTCGTAGTAAGACGAAGAGATCGATATATTATACGCTCAAAATGGATAATGGGTGAATTAGAAATTGGCTCTCAAAGTAGACCCATTTGAGATGGAATTTTAAGTGAGGAAAAGCTTATTAGCTTTGTCCCACATTGGTTGGAATGAAGATTTGCCCCACTATAAATACAAGAGCCTTTTTAGGCTAATTAACTTGAATAGCATAGATGCTCTCTCTCGCGCGCAGGGGGGTGCAAATCAAATCCCAAAATGAGTTCGAAAAGGCTTGAACTTTTGTGCACCTGCGGGCACGAATGTCGTCCGGAAAAGTGGCTGGCCTTACGGGCTACATTATGCCCTCGCTGCCGGCATGACACTTCTCGACGTCTCGCGGCCCCTCAAAACTCTGCTCACATTTCCTTCTAGCCACCTGCGTTGAACCCACGTTCCTAGTTCGCCGGATCCAAGTTCGTGTACGAACTCGAACGATTGGATCATAGTACGTTTTATCCTGCCTTCTAGCCACCTGCGTTGAACCTAGCCACCTGCGTTGAACCCACGTTCCTAGTTCGCCGGATCCAAGTTCGTGTGCTCGAACGATTGGATCGTAGTACGTTTTATCCTGGGAAACCTAGACCGCAACGCTCCAGCACCCCGGGAGGCGGTAAATAAGGTTTTAAGTAGAGTGGCAACACGACTCGTGCTTCCAACTACCCGAGTTCGTCCGGATTTCATCCTCAACTGTAGTTCAGGTTTTCAACCTTTTGTAGGTTGTTTTAATTTCCTGTAATATTATCCTTCGTGGATATTTTCTGTTGTATTTCCATTATTTTCTTGTATTTTCGAGATCAACCATCGTAACAATCATCACAACACTCTTATGACTCCAATGGAAAAATATAATGATGTTATTTACAAACTACAAATGAAGTACATACACTAACTAATTCCTTATCCATCACTGTGTGTCCTTGCTGTTGGATATTTATATAGTAATGAAGATTAATGGTTCAGATGTCTACCATGAAAGTTCAAAATAATATTTGGAGTTGTGGAGTAATAAATATTATTGAGTTTGGTAGAGATGTTTTGGGTTATTCGAGAGATCTCGAGAGATGTTCGAGAGATCGCGAGAGATGCCTCGAGAGGTCAGTTCGCACGAGAGATCGGTTCACGGAGAAACGATGTCTCGAACTGAGTTTGCGTGAATTATTTTGTTGATGTCTCGCATGTTCTATAAATGCATGTGTTTGCATGTTTTATATATCTTTGTCTTTGCATGATTCTTAATGCAAATTAAAGATATTAAAATATGTGAGTAATGTATTAAATCAATTTACATGCTTGGAAAAGATTCAGCTCTCGAATGTGTTGCTTTTGTATCTCTCGATTTGAAAGCTTTTTTATCTCTCGAAGGAATGCATCATTGTTGGTAATAATTAGCTGCTGTGTTCACATTTGATATTTTGTGTTCAGCAAGTTTGCTTACACTTGAGATATTAAAATATTAATTGTTTTGCATGTGAGCATTCACTTGATGCTAAGTAAATGCATTCTTTTTCATGCAATGTTGCAGCTTCAACGTGGAAGATTCTTATCTCTCGAATGAGGCAGTCTGACTTTTTCTGTGCATGTGATTTTAGTATTTCATGCTTTGAAATATTAAAGTAATTATATAATTATTTGAATTATATATATTACATGCATAATCCTACGTACAGTTATATCTTTGGATATTTCAACATGTGAATATAATTTGAAATTGTATTTCAACATGTGGGTACGTAACTGCCAGAACCAGAATGGTGAAATCCAAAAGAATATATTTTATATATATTTTAACTGGTATAAACTTCCAGTAACTACTCCTAACAGTTAGAATTTACTTTCTATAAATTCTAGGAGTGTCATCTGATCAATACACGAAATTTACTTTGCATGATATCTTGATATATCACAGTTCAATAACTCTCAGTAAGTTCTTATCAAGCAACCTAAGAACTTTGTTTTCATCTTCTTGTATCCCATAAGATTTAATCTTGATACCTCGTTGCTTTCATAGAGGAAAGATTAAAAGCTTATAGGAAAGTGATATCACGCCTGAAGATCTCATTTCCTCACCTGTATTCTCCTCTTACCCATAATTTTCCCAACACTTGCTTCAATGAGGAGCCCTCCGGAGACCTACTTCTGTGTTTTATAGTAATCACAGCAGATTCCCACGAGCGGAGTGTAGATCTATTAGGTTGATGGAATTTTATGACTGGATTCATAGGATAGAAGCACACCTTATCGTCTTCTTCTTCTTCATGCACTATACATGTTTGAATAATGAAATTCTCTTTCGCTCCTTGCTCAACTGATGATGGATTTAACTCTATAACCACCTCTACTTCTTCCACTTTATTGGGTTCTGTAAAATGATCATATACTATGCATTCCAAGTCCTTATCATTATACTCCCGTGATCCAACATTTGTGTACTCCAATAAATGCCAATTGTGGAACAAACATGAAATCATCACAACAATGAATATCCGTTTTTTCTTCAAAAACAATGGTGAAGTGTAATTTGCAGATGAACATCCAACTGCTCCGTTACTCCACAAGTATTGTGGAACCATGTCTTTTGAAACACTCATTTTAAACCGTCTAAGGGTTGGGGTTTTAAAATGTGCCTGCATGCATATATTAATTAAGAAACAAATTAAATATATCAACATGCTATGAGAAAGCTTTAGATCATTATATATCAGAGAGAGATCACTGTACTGTACTAACCTTGAAGAAGTTGTCACACCAATATTTATTGCTCAGAGCGCTACACCCACTTATTTCCATTCTTTTTAAACCACCTAGATTCTCGATGCCTTGAAGCTCAATCAAATTACTGCACTTACAAAGGTCCAAACGCCGTAGCCCTGACAAGCCAGATAAACCTTGTACGCTTTCTAGTATAGGACAATTACTGGCTGACAACCAACAAAGGCTGGGTGGAAGATCTTGAATCACTTGAAGGTTCTGACAGTAGTCCAATTTAAGAATGCTTAGGCGGAAATGATGAGAAAGGTTAAAGGGCAGGGCATGGAAGTAACTATAGCTTAGATCTAAATTTGTCAACCAGGATAGACTCCCATGACGAATTTTAAGGTCTAAATGTTGCACATATTGGTAAGGAGCACATAGAATTTCCAAGGAACATAAATTAGTGTTTGAAGATGTCAAACACGAAATAGGTACATCGATTGCAGAAGTCCGACAAGCATCAAGCACACATAGCTCCTCAAGTTTTCCCAAGTTAATAGGCAATTGTTTTAGCTTGGAGCACCCTCCAACACTAAGAAGCTTCAGAGATTTCAAGTTGCCAATGCTACTGGGAAGCTTGATGAGATTCTCGCAAAATCCCATATGTAACTTGACAAGGTTTTTTAAATCTTCAATTGACCGTGGCAATTCAACCAAATTTGAACAATACATGAAGGACAATATCTTTAGACTGTGTGCTCCAACAAAACTTGGGGCTCTTTTAAGTTGTCTACAATCCTCGAGCCTTAAGATCTCCAAACATTCAAAATGCTGTGGATCAATACAATATATATATATATACATACATATATATAAAGTTGTGGTTAGTTTTTCTTTATCATTTAGTCTAATTAAATTGTGATGCCTTTCTTTCAAAAAATATATAATGTTAAACAAAATATCATACAAATGACATACCTGCAAATTGGGTTGAAATTCCTTAATAGTGCTGGATTGTATATTTAAACTAACAAGTCCCTTCAGGCAAAGATTAGATGATATGCGTCTCAAAGGGCAGTTTTCTAAATAAAGCGATCTAAGCTCATCTGATAGGTACTTCAAATGTCTCCCATCATTCATGGATAAGATTTTGAGTAATCTTAACCTAGTCATTTTAGAGAATACCTTAGAACTCAAGCGCACTCCCTTTGATAAATCTATGATCATTGTTTCAATTGCTTCAGTGCCCTAGCAAAGAAAAAATTTCATATAGCATTGTAATAACATTCCTAATTAAGTGACATAAATGTAATGTAAATATAAATGAAAAATAACAAATAAATTATTTAAAAACTATAAACATGTAATTTTTTTTGGAAGGCAAAAAAAATGTAATTAACTAAGCAAGTGATTTAATAAAACAAATCAAAACAAAAAAGCAAATCAAGTACAAACAAGCATTTTACCTTGTTGTTTGTGAGAACATCCGAAACTTCATCATACAAAAATAATCTACTTCTTTTTTCAGGCTGCATAGGAGATTCCTTGCGGACAATTTCTCTTCCCATGTCTCGAACTAAATCATGCATTCTAAGACTTTCTTCTAACAAGCATCTATCAATTAAAGTTCTAATTCCACTTTGAGCATAGAAACCACAACCATTCAATATATTAACAATATCTCCTTCTGAGAAAAAACAAGCAATGTCAAGGAAGATTCTTTGAGTATCATCATCAAGTGCATCATAACTAATTTTGAGAGTCTCCAAAATATTTTTATGAGGTCCATGAGGAATCCTTTTTAACTTTTCAAAGTCATCTATCCATTCTTGAATGGAAGATCTTGCTCCAAAATGTGAGCCTAGGGTGGTAAGTGCCAAAGGAAGTCCACCAACATAACTTACTATTATGTTTGATAGTTCTATAAAAGCCACAAAAGGATTTGGGTTCTTAAAAGCATGCCAACTAAAGAGTCGCAAAGATTCCTCCGCGCTTAGGACTTCAACATTATACTTCTCACAATCTCTTCTAAGGCCATCTAACAAATTAACATTTCTAGTTGTAATGATAATTCTACTACCTGGACCAAACCAATCTCGTTCTCCAACCAATGCGTCTAATTGACTCTTATCCTCTACATCATCAACAACAATGAGAACCTTTTTCAGTCCAAGCCTTCCTTTGATCAAACTAATTCCTTGGTCAACATGATGAACTTTCAATCTCTTTCCATTGAGAATTTTACAAAGAAGCTTCTCTTGTAAACATTTTAATCCTACACGCCCTCTATCTACACACTCTTGTCTTACATCTCCAAGAAAGCAACTACCATCAAATGATCTATAAATTTGGTTAAATACAGCTTTTGCTAGAGTTGTTTTTCCTACCCCGCCCATGCCATAAATCCCAATCATACGAACATCACCATCTGCTTCACTTTTTAATAAATAAAGTACTTCTCTAACACGAACATGAACTCCAACTGGATATTTTGCAACATCAAAGTATGTATGGTTCACTACTTGCAGAACCTTTTGTACAATATTGTCAATAAATCTTGATTCATACCTGTAAATTTTATTTGAGCAAATTATTGGCTGGCCAAAGAATCATGTGCATGAGAGGAATAAAGGACAAGGAAAACAAGAAAAGAGTAACAATACAGTATTCAATATTTTTTTTAAAGGGGAGAAATCAGATATACCCGTCAGCAATGTTGCATAATTCCCATCCAGAAAAATTTGCGACCTTAGTTAATGTTGTTTTCCATTGGCGAACTTTTTCTGTCCCGAATTGTTGTTGATGTAGAGCCAATGCAACACCAAATCCACCTGTTTGATTGCGTACCTCAGAAGGATCCACATCATAGAATACTGGAAGAACTACCTGATTTGCATTTTCTTTACATTCCACTATCTTCACAACCTCCTCGAGACACCAACGAGAGGAAGCATACGTTTTGGAGAACACGATGATAGAAACCATCGACTCCTGAATAGCACTAAAGAGGTCAGTGGAGATGTCCTCTCCTTTGGGGAGCTCTTCTGCATCTCTGAAAGTGTGAACTCCTTCCCGACACAGTGCCGCAAAGAGATGATCCGTAAAGGATTTTCGTGTGTCTTCACCTCTAAAGCTCAAAAAGACATCGTAGTGCCTGCGCGGGAGTGAAGAGGAAGAAGAGGGAATGATCAGTTGATTAGTTCGGGAAGTGGATTCCATGATGGTTGGTGGAAACAGCAGGCTGTAAAAACAAAGAAGTAGAGGTTGCTTAGTGCGTGTATGGCTATTAGTGCGTCTGATACTGCTACTTCCTGTGGCATTTATATACACATCATATCTAGTGTAAGAAATGGAAATTGCTATGAATTTTCTTGCATCCATCTTTAATAAAGATGTAGGGGGCGGGAGAGCATTAAATAAATCAATAATCTAATTGGTATGAATTATTTAGCTAGTAGACTTTTGTGGGTGTTAGAGTGGCCCCTTTTGGTCTGACAAAACGAAGCAATTGTAATTTGGAAAGGAAATATAATGGAAATTTCTATACATGTATGTTGCTTTAATTTCGTTTTAGGTCATAATGGTAGAATAGTCAACATTATTGATAAGGTGAGTTTGAATACAACAAATCCTTCTTCTCCCAAAAAATCTTGGTCTTGTTGGATTAGTTTAAGAAGTGGATTCTACTACCGAAACACTTGTTGAGTTGGTTTTAGAAGTAGATTCCCTGACAGAAAAACTTGCAGGTAAAGACAAGGAAGGAGAGCAAAATTTATTATTAATAAAAAAAAACAACAAAGAAAACATAACTATCAGAAAGAAAAAATAAAAAATTAAAAGGGACTTACACGCCTAGAGGGCTACACGCGCCCTCTAGGCGCCCACAAATTTTACTGTGGACCACGGTCCACAATGAATTGTGTTTCATGCATTAAAATGATATCGTTTTGATTAATGAAAACAAACAGCTAAAATGGCTCCGTTCTGCACTGTTAACTTTTATTTTATATATACTGCAGTTCTCTTTCAATACAATTGCAGTTCCCTTTCAACACAAATACAATTTCTTTTCGATATAACTACAATTTCATTCAACATTATACACTCAAACTGTTATTCAGTTTTCGTTCAACACAATTACAGTTTCTTTTATAATACAGTGCAGTTTCATTCCAAAACAACTAATCAATATCATTTCGATATAACTACAGTTTAATTGGACAATAATATACACTCAACTATGTGAAATTGTTATTCAGTTTCATTTTATATACACTGCAATTTTCTTTTAACACAACTACAGTTTCATTTCGATATAACTACAGTTTCATTTGATAATATAACAACAAATGTGAGGCAGTATCTTTTGAGATGAGCTGTAATATATCCTTTACGGAGCTCCGTTAAGACTTACGGTAGCCGTTTCTTTTACTTAATGAAACGGCGGCGTTTTGTGACCATTGTCCACCGTATAATGACTGCTAGGCACCCTTGTACGCTCAACGCGCAAGACAACTAGAGCTCTTTAGCTTTTCTCTCTCATTATGGAACCCACAAAAAAAATTATTTCTCTTGCAAATACAATTTCTTCTCTCCACTCTCGTCCAAATCACCATCCCTCACTTCCAACTCATAAAAAACCATGAAAAAAGATTGATGTGGATACTCTTATAAAAACACTCCACTTGTACCAAATTAGATACAACTTTTTAGCCAAGACTTTGTGGTCTAATGACACCTGGTTGCACTCCAATGTGAAAGGGGTGGATTCTCACCTCAGTGGAGGTGATATTAACTAATCTCTTTGTGTTTTAGCAGGTTAAGAAAGTAGTTATGAACATATACCGCATTGTAATAAAGTCGATAGTACTTAACAAAAAATACAAAGTTTTTAAGATCCCAATAACTATTATTACAAATTAAAGTATTACGGAGTAACATTTAGTATTAAATTGCTATTATGTTTTAAAAATTTGTATATTATTATCGATAAATATGAATGTTAAGAGTGTTTCTTTTTTCACCAAGTGAAAGATGCTTTTTTTTGAATGTATATTGCCGGCTCAAGTGAAAGATGCTTTTTTTGTATGACTTTAGAGGCTTTGCTACCTCTCGTTTGATTCATCAATAAACATGCTTTTCGTTTAAAAAAAATAATGATGTATTGAATATATTGGTAATTGTGGAAGAGAAACCATATAGTTTTAGGGATTGGAACAAAAAATGAAATGGATTTATCATTTATATTATTACATTTGAACAATGTTGAATATTTGTATTCTACTACAGAGTATTTTATTCTTAAGTTATTATGTATTGTGCCTACATTTTGATTTATGGAAAAAGTCTATAATTGTTGAGAAAATGTGTCCTCTAGATGAAATTTACCTTGTATTCTGATCTTAATCGGTAATGTATAAATTAAATCAACTTAGATTAATCGTAGTTGACAGATAAAAACTTGAGATCCAAATAACTCTATGGGCAGTCAAACTTAAAAGGAATAAGGGTCAAATTGGCCACCGTAATGCGAAAGTGCAATCAGGCCACTCAACAAAAAAAAAAGTGCAATTAAGTCACTAAACAACGCAAATTTATTCGAATTCACCAGCTAGTCGGTTTCTTCCCCTTCTTTCCGGTTGTCCGTTGACTAGGATGATTACCTGGCAATTTTGCACTTAATTCTTTTATTTTCCTTTGGCTCAGATTGCTCAGATTCCACCGTGTAAGTAGTAGACGTAGCCTTAGCCCAGAGCGCTATCCCTCTAGCGGTGCCGTAAGCGTAGCCGAACAGATTCACCCGGCGAGCCGGCGACCATGGCGGTGGTGTGGGTCCGTGCCCGTCCTAATCTCGCGGAGAGTTATACTCCTCCATGGATGAGATATTGGGCACATTACTAGACCCTATACAAAAACTACTCCACATTAGGGCACTGAGAAGATATATTTGTTGAAACCCAATTAAAAGCTACAGCATGCACCATTATCCATCCAAAATAATTCGCCATGGAAGATCAGATTATGCTTAACCCAACAACAAACCCATCAACATCATCACCACCATACTTCTCCAAGAACTCAAATGCAAAACCCCATTTTTAGATACCCAATTCTTGGTTCTGTCAAACCAAGAGACACAAACACCATACTAGAATCATCATCATCATCACAGGAGAGTACAATTAAACATAACCAAAAGTTCCAAAAGAACAGAACATTATGCATTTCTTACCTAGAAAATTCTTTGTGCATATGAGATGGCTTTCTGGTTTGATTAAAGGTGCATTTCACAGTAGAAAGAAAGACGGTGTTCCCGATTGACGCCCTCGACATGTCAAAGCTGAGTTTGTTTGACGAAGATCGGCCCTTCCGCTCACAAACGGGATAGAGGCACTGGATTGCTCGGAAGCGGCGCCTTCGCGACCCAGCTCTGTCTCCAAGAGAAGCCGTGACCGCAGCGAGACGCGTCTAAGGTCCTGCTCCGTTGGCGCATCAGCGATTGTCAGACGTGCTCAGTTGTGAGTGAGGCGGCGAGGAATTTGAGTTGGGAGAGGGACAGCGGAAGTGTCGAGAGGGAGAGTTCCGATTGCTGCATCCCAATATGGCGATGAGTTCGATGAAGAAGAAGAAGATCAACGGCGGTTAGAAATCACCAAAAATAAGGAAAATAAAAGAACTGCCTACTAATACACGCTGGAAATAACAAAAAATAAGGAAAGTAAAAGAAGTTGCCTACTAATGCCACGTAATCCGCCAGGTCAGAGGTCAACCGGAAAGAAAGGCGGAGAACCGGCTACCAGGTGAAATTGGAGACATTTGCGCTGTTGAGGGGACTAATTGCACGTTTTTTAGGTCCAGTGGTCTGATTGCACTATCGCGTTACGTTCAGTGGCTAATTTGACCCTTATTCCGTTGTTTAATTTGTGACCTAAGAGCATCTCCTTAGGCCTAAAAAATGATTTTTTAAAAAAATAGATTTTTTTGTCAGAGTTTTTCTTATGTGAATGAAAGATAATATAGGAGAGAGAAGTGAAAATTCTACTGCAAAAAGTAAGTGTTTTTCTCACTTTTTAGAGATGTAAAAAATGTGGAGTTAGTATGCGTTCTGCGTAGTGCTATAGTGCACACATCCACGGAGATAGTTGGGCTCATCGTCACTAATTAAAAAAATATATTTTTTTCTATTTTCTTTTTCTACTTTTCTCTTTCATTCAAGTGGATTGAGAAAAACTCAACAATTTTTTTTTTAACAATATTGCTCTATTTGTGTGTGTTCCTCACCCCAAACATACATTATATTGTAACTTTTATAGAAGCATAGTGCAACAACTTTGTGAATAAGGCAAGATTGTTGGTAATTTTTTTTTCCAACCAAGTAGGAGAGAAGAAGAATAAGGAAGATGAGGAGGAAAAAAAAAAGTCATGATGGTCACAAGTTGACAATCGCCCAACTAAAAGTGCCCCAATAATTAAACATTGCTAGTGCATATAACGTACACCAACACTTTTTTAAAACCTTGAAAAGAAAATCAAATTAGCAACTTAAAACCACTCTCATCTCTCATCTCTCATCTCTCATCCATTATAAAAGGAGTTATAGTATGCATACTCCCAGGCCAAATTCTACTATATTACTTCTACTTCTTAATATGACAAACAAGGATTAGTATTTTCATCATGCGAGTCTACTGAACAATATTTACATAAAAAACTTGTGTGATAGAGTAAAAGTTGAAAGTATAAAATGAGAGTGATCAAGTGTTTTTCTTATGAAAGAACTTGATCAAGATGCTCTAGTTGGCTAGTTTAATCTCTATCATCGCATCCAATCTATGACACAACATGATATATATTTTGCAGTATATAAGCATCATATGATACCATATTGTCAAAATTTCAACGGTGGCGGCGACATATTCTGAGGTGGGAGATTCCTATTACAAGATTAGGATGGACAGCAAGCTGTACCAGAATGTCAATAGATTCCATTTTTAGGCAATATGCAGCAATGAATGATGCAATTAAGAGTTTATTACCGAGATGGTCCCTCGACTATTACGAAATTACCAATTTGGTCCTCGAAAATTTTTCGTGCCCAATTAAGTTCCTCAACTTTGAAAAATTTAACCAATTTGGTCCTCCGTTTATTTTGTCGTTAAACATCCGTTAAATGAGGACCAAATTGGTAATTTTGCTATAATTAAGGGACCATTTCAGTGAAAATTAATTACCAATTTGATCCCTTGACTATAGCAAAATTATCAATTTGGTCCTGATTTAACGGATGTTTAAAGGCAAAATAAACGAAGGACCAAATTGGTTAAATTTTTCAAAGTCGAGGGACTTAATTGGTCACGAAAAATTATTAATGACCAAATTATTAATTTCGCAATAGTCGAGGGACCATTTTGGTAATAAACTCTGCAATTAATGAGGTCGTAAGTATGAATGCTAACTTTTCCTCCATTATTATTATTTTTTCTTTACTTCTTTTTTTGGATTTTTTTAATAATTTGATTGTATAGATATCTTGGGCAGCTACTTTAATTCCAGAATAAATTCTGTGCATGCATAGATGCAAACTCACACCACAACTCCAAATTTCACATGTTATTGTTACCTACTTTATTCTATGTTATCAACCCCTCATAACATCTATCTATAATTTACTCGCATGGCCAGCTCAATTGGTCACAATAGTAATGTTTGAAAATAATGACCCGAGATCGAGTCTCACCCACAGTAGTGTGGAGCAACTACATGCACATTGTGTTCAAATGGCATGTAGTGACTATCTTATATGGAAAGTCATGAAATTGAGCCTCAGTGAGGCAACCTTCAATAGGTTAAGAAAGTATAGTTAACCAAATGCTTTGTAGCTAGGACCGGGACGTGGGGTTCCTTGAGGTTAAGAATTCAGCTTCTTGAGAACAAGACTGATGTGTGTAATGTACTACCTCCGTCCCATTTTGTTTGTCTGATTCGGTTACTGAAGTTATTTTTAATTCAAATTTTCATAATATTAAGTTTAGTATTAGTATATAATATTTATATATTTAGAAACTATATTAAAAGTACTATTAAACACACAAAAAAATCAAATTTAAAAATAATTAAAAATTACTAAAGAAAATAAGCAATGGAGAAAGAGTTGGTTTGACCAATACATAGTAAACATGACAAGTAAAATGGGACCGAGAGAGTAATTAACTTGTCGAAATAAAGGATAATGAATTGTAATTAGGTTTCACAGCCAAATTGGGCACAACATCTTGATGTTGAGGTCCCACTTTGGCTCCCACAAAGTGGGATGGGTGTTTCAATCTTTATCTTTTGTAGGTGAGCCCCACCGGGTGGTGACAAGGGGCTAGGGATAGAATAAAACGAAACCTCGGCAGAAGCTTTCGAGTTTCAGTCGTGTTATGAAACGTGGCATGTTGCCCTTTCTTGGATTCTAGTTTTGTGCCTGGGATGTCCACACATGTAAATTAGTCAAGTTATTCAAATTCCTTTTAATAAGTACTTAAAATCAATTTAATTATTTTCTCATTTAGTTTAAGTTCGAATTCAATTTTGTAATCAAACAAATTAATTTAATTATTTTTAATCAACCTTTTAATGATTTTTAATACATTTTATATATAATATAAATATTATATTACAAATTTAGTTATAAAATGACCACAATCCAGATGTAATTTTTTACTTTAGTTATGATATTTACTTTTGTGTAAGAAAATAAAAAAAAATTATTATTATTTTTTTAAATTTTGAGTTAAACTCAAACTAAAAAACTATAGTTCAGCCAAACTCAAATCACATTTTGAATTTTAACTATTCAATCTCAACTCAATCACACTCCTTTTGACAATAAACATTTTGTTTGAATATAATATTACTCCATATTAAATTACAAGAGCCCTTGCCAAAGATCTTGTGGTCGGGTGGCATAATTGTAGCTTCATCAAATGAAAAGTCGTAAGTTTGAACCTCAGTGGAAACTTAATATAACATACTTTTTTTTAGTATTTTACATGTCTAGTTCGATTAACGAGATTTGATTGAAGTATTTACGATTAAAAAGAGCAAAATTGACCAATGAGTAATAAACCAAGAAAATAAAAGTATAACTTAGATAGAAAGTGATTAGTAACCCTACTCGAGTCTAAAGGCATCAATTCACAAGACTCAACACCACAAGGCAATTGGGTTTGAAAGAGATTTGGTTCATCCTCTGCACTTTCTTGTATGCACAGAGAGAATATTTTGAGCATGTCCGGTAATCTCTCCACCTACTTCTATTTGGACCTTCAGAGTAACTCATGACGATAATGTCCCGTGAAATTCATAACTCCACCACAAAAGCTATCTGAACCAGCCTCAAATTATATCGCGTGTACCTTTTTTGCCACCCCTTTCTTGCACTTCTCCTGATTCCTGTCGAATATGAAGTCCTCACATCTTCTATGAAGATCGTTGCACACACCTTTCCCTGCAAAATTTTCTTGCAAGTCTCTACTCGTTTATTCTGCAAGATTTGCAACACATAAAATGAAAATCTTAAAATGATCGAACAAATAGTAGATTTGGATAGAAAATAGCATCTATTGTTTCATTGCTTGAAGAACTGATTGCCCCAAATAGTCTCATTGCTAATTTGATTTTCTAATGCAAAACAATATACAGTAGATATCAGCCATTTTCATGGCCTCTCTGCATAATAACTAGATAGAATCAGCATTTTTAGCAGTAATATGTTCCATACATTGATCATATCAAAACAGAGCGATTCAATTCAGGGCGGATTGTACCTGTTATTCTCAAACAGCTGCACTTCCTATACAAGACCGAACCCCAAGCAGTTCAGACATTTCTGAACCCTACAAATAAAACAAGCAGGCAACTCTCAATGTCAGATACCGACTCAATTGATCTCAATTCTCAAAGGAAAATCATAAAACTACTCCTTATAGTAAAAATATTTCCCAATATAGCACATTAAGCTAAGATTGGCGATTTGGTGATAATATCAAATCAGAATGTATTATGATTGCATTTGATTGAATGTATAACTAGTCACAGTAGTTCACATCAGAAGTATTTTCATTCCCGGAGTCCATATAATATTACTCAAAAGATAAACTTTATGTGCCACTGAAATTGTGAAAATTTGAAGAGAAAAATGGCCTTACTTGTTTCCCTCACAGGTGGGACAAACACATGGGTTAATCACCAAAGGATCATACAATGGTGACCATTGTATTGTACCCTTTGCTTTGCATAACTTACAGGTATAATAGCCTCTTCCTTTGCATACCCCACAGGGTTTTCCATGTTTCTCCTGAATGACCATACACAAAATTCAAACAACAACAATAATACTATTTCCTTTTTCCAATTTTCCATTGAAAGAATCATGAGTTTTTTTCCAATAGTACAATAGCATTGGCTAGAGAAAATTCCACAAAACATGATAAGAACAGACAATTGAAAAGTTCACTCCACAAATTTTACTCCGCATACTTCTAAAAAAAAAAAAAATACATTTGAATATTATTTGAAAAATCTAATTGGGGAATTTCGTTGGAATACGGAAATTTCTAGCAATGAACGATACAGAAAAAGAAATGAGATATAGAAACATGCTTACTCTTTTTAGAGCGGAATTACGGCGGTGAATGGAACCGGCGACTGCTCCGACGGTATAGAGAGCGCCGACAAGTACTGAGGCGCCGACAGCTAACGCCCGAAATAGTTGTGGAGCGCCACCTCCGGCTCCGGCTCCGGTTCCGGCCATCTCACCAATCGCCACCACACTCACAGAGCAACAGAGGATTAGCCGTGAAAGACGAGTGATTGTGGGTTTAAGACTGGTGAAATGATTGGGCTTCTTACAGAATTGAATTTAGGTTTTTTTTCTTTTTTTCTTTTTTTTTTGAGAATTGAATTTAGGCTTTATTTGAATCCACAAATTATATCGTGGAAAAAGTCCACAATTTATATTATGGACCTTGAACCAAAATGAAATCATTGTGGCAAAAATTAATAAAGTGGACTAAAATTAGCAATGCCCCAATAACAGTAGGACCAAAAATAAAAATGACTCTGAATAGTATTACACATTATGTAGTGTAGCACTATTAATTTACACCATTTTGGTGTAGAACTTGGTGTCTTCCTTGGAGGAAGGTTGCACCAAATTTTTACACCAAAATGGTGTTTTGGTGCTTTCTTTGGAGATGGTCTAAATGCACAATTTATGTAAATTATGAAACCACGTCGTTTTGGATTAGGGTCCATCTTTCAACATGGACTATGATCCACAATATAAGGATTTATTTGAATTTTTTTTGACAATAGATTTATTTGAATTTGAATGTTATTTGATTTGTATTAAAACCTATAACACTTGTATTCATTGTAATAACAAATAACATGCATATTTGTATATTTAATATAAAA
>CM008344.1:10894369-10905579 GCA_002525835.2 Ipomoea batatas
CAAATTCCTTCATTTTCTCATCTCTTTGCTACTGTTATAAGGGATATCCCAGCTTCCAAGATGTTTACCCGTTTTTCATAATATCTTCGTACCTTTTCTACTGGCAGCAGTTTTAAGATTATTATTTTATGGCATACTGGAGTTTTCAGAATTGAATATTGAATTTCTTCATTCTTACCATAAGTATCATGAGCATCAATAAAATGCCTTCATTGTTTAGGTTCACATATCCATTGAGAGGGCTAGTTTCATGGTAATGATGTGTTTTATGAGTTATAATCTCAACATCTCTTAACTATGTTATTACTTCAGTTTTTTTTTTCTGTGTTTGAATTTATTCCTGAGCATGCAATCTCATTTCCTTTAAAATAAGAATGTACTGGTGCTCCAGTTCATAATTTTGGCTGTATGTTAGTCACATAGGATGATTTGGTAGTATGGATGGCCGGGTTGATGTATTGTGAGGGACGTGGGATCGTGACATAGGGGAAGATTGGTAAAGGCATTGGTCTTATTATGAGATTAAGAGGTCCGATTGTGGGAAATTTTATATCAACAGAATAGATTGGATGCCATTAGTTAACTACTTAATCTTGGACTTACCACAATTATTCTTATGCAAAGTGTATGCTCATATTTATATGAACATGCTTATATATGGGGTGTTGGGGTTTAGCCTAGTGATAGATTTCCAGGCATTTTTCCTTGGTTTGAATACCCTTCCCACCATATCCCTGCCAGAACATGTATAAGTAATTGAATGAGAAAAGGGAATTCAGAGTTTTAGACTCTTTAGAATGCAAGAGTGTCTGCTGCAGGCGCCTAATTAGGATTATAGCTTGGATGCTCCTGATAATTTGTTTTAGAGGACACCAATTATTCCAACTTGCAAGTGTTGCCATAATGTCCAGCTGCCATGCTGTCTGCCTGTCCCCTTTCCATTGTTGCTGATAGCAGAGGGTGGGGAGTTTAGAAGTAATATTGTGGAAACTGTGGCAATAAGTACAGAACAAAAGAAGAATAACAAGAGAGGAAGGAATGGAGGATGAAATATGATAATGTGGATGGATTACTTGATAGAATGATTACAAAAGTCTATGTATTTATAGGTTCTCAGAAATATCTAAAGAGTCATGATTCATGAGTCATGATTCTTTGTTTTACATATGCCCTATAACTTTTTACTGCATGAGTTAAAATAAGTTCCACTTGTAGGTTTCTATAGGATGGTAAAGAGTTGCTGATATATTGCTCTTTGAGAGGGAGCTCCTGTGGCCAATGAGTTCTTATCATGAAAGATCAGTTTAACCAAACTAAAATTGAATTGGGTGCTGGGAATTGGGATTGCTTGGATCAGTATACCACAGTTCGGTATAGTTCCTTGCCTTTCTTATTTGAATTGGATCCTTGGAACTGAATCCCTTGGTGGGAATCACTTCTCCTGAAAGGACCTGAAAGCATAATCACAACTAACTATTCTAAGGAAACTTTTTTTTTTTTTTTGAGAATAAACAGAAGCAGAACAAAAAAATGAAATTATTGTCTTAAAACATAAAAAGCTTCAAAAGTCAACCTCATCCTGACTTAAATATATTCTAGAAATCTATCATTATCTGACTCTAGTCTTGCTGGAGCATTGTGTTTTAATGCCAGTAAAGGCACAGCTTCAATTTTCTTGAGATCCTATTGATATATAACAGCATTGAAGAACTCTGCTTTTAAGTTGGGTTAATTGGGGATGCAGGTGGCACTAGATTTCCCACTCTTTGTTTTGTTACTTTAGATTTATGTTGAACGTACTATGATTTAGTGCATGTTTGTTATATTACTTGATTTATTTCTTTTATAGAACTTGTCTTGACTTTCAGGCTTCAACTGCATAAATTTATGCTTTTAGTTTTTGTTATGGCAATAGCTGTGGGTAGAGAAGCAAAAGTGTCGTTCTATTTATGTGAGGGATGATCCTTTCTAGTATCATGAAACTTCGATCTGGGGATGGTGGGCATTGTACCAGTAGTCAATTTGGTTGTGGTTTCACAAACTTGATTACTTCTGTTGAAGTCAATATGTTCTTACATAGCATGCACTAAAAGCTTTGACGTGAAAAATCAGTGCAACACTTGTACTCTGACGATCCTCCTATTTTTGGAAGCTCTTTATGTTTATATTTTTCGTTCTTTCATGTACTATGTGATTTATTTTGTCTTTTATTTTTTATCTTTTAAAAAAAAGGAAGAAGCAAAAGGGATGACTGGGGTGGAGGATAGAACCTTCTGCGATTAGCGGCATTATTCATTTAAATGTGCAATCTGATAGCTACCTATTGCATGTCTGGTTTCCTTCAATTTTACATCTTTAAGCTCGTGAAGTATGTGTTTACCTTATTTTTAAATGTTTGGTTTCAGATATCGGGTGTAAAGGTGGGAAATCAAAAGCATCATTCAACAAAGGCGGCTATCTAGGCATTACCTTGGTAAAGTTTGCCGGTGACCAATCTGGTTTGAAGGAGGCTATGAGATTGGCAGAGTATTTCCAAAGAGGCAACCACGGGAGGGGAAATTGGGCCCTTGTGCAGCGTGTAACTTTATACAAGGACGAAGAGAACAATCCCGACCTAGTAAAGGTTGACCCTCAAACAGGGGAGAAAAAGAGGATCTTCTATGGGTATTTGGCTAACATTTCTGATTTGGATAAGATCGAGGCCGATACCAAGAAGAGAGTTTCTGTTGAGAGCAAAACTGAACTATTGTTGTCACAGTAGAACCATGTTGGGGTATGTTGTGCTAGTAGGGACAACTATCACAATTTCCTTCGCCTCCTCGATTCTTGGCTAAATTATCGACGCATTATGCCTTGTCAATACAGTCCTAGTGGATACCCAGTACATAGTAAATTTCAACTTGCAAAGTTGATTGGTTGATATGTTGTTAATTGTGCATGCTGACATTCTTTTTTGTCTTTGTAGCCCTGTCTGTAGGTTCTCAAGATTTTCTCCATTCTTGAAAGCCAATGGCAAAACATGTGGTAACATCTTGTACCTACTACTTGATGAATTATGAATAGAAGTATGTATGAGTTCATGATTTACTTCATTTGCATGCTCAATGGACTGGTGTAAATCTTAGAATATCAAGCACCACACTTTGTTTCACCAGAATATCGATTTAACTTGAAACATTCCATATATTTTATATCAGTTGGGCGTAGAAACATTTTGAGTTATTTGACCAGCTAATTTTTTTGAATATATACCAAATGAAAATATCTTTATTATGTGCTCAAACAGATGAATAATGAAAATTGTTATACAATGGACAATTGTTGTCAAATGTAAATGTAGTAGAATTGAAATTATATATTAGTGTTGCTATAAATAAATTAGTGTTTGGAAAATGAAATTAAAAAAAGAGCTTATTTAAGAACGTATAATTAAAATGATACTTTAGTGTTGTAATGAAACTAGTGTGTTATAAATGCACGCAGCCAGGGGGGTTGTAGTTGCGCCCATCGAATCATTGTGCACTAAATGCACGTAGCCAGGAGGAGGGGTGGAGTGCACTAAATGCACGTAGCCAGGAGGAGGGGTGTTATACTCCACCCAAGCCTCATTCCCCTTAGCTGCCAAAGAAGCAAAAATGTCCGCAAACATGTTTTGTTCGCGGTAAATATGTGCAAGTCTTTTGCAGGGAAAAGTCTCTAAAAGTCTCTTGTAGCCTTTTGCATTCTTGCCTTCCTCTGCATCTTTTGTCAGTTAATGCTTTGGCCAAATCTTCACAATCGGTCTGGATTTCCAGATTCTCAATACCTTTGTTGTGGATCCATTTGAGTCCCATTTCCAGAGCTTTAGTCTCAACTTCTATCACATTAGAAGCAACAAACGAAAGGGTGCATCTCGCGATCTACATATCATGATTGTCCCTAAAGATTGCACCTCCTCCTGGTTTTGTATTAACGCATCTAAAGCATCCATCAACATTGAGGATCAATAAAGTGCCCGACATCCCTCTCCATTTCAGTTGCTTTTCAATATATTTTTTGCTGGAACTTCCTGGTCTAAGAGAGTTCGGAAAAGCATTTCTCGCTTCCATTTCTTGTTGTCTAATCCATTCAATTCTTTGGTACAAACCCCATTCCTTTCCCCTGAAGGCAACTTCATTACGCCATTTCCACAACCACCATAAAACATGGGCGAAAGTTATGGTCCAGTTTCTATTAGTTATGTACTTTACTTTACCGCGAATATTGGTGGAGAGCTATATATCCAAACTTTGAGCATTAAATTTATTCCTCTTCCAAATTTCCTCAACTGCATGACACTTTCTAAATATGTGGTCCATATCCTCGTGTCCCTTATGGCAAGTCTTGCAAGTGCCATCAGTATCCGGGCCTCTTCTACATCTTTCCACATTGGTCATGATTCTACCATGTTTCACAAGCCAAAGGAATGTACTAATTTTGCTTGGTATTTTTAACTTCCAGATTAATTTCCAATCTCTATCCGCATTGTTATGCTCCTCCATCTTTGCCTTATACGCTGAATTAACAAAGAACTCCCCAGCTGCTTCCCTGAATCATTTGAGTTCCATTTGATGTGGTGTTGCTCGGGGATATGTTGCTACTGCTCCCCTTTAAAATAAGCTTTCAGCTTCTAACAATCCCTTTCCACACATTGGAACAGTAATGTCCTTTATTCCATTATGCTACCGGGTCTTCGTGATTGTTATATTTACATTTGACTATTTTGGCCCAGAGAGAATTCTTTTCCTTCTGCAATCTCCAGCCGAGCTTCGCCATAAATGCCATGTTCATTTCTCTCATGCGTCTTATTCCTAAACCACCTTTGTCAGTGAGTTTGGTGATATTGTTCCAATTGATCAAGTGAATGTGATTACTACCTTGCCCCCCATTCCATATAAAGTTTCTCAGTTTGCGCTCGATGTCCTCGCAAACTCCTATGGGCAACCAAGTGGATAGCATGGTGTAGTAGGGGATTATGCGAAAGGCACTTTGAGCCAGAGTTATTCTCCCCGCGAGCAAGAACATCTTCGCCTTCCAGTCGATCATTTATCCGATCCAAGACATGGTTGAAGTGATTTTTAGAGACCCTTCCGTGTAAGGTGGATACTCCCAAGTATCTTCCAAGATCTTTTGTCTAGCTTATGCCGATCTTCTTCGAGATTTTACTGGCTTCCTCCTTATCAACATTCTTGGAGAAAAGAATTTGGGACTTTTGGAGGTTCACTTTCTGCCCCGAGGCTTTACAGAACTAGTGTAAGATTTTTTGAATAATCTTCACCACTCCTGGTTGGCTTCTGCAAATAAAACCAAGTCATCGGTAAAAAAATAAGTGTGTAATAATAGGCACATACTTTGAAGTTTGAATTCCTTTCCAGTTGCCTTTCGCCACATCTTCCTTGATTATATGGCTTAGCCGTTTCATACATGTAACAAAGATATAGGGGGATATAGAGTTGCCTTGTCCAATCCCCCACTCCGGTTTGATCCAATCCACTTGTTCCCCATTCTAAAGGATTGTGAGTCTCGTGGTCTGGATGCATTGCATGATTAGATGAACCCATTCCTCCTTGAACCCCACTTCTCGGAGCGTATCTTTAATGAAGTGCCATGAGATTCTATCATAAGCTTTTTCGAGATCGATCTTGATTGCCATATACCTTTTTTTTTCTAGTTTTCTTCCTCATTGAATGAATGATTTCTTGATAGGCCACAATGTTATTGGTGATTTGTCTTCCCGGCACAAAGTTGCTTTGTTCTGGGGCAATAACATCCCTAAGAACCTCCTTGACTCTGTTGAAGATGACCTTGGTAATCACTTTGTAAGAAACATTGCAGATGCTAATGGGACAAAGTTGGGTAACGTATTCTAGGTTTTTTTTTTTTTTTAAATCTTAGGGATGAATGCAATCAGGGTATCGTTAAGTCCTTCTGGCATGATGCCATCTTTTAAGAAATCTTTTGTTTGTTTCGTGAGGTGATTTCCCACCACCTTCCAAGCTTTCTGGAAGAAACCAGCATGAAAATCGTCCGGCGTCGGTGCTTTGTAAGGCTCCATATCAAATATGGCTTTTTAACTTCCTCTTCAGTGCAATTCCTGTAAATGTAACTCTACTCTTCTTCTGTTGGTATAGGGAATTGGTTGCTCGAGCAATCAATTTGAAGCTCCTTAAGGTCTTGCTTGAATAAAGTAACATAGTAGTCTCTAATCAATTTTTTCTGCTGTCTTTCATTAGTAATGACTTCCCTGTTGTTCGATAAGAGATTAATGCATGTTTTGAGCCCTTTGAATTTTGATCGCTGTGTGTTAGAACTTTGTATTCCGGTCGCCCGACAATATCCATTGTTCCTTGGATCTTTGGAACCAGTAGAGTTCTTCCTCATAGAGCACATCATCAAATTCTTTCTTTAATTTGTCTTCTAATTTGATGAGGCCTTTGCTTCTCCCATTAGCAAGAGCTCTTTTAATACCTTCAAGGCGAGCTTCAATTCTTTTTTCCCTTTTGTTAGTAGTTTCAAGTTCAACTTTGCTCCAGTTGACCAATGTCGATGTTGTCCTGCTTAAGTTCTTGTTAAGGTCGTCCTCATCATTCCAGTTTGCAGCCACCTTGTGTTCAGATTTCTTGTGGATGGTCC
This sequence comes from Ipomoea batatas, assembly GCA_002525835.2. Classification (NCBI taxonomy): domain Eukaryota; kingdom Viridiplantae; phylum Streptophyta; class Magnoliopsida; order Solanales; family Convolvulaceae; genus Ipomoea; species Ipomoea batatas. The sequence goes on from CM008344.1 coordinate 10,901,021, forward strand.
AAGTAGCATTGAACATAAACCAATCATTCCCATGTTTTCTTAAGGGATTTTCGAGTCTGATGCATAGGGGTAAATGACCAGAATGGGTTGAAACAACATGTTGGACATGAGTTTCGGGGAAGCAATCAATCCACTCTAGTGAACAGACTGCTCTATCAAGTCTAGCACCCCTAAAGTGCTACAAGCTATTGCCTCTAGTCCATGTAAATTTGGGGCAAGAGAATCCTATGTCCACCATTCCTTCTCTATCTAGCCAAGCCTTGAATCTGGTGCATCTATTAGCCACAAAGGTATCCGGATTGCTGACCTCTTTTTCACATGTCACTGAATTGAAGTCACCAATTACCATCCAAGGTCCCTCAATGCTTCCTTGATCTCTTTCGAGATCCTCCCAAAGTTTGTTTCTGGGGTGCAATGAGGGGTTGCCGTAGACGCAAGCCAGAGTCCACTTTCTGTTGCTTTCATCAATGATTTCCACCAACGCGAACTTGTGGTGGGTTAAGCGAATGTCCATTGTCCAAAGTTCGTTCTACATAAGCTAGATGCCACCACTGAATCCGAGAGCTTCAATGCACAGCCAGTGGTCGAATGCTAGCTTCCTGCAAACTTTGTCTGCATGACTGCCTGAAATTTTTTATTCAAAGAGGCACATAAAGCTTGGTTTATATGTAGCAATAATGCGATTGGCAGATTTAAGGAAGGACTTAGATGCTGCCCCTTGGCAATTCCAACTAATAATCGTCATAAGGAAACAAAAAACAAGCAAAAACACCAAAAATACAACACACAAAGCAGAAAGGAAAAACAAGCGCAACCCAAAAAGCTCAAACCTCCATCGCATCCTCCAGAGAGGAATCGATGGGGTTACCATTGCTTGCAGATGGGAGGTCCTTGTCCATGGTGACTTGCAGCATGTCGGGTGGGTTATGATTGTAGCATATTTTGACAAACAAATACCCGAAAGCCGGAGTATTTGGGGTTATCGATCCACAAAGAAGCATGGCATATCAAGCACTAGTTACTAATGAATTCGTAAGAAGCCATTCCTAACTAAAACGATGGATAATTGACTACAAAAGTATAAGTAATTAAAAAGAACAAGCAAGCAAGTTGAGGAATGCAAGAGAATAAGAGTGAGATTTTTGGGGTGAAGTGTTTAATCACCTAGTGCCAACCTAAAGTCAAATATTTAATTTGAGTTCAAACAAGTGTGAAGATGCATACATGTGAGAACTTATTCTATAATTTCAACAAAACAAGAACAAGCATATTAAAATCCCTTAACTAAATGCTTTATTCCAAAAAAATAATAGTCAAGTGCAATTGTGGGTGCCCTAATTTATATCCTAACTCCCATCAAGATATACATTTAGCAATGAAACAAGTAATTTAGGCCTTCAATTATAAGCATCAACAAGATAGAACACAATTGCAACACAAGATATAAAATCCAAATATAAATTTCATTAAGGAAATTAAAAACAAGGCAAATAGGTTTATAAATACTTTTATACCCAAAAATCTCAAAGCAAAGCTTAGCCAACCATGGATAACATAGTTTCAACAACAATAATATCAAGGAAAATACAATAAAACTTAAAGAATAGAGGAAGAGATTCTCCCAAATGTGTTTTCCAAGCTCTTCTCTTTTCTCTTGTTGGTAGCTTTTGATACTCCAATCTTCGTTTTAAATCTTTTGCAATGGTTCTTCTTCTTCCAAGGTGTGGGGATTCCCCCTTCTTCCTTTGGAGTGTGAAGAATCACCCATCTTCACTCCATTTGTCTTCCAAAACCGCAGCCCCAAACTTAGGGTTTGAAGGGAAATGATGTTATATATAGTTGGGGTGGAGAGTGAAGGAAAAATAGAGAATTCTGAGCATTAAAAATTGCAGATATGGGGCTTCTCGACGTGTCAAGGCCTTGGCTCGACACATCGAGCCATTACAGAGCATAAAATATGGCATTCTGCTTATTCTCGACACTATAATAATTCTCGACGTGTCCAGAATCCTCATGCGATACTGGTCCGAGTTGTAGGCTGATTTTGAACATTTTCCCATCCCATCTACACTTTGTTGTCTTCATAAGAGTTGTAACCCTTGAAGTTTTCTTTCCAATGGCGCAAGAATCACTTGTATCATACATTTCTAGACTTAGATGTGATCAAAATACTAAGATGTCGCCATATTTAGCGGGAATTACAACTCTTTGGTCTTTTGACCATTTTCTCTTTCAATCTACACACTTCGATGTCTTCATAAGAGGGCCTTTTAAGTTTCAGAGCTGTTTTGGTCGAACATTTTAGTCCGAGCCCTTCCTCGCCTAATTGATGTCAAGGCACGGACCAAGGGGGCTATTTGATGGGGAATATTTTCCGGGTATACCTACCTACATGTATTGTACATTTACGCTGTATCAGGTCTAGTCACCAAGAGAAATCATTCCCGACCTTGAGACTACCTGACCCGACCTAAATGTAGAGATCGAACAGGTGCTTTGTCAATATTAGACTTTGTTCCACCTTAGGATTGACGCCGACCTTATTAGGTTGTGAAGTTCGCCTAGAGCTTGGTTACATAAGGATTAATACACTCATATTCCTAACTTTGCACTAGTCATGACACTTAGTGGATGGTCAGGAATATTGCACCACATGGGCATTATGGCATTGTTCTCGAGCTAGCCGATTGCATGCGCAACACATGTCAAGCATGTTGAGAGCCTGGCATGTATCTCCTTCTCCCTATAAATACCACATTTAATGCGAGGAAGAGAGACTTTTGGCATCTTCACCTACCACACCTTAACTCAGAATTCTCTAACTTCACGTCGTTTGCCAAGCTTAGGACTTAAACCAACAAGCATACTATAAAAGGACTTGAATACGATTCGACCCCTCGATTTGTATGTATTTGGGGATATCCCCGTACTTACCGTATTAGTTATAAATATTTTTAAATTATTTTGAATTATTTTTTTTTATAATAGGTGGCACTTTTTGTATTTTTTTTATGAAATTATTGTGTACTAAAAATATGATGAACTTTAATTTTAGGAATTATATTAATTTTTTTTAATTTAAAAAATAGATACGTTGTTGGTTTTTCTTAAAAACTGTTGTATATACTTTTTATAATTTTTTTTTTTAAAATAGAAACGATGACCTTAATTAAAAAAAAAAAACTAATGACGTCGATTTTTTTTGAAAACCTGACGTCATTTCTTTATTTAAAAAATGGTATAGGGTGTCGTATCATTTATTTACTACGCCATTCAAAATTACTACGATAACTAACATATGTAAAAAATAACCGACGCTAAAAAGGATTATTGTAGTAGTGAATTAGATAATATAATTAAATATAATTATCTTGAAATATAAAAATTCAATATAAAGTTGTCAATTTTTATATTACAATATATAAAGGTTTAAATTTTTATTTATCAATATGTCTATAAAATATTTAATTAATTTAGGGTGTGTTTGATTCGCACATGAGAATCAGAATCGGAATAGTAATCAAATACTTGGTAATGATAATGGATTTTGCTAAGAGTATTTTGCATGTTTGGTAGTATAGTGGAATTTGAATGATTACCAATATTGTTGTTTTGTTATGTATGATCTTATAATGGGAATAAATGTTTTAAATTTACAAGAACAAAAAATCAAGAATTCAAGACAATTTATTCTAATATAAAGACATCCAAAGCACCAATATGAACAAAAAAAAACAAAAGTACTAATCTAAACTTAAAAATCAAATTACCAATTGAGAGGGGGATAATGGAATAAAACTCTTATTTTATTAGGGAATGGGTTTTCTAATTAAAGGGTAATCAAATCCCATAGCAGTTGATAGAGAATATACCATGGGGTTACCGCTATACGTATTTCTGGTAATTATACGGTATTGGGTACGTAACTAGGGGCCTATATAAAGGGCCTTAGCCCTTCAAGTTAAAGGTTTTTTGGGGGCTCCCCTCTTCTTCTCTCTAAAAACAAGACACAACAAATGAGACTCTCTCCTCTCTCTACTTCTCTCTAGATAATTGAAGAAGAATTAATAAAGAAGGAATTTGAGAGCCTAAATTCTCCTATTTTACTTCATATTTTACAGATGTTGTTATATACTTGAATGTATTGATGAATTTAGTTCTATCAGCAGTGTTCTAGAAACTAACTTGTCAATCAAATAATATTAATGATTTTGATTCTTATTCATGATAAATAAACCCATGAACTAAAGACACTCTTAGGGTGTGTTTGGAAAGCAGAAAATGGTTTCTGGAAAATGATTTCTGGAAAATGAGTCATTTTCCAGAAAATATTTTCTTTTCTTGTGTTTGGCTGCAGAACAGAAAACTGTGTTGGTGTGTTTGGCTCATTTTCCAGAAAATGGGTAGGAAAATTAATAGAATTATATAATTGAATATTTTAATTAATTTGTTTAAATGTAACAACATTTATAACAAATATACAATCCAAAAAATAAAATAATCACAAAAAAATCACAACAAAATAATATCTATATCATAAAAAAATAAAAATAAAAAAT
>CM008344.1:10982780-10996941 GCA_002525835.2 Ipomoea batatas
TGAATTTTTGAATTTATGTAGTTTTTTTTTTTTTTTAGAATAATGAATTTATGTAGTTAATTAGTTGTCTTTGGAGTTTGAACTTTGAATGTTTGGTTTAATGGTTTATGAACTTATGTAGTATGGACTAATTTCTCATATTTACTTATTTTTAATGATTTCATTGATTTGTGAACTTTTTACAACTATATATGTAAATATGTTATAATATATTTCAATATTTGACTCATTTGAGTAATTGTTGTCTGATTTATTATAGAAGTGCCTAACAAAGTAACAAGGTAACAATTAAGTAATATCTAACATAGATATATTAGAGTCTAGAGATTTAGACATAAGATTTTAGACACATAGTTAAAAAAAAAAAAAAAGCGGGCTTTGGCGGGCCCCCGCGGGCCTAAGGGGGGGCGGGGTGAGCTGCCCAAACTTAGGCCCGTTTTAGGCGGGCTTTTTAGCCCGCCCCGCCACAAAGGCGGGCTTTGGCGGGGCGGGGCCCGCCAGCCCGCATTGACAGCTCTAGTTCCAATAAATTATTCTCTCTAAAAACCATGTGCCTCTATAAGTCAATGCCAAAGCAATAAAATTTGTTCTATTGCCTGTCTTTTAATTTTCTTCATAATTGTGCACTGAAGTTGTATTAGTTTGTATATACAAGTAAATAAACATGTGTATGCCTACTGAAAATTGAAGATCATGGAATGAGGGTTGGCTTCATTTACTTTCTAATCTCTCACGTGGCTTCATTTAATAAAATTGCTTTAATGTCAATAATGTGGAGTAGGAGACGGTTGGCTGTGCAATATAAATTTTTTTTTTTTTAAATACCCTCTACGTCCGGAACTGCAGGTAGATAGTCCATTTAAAAAAAATAAAAAATATTTTCTTCGTCTGGAACTGTCCAACTCCTGACGCAGATGGTTGACTATCTGCGTCCGGACAACTCCGGACACAGATAGTCCTGATGAACTGCGTCTATGGCATATGCGTCCGGGCTCCGGACACAAATGACCCTTTTTGTACTAGTGTTTAGATGTGATTAGGGTGAAATTTCATAAGGACGTCCCTATCACTAGCTAGCTTGGCACACATATATCGGTTCGATCAATACAAGGAAAATTCTAATTATATTCTCATTGGAAGACGATTGCATGAAGAATTTAGCAAGAGGTCAGGTGTCGATCAAGAACAAGACGTTTGCCATAGTGGTAAACGAAAATCCTTGTTCGGGCAGCTCAACAGTACAATTTACCATCACGGATTGGGAACAAAAGAAGCAGCTCTGGCGCCCAATAGTGTCGGTGCAATCAGTACTCTCGGAAACAACGCGACGGTGCACGATGGAGGTGAGGCTGAGCAATGCCGTGGAGGCGAGGCTAAACAATGGCAAAGGAGGGAAGAAATTAGCATAAAATATTAAGTGGGGTGTGAAATTTTCAAAATATCCATGCTTTAAACAGTTGTTAATGGAAAATATCACAGGAAGACTAAATTGGCTAAAGTTAGAAAGATTGAATGATCGAATTTGTTCAAATTGAAAATCAGGGATTGCATTGCATATCTAATAATTGAGGGGCCAAAAGTGTTATTTCCCCTTTTAAATTAATTTTTTTTTTTTTGAAAACAAACGAAATTTCATAACTTAAATAGAGAGATCCAACAAGATTACATCAGAGATAGACGGAGGGGCCGAACCGAACCACTCCCTACGATCAGTGATCAACACGGCTTCCCTAGCTAACATATGGGCTGCCGCATTAGCAGATCGTTTGACAAATTTAAAGCTAACACAATGAAAGTTACTAGCTAATTTCCTAATGTCTTCAAGAATTAACCCAAAACAAGAACTTAAATCAAATTCTTTCAGACCTTAGCTTGAATGATGAGAAGAGCATCTGTTTCCACAACAACCGAGTCAAAGTTCCTTGCTTTTAGCCATTTCAATGCTTCCCTCACAGAGATTGCTTCTGCCACTTTAGATGAAAAGCAGCCATACCATTTCTGTTCCACAGCAGCCACAAATTCACCACGAGAGTTTCGAAGAATGCAGCCCAAACCTGTTGTTTTAGTGGTGGAGTTGATCGCAGCATCGACATATGTTGATTGAGTTTATATATTAATTTTTTATATATTTTGATTGAGTTTGAGGACGTATGTTGTTGTCACTACCTACCCACATGTTGTGGATTACGACTACAACTATTCGTCTATTATTGTTATATATATTAGGCTTAATTTTTTTCTAACAAATATGTAGACCTTATGAAGCATATAGTGTTTACATCTTAAATAGACTCAAAGCATGTTTAAAGTTTGCAATAAAGTATCTTTAATGGCATACATATTAAATAAGTTTTTAAAAAGGTTCTAAGTCATACCAAACTTATTGTAGACTTGGACTTCAACCTAAAAAAATCTACTTACAAACTCAAACCTAGACTATCTTATGTTCTTATAAGCCTAACCTAGCTCTTTCCATCCTTAGTAACAATTCATTGTGAACTTCTAACAAAAGTAATAAGTTTAGACAAGTAACTATGAATAATCACATCTAAGATGATTAATAATTTATCCAAATTTTATTCATTGTAGCAACACAACACCACATTTCAAATATACATGTGTATATATATATATGCACATTTCACATTATTAGTAAACAAGATTCGAAACCTTAATTATTGCGCGCCATAAGAAATAATAATAAGGTTTGAATTGTTTTCCTGATTAATTTGGAGCTCGCGAATTCAATTCCATCCAAAAATTATTATTTATTATTGCACTCTAATAGTCCGGCTACCTCCCCAACCCCAAGCGTGCCTTCCGTTCGCCAACTCTCCACGGCCGCCGCCGGAGCCGCCTTTGGGTACCGTCACGATGAGCTTCCCGTCAACGAACGCCGCCCTAGTTAGCTCCGGCTGCGTGAACGCCGGCAGCCTAAATCGCCACGTGTCCAGCATCATTTGCTCCAAAAACAATGCAACCGATGCTCCCTCCTGATGACGACTGTTATTCCTCACCACAACCTTGGTTATTCCGGGATGGATCTCCACCGCGTGGGCCCTCAATCCGCCGCCGTGCTCGGCGCCGTCGCCGATCTCCGCCACGAACCGGAACCGCTCGGCGTTTTCCTCCACAATCACGTCGTCATCGGAGCGGAAGGGCAACTCCAGAACCTTCCCGAACACGTGGGGTAACCTCCTCAGCCTCATCGCGGCGGCGCTGCCATCCATGAAACTCGCTGATCGAACCGTTAAATTAAACAACGGAAATTAAAGTATGTTTCAGACGATGAACCCTCGTAGCTTTAATTTATATAGATATGGAGGCGAGAAGAATAATATAAGAATTCAGGAGAATCCAAATCTCATCAAAAAAGGGTTTTCAAAGAATAATAACTTTTTCATATTCTGAAACTAACGATGCCCTGCGTAGCTTCTTCTTCAAGCTAAGCTATTATTCATCAATTCCAAATTGAATACAAAATTGATATGAACATACATATACTTATATAATTCCTAAATCTATGATATGAGCATAGATATTATTTATAGGAAAATAATGTTTTCCTTAAAAATTGTTTCTGACATTTCTGAAATCATGGTGTTTAAAAAGGAGCGGGTTAGGGTGGGGTTAGTGGTGAGGCCGGAGGGCTCTGCAAAGGCATCAGCAAAATTTCAATCTTTATCTAATGCTTTTTGATGGACCAAATTAAAACGGCTAAAGTGTCATTCGGCACCATGAACCATTCCTGATTATTCATGCCGCACCCTAATCTTTCAAAATGTATATTTAGATCCATAAACCATTATTTTTTCTTCGACTAGAACTTTTTATAGGTTTTCCAGGTTACCGATGATGTGGCGCCGGTTTTCTGCTGATTTGGAGTCTATGTAAGCTTTTTAAAAAATAAAATATATGACATGGAGTCCACGTAAGCTGTATTAATTATAAAAAAAAAAAGGTTTCTTCCCTTCGCGCTTTCTCTGAATCTCTCATTTCACAGTAAGAGGGTGTCTCGGACTCTCAGGTTTTGGTTCGACATGGCATTGAAGGATTCTGCTGAAAGAGCTCAAGGATCTGTAGAAAGATCCTCCTACCTCTTGCACTGCCGGCCCAGTTTCTGAAGATCTGTTTCACTGGCAAGCAACAATAATGGGTCCCCCTGACAGTCCTTATATGCAGGCGGAGTATTTCTTGTTACCATTGATTTCCCACCTGATTATCCATTCAAGCCACCTAAGGACTAAGGTTGCTTTGACAAAGGTTTTTCATCCAAATATCAACAGTAATGGGAGTATTTGTCTTGACATTTTGAAGGAATAGTGGAGTCCAACACTTACGATCTCCAAGGTGCTTATGTCTATTTGCTCTCTGCAACGACCGGTGAGGTGGTGAGGCGAAGGCGTGGTGAAGGACAGCAGCACCCGGTAGTTGCTGGAGCTCCAGCTTCTGCAGTGACGGAATCCATGGAGGAATCCACGACGACTTTTGCAGCGTGAACCAGAAAGTGAACAAAAGCCACTCTGCTTAGGAAGCCATTAATGGAGTTTGATTAGAGCTTTCTAATCAATAGATCAACGCCAAATTGGCCTCCCCTCCGGCATCACTGTGCTCCGGCGAATCGGCATCGGTCTCTTCCTCTCCACAGTCACCATTAGAGATACTTTAGAATTATTGGAAGCTGAAGCAGCAAATGGAAGGCCAAAAAAAAGAAAAATACCAAAAAATAAAATAAAATAATAAAAAATTCCATGTCAGCCTGAGATTACCGTTCACCTGCAGTAAACCTATAAAAAGTTCTAGTCGAATAAAAAATAATGGTTTATGGATCTAAATATAGGTTTTGAAAGATTAGGGTGCGGCATGAATAATTGTGAATGGTTCATGGTGCTGGATGACACTTTAGCCAATTAAAACCTTTTGGGAGAATATTAATTAATTTGCAAGATTCTTAGTCGGGTACATTAGAGCCTCACACAAATGTTGTTGATTTCTTACTTTTTTTGTGTGGAAATGATAAGAATTTAATGGAGTGTTTGGTTGACATGAATTGCAATTTAATGTCTATGGCAATTGTATGAAAGGAGAAATTATATTGTTTGGTTGGAGGAATTGTAATTCATTCATACAAAGAAAAGGGAAAGGGAAAAGGAAAAAAATAACATATTTGCCATTGAATATTGTTATTAATATTAGAGTTTATTACCGAAATGGTCCCTCGACTATTACAAAATTACCAATTTGGTTCTCAACAATTTTTTGTGTCCACGACTTTGAAAATTTTAACCAATTTGGCCCTCCACTTATTTTTCCGTTAAACATCCGTTAAATCGGAACCAAATTGGTAATTTTGGTATAGTCATAGGACCAAATTGGTAATTTTACTATAGTCAAGGGACCAAATTATTGGTAATTAATTTTTCACTGAAATGGTATCTTAACTATAGCAAAATTACCAATTTGTTCCCTTGACTATAGTAAAATTACCAATTTGGTTCCAATTTTAACGGATGTTTAATGGCAAAATAAACGGAGGACCAAATTGGTTAAAATTTTCAAAGTCGATAGACTTAATTGAGCACGAAAAATTATCGAGGACCAAATTAATAATTTCGCAATAATTGAGGGACCATTTCAGTAATAAACTCTTAATATTATTACACAATAACATTTTAGTATTTATATCACTTTTTTCCTTTCCATCCCAATAATTCTATTTCTCCTTACCAATGTAATTTAAATTCTTACTTTATGACAACATTATTCTTTTATTACTGAATTACAATTCTTTTCCCCCTTAATTTCTCCCTTCCAACCAAACGCCATATAAATTGTTATACTTTCAATATAAATTTTTTGTTTTCGTCATCATAAATGTCCTTACTCAGGTACATAAGAATCTCAAACAAATGTTCAGTTTAGGTAGGACATCAAGACAAAATAGTCCTTCATAAATTTTAAGCTAAGATTTGAACTCAAGAGTTTTGGAAGTTAAAAGTGATATTTAATCTTGATTTACAATCTAATTCATCTAAATGTCATTTTTAAAAATAAGTTCAAATTTACATTGGGCATTCTTCCACTCGAAAAACCACTCCATTTTTTGCAAAAAGCCACTCCATTGAAGATGAGGGCTATGTTTGACAAACCTAGCTAAAAAGATAGATGAAAGATGAAAAATAACTGAAAGCTAAAAAACTATAAGTTCAAAGTTGAAATATGAAGAGTTGCTATGCTTAAAAGTATTTGGTAAATTAACTTTTTTTGATAAACTGATAAATGTAAAAAGACGAAAAAAATAATCTTCATAAAATTTAAATAGTTTTACATTTAAATCAGTTTGTTTACATATTAACATATAAAATAATGAAATCAATATATTTTAATAAAATATAAAGTAAGAACATATATTTGAAAATATATAAAGTAAAACAAAATGTCTATAATTCATAAAATTAGTTCATACAAAAACTAATGTTCAAACACAAATGTCAAATTGAAATAACAACCAAATATATTGAAGATAAAAGGCCAAAAAAATTTTAATTGGGACAGGTAAAGAATGTCATATATTTAAAATAATAAAGATAAAGATGAAAAATATTTAGGAAGCTACTAGCTTATTTTTGAAAAGCTACATAAAGTAGCTTTTCAAAATAAGCTCATATTTTAAGCTACTAGCTTATTTTGAGAATATTATCAAACAATGTTTATAACTTATTAGTAGCTTAAAATAAGTTATAAACTCTTAAAAGCTTTGCGAAGCAGAGCCGAGATGTCTATAAATATTTATAGAATATTGAATAGTAAAAATGTGAAGTACTAATAAATAAAAGAGTGAATGCCTTTTTTGGTCCTACTTTTATTGGCCATATTCCAATTTTAGTCCGCTTTTCTTATTTTTGCCACATTGCGTCCACAGTTATTAAACGTGTTCCAATTTTGGTCCATCGTTAACTTTCCCGTCTAATGGCCGTTAGGGGGAGGGCTACTTTCGTCTTTTTACTAGGATCTCCTCTCTTTACCCTTTCAACCTTAATTCCGACAATCTTAGACTAACGAGTTTAGGGCTAAGTAAAACCTTTACTAAACCTAATAGCGAATCCGTGAAAGCTGCAATTTGGAAGAATCGAAGCACCGAATCCATCCGGTCGAAGCATCCAAGCAAATCTCACCAAAATCGGTGAATTCGAATCTGGGTAAACGAGAGGAGGAAGCACGGAAGATGGACAACAGAATCCTAGGTAAATCGAATTTATGTATGTTTGGTAATATGTATTCTGTGTTTTGCACTTACATAGTGAATAAAGTAACCTAGGTAAAGCATGTGGCAGTCATTTATGTATTGTGCTTTGTGTCATTGTCCTTTGTTGTCTGCAAATGCGTGTACATAGTTTTTTGGTGTTTTATGCTTTACTAATTGAATTTTTTTGGGGACCACATGTTTTGTGGGGTAGATGTGTTAGTTAATCCAATTAACAGGGGACCACATATTCTGGGATAATGTATATAAATTAATGTTTTGAGGACCACATTGTGTTGAATTGTTGTATCTGTTGGTAGAAAAATGTTATAATTGAAAGGGGTAGATGTGTTAGTTAATCCAATTAACAGGGGACCACATATGTAAAGGTTGTTTATTTTTCATTGTTTTCTTTTCTGTGTATGGACAAAATGCAGATACTTTTAGTCTGAAGTTAAGACATGGAGGTTGCCTAAAAATTAATGGAATAGGATATGTTGGAGGGAGTACTGAGTGTTATAATATGGATATTGATTTGTGGGGAATGAAAACTTTAAGGGAAACTGTTGAGGAGCTGGGATATAACATGTTAGATAAATTTAAATACTTCACACCTACAAATGGGATCTTATTTGAATTACAAAGTGATAGTGATTGTTGGGCAATTTGTGATATTGGGCAGTTTCCCGAACAGATTGAGGTTTGGGTGATAGGTGAGGAAAAGGGGACTGGGACTATGAATGGTGAAACTCCAGTAGAAAGGCAAGGGCAGTTTGAGTCTGAAGGTGATGAGGAGTTTGATGGTGATGATTACAGTGAGGATAGTGGGGAAAATGATGACTTAGAGTATGATGATCATGTAGATCAAAATGTAGAGTTTGCAGGGATTGGGGCTGTTGAAACAACAAGGGAGAATATTGGGAAGGATGGGAGTGGGGCTGTGAAGGATGGGACTGGGAATGTGAAGGTTGGGACTAGTAATGTGAGGGATGGTTCTAGGGCTGTGAATGCTGGGAATGATGGACTGAATTTATCTGATGAAGACAGTGGGAAGGATAGTGATGAGGATGAAAAGTTTAAGTGGCCAGAGTTTAGGGCAAAGACTGAGATGAAGTGTCCTAACTTCTGTGTTGGCTTAACTTTTGGAACAAAGGATGAGCTTAAGGATGTTGTGTATAATTATGCTTTGAATACTAGGAAAGAATTAAGTTTACAAGGAATGACAAAGTTAGGATGTGTGTAAGGTGTAGACAACCTGGTTGCACTTTTAAGATTAATATATGGAAAGTTAAAAATTCCATGTCTTGGAGAATAGTTAGTTTTAATGAAGAACATGATGGGTGTGGTTGGGTGTATCAAAACTCCATGGTGAAATCATCAAGAATCGCTAAGAGATGGATGAAAGAATTTGGGCACCACACAGACTGGTCAACTGCACAGTTTAGAGAGAAGGTGAAAGTTGATGACAAATGTGATATAAGTAGAAAGCAAGCATGGAGGGCAATAACAAAAGCCAAAGCTGTAATTGAAGGAGAGGCTATCGACTTTTTCAACAAAATTTGGGACTATTGCTTGGAGATTAGAAAAACAAACCCCAAAACATCATGCCATGTAAAGGTTTATGATTTGTTGTATGAAGGCAAACCTAGATTCCTTAGGATGTATTTCTGTTGGGAAGCTAGCCAAGTTGGGTTTAAGTTTTGTAGAAAACTAATTGTTGTGGATGGTTGCCACTTGAAAGGCAAGTTTGGAGGAATTCTTGTGACTGCTGTGGGGATTGACGCCAATGATAACATATTCCCATTGGCATATGCACTTGTAGAAGGGGAAACAAGACACTCATGGGAATGGTTTTTGGGGTTATTAAAAAAGGACTTGGAGATCACAATTGAAGATCAACATTTGCTGACATTTATTTCAGGTAACTGCCCTTTCTTCTACAGGTTAACAGATTGCTAAGGTTGTTTTACAAATTAAAACATTCTTTGTTTTTGATTTGCAGATAAACAGAAAGGCCTCCTCCAAGCATTTGAAGAGGTGATACCAAATGCCTCACACAGATTCTGTGTGAGGCATCTGCATGGGAACTTGAAGTTGGCGGGATTTGTTGGCAAAGCAATTAAAGATACACTTTGGGCAGCAGCCAAGGCAACTACAGTTAATGTGTTCAAAGATGCCATGGCTGAAATCAAGAACCTAGATGTGGAAGCCTATCAATGGCTAGTAGAGAAACACCCATCGGAATGGTCAAGGTCTCATTTCAATACTTATTCAAAATCTGATGCGCTTGTCAATAATATTTCTGAGAGTTTTAATGCTATGCTATTAGATGCTAGACACCAGCCACTGATTTCATGCTTAGAAACTATTAGGAAATTAATGATGTCAAAAATATTTGAGAGTAGACAAAAGGCACAGAAATAGAAGGGACCTTTCTGCCCTACAATCATGAAAAAAAAAATTTGTTATTGAGCATGCTGCTGCTAGCTGTATAGGGACTCAAAGTGATGAGCATTTGTTTGAGGTAAGGTGTATGGCAGTCAATGTGAGTTTAGAGCAGCATAGTGTAGATTTGTTAAGGGGGGCTTGTAGTTGTAGGGTTTGGGACTTAATAGGAATACCATGTAAACATGGGGTTTGTGCCATATGGATGAAGCATGGTAAAGGTGGGACCACTGTGCATCATTATGTCAATAACTATTACTCAATTAATAGTTACTTGAATACTTATGGAGGAAGGATTAAACCAATTGCTAGACCAAAAGAATGGCCTAAATCAAACAAGCAACCACCACTACCCCACTGTACACAAGGAAGCCTGGTAGGCCTAAAAAATTGAGAAAAATGTATGCTCCTGAAATGACCAATCATGGAATACATCTGAATCGTAGTTTGATTGTCAAACATTGCAAGAAATGCAACAAAGCAGGACATAATGCAAGAACATGCCCTACTGATCCTACTGTCAGAAACACAAAGGTATTTTTGTTGTAGTTTATGCAAATTAAATTGCTTCTGTTTGTTACATTACAGTATAGTTGTAAATTAATTGGTTTTGATATTCTTGTCACATAGAATAATCCTAGAAAAAGGACAGTTAGGCAGCACACTGCTAGTGGAAATGGGGCTGCAATTGATCCTAATGCCAGAGCAAGAAAGGTAAAAAAAAAAGTTCATTGTTGATGTAATTGACCCTAATGCCAGCACAGAACTAATCCATTCTTCTTGTCAACTAGCTTGATCCCAGAAAAAGGATAAAGAAGCCAACTGCTAAGCCTGCAAATGACCATGCTGGACTGCCTGCTGAGCCAACTGAGACTGGGATGCTTCACAATGACACTGGAATGCCTCACACTGACACTGCAAGAGAAACAGAAGTTGCTTTAGAGGATGATATTGCCTATGATTTTTGGTCTGAAGCTGTGGATGTAGCTGCTATGTTTGACAGTGTTCCTGAAGTTGAAGTGGGTGTTCAGCAAGAAGAAATCACAATTACTCAACCACAAATGGACTTTGACAACACTCAGTAAGATATTGGCCAACAAGTGACAGAATCTGCTCCAAAAGTCACCAAAGCCTCCAAGACTTCCAAGACTTCCAAAACTTCTACTGACAAGGAGCACTGTCAAGCCAAGCTTCACCAACACCATAGACACTGCTGTTAACATTGATTGAAATACTTCTAGTACCTTGTTGTTTTGATGTATTAACATTGCTATAGCTTTTGGTAGTTTGCTATGGATTAACACTACTGTTAACATTGTTGTAGTAGCTTGATGCACTGTTAGCTTGATGTTTTGGTGCTATTAGCAAACTAGTTGTTAGCTTGATGTTCTGGTGGTGTTAGCATAGTGGTTGTTAGCTTGTTTTTTTGGTGCTGTTAGCAAACTGGTCATTAAGGCAGTAATGAATGGTTTTTGGTTAGTAAAGCTCACTGTTTTTGGTCTTAAAGTTGCCTTTATTTGGTCAGTAAAGCTCACTGTTAGTAATGAATGGTTTTTGTTTGGTCATAGCACTGTCTAACCATTACCAATAACAAAAAAAGTAGAAAGTTCTAACCATTACCAATAAAACACAAGCACAAATTTTATTGTCACTCAAACCAAACACTAACTACAAACAAATTATGGGAGCATAGGCACCCCATAGCTCTCATTTTTTCCTATAGCCAAACAACACATTAACACAACAATAAGAACTACAACAACCATCTTGCTTGTACAGTTTCTGCCCATATTTTTATCCTTCATTTCTTCCCTTGTTCGCAAACTTTTCACCTTGGCTTTTAACTCCGCAATTTCTTCTTCATTTTGGACAATTACTGCTTCATTTTTGTTAATTCTCTTTAGTAGCCCCGGTATTATCCTCTTTGACCTAGGGCACATCGGGGGATTAAACCACTTCACAAACCCACATGATCCATCCTGAAAATTGGAAAAATTATACTTCAAATTGCAAAATTGCAAACTGCACAATTCTAAACATTGCCCCATCTCAAAAATTTCAAAACTAAATAAACAAATTACGAACCTTACAACTTGAACATTCCCAATACCTTCTACCCGGATTCTCATTTGTCCACGATGTCTTCAAAACCATTTCTTGACGGCATTGGCATTGTTCAATTGAAACCCATTCACCATACGCGTAGCTCTTCCGCGTTGTTTTCGACGAACTGGAAGAATTCGGACCCTCTTGATGGGAATACATTGTCTTTCGTCAGTTTCACCTTCATTGTGCTTCATAAATGGACGAGAATTACTTTAAAGAGAGGAGATCCTAGTAAAAAGACGAAAGTAGCCCTCCCCAAAACGGCCATTAGACGGGAAAGTTAACGATGGACCAAAATTGGCTGTGGACGCAATGTGGCAAACATAAGAAAAGCGGACTAAAATTAGAATATGGCCAATAAAAGTAGGACCAAAAAAGGCATTCACTCTAAATAAAAATGAATAGTGTGACATTTGTTATAAATAGTTAAAGTAAAAAAAAAAGTAAAGTTATTACTTTATTCATAAAAATGCTTGAATTGGAACATACTACTCCATATAAATTATTGGATATAGGAATTTTTTTTTTTTAACTTACAATGCAATCCATGGGCAACTTGCCGCGGATTTAAATAGAGAAAATGACACTTTTTTTTGTTTTTTTTTTCTTGTAATTATTCATATATCCACATTAATCCAATTATTTTAAAATAGACAATCCTTCCCCACCCCCCTCTCCTTTTTGTTAAATGAACATTTTACCTTTAAAAATAAGAACAAACATGTATTTCATTTATTTTATTCCCCAACAAATTATTGCTTATATGTTTCTCTAAAAAATTATTGCTTATATATGAAAATTAAAATAAATACAAAAAAGAGTAAACACCATTTGTAAATATTATAATTATAATTTTAACTTAATGCTAATAACATTAATATTAAAATTATAATTAATTAGCATTAATGAATTATTCATTTTTAAGTCTTAATTTTGTTACTAACATTAACTTAAAATTATAATTATAATATTTGTAAATGATGTATATTCTTTTTCACATTTATTCCAATTCCTAATATGAGCAATAATTTGTTAGAAAAAAAATTAAATGCTTGTTTTTAAGAGTAAAAATGTTTATTATTTAACATAAAAGGGAGAAAATTTGCCACTTTTGAAATAATTAAGAAACTAATGTGAATATATGAATAATTCAAGGAGAAAAAGCAATATAAGCATATAATTCAGCGGAGAAAAATGGCATTTTCCCATTTGCACTTCCTAATCACAGTCCATAACAAGTATAATAAGTTTTACCACACATTGCCATTGCATATTCAGTAAAGATTACTTAATTTAAAGGTGTGTTTGATAATCCGAAAAATAATTTCCAGAAATCATTTTCCAAACTTTTGATGTTTGGTAACGTTCAGAAAATACAATCAACAGAAAACATTTTCCGTTGACCATGAAAAATGACCTATTTTTCGAAAAACAGCTTCCGGACAAAATGTCCAACTTCTGAAAAAAATTTCCGCAAGAGGGATGGCCTGCGAGGGACGGCGGACTGGTTGCTCTGGTTTCAGCTGTTTGCTTGTTTTTTTTTTTTGTCTTTCTTTTGTTTTTTAATAATAAATAATATTATTTTATATATTTTTATATTTTAAATAAAATAATAAAAATATGTAATTATACAATTCTACACATTATTCACCCATTTTCCAGAAAATAAACCAAACGCACAAAGACAGTTTTCCAGAATGCAACCAAACACAGAAAATGAAATTGTTTTCTGAAAAAAATGACTCATTTTCCAGAAATCATTTTCCTACTTTCCAATCAGACCCTAAATATAAATCATAATCATAATTCATAGCCTCATTGGCTTTACAGTTTTTTTTTTTTTTTTACCTATATGTACAAGCAGCTATCACTCACTACACCAAGCTATCTGCTGAAATCCATTTATTATCAGTAGCCTTGTGAATTAACAGTAAGATTTGATAAACCATCAATTCATACACAATCTAACAGTACAAGAAAGTCTTACTTCCGAGTCATATCATAAGTACGCCATAAAATAAGTCGGGAGCACCTGAAGTGTCAAGACCGGTTGTGCGGGTCAGAAGTCTCCTTGTGATGTGTCTGATGCCTGCGGCGAGATCGCCTGTGGCTTCTACCATGTTTTCGAGGCAATGTGTGGGATGCATCGGGGGATTGGTGATGAATCTCATCCACGTTGTCAGCAGGCCCGAAAATACAGTCAAACGGGTCTGATGTTGCATCGTCATCTGCAGTCATCTGTAACAGTATAATAATGCATTCAGTTGGAGGCTTGGAGCAGAACAAGAACTCTAAACTACCTATGACTGTTAGGTATGAAGTATCAAATAGACTCTTTCAGAAAACACTATAGTTTCAGTTTGCTAC
>CM008344.1:11034941-11058270 GCA_002525835.2 Ipomoea batatas
CTAGTAGTAGGATTATTATTATTGTTTTAGTTGCTCACTTTATAGGCTAGGGATATATATATATAGTTTTTCTTTCAATTCTTTCTCTGATTGAATGTTTTGGTTGCCTGGTTGGCAGGGTTTCTATGGCCTTCCAGGCTCTCTAAGACTTTACTTATTTGGCTCTTGTACTAAGGAAACTTATTAAGGTGCTAATTTTAATGGTTATAACATATCTTTAAAGAGAAGAATTGCATGTGAATCCATCAACCATTGCCGGGGCGTTTGGTTGGAGAGAGAGAATTAAATAGGAAATGAATTGTAATTCCATGGGAGATTAATAATATAGAAATAAAGTGATAATTTAAATTCCAGTGTTTGGTTTGCAAGAATGAATATAATTTTCAATTCCAATGTTTGGTATACATGAAAATTGAAAGGAATAAGTATAAAGTTCAAATGCTATTATTATCATTATTATTATTATTATTCCTAAATGACTCAATTCAAATTTTGCTTTAAAAATTTATATAACATGCTGTAAATAAACTCTAATTGCATAATGAAAGCAATAAAATAGATAAGGGAGTTTTGAGAAAATATATTTGATTTAGGTTGGCCTACTGATTAACTTTCTGTACTAAGAGTAAAAGAAGAAGACACGCTATAATCAAAAGAGAGATGTCAAACATTAATTTTGTCTTCGGAACTATGTGGGAATGAAATTGTAATTCCATCCAACCAAATGCCCTGTAAAATTATCATTTGGGATGCGTTTAGGATGATAGTAATTAAGATTATTAGAACGGTTAAAATAATGACAATTATATTAGAATGATAATAATTAGAATAATTCATGTCAAGGATCTTGTGGTTCAGTGACACCAAGTTGCTAGCTGCTTCATATGGGAGGTTGCTAAATATTCATTTTTAAGTATACTATAAAAAATGAACTTTTATCATATTAAAAATGAACATTCAGTATACAAAAATTAACATTTATATATCCGTCGTCCACATTTCATATGGACCATGGTCTATAATATAATTTATCATTAATAGTTATGCAAGCCTAATTATTTTTTAAATACTTTTTTTTTTAAATACTCGTGATTGTTTAGAAAGTAGTATATGTTTTATACTTTTTTCAAACATTTTTAGCTCAAAGAATCTAAACCCCCACCACCGAAGTTCAAACATATGACAACTCATTTGGAATGGTAACTGAGATGTCATCATAGTATATGGTAGTTAACATTTTTTAAATACCACATTAGTCAATGTTGTACTGTTGTGAAATATTCAATTTAACTCATGTATTATAAAATTAGTCAATTTAGCTTTCTAATATTAAAAATAATAACTTATTTCGGGAGTTCATTTCATATCCGGCAAACTAAGGGTGCGTTTGGTTCGCACATGGGAATCGGAATCGGAATGGGTATCAAATACTTGGTAAGGGTAATGAGTTTTGGTGAAAGTATTTAGCATGTTTGGTAGTTGAGTGAAATAGGAATGATTATTACTAGTTGGAGAAGAAATGAGGAAGGAAAATGAAACCCTTATTTAATAAGGGTATGAGTTTTCTCATTAATGGGGTATTCCAAATTCATAGTAGCATTTTCAAAACCTATCAACCAAACACTAACAATCACTTTTATACCCATTCCTTATGCCTAAACCCACCAACCAAACACACCCTAAATTTCAACACATGACCTAAATTAAAATATCTAAAAACATAATAAGTTTCAATCCAGGTTATATCCTTAGTTTATGTCTGTTTTTTTTTGTTAAATTTTTTATACCTTATGTTATAAAAGTTGTACTACATAATTTTTTAGACAAAAATATCCCTACCGTAATAACTTCTGTTATCTTTCCACATTATTATTACCATGCACATGCATACACAATATTTTTTCTTACAATCTTCAATGGTAAGTTTGAATTCATTTAGATTTTAATCAAATATTGCCATAGTTATATTTAGTAATGTATCATTTCTTCAATTCTTACTTGAATAATATTAATATGAATTCTACAATTATAAATAAATAAATATTTTATATATATATATATATATATATATATATATATATATATATGATAAGCCGTGAATTGACCATAGAGTGACTACTTAAATCTTCAAAGTTGTTGCTTGGTCACGATGGTGGTCACACCGTGACAAGCATCGTGACCAGGCAATTTGGTGGCAGTTTTTGGGCGCGATTTCTTCAACTATAAATAGCCATTGGCTTTATTTTTAGTTTATCTTTCAAATTCTTTAAGTCCTTTTTTAGTTTTTCTCTCCACAAACACTTTATAACATTTTTTAGTTGCAAATCCATTACTTTTTAGGAAGATTTAGAGAAAAATTATTCTTTGTAATTATCAATTTCACTACAATTGCAGATTCAAATATTATAAATTCAATCAAGTAAGCTTTTCTATATTTTATTCTTGCAATTCTCAAAATTTCTTTTGTATTTAAATTCCTTGCTTATTACTCCAATTGTTTTAATCTTCAATTTCATTATGAGTAGTTAAATCCTTTAGGGATTTAGATTGAATTGCTATGTATGAATGCTTAATTATATGAATTGAATTGTTAAATTTAGGCTTTGCATTGCTTTTAGTATGAATGTGATTGTGGAATAGGAAATTGTTTGACTTTTGTTTGGTTAGGATCCAACCTTTCAAGAGATGTATGGGGTTGGTGTTTCACCTATAAGAATAGGGATTCACCATGACTAATCATTTCTATATTTCTAACTTTCCCTTGAGAAAGGGAAGTTGCAAGGGATTATGCACACAAGGTGTTTGATTAAATACATCACCTAGTCTAATTGCTATGAGAATGAGATTAGAACTTTGGTGGTAACCAATGTCCACGAGAGTGGCATTGGCATTAACGTGATTCCCTCACTTCATTATTGAGCATTGTTTAGCCTAGAACCTTAGAGCATTAAAGAAGCATTATATTTGTACATGGTTATTTGATTTAAATCATATTCTTTATCATTGTTTAGTACTTTAATCAATTACTTGTTTTACAATTATCTCATGCAAACAAACATATCAATTCGGTTAGCTTTCAAACACTTTATGATGTTGTGCTTAGCCCCTTGCTACTCAAGTCCTATTTAGCCATTCCTAGAGGACGACACTCACTAAATCAAACCACTAAAAAATACAACACAACATTCGATATATATATATATATATATATATATATATATATATATTCATTTATTTATTTATTTATAAACACACACTATTATTTTTAAAATATTTTAATTTAATTAAAAATTTAACATTGAGTATTGATAGTGGACATATATTTTTGCGCATCGCGCATATAAAATTCTAGTATTGATATAAGTAAGGAAACGTTATACAGTAGCTTCGTTAATTATAAAAAAAAAAAATTCTAGCAATATTATAAGGATTAAAATAATATAATTAAAGTATATACCATATAAATTAATTTTATGTGATACCACAAATAATTAGACTATTTTTATGTGGTATATAATTCTAACTATATTATTTCGTAGTATATGATTTTTTTTTTGTATAATTAAGGAAACATTTTTTAACTATATATATATGTGGTATATAATTAATTAAGGAGTATAACATTTTTATTTTTGTAATTTTCGTGGTATATGATTTAATTTTTTTTTATAATTAAAGAAATTATTTTATGACATTTTATTTCTTAAACTAATCATTAAGGAGAACTTGGTTTTGGAAGAAAAGTGGGTCCCACTAAAAAAACAACAGACTCCTCTGGTGCGTGTGAAGCACACCAAAAGCACCCTAGTCGGGCGCGCTAACAGTTTTTTTTTTCTTTCTAAAATTTGATTTAAAAAAAAAAAAATTTCCTCCTTCGTCTTCTACTTGACATCTTAAAATTTGTGCAAAAACCAAGCTATTGAAAATGCTCTAATATCTCTTCAATTTCTAGAGGGATGAAATTATTTTCCTTTCTAAATTAAATAAAATACAAATAAAATGACAGCTTCAATTCCAGAAAACATGTGAATGGCCATCTGGCCAACAGAGTCATACCCCTGGTTTCTAAGTTGCAAAGTTCTGGGTCCTAATGTTTTAGCCCCGGTGTCACGTTGTGCGGTTTGCAAAGTAACAGCTAAATGCTAGCCTGTAAGAAAATTAAAGCAACTTCCACAAACATACCTCTGCATTACATTTTATGTGTCTGACTTGATTAACAACGGTATTTTTAATTTAATTTTTTATAATATTAAGTTTAATATTATTATATAATAAGAAATTATACTAAAAATACTATTAAATACAAAAAATCAAATTTAAGAATAAGTAACAAAATATTAAAAAAATAAATAAATAAGAAAAGGTTGATTTGACTAATAAATAGTAAATATAGCATGTAAACTGGAACAGAGTAAGTAATAAGGATATATGAATATATGTTACTCTTGTCATGTGTCAATCACTAATTAGAAAAGTAAGAAAAGAATAAGGTTCGAGGTTGGCTGGAATGTTGGTTTGATGACTATAAGATTTCAAGTTTGACTCCAAGTAAGAATGACTTAGAACCAGTTAGCTTTGAGAAACTTACACTGGTTTTCCTTCTTATGATTATTTGTCGGCTAGAGTTACCAGATGAAGTAAATCATTTATCGGCTAGAGTTACAAGATGAGATTTACCTATTACACACCCTCAGATGATGACAACGGGTTTTCTTCGTCACTTTTTTTATTTAAATAGAAGAAAGAAGAATTAAAAATTCAATTAAAAAAAAAAAAGCAGTCCTAGCACCTATGGTCAATCACCACGTTAGGGAAAGAAAGCCGACTAATCCATACCAATGCAAATTACCAATGGATAATAGCATTTTCGATTCCCACAAGTGACGATTCCCTCTGGGCCAGCTCCCGTGCCTCCCAGAGCGAACTTAACGTGGGTATACCTGGACCGTTAAACGGACAGAGAAAGACCCCGTCAATTTACCAAATTAAAAAAAAAAAAACAGAAAAAAGAATAACATTGTGAAGCTCTAGGGATTTAGTGTAATCGATTTGTCGCTTGACTTAAATCATGACTGGAGGCAACAATGTGGAGATCTGAATCCCATTAAAAGCATATATGGAAAAAAAAAAAAAAAAGTCCAAGAATGGTGAAAAGTTTGGATTGAATCTCTTGTACGCACATGAAGACTAGGATCTGACTGATGGACTGATTATGTAATTCGCGATTTACCTTCATAGTGGCCGTAGAGGCAATGTCTTGTGATTTTAGAATTAGTTTGGCGAAGTTAGAATCACCTAAGTTTAAAAAATAAAAAATAAAAAGAATAATAACATTGATAAGTTGCTAATCTTGTTTTACTAGTAATTGTATAATAAAGGATTTGATTCTTATTTCGCTAACACTCAATGGCCTGTTTGGTTGAGTGTAGTTTGGGAGGAATTACAATTCATTGAATTGCAATTCAGTGAATTTCCAAACTACGCTGTTTGGTTGGAGGGAATTGCAATTCCCTCCAAATGATGAATTGCAATTCATGAGGTATCCCCCATGAATTGCAATTCGGTGGAGAGGAGGGGCAATTGTGTTGGTGCAAAGACAATTTTGTCCCTCCTCTCATACCCTTTATCTTTCTTTTTTTTTTTAATTTAAAAAAATTATTATTATTATTATTATTCTTTTTTAAAGAATTATTATTATTATTATTATTGAAGGAATTATTATTATTATTATTACTACTACTACTACAACATATACTACAAAATAAGAGCATTTTAGTCATTTTGTCGCTTCTTACCTTTCAATTCCCTGTACTCCTATTCTACATACCAAACACTGTAATTTCAATTCTTAATTTATTCATTGAATTGCAATTCCACCGAATTACAATTTTTTTCCTCCTCAATTCCCTCCTCCCAACCAAAACGCCCTGTCAAGGGTAGGAGTGGTGCGTGGGAGCTCCTAGGGATGGGTGCAATCTTATAATAAATTATTTCATCCAATATTTTCTATTTTCAAAGAATATTAAAAAGAAAAAAAAAGATTTTTCAAAAAAAAAAAAAAAAAGACTTTCAATTTAGTGCATACTTTATGGTCAAAATTAATCTTTATTTAGTATTATCTTTTAGATGATCATTGTGAAAATTCAAACGCTCTTAAAACTATAAATTAAAGTTGAAATTGTGTCTACCTTATTTGAAGGTTTTTCTTCTAGACCCCGTTTAGCAAGTATAAAAGTCCATATTTCCGTCGCAATTTTTTTTAAAAAAATTATCATATATGTTCAGTGCCAGCATGCCGCATGTTTTAACACATGGACTGTTTTTGGTGACTATGTTAGACTCAATGAATGATTGGGCCAACTAGTTAGACTGTTATACGGGTAGGAGACGGCAATAGCGTTAAGGTGAATTCTGCCTTAGACGCTAAGGTCTGGTCGAGTCAGGCATGCCAATCCGGTTAAGTTTGGGGAGCTTGTCGCTATTCTTAGACTTAACCATGAAGGGGACTGGTGCGATTCGAAGGGCACAACTAGTCGGGAGCTATTGTCGTTCCCCTGATGAAGCCATGATAGTGCGAAATCAGTGTGGCACGTATGAGGATAAGGCTGGTCCGCAAGGTATAAGGAGGGCTCCGAGACGCCGCATGGGCATTATGCGCTACGCCGGACTCTAGGCCCCTGAAAAATTGGTATCAGAGCGGAATGTACTAATATTGTTGCGCGCTATGGTGGGGTCATCAGGGGAGGACTATGCGAGCACGAGTGTGATGTAAGGGGCGCACATGTTGATGACAGCTTTACCCTAGTGGTCCGCAGGGGGCGGATGTGTCCTACCATGAGAAAGGGGACTCGGGTGGTCGCCAACTAAGTTGAACTGCTTTGTAGGAGCGGTCCTAGCGATGTGGCACATAGGGAGTATAGTACGACAATCCTTGGGCAGAGTCCTTCTCCCCTAGCACAAGAACGTGCTAGATTTTGGGTGGGGGAGAATGTCATTGACTGTTTTTCATGACCATGTTAGACCCAATGAATGAATGGGCCAACTGGTTAGCTTGCTAAATGGGTAGGGGGCGACAATAGCTTTAAGGTGAGTTCTGTCTTAGACGCTAAGGTCTGGACGAGTCAGGCATGCCAATCCAGTTAAGTTTGGGGAACTTGTGTTGATCTTGAACTTGACTATGAAGGGGACCGATGCGATTCAAAGGGCACAACTAGGCGGGAGCTATTGTCGTTCCTCTGATGAGGCCATAGCAGGGCGAAACTAGTGTGGCATGTATGAGGGTAAGGCTGGTCTGCGGGGTATTAGGAGCTAGCCCCGGGACGTCACATGGGCGTTACGTTGTGTGTTGTGTCAGGCTCTAGACCCGTAACACATAGCCCGAAAAGCTTATAGAAAACCAATCATTATTACTAGTTCACATATATAGGATAGGGTTGTTGTAAGAAGGATATTGGTAGTATTCTTGTCTTAAAGGGAGTTTTGTATCCCATAAGCCTAGTTCAAATGAAAGAATGGTTAGGGTAGGCATGTATTCTATTGTATAAATAGAAATCTTGTTCCATAATCTAGCTTGTATGAATTGATAGCCCCTGCATGAATATATATATATATTTGAAGATTTGGGTTCAATATAATGTAGAACGCCATATGGCTTTTAGGAACTAGCATGCCCTCTCTACAATATAATGGAATACACATTTCTCAAATAATGTTGTGGTTTTGATATATAGTTGTAACATATTGGGAGTCCAAGTAATGAAGTTGATTTTTAAGTTTGGATTAGTGTTTCTAGATTTTTGTTTTGATTTTTTTGTCCATATCTTTGAATACTACTAACTCTATTAGAATGCAGTATCTGTTCATAACTACTCAACCTTGAACCCACCACCTCCCGTATAAAGGGAAGGGTTTGATGCCACTGGACTACAAGGTCCTTGGCTTTTTTTTTTTTGTCCATATTGATGCTTTGTATGTCATTATATTAGGATCAATTGTTTTAATTTTTTATTTTTGTATTTTAAAACATTTATTCCCATTATAAGGTCATAAATAATCAAAAATCAATATTGGTAATCATTCCAATTTCACCTTACTATCAAACATTCAAAATACTTTCACAAAAATCCATTACGATACAAAGTATGTATTTATTCTTATTCCGATTCTAATTCCCTTGTGCGAACTAAACACACCCTTAAACTCTGTATTTATCGCCAATCCTTTGAGAACTTTCCATCATTCAGTCGATTCAGGTAAATGGATAACGTTGAGTTGTTATTTGAATTTATTTGGTGATGGTCCATGTGTTCATAAGCTAGAGTTTGAACAGACAGGCATGCATCCAAATGTATGCTGTCTTTTGGTGTAGAAGAAAACTAGGTCTCCACACTGCAATATATATATATATATATAATGCATTTACTCAAGAATTTGGTCCACTGCACACCAAACATGGCCAAACATGCTTGCTTTCACTGTTTCACAGGCTATGAGACAGCACACATATACATGAAAACTTCATAACATGTCTGTATTTGGACTTTTAGCTAGCCACAAAACAACAGTACGTCTACTCATATATATCTATATTTTACATATATGTAGTGTGTGTCTGTGTGACTTCTTGTCCAGTTTGTTACCACAAATTTCTGTTCATTTTGCAGTGGCCACAACATCTTCACCCATCATATCAGTGTCTAAATAACACTCAACAGTGACTCTACAGCTTTGAGTCTTAATTGCAATCTTATGTCTTGTGCCTATATGTGATCTTTCATAATTGATATGGTTGAATTTTTTTTTTCTTCTCATTTTCCTTTTTAATTAGCTTGGATCTTTCTAGTACGGAGTATCATTTATTTGACAATAGCTTTATAATATCAACAATGCCACTGTACTGCTCTACTACATACTATATTAAGGAGTGGGGGCAATGAGGGCAGTTGCCCCCATCACCCCTTTATATATATATATATAAATGTGTGTACCTAGATCATTTAAACTCAAAATGTGTACACGGGTTCACATGTTAACAGAGGTTCTCATTTGGCCTATATATATATATATATATATATATATATATATATATATATATATATTAAAGATGCATTTTTTCAAAAAAAAAAAATTAAAGATGCATAATACTCATTTTCTAATTATTATTTTAATTTTAACATAATATTTACATCTTTAAATAAATCTTTAAATAATTTTTTTCTTTCAAGAAAATAATATTTTTATATCTAAATAAAATAATTATTAGTAGATGCATAAATTTTTGAATATTTTAAACAATTTTTTTTACAAATATAAATAATTTTATTTAATGTGAGTATAGTAACTTAGGTTATATATAACTACATAAATGAAATGCATTGTTTTGTAGTTTTTTTTAAAATAATTCTAATTTGTATATTTTTAAATGAAAAATTTTATAATTTATTTCACATATAAAGAAATCGCATTTTGTTGTATGTACGTATTATATTAAACAATTTTTGGTTATATTTAATTCTATAGAGTTTGGAAATTTTATTTTTTTTTGAGAAGATAGAGTTTGGAAATTAATATGGGGTTGATAAGTATTATTCTAAAGAAATCGCATTTTTATGGATGGGTTCATAACTATTATTTTAATTGATTGAGAGTGATTGGATGGGTTGATAAGTATTATTTTAATTTAGTGAATGGTGTGTACGTGATCAACTGATCATACACTTCTGGGCCCAGTCATAAGCTCATAAATATTTGATGCAACATTTGATGGTCCAAAAGACTTTCATATTCATAGAATCATAGCATCAAAAGTCCTTAATCCCTATCACGTCTTCTTCAATGCATAAAAATCTTTACTTACATCATAATTATCACGTTAATTGGATATTCAAAAAAATAATGAAAAATTAAAGCATCACTATAAGGGATCACATTGGAGCCATCGACATTAACGAAAAAACGAAAAAAATAAAGAGAGAATTTTGACTGCCATATTACAACAATTAACACTAGTTGTGATTGTATTGTTATCTTATTATTTTGTTCATCATAATAACCATCTCATATTTTATCCAATATAATATACCAATTCACAATTGACAAATACATGTTTAGTTAGTGAAATAGGTTAAAAATAAAATAACATTTTGAAAATAAACATATTCCGTTGTTTGTTTTGGCTATCTATTTCTATGAATGCATTCTTGAGATTGAGCTATTCCCTTCGTAGGAGAATAGCCATTCCCAGTAGCCTTTGGTATTAGCTATTGCAGAGTCTTCTTCTTGAATATTTTTTTTAATTGTAATAAAAAAAATTATTTACACACACATGTAGGAATTTTTAAATAAACTTGAAATATTTTTTTTTTCAAAAAATCAGTTCAGTAATGCGATTAATCCAGTGCATGTGTATTACATGCACTTTCATTAAAATTTGATTCGCTTCCTCTTGAGGGTGCTAATAGCGTTGAGTGTATAATATATATATCAAATTAAATCTCTCACTTAAAGAACATGAATCCACTTTGACCATACTCAAATTAAAAGTGGACCCCACTCAAGAAATTATTGTCTCAAAATGACAACTTATTATGCCATTTTTAACTAATTTTCCAACAATCTCCCACATGAATAAAATTGATTTTCGTGACTGTAAAAAGGCAACAGTGTGTTCAATGAATGATCCTTACATACGATAAATATGTTTTACCCTTTGAACCCTCCATTGTAAAGATATATTTACTTTACTAGTTGTCTAACAGCATAAATATCAGTTTGGTTTTTGGCACAATTTTTTAGAAGTCACATAGGAGAGATAAGAGGGAAAGAGAAAAAGAAAAAAAAAACATGAGGAAAAAAAAACGGATTCTGACACTTAAAAAAAAAAAAAGGTGTTTACGCACCAGCTGCATGCGCACGGCTGGGGGTTGTTGTGCGCGAAACGCGCACAGCTTCTCATGCTTACTTTTCTCTCTATATATGCGTGAAACACTGTTCCAAAACCTTCATTTGCATATGAAACTTAATTTTCCCTCAGTTGCCTTCTCTTCTCCATGTGGCCATACCACTCTCAAAAATCGTGAAAAAATCATTGATGTGCATGCTCTAATAGATGTGATGTCTTTGAACCAGTATCGCAAAAATCATGCTAAGGCGCTGCCCAACTGTGGCTCTTTCCCGTTTAGGCGCCACCTAGTCGGCAGGCCGACTAGGCGCCTAACTCAACCGACTCGACATCGAATCGACGAAGCTAACTCGGTCAAATCGGCCGAGTCAACCAATTTAACTAGGTTGACTAGACCGAGTTATTATTATTATTATTTGCAATTCCTAGAGCCATGTGTAATATATATTACAATACACACACACAATCCTTTCTTTTTCTTTTTCTTTTATTTAAACTTCCGCCTAGGCTGCTCCTAGGCGCTAGGCGGGCCTCTAGTGGCTGACTAGCGCCTAGCGTATTTTGCAACCTTTCTTTGAATTGTTTTACCATTTGTGTAAATGATGATATACCTTACACAGGAACCTCCCAACTTTGTTCAGTTCTCATTTTGCTCATTAAACATCTTGTTTGGTTCTACGAGAGTTTCTAAAGAATTGAACTCATGCAATTCTCCTTTGAATCGATCACACTTCTCTTTTACATAGGTGATTCTTTTTTCAAGTATCCCAAATATTACTCATGTCAAAGGAAATTTAGAATTATTAAAGCAGACATACATGCTAACATTGTGTGATAACCACTGTTTCAATAAGGAGTGGATAGAAGTTCAAAACTCTCATAGTGACCACACTTCATTTTATAATTTAGTTGCCCCTTTTGAACCTAGGTGCTAGGTAGGTTTAATATCCACTATAGAATTTTTATTCCAAGGACTTTAGTCTTATTCCTCATGAAAACTTCTCTACCAACTCTTTGCTGAACCATTTGGTTTGCGGATCCGCTATGTTATCGTTTGACTTTACATAGTCAACTAAGATAACTCATGTCGTGCAAAGTTGTTTAATGGTACTATGTCTATAACGATTATGTCTAGACTTACTATTCTATTACATATTACTCTGTACCTTTCTATTTGTCGCTTGACTATCACAATGTATACAAATTGGATGCACATGCGATTTCCAACAAGGAATATCCACTAGAAAATGGTGTAGCCACTCGTGGATTTAGTGTCATTTTATTACAATTAGATATTGTTGGTCCTGATAGGGTGGGAAAAGTCTAGAGGGGGGGGGGGTGAATAGAATTTTCAAACAATTCAAAATATTATAACACTTTAACAAAAAAAAAATTCAAGTGAATAAATTCAACTTGAATTGCACAGCGGGAATAATAATACGGTAAAGTGCTATAAATTAATCAGCGTAAATATGAAGAGATAATCTGCATGCAATACGTTGAAGGGGTTGTGAAATAAATGTAGCAAGATAAAGGATATGTCAGAAGGATAAGAATGTATCTTGCATGCAAAAAGTGTTTTCACATAAACCCAGATGATAAGATAAAAGTGAGATGAATAGTAAATGGGTTAGCTTCAGATCAGTTTGCAAAAATAAAGCTAATGTGCAAGTAAAGTAAAGAGACAACAGAGAGATTTATAGTGGTTCGGAGATGGTGTAATTATCTTACTCCACTTCTTCCTTTAACTCCAAAGAAGGTTTCCACTATCTTCAATCACCCAGATACAATAGTGAAACTTCAAGTGCTACACAAGCACTTCTCCGAGTGTTTTGCACAAAGCTACACTCCAACCTGAACATCTCGCACAAAGCTACGTTGCCGAGCGTCTCACACCCAGCTACGCTCCTACAACAAAGTGTCTCGCACAAAGCTACACTTAGTCCTCCGAGTGTCTCGCACAAAGCTACACTCCCGAGTGTCTCGCACAAAGCTACACTCACTAGAAATGGGTTTTACAAAGAAAGTGTTTTTC
The DNA here is from genome assembly GCA_002525835.2 of Ipomoea batatas. Taxonomy (NCBI): domain Eukaryota; kingdom Viridiplantae; phylum Streptophyta; class Magnoliopsida; order Solanales; family Convolvulaceae; genus Ipomoea; species Ipomoea batatas. Next base: position 11,047,877 of record CM008344.1, read on the forward strand.
TTCTCTCTTCGCAGACTTGTATTTTCACGTTTGTAGCTCAAGAACTTGCTATTCTTGTGTTTATATGTACGTTGTGAATATTCAAACTTGAACGTTCACTTGATTTGATAGCTCTTCTACCTTGATCTGCAGCATTAAATGTCCTTGGTAGGCTTTGTCAAATGAATTTGAAATTTGCTTGCTTATCCCTTCAAAAGTCTTCCAATAATCTGACAAGTATGGGCCTTGTAACTTGTAGCCTCCAAATTTGACTTCTTGCACCTTCTGGTAGTGTGAAAATTTAACTTGTTCACTTTTGATTTTGACAAATCAAACACTTCTTTTCAATAATTCACTCCGTAACTCTTGCTTGAGCTATAAATAATTTCCACCGAAAAAAATCCTTGACTTTTTCGTAAATTAAATCAGCTTCAAGTAGAAAATATTTGATTTTCTTCCTTTGAATTTCTTCTCACTGGTGCAGTCATCATCTTTCCAGATTTGGAAGTCATCCCCATCCTAAATTGAATTGAGGTCATCCTATTTCCTAATTTGGAAGTCATCCTCATCCTGATTTGGAATTGAGGCCAGGTCATTCTCATCTTGATTTTCTTTCCAATTTTGGAAAGTCAGCCTCTTCTATTTCAATTGATTGAAGTCATCTTCTTCTCGATTGAATGTCATCCTCTTCTCAATTTGAATGTCATCCTCTCCAATTTTGCGATGTCAACCTCATCCTCTTCAATGTCATCCTCTCGATTTCAATGTCATCCTAATCAAATTGATTCGAGACTTATCCTGATTTCAATTAATTGAGGTCATCCTGATCGATGTCATACTGATTAAGGTCATCCTGATTTGAGCTGTCAACCTCTTCCTTAAAATTGATTTGTGAGAGAACTCATTCAATTTTGACTTTTTCAATTTTGACTTGTGCTAGTCATCCTCTTCATCTTCCTTGATAAATTAATTCTTTCAAAAGAATTAATTCGAGGCTTGAACTCGTGACTTTGGATTCGAAGATTATTCCGGTGCTCGATCATTTTTCCACTTCTTCTATTTTTATTTAGTGGAAGCAAACGACTTACAAGTATAAAATAATTTTATACTCTATTGTAAGTTCCAAATCATCGTTGCTAATTTTGACTTAGGCTTTGACTTGGACATAAATTGTTGCTAGACTCAAAATAAAATTTGGGGTCTAAAAATACATATTTGGTTCATCAAAACAATTACACTATATTCCTAACAGATATATTTTATAATGTTATAAGTGTGAAAAAAAAAAAAGAGCTAGTTTCCAAGGTCATTTTGATGGCATTTTTTGCATAGTTTGAATGATTTGTGCATGATTTATGAGTAAAAAGCATTAAAATGTCATTATACATTGCAAAGCCCTCTAATATATGCATTTGAGTGTTTTTCGTGATTTATGGACAAAAAGGGTGACTGATAAGTGCTCATTTGTCTATATTTTTCTCCCTTTCACTAAGTCTTTTTGTTTATAGATCATTCCAATTTTTATGAGAATTAGTGCTTATTTGTGTTATTTTGTAAGGAGTATGAGTTGGAAAGCATTGGAAGCAAAGACGGTGATTTTCATGCATTTTGGATGCATTTGGAGTCAATGGGAGTCAAGGAGAAGCTATGGAGATGAGTGCAACACTTCCAAGGGAGCCTAAGACTTGTATTTGCAATGGTATTGGTCATTTGGGCAAACTAAAACAAAAGAGAAGCAAAAGATCAAGGTGTTGAAATTTCTGCACGTCGACATCTTAGTAATTGGATCGTATCTCAGCCTAGGAATGTCCAAATTATGTGATCTTTGAACCATTGGAAAGAAGACTTCAAGGGCTACAACTTTGATAGAGATACAAATTTCTTAATTCTGAACGGAAAATGGTGAAAAACAGCCTAGAAGTCAAAGCAGCTGCACAGAGTTCGAAAATGCAGTTTCTGGAGTGTTGGCAAACGGCATGGGAAACGGCCGTGTACATGGGCGTTTGATTTAGGCCGATTTACAGTGTAAAAATGCAGTTTTTGAAGTGGAGGCAAACGGCCACTGACACGGCCGTTTGGGAGGCCGTTTGGGACCTGCTCTGCTCACTATTTAAGCTCGTTTTGAGCATTTTGAACACGGTTTTGACCCATGGTTGAACCCTAAACACTCCCATTCACTCCCTTTCATATTTTTAGGTTAGATTAGGCTTAGATCTATGTATTTTAACACTTTTGGAGCTTGTAATCTTGGATTTCAAGATTCTTCCTCCCATTTCAATAGAAAAGTTTTCTTTCCTTTATCTTTTTTCTTTTGCAAGATTTATGTTTATTACTTGTGTTTTTGTGTTCTTGATGCTATTTAATCATGAGTAGTTAGTTTATGGGCTTGAGTTAGGGTTGTATTATCTATTTTGATGCTTAGTATGTGATTATTGCATAAAAGGGGATGAACACCAACCTAGGGTTCTCGAGTTTGAATTGGATTTATTTCTATCTTTCAATAGTTAATGGCCAATGATTATTGCTTGTCTTTGGAAAGTCTTTCATTTCAATGGAAGTTGGATGGAAAACTTAAGCCAATCCAATCTCAAACCCATTTTCTCTTCCATGGAAATAGGGGTAGAATTGGGGCAAAATAGCTTTTGTTTTTTAAGAACTTAGGTTGGTACACCATGGAAATGGGGCAACCTTTGTTCTAATCCTTGTGAAAACTTGGATTTCTTTGTGCTAGCCTTGAGAACCTAGAGTTAATGTTATTCCCCCAAACTTAAGTGTTAAAGCATCTAGATATGGTAATGCCCCTAACTTGAGTCCTATTTCTTTATTTTGCACTCATCTATTGTTTATATGTGTTTGTTCTACCTCGTTGTCGTTTGCTTAGCTTCTTGTTGATTTCCTTGTGCTAGTGCCTAGTTTTGTGATTGCATATTGCGTGCCATAACCCCCAATCCTCAGCGGAACGACATTTCACACCCGTACACTCACCATCACTCATTTTTGCTACACATCAGTGACAAAAGAGCTCCAAATGGATGCATTTGGAAAAGCACGAGAGACGGAGAAAATCACTCCCGTGTCACAAGCGTGACACTCAACGTGATTGCTCTCTGAATATGAATCACACTGCTGTCACGTGCGTGATCATGATCGTGGAAGCCTGCTGAACCTGAATCACGTTGTGATCTTGAGCGTGGATGCATATTGGACGCGAAACACGCCAACATCACGCACGTGAGGGCGGCGTGGATGAGGCAACACAAACTAGGCACGATTTTCTTCTATAAAACATAGGATTTTTAGATATTTTAAGGGGTTAGATTCATTTTGGAGAAAAGATCTTCTTAGGAACACTTTGCAATATTTCTCTCTCGAGATTTTAGCTCTCAAATTCACAAGAAGAGGAAGGAAGTTCTAGATCAAAGGAGTGACAACTTTGGTGATAGAGCTTGATTCTTCTCTCAATTGATCATTGTAATCTAGAAGATTGAAGATTGGAAATCAATTTTCTTTAAATCTTTTAATTCTTGCTTTTAGCATGATGATATTCTTCAATTTGATTTGGCTACAATGCAAGATCATGAGTATCTAAGCTCCTAGGGCTAGGGTTGTTCATTATGTTGCAATGTGAATGATTAGTGTGCTTTAGACCTAATTGTTGGAGTGTGTAGATGAACATTGTATGCAAACTATTTGCTATTTTTGGGCTAAGGCTAAATATAGAAGCTTGGTTGGATATTTTGGGCTTACGATAATTTTAGATGGTAAATATCATTTTAGGCTCAAGGATAGTTTACTGGATACCTATACATATAATAGAGATTATGTATTATGGGCTTAGAGTATTTGGGTTCTAAAATGATAATTTATACAAATAGTTTATCTAAATCCCGTTGTAAAATAATTATATTTAGAATCAGTTTAATAAAATAATTAATAATAAGAAAATAAGCCCTTATTTTAAATATTTATATTTAAAATAATAATAGGAAAATACGAGGTGTCATAGCGTCTAGCCAAAGACGTAAAATGTGGTGCTTCTTGGGAGGCAACTCAAGCGATTTTGAAGTTTTTTTTTTCTCTTGTACATATGTTATTTGTGTTTCTTGTATGGTTTTGGGACTGAACTATTTGCAGTAACTCGTGTGGAAGATAATCGGGAAGGAAGGATGGACGAAAAGAAGAGGAAAATTCACAAGAGCATGTGTGAGTGATCAATTGCGTGGACAGTTGTACGAGTTAATCCATGCTGCTGTCACGCGTGTGGACCATCAGCGTGATTAGACTTTGAAGCCAAATCATGCGGCGTGATCGCATTCTAGAACCAAATCACGCCAGCGGGATCCCCTTCCTTGCTTTAAAAACCTCACCATCTTTTCATAATTTCCCATTCATGAAAGAACTTGATTATTCTCTCAATTGATCATTGTAATCTAGAAGATTGAAGATTGGTAATCAATTTCCTTTCAATCTTTTAATTCTTGCTTTTAGCATGATGATATTCTTCAATTTGATGCAATGCAAGATCATGAGTAGCTAAGCTCCTAGGGCTAGGATTGTTCATTATGTTGCAATGTGATTGATTAGTGTGCTTTATTTAGACCTAATTATTGGATTGTGTTGATGAAGATTGTATGAATTTCTTGTTGTGGATGATAATTTGTGTTGTGTTCTTGGAGTAGGGCCCGACTTCATGAATAATCTCGGAATCCTAGGCTTAGGCAAGAGATTGTTAAGCCTAGGTTAGCCTTGTAATCCTATCACATTCCCCGTTATAGATCCGAGAAGGCATGGCCCGAGAAAGAGTATAGGCTAGGTGTTTGATGAATTGCCTCATAGAGCTTATGGACACTTGGGTGCCATATTGACCTATGAGAGGCGTAGAGACCAAAATTTGGCTACGCACTTGCTCACTACTCCTCTTGAAATTGCAATAATCCTCATGCACACACTCATATCCTTTACTCTAATTCATGTTGCAACATAAGGACACTCCTAGGCCGCTTTCTTTGATTGTTGTTTGTTTATTGTATACTCTCTCTCTCTCTCTCTCTCTCTCTCTCTCTCTCTCTCACTTTTCAATTCCATTGTACTATGCGTTGCTTAGACCAATGTTTGACACACTTGAAATCCTTCCGACACAAATCTCTTGAATCTTCCAAATTTATCATTCCTAGAATACGACACTCGGGGCTTTAACTTCCCATTTCACCTTTACACCAAACCTTTGGTACGCGTGTGCAAAAAAGACCTCTTCATAATGCAATCAAAGGTCCCGAATATAGCTTAAGTATCTCATCACCCTTACTATTGTCTTCTAGCGATCATCACTATGATTACTAGTATATCTACTAAGTTTACTAATGGCAAAGGTAATATCTTGCCAAGTATAACCTATTAGATACATTAAACTTCTAATAGTCCTAGTGTATTCTACTTGAAAAACACACTATCCTCAAATTTTGGACACATGTTCAATAGTATCTAACAACGTCCGAGCCAACTAATTATCATCCATATTAAAATTCTCATGGATTTTATCAAGATTAAATGCAAATTAAATTTTGGTCCCACGACTATTATTTTCATGCCAAAATTGACAACGTCGGTCACCCCTTCATCCAAAACATGCCGGAATGACAATTTTGTAATGGTATTTGCATCCATCCATATCTAATATGTCAGTTCCAGCACAAATAAAAAGGAATTTCAGCTCTAAATCAATATGAGTTCATATAACTCACATCCTCTATCAACTAAGGAAAGTTTAAATGAGTGTAGGAAACTGCAGTGTGTCTAACCTCATGACCATTTAAACATTGATCCACTCGAGGACCATGAGTAGCCAAAATTGGTCTTAAATCTTATTGGATTGTGTTTTGAAATTTAGAAAGCTTACAATCTAGCTTATAAGCAATGACTACTTCACTCACACCCACAACCTGATTATTGCCAGCTTGCAATTGAGGATTAGTTGCAATTGATTCAATATTTGAATAGCTTGATCCTCATTTTCATTGCAAATGTACCCATCAGCTCTACGGATTTAGGCATTTAATCCATTATAAAATAGATCGACCTGTAAATTGCGTGAGATACGGTGGGTATTGGCGCAACAATTGCTTGAAGATTTTCCAAGCTTCTTGAAATAATGAGTCCCACCTTCTTTTTGAGCAAAATTAAAAATTCTTGAAGCTCATTTGTCAATATGTATATTATGGCCTATTTGGTAAATAATCACTCCAGTCAATTTTGGTTTATTTGATCACTTTTAGTTGTTTGGTTAATAAGTTTTTTGTAACTCCAAAATACTAAAATTCAAAAGGCTACTCAAAGAAGCCTTTTCAATTAGATTTTTTAGAAAAGAAATTATACCAAACAGCTATCAGCTAACAGCTAATTTTACCAAACAACTTTCTACAATAAGCTAATGTTATCAACTAATCATACATTCTAACCAAATCAGCTAACAGCCATTTACCAAACAAGGCCTACATCTTTTTCTTTTCTTTTTTTAAATGTAAGGGTCAACGAGGGTAAAAAATTAAAGTCCAGTCTTATCCATAGTATAAAATGGATTAGTCATAATCTAGGCAAATTATATCATGGACCATTGTTTATTACTCCGTATTAAAATACTATAGATTTATTAAAAAGCATCATTGATCATTGTTCATTATTATAATATTATAGGTTCGTTTAGATTACATCAATTTGCATATTATTATTTACACATATTATTCTTTATTTTTTGTATAAAAAAATCAATGTTACAAAATATATTATTTAAATTATCTCATTGAGATTTTTTGAATGATACTCTTATTAATATTTTTTTAATCTTAATTATTTATTGATTGATTTGTAATATTGATTAAATGAACCTTTTGTATTATGAAAATGAACCTCCAATAATATTCTCTTAATGAACCTATTTTAGGTTCATCAATATTATGATGTAATATAATTGCATTATTATTGTAATGATGAACAGTACTCATTTAGTACTGTAAAAATGAAACGCCAATGTTGTAAAAATAAATCTCCATCGTTTCATTAATGAATCTAATTGAGATCCATCATTATAATATAGTTGCATTATAATTGTGAAAATAAACATTTTTTTTTTGAAAACCTGAAAATAAACATTTAGTATTTTAAAAATAAACTTGTTGGTTTTGCTTAATGAACTTATTTAACATTTATCAGTATAATGATGTATATATTTGCATTAATATTGTAAAAATAAATCTACATTATTTTAAAAATGAATCAGTAGTATATTGAAAATGAACTTAATATAGAGATTTAATATAATTACATGCTATATTAAAATAAAAATACTAATATGGGTGTCATTTAAAAGATCTTAATTTGAATTTTTAATGATATATTTTTTATATATTAATTTTATTTTTATAAAAAGATAAATAAAAAATATTTAAGGTTAAAAAATTATTTTGGTTCACCTTACAATGTCACCTTGGTATAACAAACCTTCAAGTCCACCCATTGTACTAAATGGACTGAATTTAGCTGACAAAACAAATCGGGCATGGATTATACTTCTCTGGCTAACTCATCCATTTGACAACAACTGCCAAATTATATCACGGACCATGGTTCATTATTATAATATTGTAGATTCATTATAAAGTATCATTGGCTATGGTTCATTCTTATAATACTTTAGGTTCATTAAAATGACATCAATTTGCCTACTAATCCCTACTATCATTTACACATATTATCGTTAAATTTTTATTTTTTTTGCATAAATAAAATCAATGTTACAAAATATATTATTAAAAATATCCTATTGATATCTTTTGAATTGTACTCAATATATTTAATTAGTTTTTTTATTGATGAACTTGCAATATCGTTAAAACGAACCTTTTGTATTATAAAAATAAACCTCTAATATTCTATTAATGAACGTAACGTATTTTAGGTTCATTTGTACTATATTGTAAATTGTAATTGCATTATTATTGTTAAGATGAACATTATTGTAAAAAAATTAGAAAAACAAATTTTAAGTTGGAATTATTTTTCTTTTATGTAGTTCACCTTATAAGGTGGACCATGATCCTGACACCTTCCTTAGAGTAAGCACTTATAATCACATCTAAGAAAAGATCAGTGTACACTTATAACTAATTGATGATAGTGTTTTTCCACCAAAAAATAAAAAATAATAAAAAAATTGATGATAGTGCTTCGTCGTTGTAAATTTATAAGACAAAAATTTGTATGAGACCGTCTCACGAATCATTGTCCGTGAGACAAGTCGGGTCAAGATCAATTGTAATACTTATATTAAAAAATGTGATACTAATAAGAAATAAAATGTTTATTACTGGGAAAATGTAATACTTTTAAATCAAAATATACTCAAAAGTAAAATATAAATACTTTTCATGAAAATATAATATTTTTACATCAAAATGTAAAAGTATTACATTTGTCTTCAAAATATTACATTTTTCTTATAAGTAACAAACACGTTATTCCTAATTAGTATTATATTTGTTAATATAAGTATTACATTTTCATATTGATTGAACTCGACTCAACCCGATTTACGAATAAAAATAAATGAGAGAGTCTCCGGACTACACAATAGATCTCTCTTCAATAGTAATCGTTTCCTGTATAATTTATTGGATAAGGTGACTAAAATGTGTCTTTCACTCATTCTCTGATGAATTGCAGAAAAGGATACTATAAAAAGAAGAAAGGAATCTGCTCAGTTCAGGTCATTGTTTAACAGTAGGATGTCAATAATTAATAAAGTAATCAATCCTTCATATTAATATTACTATATACACACACAACATTCACAGCCAATCAATACACATGTATACAAACCAATCATCTACCTATCTTTTACTCAATCAAAGCCTAAATCATCTCAGCCTTCTTATCCTAAACAAAGATTCCTTGTTTTATTTTTATTTGGGAAAAGGATAAAGTAAACCTTAACCTTACAAGATAGAGCAATTAGACTTTACACTTTTAAAAAAAATGCTATTAAACTTTTTAATTTATTAAAATCAGTCAAATAAGTCTAATCAACAAATCGCCTTCTCCATTCTGGTCGTCTTCTCTGGAGAAGATAACCAACCATAATTGGTCTCGGGAACTTCGACCGCCAACCACCAGAGAGTCGTCAAAGTTTGCCAGAACAGTAGTGATTGGCTATGACAAGTCCATGACTGGTTGGTGCGTTTTGATGCACAAAAATAACATGTTGATGGACTTAATTACACCTTTTAAAAATTCAAAAGCTTAATTGCCTTTTCGCATAATGTTTAGAATCCTATTTCACCATTTTTCCTTTTTGTTTTACATCTAGGGTGATAGGGAAAGGGGATAGATTTTGATACCTCGTCCAAACTTGTATCACTGAACTACAAGATATTTGGCAAAGATTCATAAATATATACTGAAAGAAAGGTGAAAGAAGGAATATCAAAAGTCAGAATATATATGTACAGAAAGCATAGCATTAAGAGTAGAGAATTATTATCAAGAAGTAAAAACATCATAGCCTTCTTCTTCTTCTTCAAATTCTGAAATTTGCATTCCTTCCTCTTCCAACATCATTTCTCTGTCCCTGCAATCACTGCTGCAGAATGCCTTCTCCCCCCTTCAAGAACACAAATGTGTGGAAATATCAATTTATGGATGTATTGGATACCATGCAAACATTTATAGAGGATTTAATACCCAATTTAGTCATCGACTATAGTAATTTTCTCAATTTAGTTTTAAATGACATTTTGTGCTTAATTGGGTCCTAAACTTCAATGAGTTTACCTGATTGACTCCTTTGCCTCTATTGGCTGTTAGAATCAATGATTAAATCGAGCAAACCCATTATAGTCAAGGATTAAATTGGGTAAATCACTATAGTCGACATGGTTGAAAAAATCGCTAGGCGCTCCTCGGGAGCTCGGGGACCCGGGGAGCGCCTAGCGCCTAGGATGCCTAGGCGGAGATTAATCGGTGCCTAGGCGCCAGTGTATTTTTTTATTTTATTTTTTATTTTTAAAAGTTTGTTTAAGCATTTTCAATTTTTAAAGACTAATAATTATAAATTATATAATACTTTAATAGTTAATACTAAAATATTAAATATTAACCTAAAAAATATCTAGAGTTTGTACAATTTAAGGTTATTTCGCTCAAAATGATGTTGTTTTGAATTAAATAACCTATTACAATAAAGAAGAACAATAGTTAATTGCCCGAATAAGCGACCTAGTCGGTGCCTAGGAGGTCTAGTCACGCCTAGGAGACTTAGGCGGTCAATGCCTAAGCGGCCGAGGCAGTGCTTAGGCGGCCTAGGCGGAACTTAGGCGGCCTAGGCGGTTGCCTAACCGGCCAGCCGTCTAGACCACCATTTAAGG
>CM008344.1:11059394-11069674 GCA_002525835.2 Ipomoea batatas
ATAACTTTTTACCGCCTAATTTGGGTAGTTGTCCATGAACAAATGCTTTTTAGCAGTATTTTAAAGTAGAAGAGGATTGAAGAGTCAACTAAGTTTTCCCTCATGACTCATAAGTAATAGCTTTCATAAAAAATAAAAAAAAAAACAATAAATAACTAAGGATTGAAGAGTTGTTGAAATGCTTTCCCGTCCTTACTTTTCAACTCTTCACGTGCTATAATTTTTTTTAATATTTATTAATTATTTATGAATTAAGCAATATTATTAAAAAGAGTTAATTCTATGAATAGTCATTAACTATTGACATTTATCAATTTGTATCATTGATTTTTAATTAGATTACAAATGGTCCAAAATTCATATAAGCCCAACATATGAGGACAAATGGTACTAGTTTGGGGATCCTAGTGGTTGTTACATGGTGATTGGTGAAAAATGGTTATAGGAGTTTAGTAGTGGAATTGCCCGTTAGCACTGATGGAACGTTTTGTTCGCGAAATAGGTCTGGAATAGAATATCATTTTCAATAATAGACAAATTCTTTTGTTTGGTAAAAACTTCTATTCCTAGCCCCCCCCCCCTCGGTATTAGCTATCGGGACAGACCACGGTCGTGATTACATACAGACTTTCTCACTTTTTCATTCAGCACTAAGTGAGGTTTAACCTCGTAATGCCCATAAGGATAACTAAACTCGAGGTTGGCGCGCTTCGGCCTCGGCTAAGAATTAATCCTTTTCACGGCAATAGGTGATGTCGGGATCCATAACTCCATTTAGGAAAATTGAGGTCGAGGTTTCTCTCACCTACGAGGACTTTGGGGTGCCTCATCTCCTTGCGCACCATGTCATTTAGGCTAGACCTTGTCACCACTCCAATTCCTCGTGCCCATGGTCGTTGAGCTCGAGTTCCATGTGCTCGTGATGGCCAAGCGCGTGCTCCTTGTGCTCTTCGTGGCCGAGCTCAAGGCACCTATTGCTCATAGTGGCTAAGCATTGTTTCCTCGTGCTCATAGTGGCTGAGCTCAAGCTCTTTTTATTCATAGCGATCGAGCTCCAGCTCTTACTACTCATACCGGCCGAGCTCCGACTCCTTGTGCTCTTTGTGGCCGAGCTCGGGGCTCCTCTTACTCTTGGTGGCCGAGCTCGGGCTCCTCATGATCATAGAGGCCGAGCTCGAGCTCTCCTTATTCATAGCGGCCAGCCGGCCAAGCTCCGTCTCCTCGTGCTCATGGCGACTAAGCTCGAGCACTTCGTGATCATGGCAGTCAAGCTCAGTATCCTCTTGCTCTTGGTGGCCGAGCACTAGCTCTTTGTGCTTGTAGCGGTCAAGCTCGGGTTCCTCTTACTCATAGCGGTCGAGCTCTGGTTCATTGTGTTCTTCGTGGTCGAGCTTAGGGTTCCTCTTGCACTTGGTGGCCGAGCTAGGGATCCTTATAATCATAGTAACCGAGCTCGGGTTCGCCTTACTCATACCGGTTAAGCTACGTCTCTTTGTGCTCATGGTGGCTGAACTCGGACACTTTGTGATCATGGCAGCCGAGCTCGAGCTCCTCATTCCCATGGTGGTTGGGCTCAGGCTCTTTATGCTCTTGGTGGCCGAGCTCGGGGTCCTTGTGTTCATAAAGGCCGAGGTTGGACTCTTCATACTCATGGTGGGCGAGATCGGGCTTGGGCCCTTGGCATTACACTTGTCCTCGAGGAGGACGAGTTCGAGGGTGGTTGCCCATGTGTAGCTTCGCATGGCATCTTGGTGGCGGGGTCGGCTTAATGAGATCACACCAATCCTTGAGTCCCTTCGACGAGCTAGCCTCGGGGTTCGAGTTCGTTCATCCTCCTCCATATGTCTTGCCTAAGGTCGAGGCAAATTAACCTCCCAACAACTTGAGCTCTTTGCACTCGTTGAGACTGGGTGCCAAGCATCACGCTCAACCCCGAAGGGGGCTAGGTGAGGGTTAGCAAGGTTGTAACTTTTAAAATTGTGACTGCTTCGTCTAGGAGACCTAGGGTTGGTGGTGGGACAATTTTAGCCGACTCGCCATTGCGGTTGGTGTTGAGTTGATCACGTAGGTACCGTTGACGTCATTGCCACTTGGTGTGAGGTGGGTGTTACAGGGGCTATGAGGGTTGTGTGAATTGGACTTCTCCGTCCACCTGAGGTTCGGGTGTGCGGGGTATGCGAGTGCTTTGGGCCATCATCGCATCTTGGGAGGGGTGGAACCCTCTAAGGCAAGTTGGGGCTGAGCGGAGGAGTTGAGATACCTCCTTGAAACCCTTCTACGAGCTAAGGCAACAAAGCGGCGGCTTGTTGAATTGCGACCACCCCCTCTTGGAAGCCCAAGGTTGGAGGTGGAGCGAACGGGGTTGGGTCGCCTTGATGATTGTTGTTGATCCTATCTCTAAGGTCTTCAGCTGACCTCACAAGCAATGTTTGCCGACTTGTGGTCCCATTGAGGTCATTTGCACGGGACGGGGCACGAATGTTATGTGAATCGTGGGAGTTGAGAGAATTGGATCCTGACATTTTCATAACTAGTGAATGATAGCACGCTCGAGCTTGTATGTCGAGCTCTCAATGAAAGCATCAATGATGAATTATATTGGCCCAGGGTCCAAATCAATTAACTTGATAAAATTATAGGGTATGACAAGTTATAGGATAATGATGTAAAGACAAAGGTAAATGACGACTTTAATGGCAAAGTAATGTAATAAAAGGACAAATGTTGTTAAGTCATGGAGACAATAGCTGTATTAATAAAGCACAATGCTATTACAAAGGAAAATTTGTGTAATAACAAGACCATGTAAAAGATAATGAAGGAATTATCCCTCAACAAGACACAAATGAGTGTTTCTATACACTAAATCGGCCCTAACTACCCAGAGAAGATGGTGGGGAGTTACAATCGCCTTGGACTGCAACAAATGCCGCAAAGACTCGGACCAACGCGAAGACCCTTCACTCGGTCAAGCACGGGGCTTGGTCGACTGCTGACCTCGACCGCGGTGGTCGACCTCAGCTGAGGTGGTTGACCTCGGCCGAGGCGGTCCACCACGCGGTCGAGCACTGAACTCGACTGCGTGGCAAACCTCATGGCCCAAGCACGGAGCTTGGCCATGCCGGGGTCGGTTGGGCTCGGTTTCAGGTTTCCTCCAGTGCTTCGGACTTGGTTCGCTTCGTGTTATCTCGCTCCGGGTCTATTTGTAATTACTCCAACATTATGTTTGGGTTATAAACTCGTTTCATATATTAGATTTAAAAGTAAAAGGGATAAGAATCAAATAAACCATTCAATTTTTATGAAAAGTGCAATTAAGCCATCAAACTTTAAAAAGCTCTAAATAATCCATTAAACTTGAAAAATGATGCAATTAGATCCCCCCTCCCCCCCGGTACCATACTCATATTAATCCTTATTCGCACCGCGCCAGCCCAATTAAGGGGCAAAATACTGGCCAGATTGGCTTTTTCATACAAGAGGGTGCTTGAACTCTCGACTTCTTTTAAGGGACAAGAGTGCACGGCCACTCACGCCAACCAAGTTGGTTCCTCCTATAGCAAGTTAACAATATGTTATAGCTGATTTAGGGGTGATTGTGGTTCTAGTTCCAAACCGATAGTTTCGATTTTAAAAAATGGCGAACCGACAGCTCCAGTTTGAACCGTCGGTTTGTATCGATTTTTTTTTTAATTCTAATTTTTTACTTTTAAAATAGTCCAAATTCAACAACTATTTGTTTTTAACTTTGTTATTTTGAAAATTTAAAAAAATGATTATATCAAATATTTAAATTTTAAAGTTAAACTAAGAAAATAAATAAAATTTTGAACTTATACTTAATTTTACAAATATACGTTGAGAACTTAATCTTAGTAAAATTAAATGCAAGTCCAATATTATTTTTATTTTTAAATATAACTTTAAAGTTTAAATATATGATATAACTATTTTTGTAAAATTCCAAATAGAAAAAGTTTTTTATAAAAAATTAATTGTTTTTTTTTTGAAGATAAATGTAGCTATTCCATTAATTCATAACATAAAACGTTTACATCAACGATCAATGAAATGGTAAACCATTCCTTACAGTCAGACATAGAAACAACTTTTCTAACTATGCTATAGAAAACTTGAATCGCAAACTGTTTCATAACTAGGAAGCTATGTTCCTTCAGGGAGCTTAAAACTCCATTAAAGATCTGGGTCTTCGTCATCATTCGTTTTTGCTCGCCCAGGATAAGATCAACACTTGTCGAAACCAAACTAAACGATTTATGCTAATGAAAATGAAAAGCTCGTGAAAGTAACGAGAGGAAAAATGCTCGTGAAAGAAACGAGTGGAAAACACAATAATAGAGAAAATAAAAAGTGGGTAAAGTCAAAGAAGGGGTGGGAGTTCAAGACTACCAACACAAACCCCAATACCTACCTACTATTATTTTATTCAAAGAGAAAGAAAATGGAAGAAGAAGATCTGTGGTGGTGGTCGGAGACGGACGGAGCTGCGACAGTGGTAGGGGCGGAAGAAGAGCCACAACTATGCCGTTCGACCACAAGGCCTTAAGTACAAATAGTTTAGTTGCATGATTCTTTCAAATTCAATGTCTTAATTGTACTCTTCATAAAAATTGAATGTCTTATTTGACACTTATCCAAAGTAAAAATTATATATATATTTTTCTTAAATTTGATAATATTTTAAATATCGTATTTAAAACATTACTGGAAATTTTGATCAAGCCCATGAAAATGCAGCAAAATCGAATTTGGCTTCCATATCTATCTCACTGCCCATCAAGAGAGAAACAACGAAAGCCGTTGTTGAAGCACAAGAGGGATGCAATTCCTACTCCAAACGGGTATGGATTCGACCTTCATATCATCCTCTTCGTCGTCATCGATTACACCATCACTGCTTTCAATTCTCACAAAGAGAAATTGCTACAAAAAAAGGTTCTCTTCAACCATCTCCACATCTCTTTATATAAACATATATGATTGAAGTATTCCTTCATTTATCTGCTTTGATGCTTTCCTTGGTAGCAAACTGGAAATTTATAGTTGTGAAAACAGGAGTTCGAATAGTATTTGAAACAGTATACTCTCACAGGAATTATATCGAACACCTGGTGGGTATGTGCAAGCATAGAGCAAATAAACATAAACTAAATCAGTGAAAGCTACGGGAAGTGAAAGTTTTTCTGATGATTTACAATTACCCATTGAGCAAGAGAGCCTTGTATAGTGAAGACATATCAACAAAACAAGCTTATAAACTGAACTAGATATAGATAAAAGGAACCCGGGCAGAGCCGGTGTAAAGACTAGGATATGCAAATCTATCTTTCAAAACTGAAAAAATTGAGCATAATAGAAAAAAAAAACATAGAAAATGGAAAAGTAAAAATCTTTTTGAGAAGCCATCGTGTTTTATCAGTTGTAGAGCTCTGCAAGGTGAGGTTGTCATTTCGAGACGGGCAGACGGCATCATATTGTCCTCATTTTGTACATCATCATCAGACCAAAGGCTAGCAGGTTGAACATGTTTGTTGTCTGTCTTCTTCAAGCTAGATCTAAAGAGCAGCTAGCCTTGTTGGATCTTTGCAGGAATTCCATTACCAAATTAGAAAACTCGGAAGATTTATCTTTCAGCAGTTTGGCAGGAGAATCATATTCAACAACTTTCCCTGCATTGACCAAAATGTCCATAGTAACAATATTAGGCATTATCCAATCACTTAGAAGAAGTTTCTTGCTTTTGTTTTTTTTTTTAAAAAATAACTACTTTGTATGCACTAAAAGAACCTATTTTGTTTAGTATTTTAATGTGTCCTTGGTTTTATATACTCTGTTTACTCCATAGTGCTGCTGGGTTTGAATCCTTACCATCACCAAGGACTAGAACCAGGTCATTGTCAATAACTGTGGGTATTCGATGCGCCACTGTTATGACTGTGCATCCACTTGTTTCTTCTCTTATTGTCTTCTGAATCTGATTGTCTGTTGCTGTATCAACTGAAGCAGTAGCCTCATCAAGTACTAATATTCTCCTCTTTTGTAGTAACACCCTAGCTAAGCACACAAGTTGCCTTTGTCCTACACTCCAATTTTCTCCATCTTCCGCAACTGTACCGTTTTCAGAGTTTCAGTAATTAATTTACTGAATCTAAACATGCCTTTTCTTTCATATTCATGTTTATTAATTTCTTATAATGCGTACCTGGTGCATCGAGGAACCTCTGGTCCTGCTGTAGTATCTCAGCAAGATTACACTTATGCAAAACCTAGATACCAGGTCAAGTTAGTCAAGATCAAGATTAATTGTCACATGCTTCAAATATCAAGTCAGGTAATGTTTACCTCCCAAATATCCTCGTCAGAGTGCTGCTCTAGGGGATCAAGGTTTGTCCTCACAGTTCCCTGGAACATAGTTGGATCTTGAGGTATTATACTCAACCTAGACCTCAGATCTTGCAAACCTATCTTTGAAATATCTACGTCATCTATCAGAAGGCATCCCTCTGCTGGTTCTACTACCCTGAAGAGAGTGTGGATCAGCGTAGACTTCCCGCTTCCTGTTCTTCCCACAACACCAATTTTCTTTCCCTCAGGAAAAGTGCAGGTGATTCCTTTTAGAACTCGAGGGAGGTCAGGTCTATACTGCACACTTAAATTTAGAATTTCAATTCTTCCATTATGTGGCCAAAAGGCTTTTGGCCTGCTGTTTTCAACTATCAGTGGTGGTTCACTTGGTATATTGGTGAACTGAAGAATTCTCTCAACAGAAATCATCTTGTTTTCAACATTACAGAGGTTCCATATCACCCAAGCTTGGAGAACATTTAAATTTAAAGCATATGTAGTTGCTAATCCTGCTAAGCCTGCAATCAAATTAATGAGTTATGAGGCTGATATTTTAATTCAGTATTACAATTAGTAGAATATTTTGGCTGTAATTTCAAGCTTTAATTATGACTAAATATGATGATGATTATTATTCAAATGCATGGCTTAGGAAGAGGACATGATGCACTTACTGGGGTCAATGGCTGATCTTGGAAGGTTCACCAGTATGATAAGAAGAAATAGAAAACCAAGGTTGAAGAGAAAGTTTATTCGGACACTGAGCCATTCCATTGTGGCAGAGTTGTAAAATGCAACTCGAGAGTAGCAATCAATGAGGCTCAGATTCTTCCTCAACAATCTGTCTTCCTGATTGAAGCAACGAATTGTTACTACCCCACTGATTGATTCTGAAAAGTGATGTTGAACTGGAGCTTTCTGAGTGCCAACCATCCTAGCAAGTTCTCTAGCAGTGGTAATGTAATATGCCTGGAATTTAAAATGTTATTATATTGATTTTTTAAAATCTCACTAACTGCATAAATTTTCAGGAATAACACTTATTCTTTGGAATGTCAACTTTATATGTTTTCTACTCTTTAAACTCATAAATAAATAAGCAAGTAATTTTGTTACAGGTTCTTGTAATCTTGGAGGAGACTGTAATTTTACCTGATACCATATGGAGATGGCAATTATGATGAGGAAGATGAAAAAGACTGGCCAGGCAGCCTGGGACATAAGAACTATGATACTTAGTAATTGAATAAGTGCAAATACTAGCCCTGCCAATCTATATGGAATGTCTGTATCCACCGTGCTTTGATCTGTGGAGGACTGAAAGGGAAGAAGAGATAAGTTAGAATTTGATCTGAACTTGTGATATTAAAAGAAATGCACTAAAAGAGATTTTGTGTAGTTGTGTATGTACGAACCCGATTGAGAATTCTGCTTGAAGGTGTGGAGTCGAAGAATGACAAAGGTGCTCGAAAGACTGATTTGGCCATCTGAACAAAGAGCTGCTGAGCAGTCTCAATTGCAATGGTCGAAAGCAAAACTGCCCTTCCCAAGATAAAGATGGAGCTTCCCCCAGATAACAAGACAAATATCCTGAGCAATTTCGCTCTGGACATCCTGCCTTGTGTTTCTGTTCCCCATGTAATCCAGTAATTGCTTGCAATTTGCAGCCCTTGGAAGAGGATGTGGCACAGAAGTACAGGGGCAACAAGATATCCTTTATATGCAGCAGTGAGAAATATGGAGTATACTTTCCATTTAACTCTTCCAGTTTCTGTCTCTTCCTGATTTCTCTCAAACAGCTGATCACTGCCGGTGAGAACATCAAACTTTTCTTTTTCTTCAATTACATCATTCATATTGTTATCTTGTTTTAAAGAAGAATCTTGGGAACGGTCCACTTGATTTAAAGATCTTGTGTGGGCAACCATATGTCTATGCAGCTCACTAGTTGAGTCTGCAATTAAATTTTCATATTTTCCCGATTGAACAATCATGCCGTCTTTCATTACCTAAGCATAAAACATGCATCAAAAGTAAGACATAATAGTAATTCATTATAAGACTTGCAGAGTTGCAGGTGAGCATACCAAGATGAGGTCTGAAGCATCTAAAAATTCCAACTGATGGGTGGCATAAATAACAGTTTTGCTGCATAAGCTTTCCATGAGACATTTCTGCAAAAAAGTGATTTCCATATTGAATGTGTTATCAAATCATTAAGAAAACCGAGTGATGTATAAACAGATTTTACTTGCCTTGAAGATATGAGCCCCGGTTTTTGCATCAACAGCACTGAAAGGATCGTCTAGCAAATAGATGTCTGAGTCACTGTAAATTGCCCTTGCCAGCTGAACTCTTTGCTTCTGTCCCCCACTTAAGTTTATTCCTCTTTCTCCCACTAGAGTAAGATCCCCATCAGCCCACATACCAAAATCATATGTTAAAGCACAACATTCCACAACATCATCATAATATGTTTTATCCATTTCCCTGCCAAACAACACATTATCTTTTATAGTTCCTGTTTGAATCCATGCAGTTTGTGCAACTAGTGCTTTGGAGCCATATGATTTGATACTTGATCCAGAAACCTTTGGAATCTCTCCCATAATGCTGCACAGTAAGCTTGATTTGCCAGAACCAACTGAACCACATATTGCGACCTTGCTTCCTTTTTTGATTGTTATTTTATCATTTATCTTAATTGTTGATTTCTTGGAATCATCATACTCCCAAGCATATTCTCCAGGCTCAAGTTCAAGTGCAACTTCAGATGTGTCAGAAGCGTGATAGCTGGTTAGCTTCTGTTGGTCTTCCTCTCCAATGAATTCCTGCATCCGTTTAACTGAAACCTTTGTTTGAACCACTGTGGAGATGAGCTCCGGGAGATTATATATGGGCTCTTGTAAAATCCGGAAAGTTGCTAGAGCTGAAAGAACTGTGCCCGCTGTTAATGGCGTGTTTGTCACAACACAAACGCCAAAGGTCACAACTGAAACTAAAGTCGGGGAAGCCCAAAAGAGGAAAGCCACAGCCGAACATGTATAAAGGTATTTTCTTAGCCAGCCCTTCTCGGTTTCTCTCAGTTTAAGGAGCTTGTTAAAAAATGCAGTTTCCCACGAATGTAACTTCAAGATTTTCATGTTCTTTAAGATTTCAGATGTAGCCTTAATCCTCGAGTCCTTGGCTTCCATGATCTTCGTCTGAAGCTGTTTCTGCCTTCTGGCAAACGGGATATTGCTCACCATCACAACAATCGTCGCAACAAAAGCAGCCGCCGAGGGAGCAGCACCCAAGTTCATGTACAAGATCAGCAATGCAAAAATGATCTGAAAGGGAAGTAACCAAATCCAATGGATGAACATGAAGAAGTCCCCAATCCTCTCCACATCAACATTGAGGAAATTAATGACTTTCCCTGTGCTCACACTGCCATGCTTAACTGTCAAAGATTTCTTGTAGGTTAAAGCCATCAGAGCTGCTCTCACCCTAATCCCAATGCGGTGAGCCCCAAAATACCATTGCCTTTGGGCAAGGGATTCCACCATCTTTGCAAAGAAGAAGATGAATGAGAGAAGCAATCCCTTTTGCCAGTTTGAATTGTCATTCTTTTCTGACAAGAACTTCACAAAGCTTGTGATTAGCAAAGGTCCAATATAGGAAGCTATCGTGTTGGTTCCTATACAAACGAACAGAATAAATTTATGTATATGCTAAACATAAATAAAAACCCCTCCATGTTTAACGTCCCATTTAGTTCACAAAATGAAAATAGAGATAATCGTGAATTGCTAGGAATGCTAGGCTGTATTTTTGAATTACAAATTTTGGTTGGATGGTTGAGGAATATATAGACAAATGATAAAAATGGTCAATTCACCATGTCATCTAAGCACAAAGTGCTTGACAAGTAC
>CM008344.1:11095546-11109889 GCA_002525835.2 Ipomoea batatas
TGCAATCCAACGTGCATCGTCAAAAAAAAAGAAAAAAAAAAAGGAAAAAAAGGAAAAAAGTGTGTAGTGTTAGCCTAAGGCAACATGCAACCCACACACTTATATGGATTTCCGGGCTAAGGGGATGCGATCGCTAAACCCGAAAAATACATATCTCCACCTGGGCGTGCAGGGAAAGGTACGCAACCCAACGTGCATAGTAATAAAAAATGAAAAAAAAAAAAATTTGCATGGTGCTAGCATGTGGCAACATGCAGCCCACACACTTATATGTATTTCCAGGCTAAGGGGACGCGATCCCTTAACTCAAAAAATACATATCTTCACCTGAGCATACAGGGAAAGGTACGCAACCTAGCATGCATCGACAAAAAATTAACATAAAAAAAAATAAAAAAACTCGTGTATGGTGATAACATGAGGTAGTAGGCAACCTGCATACGAGTACACCCAGGTTAATGGGACGTGATCCCTGAGCTTGGGATGTACACGTTTCCACCTAAGCTTGCAACGGTCGACTTATTATCTATCTCGCTTCTTAGCGATCGACATATATCTATCCCGCTAATATGCGGTCGACATGTATCTATCTCGCTTCTCAGCGGTCGACATGTTTCTACCCCGCTTCTAAGAGGTCAACACGGTTGACATATCTTATCCCGCTTCGCAGTAGTCAATGAGTTTAAATTCTACGACTCAGTAGTCGACATATTCCGCTACTCGGTGAACCGCTAAGTTACCCCTCGCAGCATGGCGTCTCAACAAGCCTGCTCGAGGAGAAGGTGGCTAGCATCTCTGTATTTCTCTTGCAGGTACGTGCCAGAGTTGAGTCATCCTAACGAACAGCATGTAGGGAAGGCTGTAGGGACCGATCACCGAGCTTTCCAGAAGAGATGAAGAGCTTTCAAACTAGGAGTCGAGAGGATCATGTCACGTAGAGAGTTTGAGAGTGTCTATAGTTTATTTACTCGTCAAAGACAACCAAAGAAAGTGGAGACTTATGATGGAGACTTATGATGGAGACATGGGACCCCGGGGTGGTGGGGTCTATTTTATTGGGAAAGGGCCCAACGCCCAAACGAGGTGTTCATCTTTATGGGTGAGGTGTTGGCCCATTAAGAATAATGAGAATCTATAGGGCTAAGGGAAGAAGGGAGTATAGGGTTAAGGGAAGAAGGAAGTTTGGTGTAAAATAATATTTTAAAGATGTGTTATCACAAGGGTTCAAACCCACAACCACCCACATATAATAACATAAGGATAAACCACCCAAGTTATCAAGATCTTGCATATTAAAGGTTAGGAAGCTCCACTTATGCATGAAAGTGCGCTTTTTATTACATATCTCCATTTTAATAAAACACAGAACATTTTCAACAATATAATATTTCTTAATATAATCTAACATTTTGTAGACTAAATGCCCAAAGTTTTCTTGCATCATAGATTTTTGTTTCATTACTATTGAGCTTAGACATCAAAAGCACATCAAAGTATATGCTTAATAAAAATGAATTGAATGGCCTGATCCACAACAAAGAGTTTTGAAAGCCGCACGACAAATTATACAATGGCCTACGGTATACCTTGTATTGTAGACCTTGGTCTTAAAATAAATTTCAGATTCTATATCTGTAATTGGCACATTCCGTACCTACAGTTGAAAGTTTCTGTACTTATAGCTATCATATTATGTGCCAGTAATTATCAAGTTATTTGTTTATAAATACAAAAATTGTTAAATGTAAGTACATAATATGTTAACGAATGTACAAAATTTTTGTATCAGGGACTCAGGGTTCTCAATACAATATGAACTTGGTCCATGGCATAATAATTGAAGCCGCACTAAACCTTTGCCAAATACATGGACTCATCGAAATATATGTGCAACAATATAATCAATCATTTTTTTAAAATTAATACTACCTCCATCCCATTTTGGTTGTCTGGTTTGTTTAACGAGACTTGACTGAAGTTATTTTTAATCCAATTTTTCATAATATTAAGTTTAGCATTAATATATAAAATTTATATATTTAAAAACTACATTAAAAGTTCTATTAAATACAAAAAATTAAATTTAAAAATAATAAAAAAATTACTTAAGAAGATAAGTAATGAAAAAAGAGTTTGTTTGACCAATAAATAGTAAATAGGACAGGTAAAATGGGACAGAGGGAGTATTAGATATACTAATTTGCGCCATACTAATTCTATGTAAGGATGTTAATTGTACCAGTCCGTTTAGTTTCGAGCTAGTCTTATCAAACTATTGGGTTTATCAATATTTTTTTTTGGTCAGGTTTCAAATCCTTGACCATAATCCCAAACATCGATCTGTCATGTTTATCGGGTGAGCTCAACTAATTTTTTTTTAAATTTTTAAATTAGCATTCTAAAGATTTTATTTTAATAAACTAGCACATTTGCATTCAAAAAAAAAAAAAAAAACTAGCACATTTACGTTAATAAATATAAACTTCAACGTGATTTACTCAATTTAAATCTTCATTTCCAAAATTCAATTCAAAAAATATAATGCAAGAATGAATAATTAATTCAAGTTCCAAGCATCTAACATCCAAATCTCCATAAACTACAAACAGAAAGACACAAGTCCATAATTCACATACCACAAATCCACAATCAACACTAGAGTTTAAAACAACAAACAATCAAACGTAAAACAACGATATTTCTATATAGTTCAAAATAAAATAAGAGTATAAAAATATGTAGTTGTACAATACAATAATTAAATACCCATTTGTAGCAATTCAATGATCAAACAAATAATTCTAATTAAAATCTAATTAAGTAAACACTAAAAGACTAAACATTTAAGTAACTAAATATTTAAACCTGATATAAATAAATCTACTTCAGTAATTAAACACTTAATGGATGCTTATTGTAACTAATTGTTTTTTTGTAAAAATTGTAACTAATTGTTGGAGTGCTAAATTGTTAAGTTGGAGAATGAGTGAATGAAGATTGACTATTTCAGTAGGAGTTTTTCTTTCTTTTCTTTTTTTTTTTTCGTTTTTTTTTGCTAATGGGGCTAACTTGACAGCCCGATTAGGCTGGCCCAATTAGTTTGCTTTCTTATCAAACTATTTTTTTTGGTCCTAACCGCATAACTTTTAACAAAAATTTGTTTGAGACTGTCTTACGAGTCTCAATCCGTGAGACAAGTTGAATATTTAATTAATGATATCAAAGATTCGACACATTAATCAAAGATTTAATTTATTAGTAAAAAATTAGACTCGTCTCACGGATTGAGACATGTGAGACGATCTCACGCAAGTGTTACCCATAATTTTTTAGCCTTAACATGTTAGCTCATCGTATTTGGGATATAATTGGCATTCTTAATCCTATGTTTAAAGTCTAAAAGCTATTAAAGGAGGTAAAGTGCAAGTTATCTCATTGGTCCTTATATTCTCACCCCTAATTGTACACTATGTACACAAGAGGTCTCATATCTTCTCATAATCTCATCGATTAATTTCTCCCAATGATAAGTAAATTTCCAATTAAATTTGAACATTTCGCTGCCATTGAGATATGACTTTAAGACGGTCAATCGAACTAATTGAGCAGCCTACGAGCCAATCAATCATTTTAGGTCAAGGAGAGCACATGAATTCATGGAATCTCCTTTCAGAGATGGCATACTGAATCTCCTTCCAGGAACATCCCAAGAAAAATTAAAATAATCAATATATTGTATGTATCTATTCCAACTCTTGCTCCCCACTTCTTCTTGAAATTGAGCTAAAATTGACTTTTGATCCATTCTTTCGTGGTGAGGAAGAAATCAAAAAAAAAAAAAAAAATTTATCCACCCATAAATTACAAAGAGAATCTAGCAGAGAAGCCATGGAGAAAATGGAAGAAACAGCCCGCAAATCAGAATCCCCAGAAATCTCCCTGAGGCCAATGGAGCTCTCGGACCTGGATGATTTCATGGAGTGGGCAACCGATGACAGGGTGAGCCGTTTCTGTACGTGGGACACCTACACTTGTACAGACCAAGCAGTGGACTATATAAAGAACATTGCAATCCCACACCCATGGCTGAGAGTAATTTGCCTTGAAAACAAGGTAATTGGGGCAATTTCTGTGACCCCAATGTCTGGGAACGACAGTTGCAGAGGTGAGCTTGGGTATGTGTTGACTCACAAGTATTGGGGCAAAGGGATTGCAACAAGGGCAGTGAAGATGGTGGCCTCTGCAATCTTCTCAGAGTGGCCTCACATGGAGAGGCTTGAGGGTTTGGTAGATGTGGATAACAAAGGGTCCCAGAGGGTATTGGAGAAATCTGGGTTTTTGAGAGAAGGGGTTTTGAGGAAGTACCAATTCCTTAAAGGGAGATCTAGAGATTTTGTGATTTACAGCCTCCTCTCCTCTGATTCCCCTTCTCTAGGCTAGTCACTTCAACCTTATCTGTTTATTACATATATGAATCATTGATTCATGTTATTGGGTCCAGAGAAAATCTTTTCTTGTGCACCATAGCCTGATCTACTTTATTGTTTGTGTGGGCAGTATTGGAGCCCATGGAGATTGATGGATATGGCAGGCAGAGTTGAGAAACAGGGCTTCTATGTGATAGTGTTCTTGATGAAATAAAAGTGTATATTTTGTTACCATTACTACTTTGTAAGTTGAAGAATCATTGTAAAAATTCTTTGTATATTTTCGACATATACACTGTTTGTTAATGATGATCTTTGAATATAAAAATGTCAAATCATTGTTCGTCAATTGTTATATCATGTACCAATGCTCATATTGCATTGTGAATATGATACAAAAATTATGTATCTTCCATTAACATACCTACAGTTCAATTTTTGTACATTTAAACAAATAATTTGTTAATTGTTAATACATAAAATAATAGTTACATGTATAGAAATTATCAACTAGATACAGGATGCAGTCGTTATACCGTGGACCATGGATCATGGTTGATACTGCAGTTGCGCGGAATAGAGGCCGTGTCATCCGTTTGGAACTGCAGTTGTGTTGAACGGATACTGCAGGTGTGTTGAAAGGATACTGTAGTTGTATTGAACAGATGAACGGTCTCTGTTCCGCGCAACTGCAGTTTCCTTTCAACACAACTACAGTATCTTTTCAACACAACTGCACTATCTGTTCAGCACAACTGCAGTTTCAGCCATGATTATGGTCCACACTGCATTGTGGACCATTATCCACGATATAATTTACGGTACAGAATGTGTCAACTATAGATACAGAATCGAATACTTATTTTTGATCAAATCTATAACATAATAGATAATTTGCCATTGTTTGTTACATTCTTAAAAAGCTCACCTAAATCTTCAGAGAACCTTATCACTAGACAAGAAACTATAGATGAACATATCTCTAATCCCACCCTTGTTGAACCCATACTTCCTCAAAAAGCCTTCTTTTACAAACCCAAC
Source organism: Ipomoea batatas (assembly GCA_002525835.2). NCBI lineage: Eukaryota > Viridiplantae > Streptophyta > Magnoliopsida > Solanales > Convolvulaceae > Ipomoea > Ipomoea batatas. The sequence goes on from CM008344.1 coordinate 11,101,015, forward strand.
TTTTTCAAGAACCCTTTGAGACCCAACATTTTCAGGCTCCACCAAAGCCTCCAGCCTAACCAGGAAGGGGAAATCTGTGAACACAACAGGAATGGCCATCTTGAGTGCCATGGTCACAATCCCTTGGCCCCAATAACAAGAGCCAATTGCATAGCCAAGATGGGCTCTGTGCCTATCATATCCGGCTTCCGGCTTGACTGAAATGTACCCAATTGAACGGCCGTCCAGGCATATGGAGTGCCGCCATGGATGAGGTATGGCCACCTCCTGGATATACTTGAGGGCTTCTTGTTTGGAGGTGATGGGGTTCCATCTCAGAAAATGGGTCACTTTGTCGTCGCTTGCCCATTTCAGGAGGTCGTCGGCATCGGAGAGTTGGAACGCCCGGAGAGAGATTCTTGATGAGTCCATAATACAATGTGCGAAGTGTTCTTGGGGCCTGGGGTTCGCTTTTCTGGGAAAATTCTGAGATTTTCTTGAATTCTTGTCAAGTATAGCAACAAAATTGAAAACTACTCAGCTAACAAATTATTTGTAAATTGTTGTGTGGATTAGATTCTTTTGGTGGTCTATTCTATATAGAGTTAATTCCAGAAATCATCCTTCTACTATTGATTTTTATCAATTTTTAATTTTATCAAAGTTGGTCCCTTAATTATTGATTTTGTATTAATTTTAGTCATTCTATTAAATCTATGTTAAATAGGTGTTAAAATTGAGAAAAAAATGTAAAACTAAATATTTTAACATTTTTTCTTCACTTTGTTTTCCTCCTAGTAGTGCTTTTTTGTACCATTTTTGCTATCAAATAATAAATAAATAAAACACCAAATACAACATAAACCATTTAACATAAAATGTAAAAAATAAATATATTGACTTACTTTGTTCCCTATATAATCTTGCGATGGATGGAGGAGGGGAAACAAAGTGAAAAATAAATGTTAAAATAGTTGGTTTTACATTTTCGCCCTCAATTTTAACACATATTTAACATAGATTTAACATAATGACCAAAATTGGTACAAAATCAATAGTTAAGTGACCAAAAGATGACAAAAATGGGTAAAAGTCAATAGTCAAAGGACTATTTCTGGATTTAACTCATTCTAAACAGGAAGTAAGGACTTCATAAAATCATTTTCTGAGTTTTTATGCATTTGGCTATCAACAAGAAATACTCATTTTGTTTAAAGGTAAAATGATACATTTTGAGAGAAAATATCTTTCAACTTTTTTTAATTGAAAGACTTTTTTTTTTTTAAATTATTATCTCAAGCTCAATTCTTTCTCTTTCTCTCCTTGAGATTTCCTAATTTATCCTTAATTATATGAATATCCGTTAAATTTTTCGTTAAATATTCTCTTCTTCATTAATATTCTGTTAACTTTTAACTTACCCATTAATTTCTATAAGATCTTAGGTTCAAACATCATTCCAATCAAAGTTGGCATAATTGTTGAATACTACGAATACGTTAGATTATATTATTCAAAAATAAGCACATAAATTTATTACTCTTATTAAATTAAATAAATTAGTGGTTACAACAAACAAAAATAATACATATGCAATTTTTTAATTTATAATTCGATGTCTACAATGCCTTAATTCAAAAAAAAAATCAATATAAAAATTTTTAAAAAGAGATATAATTTTATTAGTTATATTATCAATATTTTCTACCATGCAAAGATTTTTTACCTTCAAATTTATTAATTAATTATATTAATACATTATTTATTGTTTTCTTTTTACACTATCTTGTAAGTAAATATCAAAGTTATATTACGAAATAATGTTATATATTTATTTACCAAGTATTATATTAATAACATGAGAAAAAAAATTTTAAAAATAGTTTGAACTATTAACTACTTATGGAGGATTTGTTGACAAATAAGACATTTAAATAACCCAATAAATTAATTTAAGACTCATCATTATTAAAAATATCAATATAAAACAATAGAACACTGTAACACACTTGATGCATTGAAAACATTCTGATACTACAACATTAATGAAATCAATCTTTCAGTTGCAACATTTATTAATCTTGTATGTAAAAATTACTTAGTGTGTATTCTTTAAATATATTAGAATTAATATAAATTTACAATTCATTTCATTTTCATTTTATACTTTTAGTCTTTTACACGAAAGAATTATCAAAATAAGTATTGTTTACTAAAGAAGAATCGCTCGGTTAGGTTCAAGCTCAATCAACTTCGAGCTCAAGCCAAACTCAAGTGGGCTCATTTCATAATCGAGCCGAGTTCGCTTGAGCTTAAATGTTTTAGGTTCGTGGCTCATCGAACCGCTCACAACACACACATATAGGAAACTAACGAAATAAAAGAGAATATAATTAGAATATATGTATTTTGTATTGATGAATATTACTTGTGAATAGTAAAAATTGCATCCCCGACGTCCTAATGTCATATGTTATTGCCAATAATCAATAGTATATGTATATATCTAACCAACATGGTTGGCGTGGTGGTTCAACACCTGGGTTTGATCCCCACTCAGGTGAATGGAGCAAACCATTTGGCCAGTCCCCTATCACTTAGTGTCCTTTGACTATTGACTTTTACCAATTTTTGTCATCGACTTTTAATTTTATCAAAGTTTTGGTCCCTTAACTATTGATTTTTTACCAATTTTGGTCATTCTGTTAAATTTACGTTAAATATGTGTTAAAATTGAGGACAAAAATGTAAAACAAACTATTTTAACATTTCTTCTTCACTTTGTTTCCCCTACTCCATCGCAGGATTATATAGGGAACAATGTATAAACGATTTACCTAGAAAATCCCAAATCAAAGAAAAATCATGGTACCACCACCAGCAGCAAAGTTTCCACTATAACAAATCTCAAAGTACAAAGTTTTAGAAAAAAAAATACAAATAATGTGAAAATATCTAAAAGATGTCTGAAACAAATCAAGCTGACCCCCAAAATATTAGACGAAGATAACACCCAAGAAATTGACAAAACTGTACCAAAATGAAGAAACAAGCTGGATATTTTCTCCTTCCATGCACTACCGCCTACGTACTGCCATAAAAGATGAAGAATGAAGCAAAATTGGTTTTCTTGGCCTTGCTGTCAAACCAAAATGCCTCACATCTCAGTTTCTCCTTTCTCTGGAGAGGGACACACTTGTGTGTGACCATCTCACGGATCTCTATTGTATGTATAATGTCATACTTATATGCTCAAATATAATACTAATCAGGTATATAATTTTTATTACTTGAAAAAAAACAATACATTTTTCATAAATACTTGACGTGTTTTGAGCCGCAATCCATCCTGCCTCAAAGGAACAAGCCCATTTGATAGAATCCTCAGCATTAGCAGGTGGATAATGCTTGGCATATTGTCTCTTTGCCAAACTGTAAATGGCAGGAATCATCAAGTCATGACAGTCATAAGTCACCTAAAAAGTCTGATTTGTAATTAATAATGGCATGCCCAACAAACAGTTTGCTGCTCAACATTTTCAAACTATTCCGGTGCCCAATGCTTTGGAATTGAAAAAAATTTACTCCTGCTAATCAGATATTATAACTCAATAGCAAAAAATCTAAATTGTAGAGATAAGGGTCAAATAGGCTTTGCAATTATAGAACAAAATGCAATTAAACCTTTAAATTATAATTAAAAAAAAAACTCTTCATTTTTATACAATTAGGTTGATTATCAGGTTAGTTTTGAGTCATCGGGTAAAAAATATTTGTTTTATTTTTGGCAAAGAAACACACTAAGGAAGTCTGCTCCAACATGGCAAAATCCTTTTGGATGTATAACTATGAAACTATCAAATCTAAGCATCATGGCATTAAAATGAACTTATTATCTGTGAAAGTGACAGAGAAGACTGAAATAGAAAGTCCTTTTGATCCACAAATTTGAGATGTTTAACCAGCCATTAAAGTAGCAGCTTCATCCCCCAATTCTTTGTTAGATGAATAGATCAGAATGTCATGTAAAAAACAAGATTGCTGCGTTTTAATTTGCCCAAGATTATCATATCAGTAGAAAGGAATCTTGCAGCATTCTTTCATGTTTGTAAAAATAATCCAAAAACATACCAAAAAACACAAATGCTGCATTTGACAAGATGATTCAAAATGGACAAAAAAGACCAAAATACGAACTTATTTAACAGGAAGGATCTTCTTCACGTCCACCATGAAAGGTAAGAAGTTGGGAGACGAATGAAGCGAAAGCTGCAGACATCTCTCACCTTAAGATGATAGTACATGGCAAATTCTTTCCATCCATCTAATATGCATGCATAGGCTTTAGATTTCACCTTCCCACCACGTGATTTAAGTTTGGCTGGCCAGGTTTTACCACACGGTCCCCTAAGAGTGATGTTTGTGCTCTTCAACAGATTGTTTGATAAACTAAACTTCTTGGGAATGTACTGCAAATTGAAGTTCACACCTAATATCATCATATAAACGTTTTTGGATAAAACATTAATGCTCATCAGCTCAAATAATGAGTAACAGCTTGATCACCATGAAAGGACCACCTCTGCGTACATTGTAGGCTTTGATTGTGGTTGTAAAGCAGCTAGAATTTTCTTGTCCGGTACACAAATTCTTTTCTCCTACAACAAACAGTTAGGGTGATTATTAATTAGGCCCTGTTTGGTAAATGGTTGTTGGCTGATTGGGTTGATTGTTTGGGTTAGAAGGTATGATTTGTTGATAATAGTAGCTGATTGTAGAAAGTTATTTGATAAATTAGCTGTTAGCTGATTGCTGTTTGGTATAATTTCTTTTTCTCAAAAAGCTAATTGAAAAAGCTGCTTTGAATAGCCTTTTGAATTTTAACATTTTGGAGTTACAAAAGACTTATTAACCAAATAACTAATAGTGGTCAAATAAGCCAAAATTGACTGATAGGCTGATAATTTACCAAACCTGACCTTAGTCATTTCCTATCAAAATGTTCATTAGAGATATGCAGAGAAATTAAAGGTAACTAACCCTCATGGCAGGTTTCTGGGTTGGGATGGAGATCTTTCTGGCAACAAGTTTGATCAAACAGAACGACACTGAAATGAAAACTGCCCATGTGTTCAAACACGGCAAAATCTTTAAAAGCTATGCCATTTTGTCCCACAAAATCATCCCACCCCTTTGTGAAACAGAGCCTTTGATCTTTGCATTCTTCGATTTTAACTTTGAAGCTGCCATTTTGGCCTATTAACACCACTTCTTCTTGTTTCTTTTCGTTAAGCTTCTTGCACATAATTGGTGGCAGATCCTATGAAGCAATTAAGTAAAGAAATTATTTATAAAAAAAAAAAACAAAGCATCGCATAAGATCAACTGATGACAAAGAGCCTAGGAAAAATAATGAAATAGGACAGAGAACAACATACCAGACTCGTATGGAACCCCCACCCCATAATCTTGAAGAAGCGCCAACCAATTGGAAGATTGTGTTCCATTCCAAAAGAGAGAAACTTAGGTTTTTATGGATTATATTGCAAAGGAGATAAGCTCAAGAAAATGAAATACTCCTTAGATGGTATGAAGCATTTATTGTTCACTAAAGAACAGTGATGGCGTTCACACCAACAACACGAACTGACGAACCTGAGTAATATCTCTTTAGAGGCTCATTTTTTTTTCTCTAAATTATATTAAATGTATTTTCATTTTTCATGTGTCTTTTGAAATTCTCATGTGTCTTTTGCAATTCCTAGAATTTAAATATTACATATATTGGTACTAAAAAAAAATGTTACATATATTAGGCCATTTTATAAAGAGTAATTCTATTTGTAGCACCGAAAATTCTATTTACACCACCATTTAATAGGTTTGATAGCTTTATAGGTGGTGTAAATAGAATTTGCTATTTGCACCATTTCCATCAAAGTTAATCAAACATTATAGTTTCTATTTAAATTATTTATTATTTATTATTTATTATTTATTTGTGATAAGTGCATATTTGATCATATTTTTATCTCATATTTAAATTCATTTCTACCACTTAACATTAATATTGTGTTCATAATTATATTGATTTTCTTCATTGAGATAAATAATTGCAAATTGACCAAAGTTGATGAAGAAAAGATAATTGAGCATGTTTTAGTGTTAGAATGGGGCGTATGGCATCTCTAGTCTTGCTTGTTTGTATTTGTATTTAATTGCCACCCAACATGACAATGTTTAGTGGTATTTGTAGGATGAAATGATGAAGACAAAAAAGTGATGATGGAAAGTGGAGATAAAAGCAAAAGACAAAATAACAAAGAATTATATTATATGTTTATGATGGAAACATGTGGGAGCAAAATCTGGAGGAATATTTGACCAAAAGCATAAAGCGTCGAAAGTGCCCAAATTTAGGCAGTAGCTCCGCACTGCATACTCTCAACGCATCGAGCCCTTCTTTCCTTAATTTATCTTGGATTAATCTTGTATCTAGATGCTTGTTCTTATTTATATTTGGATTTTGGATTATGTTTATGTCTAGATTGTTGTTTGTTCTTCATTTATTATGAATGGTTAGTTTAGTTTCTATGAGTTGTTGTGTGCAAGGCTTGTTGTTGAAAGTGTGTGATTAATGGCCAAAATTACATGATTGTTTGTTGTTGTGTCACGGTGAGAATCGGGCATGGCTAGAACACTCTTGCCACACCTATTGATTTATACAATGCGAGAGCTTGATAAATTATAGGGGGATTTCTGGATTTCTCGGCTAATCTTCGGTTCCTTCACTAGCGAGAGCGGGTTGGAATTTAGAAGTTAGCCAAAACGGTTCCTTCACTAGTGACAGCGTGTTGGAATCTAGAGGTTAGTTTAGGCTACCTTCTCACAACTTGTAGGATTAACTTTAGTTTGGGCATGTTGATTTGCTTAGGATCTTTAAGACGAGCCTCGCTTGTAGACTACAAGAATAGATAACTTGCGGTTTGGCACACTCGGGTATATCACGAGAGTGGCACCGGGGACTTTAGTGCATTTCCTCAATTCAAAAGGGATAAAACTTCTTTTCTACATTTGTTTGACTCATGATGGACATTGACCTGATCCATATCCTTACCTATGTTGCATCTTATATATCTCTCTTCATTTGTTGTATTTATTTTTGTTTGCTATAACCATGTTATTACCGAACTAGCTTCACGAGAATCAATCCGAGTTAGTGCTTGACCAACCATTCCCTGTGGATCGATAACCCCGGAATACTCTGGGTATTTGCGTGTACCAAAAAGCTACAATCAAATTGGGAAAGAAATTCTCATCGCTTTCTCCTCGATCCAACGGTTGAAGCTCTCAATCTTGCATCATCTCTCTTCTTATTACAAAATAAATCCTAAATTACTCCTACACTACTAAATAATCCTCACTTGGAGGCTACATTTTGAAAGGAGTAGAAAAGGATTAAAGAGAGAAAAGGGAGTAATCTAATATGAATATTGGATATTGAAGAATGGAGAAATGAGGGGTATTTATAATTGGGCAAAAGAAGGGGCAAAACTGAAATTTTGCAAAGTTGATTCGCACCCCATGCTAGATTCTCGACGCGTCGAGCCCACCTCTCGACGCATCGAGAGTATGCAGTGCGGAACTACTGCCTAAATTTGGGCACTTTCGACGCTTTATGCTTTTGGCCAAATATTCCTCCAGATTTTGCTCCCACATGTTTATGTTAGGAACATATTGTAATAGGTTTTGATGATACCAAATGTAATTCAGAATCCCCTAAGTCTCGATAGATAAGGAATATCTTGTAAGTTCGAAAAGTAAACTAAGAGCAAAAATATAACCGGGTAACTTTGAACTCAACTCGGAAAATATTTTAACTTAAGGTAAACTTGTTTGAACATTTTAGATGTTTTCGTGTTGTAAGTCTATAGATAGATCAAAAGAAGGCACGAGACTACACTGGAGGAATAAGGGTCTGCGAGACATCAACTAAGTCTCGAGACATAAGCAGAGTTCGAGAGATAGAGTCTCTCGAGATATCAACCCAGTTCGAGACGTGGATTCGAGACATCAGTCAGTCGAGACATCAAACCGGTCTCGATACACTGACACTTCTCCATAGGACTAAACGGTAGTAAAGGAAGCTTGGATAAAGTAATCTAAGTTTGGAGAAGAAGAATATCATGGAGATAAAAAGAAGGTGCCTACAAAACATCATGGGATCTGCCGGAAGTGGATGCCACGTCAGAATTGCACAACAAACGGATAGAAGGCGCACCAATCTAAGGCCGGTCTTATTCCCTAAAACAAGGATCATGGGAATATAAAAAGAGTAACTTTTGCCAAAAGAAGTAAGTGGAGCATGGACTCTAGAAAGTGGATTAAAGAATATTCACTACAAGACAAAAGGCTCAAGTTACAAGACCACCACTCCATGAAACATGCTGAAAATGCTCAAGTCCCATAATCAACATGGGAGACAGATTTCAAACGGAATAATTTTCCCTCCAACGAAATTATTCCTTAAACTCTCATATATAAGGACGTGAAGACACATGCAAGAAAAACAGAAGTTGTTGAATTCGAAAAATCAAGCTATCATAAGAGGTGTCTGATTCAAACGTTCAAAGTGCAAGTGCTAAATCTGGAATATCATTCTTGATATTCAACACAGCGAGAAAAACACATCTTAGTGTTTGAGAGAGTTACAAAGCTTAAACTCATACATATCCAGAAGGTGACTAAAGCTGCTCTACATCGACATTGTTTCAGCGATAGCTTTTGGTCAGATTAGAGTTTGTTACATTAAACTGTGACAACCAAAGGTCCTTGCTTTGGATTAAGCAAGAAGAGGCGGAGTAACCTGGCAGCTGTCTAGTGAAGATCCTGAGGC
>CM008344.1:11153949-11164266 GCA_002525835.2 Ipomoea batatas
ACAAGACATATTTTTACTGGTTGCAATTCTTCGCATAGTCATCGTGAATCTTTAATTTAAAATTACTTGAGTATACAATAATAGGGGATGGTAATAAGTAATTCCCCTTGACATTTTACACTTCTTTAATTTGAAAATCTGAGAACGAAGAACTTGAATTCTCCGACATTTTATACGTCAAAGAGTGTACAATGTCAGGATCAGAATTCAACTACTTTGTACTCAAAATTTTAGATTAAGGATTCATGATACAAATATGGAGAGTTGCAATCAGTTCATTAAAATGTCTTGAAGTAAACACGAATTTTGATATAAGGTATTGTTCGGGAATTATGGACGAAAATAACAATTGTCGAAGAACTAGGGAAAAAGAATAACCTGGATAAAAGTTTAAGGATGAAATACGAGTATGGTCAAGAATTAAGGACAAAAATAATAATTATCCAAAAAGTTAGGGATATAAACTATAATTTTCTTTTAAGTATTTTTATTCCACTAGCTCATGATGAAATTTGTTTGGACATACTTGGTAACCTGTATTCCATAAACTTTTTTTCTGGTCATTCTGGCCAACTTCTGTTATGGCCAGTTAAATTGTTACATATATATATTGTTATAGCCAACCAACAATCATCATTCTTCAACCCCATCATATGCCTAAACACATCTACTTTATCTTTTTTCCACACATTTTTATATACTAGTGCATAGCTAATTAATTCCTTAATTTATCATCAGTATTGGAAAGTTGATCATTCTTGCAAGTGTAGCACTACTTTCAAATTAAATTAAAGTCTGTTTGTGGTGGCATATATTATTCAGGTGGGGAATGAACTTGGAGCTGGAAGACCATACAAAGCCAAGCTAGCTGCAATGGTTGCATTGGCATGTGCATTTGTGTTTGGGTTCATCAATGTTTTATGGACAGTTGTGTTCAGGCACAGATGGGCAGGCCTTTTCACAAAAGAAGAGTCGCTTAAGGCCGTGGTGGCGTCAGTTCTGCCGATTATTGGCGTGTGTGAGCTTGGAAATTGTCCACAAACCACGGGCTGTGGCATACTTCGAGGCACGGCCAGGCCAGAGGTGGGGGCGCGCATAAACCTCGTCTCGTTTTACTTCGTGGGCACACCCGTGGCTGTTGGTTTGGCATTCTGGCTCAAGGCTGGGTTCAGTGGGTTGTGGTTCGGGCTCTTGTCCGCGCAGGCGGTTTGCGCTGTCTCGGTTCTGTATGTCACGCTTTGCCGGACGGATTGGGAGGCGGAGGCGTCTAGGGCTAAGAACCTCACGAGCTTGCAGATGATGAGGCAAAGAGTTGAGGTCAGTAGTGGTGATGATGGAGAGGAACAAAGGTTTTTGGGCAATGAGGGACAAGCTTGAGAAATAGGGAGTACTATAATGTTTAGTGGAAAGAGCCCATTTCTATTGTTTAGATGGTCTTATTGGGGCATGTTTTATGCAACTTGTGTTTTTCTTTGCAAAGGTAGAGAAGGAATATCATGTTGGCCCATGCATATGTTTTAGGATCTTATTTTTTATTTTGCACTTCTCTATCTAAAAGCAAACTATTAAACTATCTAACACTTCCCAAAAGACTATTAATTGTGCCTTGGAACTTGCCATGATGTTACAACTCAATTTGTGTCCACTATTATTTGCCTATCCTTTTTTTTTTTTTTTTTTTGAATTTTTATTTTAAAGAAAAATAAGGGAGAACCCTAGACTCCTTCTCGCCAAAATTTGAATCATGTAAGTGTAGTAGAGATGGCAAAAAGTCAAAATGCAAACTTTCATTGCCGGGAATTAAACCTGGGCCTTTCGGGTGAGAGACAAGTTTTTATTTGCTCATTTCATTCTCTCAAATACTATCTATTGAACCAATAAACTAAACTCGTGTACACAAGTATTATTGGCCTATCTTCATTTCTATTGATGCTTACTTCTGATTGATACATGAGCTTGGATGATTCTTTACGGTGTCAATTTCTTGGTTTTCAATATCCACTCGACAATTGGTTTGAATAAGACGTGTTAGAGAATTTAATTGATTCATATTTAGTAACATTTGTTTTTTTTTTTAAATTTACATTGGTAAAATTATTAGGCAATTGCTTGGTCGTTTCTTGTCTTTGGTTAATTTGTTGTTTTTGCTTGAGGGCAAGTAAATGTTTAAGTGTGTGACAATTAATAACTCTTTTATTATCATGTTTTATCCCTTATATAATCTTTTATTGTGTGCTTAGAATGTGAAATTTATGTCCAAAAGAACTTTTATTTGCTTTGATTGTGAGTTTAGGAATGATTTATCTTGTCCAAAAACAAAAAAAAAGAGAGTGATTTTCATACACTTTGGAAGATGTTAGAGACAATTAGAACATTGGAGCATAAAATGTAGAACAAAATTAAAGATGGACCAAATTCAAGATATAGGTTGGTATGGGGTGCGTATAACTATACGAAAGGCGTGCCAGTCATCTAGAATGCAACGATTTCAAGAACAAGATTTCGGTCATCAAGGTGTACGAGGTACTGTACCGCGAGTTGTCTGGCCGTACACTTACCCGCAAATTATATCGTGGACCGTGGTCCACAATGCATTGTGGACCGCGGTCCCAAAACGACGTCGTTTTGATTAATGAAATAGACGGATGAATTCGCGCCACTCAGTTTCTTTTCAAATATACTGCAGTTTCTTTTCAAATATACTGCAGTTTCTTTTCAAATATACTGCAGTTTCTTTTCATATATACTGCATTTTCTTTTCATTTTAAAAACTTGTAATCTTGAATTTGAAGATTGGATTCATCATTTCACTTTCATTTCAATAGATAAGTTATAGTTACCTTTTAACTCTTTCATTTATAATATTTATGCTTTTTACTTGTGCTTTTACCTTGTTTATGCCTAATATGTTGTGTGAGTAGTTAGATTATGGGCAAGAATTAAGGTTGTATTTTCTATCTACATGCTCTATTTGTGATTATTGAATAAATGATAAAATTCATAAATTAGGGTTCTTTGAGATTATGAAAGATTATTTGTGTTTGTATTTTGTAATGTTTGACTTGTGACGTTCATTAGCATGCCTTTGGAGGGAATTTTGCCACAATAATGAGAGCTTGAGTCAAGATTTTAAGCTAGTCATTGCATAATTCTTATTTCTCGCTATGAAAATAGGGAAATGGATTTTTGATACTATGTGTGCTTGAATGACTTGAAATTGATATGTCATGAGATTGGGGTTATGAAAACACCACTTATTGGCTCTCTAAAGATTATTGTATCCATCTCCTTGGCTTTTTTTTTTGTTTTTTTGTTTTGTTTTTGTTTTGTTTTTGTTTTGTTTTGTTTTGTTTTGTTTTTTTTTTGTTTTTGTTTTTTTGCCTTCAATGATTTACTTGACTCAATTTTCTTGTAAAACACATGAAAAATTGATATGTCTTGCTTAAACAAGAGAATTTATACTTAATTTATCAAATGAAGCAAATGCGAATCATTTACATTATATCTACATTTAAACTACAAAATAGAGGCCAATCACCTTGTACTCAGTTGACACTTTATATTTCTGTGACTCTCTTTAAGGAAATGTCGTAGGATTGAACATATATTATTAATAAGAACTTATCAACTCCCGTCACTTTGATTTTCCATTGCTTACCCTTCGCTGCTTCAATGTTCTATTGGTGACTCTCTGTTACTTTGATCTTTTATCACCGACTCTCTGATGCGATATAATGATATTCTATCACCACCTATGACTATTTGTTTGTATAACAACCGAAATATTTGTTTGACCGTGTCAAATCACTAAAATTATTAAAATTTTGAATGCATCGGCATCATATACCATATACCCTTTTAATTTATTTAACACTTATAGTCTCAATCACCTATTTTAACAATTTTTTGTTTTAGGTGCAATGTCAAACAAAGTCACCTAAGTTTTTAAAAACATTATATGACGTTGGAGCATTTGCTCATTGCAGACAAGTAGGAAATTATTATATTGTGGATTCAGGTACACCATGCAGGCTCTGTCCAAATTATGTATGCGCATATTGCAGTTAATATATTATATTATATATCTTTAAGTGCATTATGCATTTAATACTCTCCTCCAGTGATTCTTGGGTAGGAGTTCTAAGAGTACTATTCTAGTGTAAGCCGGAAAATTAATGTATCAAAAATAAATAAATAAATAAATCATGTATTGGTTTAAAAAAATATATTTATCAATTACATACCATTAACATATTATATACCTATAGGTAATAAATTATGTACCTATTATAATTAAAATATTATGTATCTGCGATTAACATATTATGTACTTTCAGTTAATAAATTATGTATTTATTACAATTACCATATTATCTACCTTCAGTTTATTCACACATACACACGCACGCACGCATGCACGCGCGTTATACGGAGTATATCATTTTTTTTGCATAATTATTGATTAGTTAAACGTCAGCTTGGCTACTAGTGATACTATTTCATATATTATATTGGTAGCTAGTTTTGTCTTACGTGTAAACATAAGGTTACGAATTGTCAACAGAGGACACTCAAACTCCAACAGATTCACCACCCAACTCAACTGCTCTAACCAAATCTACAACTGATATCTGTTAGATTAGTTTTAGAGTTAGTTATGTTAGTCTTGAGTTTAAATACTCCCCTTCTTCTCCCTGCTGAAACGGTTAATTCAATTGTAAAGAAACACTTCATTGTGTTGTGAGCTGAACCATTATGAAACAGAATACTCAATGAACCAGAGTTCTCATCTATGATTTTCTTCCCATTTTTCTCTGCTGCTACACATTTCTCCACACGAATGACTTGTATATCATAATATTTTACTAACATCATAGTAAACATAATATTTTACTAATAGATCCTATTTGGCATATTATTATTATTATTATTTATTATTATTACTACATGGAACCAGTCTAATTTATCTTATGTTAATTTGATCATTCGTGATTGTATCTCTGTTATGAACACTTTTAATTCTTGTCCTGTTCACCACATTAGTCAAACAACGAATCAATTAGCTCATGCTTTAACTAAGGCGATTAGTTTTCAATCTGGTCCGTTGGTTTAGGAGGGGACCCCTCCCGATTTTGTTATTGACTCGGTTCATTAATTCATTCTTTTCGTTGTTGCCTTAAAAAAAACATTGACTCACTTTAAATGCTATTCGACTAATTTCCTAAAACATAATTGATCGTAAAATAATAAAAATAATTATTTATTTAATAATATTGACAACTTTCTGGCCACGTTTTTCTACCCCTTTACTAGCTCACCACTTACGACTTCCACGTACTCACCCCACAGGAGACATCATTGTGTTGTACACATTAAACGTTGTTCATTAAATTAAATTACTATATTGTAATAACTTGCAAGATATAAGATATCAAAGGACGCACTATCTGGTGTCCTAATGTCCTATAAAATACATATATAACTGAGTAATAAGCTATTAATAAGCTATAAGCTCTGTTTGGTAATGCTATCAAAATAAGCTAGTAGTTTAAAATAAGAATTTATTTTGAAAAGCTAGCTACCTTTAAGTAGCGTTTCAAAATTAAGCTAGTAGCTTCCTAACTTTTTTTCATCTTTATACTTATTATTTTAAATAAATAACATTCTTTACCCCTCCCAGTTAATTTTTTTTTTAGCATTTTCTCTTCAATATGTTTGGTTTTAATTTCAATTTGACATTTGTGTTTGAACATTAATTTTTGTATGAACTATAAACATTTTGTTTTACTCTATATATTTTCAAATATATGTTCTTACTTTATATTTTATTAAAATATATTAATTTCGTTATTTAATATTTTAATATGTAAACAAACCTATTTAAATTTTATGAAGATATCCTTTTTAGTCTTTCTATATTTATCAGTTTATCAAAAGCTAAATTTACCAAACACTTTTAAGCATAACAACTAGCTTAACAACTCTTCAGATTTCAACTTCTAGTTTATAACTTTTCAGCTAGGTTTGCCAAACATAGCGTATAACTTATTATAAGTTACTAATAAGTTATAAGCTTTGTTTGATAATGTTCTCAAAATAAACTAGTAACTTAAAATAAGAGCTTACTTTGAAAAACTACCTAAAATAGCGTTTTAAAAATAAGCTAGTAGCTTCCTAACTTTTTTCCATCTTTATCCTTATTATTTTAAATAAATGACATCCTTTATCCCTTCAAAGTAAAATCATTTTGGCCTTTTCTCTTCAATATGTTTGGTTGTAATTTCAATTTGACATTTTTGTGTTTGAACATTAATTTTTGTATGAACTAATTTATGAACTATAAACATTTTGCTTTACTTTATATATTTTCATATATATGTTCTTACTTTATATTTTATTAAAATATATTGGTTTCATTATTTTATATTTTAATATGTAAACAAACCTATTTAAATTTAAAAGTATTTAAATTTTATGAAGATGTCCTTTTTAGTGTTTTTACATTTATCAACTTATCAAAAAACTAATTTTTACCAAACACTTTTAAACATAACAACTTTTCAGATTTCAGCTTCTAGCCTATAGCTTTTCAACTTTCAGCTACATTTTCAGCTAGGTTTGTCAAACATCTCCTACATACAATATACAAATCTAATAAGAGACAATAAAGTTAGGCTCCTAGCGAAACTAAAAAATATTGGTGTAATTGTTTGTTGAAATGAGTGGTTCATATTACTTTAATTTTAGTATTTTTAAAAAAATAATTTTCCTTCTTTACCCTCTATTATATTTTTTTTTCCTTAAATAACCCCGTATTTAGGTTAAATTTTTTTCTTTTTTCTTTTTGTTTAATTAATCCTTTTTTTGATTATTTAGAACAAGACTCAATATTTCAATTATGCTTTTGAATTAATGGGAATGACTTAGGTCATTATTGTATTAATATTTTTGTCTGTGTTTCTATAATGGTACAATTATAAATTATTTTACAAATATTATACTATTAGTTTTTATCGGACAAAATTGTTCTTATATCATTGTCAGATCGACCTGTGTGATCTAACTACAAAGTTGTTGATCAAAAATACAACTACACCTGGACTCTAAGAAAATTGACAATGTTAACATCCCCTGACGCCAATTGGACAAGTTTACACATCATTCTCAGAATTTTATCAATGCATGAAAACTTCTAAAGAAATGTGCAAGTTAATTTTTACTATATCATTATAACAAATATAATCAATCTCTCCTATATTATATTGCATTCATATATACTTTGAATTACTGATTTAAATAAAAAAATTCAACATTCAATTACCTATACATGAACATCTCTTATATAATCTTGCATTGATATGTTTTAAAATATTTATTTAAAAATAATCATTGAACATTATATGATTTGTGGAATGCCCGTGAAAAACTAGTGTTATATAAACATTTTTAGTATTATGTAGCAAGTGTTGTCGGCTAATGAGAGATTTGGTATTGTGTCCTGTAGGACGGTGGAGATAAAAATAATATATAGCTTTGAACAGTCGAAACTGTTACTATAAATTGAGAGGCACCTCCAAGGAAGAACATGCAACCTACTACTACTTGTCTTAATTTAATTGTTTGTTTCCCTGACCTCTATCCCCTAGTTAGCTTCATTCTTACCGATGGTTGCCATTAATCAACCTCTATCCATTCCTGCATCAAACCGCTCTCAGTTGCATGAAGTTACTCGTCATTCTGCCAATTATCATCCAACTATGTGGGGTGATTATTTTCTACCTTACTCTTCTCAGGAAAAGGTATACGAATTGAACCCAAAAATGTCTTAAAATTATTTAAGAAATGTTAGTTTTTAGGGTACTATATATGTATCTATGTACTCTTTAACTAATTGTTATACCATGGACCAGAGCACTATGTAGTCTAAAAATTATGTGTCTAAAGTTAACATATGTCATGTTTGGTAAATGGTTGTTAGCTGATAGGATTAGAGGGTACGACTAGTTGATAACATTAGCTGATTGTAGAAAATGGGGGTGTTTGGTTATTGGCTTATAAGCCAAATTTTAGCTTATTTGACCAAGTTTAGCTTTTTGACCAACCAATGAGCTATTTTGAAGTGTTTGGTAAATGGCTTATTGGCATTGGCTTATTGGATCAATAAGCTGAAAATTGAAAAGCTAATGAATGTAGCTTTTTGTATTAGCTGGTTGGAAACAATGAGTATATTGACTATTTTATCCTTTAAAATCAATGAGATTTACTTTTAAATGGGTGGTGTGTTTGTTATTTTATAATAATAATAATAATAATACCCTTAAATGTCATTTTACATTCAATCAGCTACTAATAAACAGCTAATTTACCAAACAGTTTTTTATAACCAGCTAATACAACCAGCTGGTCAAACCAGTTAACGCAATCAGCCATCAACTACTAGCTAAATCAACCAGCTATCAGCTATAAGCTATCAGCCGTTTGCCAAACACCCCCAATGTGTTTGTTAAATTAGCTGTTAGCTGATAGCCTGATAGCTGTTTGGTATAATTTCTTTTCTCAAAAAGCTAATTGAAAAATTTGCTTTTGAGTAGCTTTTTGAATTTTAGCATTTTGGAATTACAAAAAACTTATTAACCAAACACTTATATTGATTTTTTAACTAAGTCAAACAGCTAATAGTGGTCAAATAAGCTAAAATTGACTGATAAGTTAACTATTTTTACCAAACTGGGCCAATTATATGTGTTTGCAATTAATAAATTATGTTCCTATAAATAATTGAAAGCACATAATATGTTAATGACATACACATCATTTGAATGTCATTTTGGGCATGTTCCATGGTATAATTGCCACTCTTTGACATGGTTGTTTATATTGGTATGTATATACAGAAAGCAGACAATCCACAAGAAGAATGGCAAGAGCATGGACAATTAAAGGAGAAGGTGAAGAACATGCTTGTGGGAGGCCCACACATTTGTTTCCAAAAATTGGACTTGATCAACAACATCCAACGCTTAGGAGTGGGCTATCAATTTGAAAATGAGATTGAAGCAACTTTGCAACACATATTCACGGCCTATTATGAACTCAAGGTTGAAAAAGATGAAGAAGATGATCTTTATGCTGTCTCTTTGCGCTTCCGACTACTTAGACAACATGGTTATCACGTATCTTACCGTAAGTGTCATGTATATATAATTCAAATACTCCATATGAGGATTAATTAAACACATGCATGATATACATACATAGGTGGGGGCTCATGATGATGAACATAATATAATAATTTTTTTGCAGATGTGTTTGAAAAGTTTTTGGATGGTGATGGCAAGTTCAAGGAGTCATTGACCGATAATGTGCAAGCAATCTTAAGCCTGTATGAGGTATCACATCTTAGAGTGCATGGAGAAACGATTTTAGAGGATGCACTAAAATTTACCACTTATCACCTAGAATTCGTGCTACCAAACTTGGCCGATCCGCTAAGATCTCAAGTGAGTGAAACGCTAAAGCAGCCAATTTGGAAAAGATTGACGAGGATAGAAGCAAGAAGATACATATCAGTTTATGAAGGTGATGAAACTCATGACATTATACTATTGAAATTTGCAAAACTAGACTTCAACTTGCTGCAGAAGCAACACCAGAAGGAACTAGGAAATCTTACAAGGTGATATACACCTTCAAACTATGCCTTTCACACATAAAATTAAATGGAACTAACCAAAAGTTTAATTTGTATTTTACTGAAATATATATAGGTGGTGGAAGGAAATAAATGTCACAAAAAATCTACCTTATGTCAGAGATCGATTTGTGGAGTGCTACTTTTGGATCTTAGGAGTATACTTTGAACCACAGTACTACCTCGCGAGGAGATTTCTTGTTAAAGTTATTGCTATGACTTCCATTCTTGATGATACTTATGATGCCTATGCAACTATTGATGAGCTCCGGTTATTCACAGATGCAGTCCAAAGGTTCATTTCCATCTATTATATTTCATCTTCTTAATTGATATTTTTGTATTCATTTTTTTTTTGAATAAAAAATTAATAATAGATCGAGTGTTATGCCATCCATGCAGATGGGATCCTAGTGTTGTAAATGAATTACCAGAATATATGAGACTTTGCTATGTGTCTCTTCTTGATGTTTATGCTGAAATGGAAAAAGAGTTAGCTGTTAAAGGCGGATCATACCGTATCAATTATGCCAAAAATGAGGTGCTTCGAGATTCAATATAATGAAATTGCATTATACTGATTGAACTAAAATATATGCAAAACTTATTGTATATATATATATGTG
>CM008344.1:11174494-11190245 GCA_002525835.2 Ipomoea batatas
AAGTTAGTGAAGTGCTAAGGCAGCCAATTTGGAAAAGATTGACGAGGATAGAAGCAAGAAGATACATATCAGTTTATGAAGTTGATGAAACTCATGACATTGTACTGTTGAAATTTGCAAAGTTAGACTTCAACTTGCTGCAGAAGGAACACCAAAAGGAACTAGGAAATCTTACAAGGTGATAATATATACACATTCAAACTATGCCTTTCACACAAAAAAAATAAATGGAACACATACATATATATACTTTGCATCAACTAACTAAAAGTTTGTATATTTATGAAATATATATATAGGTGGTGGAAGGAAATAAATGTCACAAAAAACCTACCTTATGTCAGAGATCGATTTGTGGAGTGCTATTTTTGGATCTTAGGAGTATATTTTGAACCACAGTACTATCTGGCGAGGAGATTTCTTGTTAAAGTTATTTCTATGGCTTCCATTCTTGATGATACTTATGATTCCTATGCAACTATTGATGAGCTCCAGTTATTCACAGATGCAGTCCAAAGGTTCATTTCCATCTATTATATTTCATCTTCTTAATTGATATTTTCGTCGTCTTTTTTTTTTTTCTACTAAAAAATTAATAATAGATCTAGTGTTATGCCATCAATGCAGATGGGATCCTAGTGTTGTAAATGAATTACCAGAATATATGAGACTTTGCTACGTAACTCTTCTTGATGTTTACGCTGAAATGGAGAAAGAGTTAGCTCTTAAAGGCGAATCATACCGTATCAATTATGCCAAAAATGAGGTAATTTGAGATTCAATATTGATGGATAAATACTACCCGGGTTTACCACGGGTCAGCCCCGGAGCGGAAATAGAGGGCCAACCCAGGCCCACACGACTAGGGCCGTATTGGGCCCAAGTTGACCCCGGCCCATGACTTGACCCCTCGGGGTCGACTCAATGGCAACCCCGGCCCATGAGCCGACCCCGGGGTCGTCTTGGCCGAGCCCCGGGCTCGGCCACGACCTCGGGGTCGTGGCTTGATGCGGTCTTCTCGGCGCAAGACTCGGTCCTAGGCTGTTAGAGTGGTTCTCTCCAAGCGGTTAGGCCTAGGAACTAGTATAAAAACATGCAACATTGTCCTATTAAGACATCTTCTCCATACTTTGTCCTAACGACATTCTTGTCTTGTCATTACCTATCTTGTAATAGCTTTTATCCATTATTCAATATACAAAATACCTCCGAGGTACACTTTGATCCGTACTTGTCATACCCCTATAATCTTATCGGGTTTATTGATTCGGGCTACCCGGGTTAATTAAATCCATCAAATATAATCAAATTGCATTATATACTGATTGAACTAAAAGATATGCAAAACTTAGTGTGTGTATATATATATTTATATTATTATTCATGGAATGTCTTTAGATGAAAAAACTACTAGGAGCCTATTATCAAGAAGCCAAGTGGTATCATGATGGCTATTCTCCGAAATTTGAGGAGTACATGAAGGTTGCACTTGTAACGGGAGGTTACATGATGCTAGCAACAAATTCTTTAGTGGGCATGCACCAAGATTTTGTAAATGAAGAGGCCTTTGATTGGGTGACTAGAAAGCCATTAATTGTTGATACAACATCTGTTATTTGCAGATTAATGGATGATATGGCCGGACATGAGGTAACAATCATATATGTACATAACATACACTCTTTATATATATATATATATGCCATATATATTTGCATTAATTACTTGATTCTATAGTTTGAGCAGCAAAGAGGGCACATAGATTCAGCTGTGGAATGCTACATGAAACAATATGAAAAGTCAAAAGAAGAGACATTTAACGAACTTCGTAGACGAGTCAACAATGCATGGAAGGACATTAATCAAGAATGTCTTAAACCAACTGTTTTTCCCATGCCTATACTCATCCGAGTTGTTAACCTTGCAAGAGTTATGGATTTGCTATACAAAGATGGAGATACGTATACACATCCCACAGCCAAGCTTAAAGCCTTGATTACCTCCGTGTTGGTTGATCCAATCCCATGAATTTGAAAAAAATAATAATAATAAAAAGAAGTTAAATCTGCATGTTCTTTTGAATGTAAAATTGTTCAAGTAATGATCCATGCATGTTTGTTATTTTAAAATTTTAAAATAAGATCGTGCCTTGCATGTATAATAAAATAAAACTCCAATTAGTTTGTTATTATAATTTCAGTATTATATTATTATCGTGTAAATGCTCTATCTATAAAGGGTTTTAATAATCCAAACTTGGTAAGGGCATGCATTATACATAAGTAAACACAAGACATGGTCCAAAGGATTTGGGAAAGAAAAACATGGACAATGGTTAAAAGTGGATGCCAAAACAAAAGATGGACAAAAGTAATGCACAAGTCCTAATCAACCAAACATTCCTCATTTTCCAAAGTCGTTTTATTTGTGAACACAAAATGTGACATAAGCCTCTCATTTCACACTTATTCCAAGGCTTTTAACACTCTTAACTTTTTTGCAACTTCTAGAGCTTCACATCAGAAAATTGAATACCCCATCAATTATAAAGTTTAAGATTTGAAAGTGATTCAAGATTCCGCTCCTACGAAGTTGGTCTCACCCTAGCTATCTTCTTTTTCCTCATTAGTATTGGGGGTTGCGAAAACTTTTTAAGCTTTTAAAATTGTCTATTTCGCATCCTTACAAACTGATAAATTGTCTCTTTCATAACGGGGAAAGGATTAAAATAAACCTCACAAACTCTCATTTTGCCATATTGTCACATTTTGTTCACTTTGGACTATCAAATAATCAAACCAAACAAACCAATGACTTGTGCACACTAGAGTCTGGAACAATATGGGCCATATGGGAACAAGAAGAGTCAACTTAATGGGCTAACATTGAAAGAACAAGGCTTGGCTCAACTTAAGTTGGTTACCCTAAAGTAAGAAATGTAGGGTAAATGGAGTTAGATATGGATGTGTGGAGACTTTATCATCCCATGGTCTCATGTGCAAGGTTTGTGTTAAGATGTGGCTCTAAACTCTCAAAGTGGTAAGTGTCAACATCTAAGAGCTTTTAAAGGGGGAAAAAAAGAAAAGAAATTCAACATGAACTCAACATAAAAGGATAGACAAAAGGTGAACCAAAATTCAAAAAATGTTAAGATTTAACACAAATATTTTTAAAAATTGCCAACATAAAATAATCAATCAATCAAAAAATTTAGATAATACACATTTCATCCTCTCCCCTACACTTAAAACTTACATCGATCGCTCTCAATATAAACGAAAATAAAGCACAAGCGATAGATACACAATAAGCACAATGTGGAATAGGGTATGGGTGAGATTGATAATAAAAGATAAAGCATTAAATACAATGAGTAAAATTTCTACTATCCACATACACCACTGCACCTAAAACACTATAAACAACTTAAAGGAAGTAGAGAAAGAAAGTGAGACTCCCACAATGAATCTCTTGTGCCAAAGAGTCATCATGAAGCCTTCTTGAATTTAAACATACTTCTTAGTGTCAATCTTAGGAGTCAAGGTAATATACACGTGTAAGCACAACCATAAGCCCAATATTACAAAAATAAGAATATATATATATATAAAATAAAGTGCATTAAAATGAAAGATAACATGAGGTGTTTCCATGACGCGCTAAGTATGCACTTATCACTAATATACAAAAATAATTGAGAAAAATATCTAAACACGGTTCACTGTTTGAGATGCCATTAAAATTTGTTAGAAATAAATGTTTGTCTGGTTCATAAATACTTTAGCACACGATTTAAATGTGAAGAATATATTGAGTTTTGCAATTGAATTATTTGTGGGGAAGAGACGACCTATTTAATTTACCTTTAAAAGAAAAAAGAAACTATGATAATACTTGTGTGAGATCGTTTCTTAATCTATGAGACATATAAGATATTTAATTAATTAGTTAAATTTTTTATTAATAGATCGAATCTTTGATCTTAAATTAAAAATCTTACTCATCTTATAGATTAAGACCAGTGAAACGGTCTCATGTAAATTTTTGCCTTTAATTTTCTTACGGAATAGTTACCCGCCGACACTCTAAATTAGAGTATTAAATTATCAAACCTACCAAACTCCCGAAAACGAGGTATGCATTTAAAATCATTGATTGATAATAGTGACATTCAAGTCATCCTCACTCCCAATAATAATCCTACTTTTACGGCGCAGCGCATTCAATTGAAGGAATGATTTTTTATTATTATTATTATTTTTTTTTTTGTAAACGTGATCAAATTATATTTTATATGAAATACTGAAATAGAATACGCAAGAAATAGAATATATAAAAATTGTATTACAAACATTATTTGGCTTGAAAAAAGAATAAATTTAAAAATTGTATTCAAATGATTAGTTTGTTTAAAGAATAGAAATAAAATAAACTTCTAAAAGATATAAATACCCTCTATTTTGAATGATATGTGTGTATAATAATAATAATAACAATAATAATAATAAAATTAAGAAGAATGATCATTTTAGTCCTTCAATTATACTAGAATAGATAACTGAGTTGCTTGTTTATAAAATATTTTTGAAAAACGAGTCGCTTAATTATACATATGACTCTATTTAGTCCCTAAATTGTTTGTTTGGAGGCTATTTTAGTCACTCACCTCAAATAACTATTAAAATAAGGTGAAAGACAGGTAAATATGTAAATTCGTCAATTTCCACTGAAAGTACACATCAAATATGCAAAAAATATATATTTTATGTCAAAAGCATCAAACAATAATTTTTTTTCTCTATAAATTCATTTAAATACTCCTTAACAAAGACAAATAATCTTATAGCTAAATGTTTTTAAAATGATTAAAAGAAATTATGAAAAGACTAGTAATATAGTATATATATATATATATACTAGTTTTATACGCGCATTACGCGAATGGGTTAATGCCCAATGTTTATATTTAAATAAATATTTGAAAGTATATCAATGCAAGATTATATAGGAGAAGTTTATACATGGGTAATTGAATGTCGAATTTTTTATTTAAATATCTAACTCATAGCATATGAATCAAAGATAATATAGAAAATTCATTATAATTATTACTAAAATAAATGTTTGCAACCTTGTAAAATCGATAGTATAAATATTTGGTCTAAAAAAGATAGTCTAAATAAATACTACTTTTAACTTAAATTTTTCTAAGTGGTTCTTAATTCTCTTTTGAGTAACATTGTCATTGTCTTCATCTTTACTATTTGTTCTCTTCCTTTTGTTGGTAGTGTGTTACTTGCAATTCGGGTATTGTTGGTAGCATAGATGACAACGTCATGCAATGAAATTATGATATAGGAACTATGGACTTTCCTTTAGGTGTTCTGCTTGGGGTTCATTTGGTTTAACCATTATTGTTGAATGAGTTATTGTGGATAAAGAGAAATCCCTAGTTTAAGAAAAAAGATTAAATAAATTAATAAAAAATTGAAATTTTAAAATATTTTGTATTCCAAAGATATTAAAATGTAATTTCTCGCTTCAATTTGCTGGGTAATGGGTTATTTAAGTACTTTCATTGTCAACAAATCCCCCAAGTAATTAATATGATTGGTTTCGAACTATTCTTTTTTTTTTTCATGGTATTAAAGAAATACATATGTATCATTTTTTGGTGTAACTACTAATTTATTTAATTCAATAAGAGTAAAATAGAGTGATTCCACTTCAATTTGTTGGGTTATTATTTGAGTATTATCTTTGTCAACCAATCCCCAAGTAGTTAATATAATTAGCTTCAAATTATTTTAAAATTTTTGTTCATAGTATTAATAAAATACTTGGTAAATAAATATATAACATTATTTTGAACTATAACTTTGATATTTAATTACAAGATATTGTAAAAATAAGATATTGGACAATGTAATGAAAATCAATTGATAAATTTGAATGTAAAGAATTTTTGCATGAAAGAAAATAAAGACAATATAACTAATGAAATTATTTCTCTTATTTAATTTAATTTTTTGATAATGAATAATTTTTTCAAATAAAGGTATTGTAGACACATTGATAAATTTGAATGTAAAGAATTTTTGCATGAGAGAAAATAAAGACAATATAACTAATGAAATTATTTCTCTTATTTAATTTAATTTTTTGATAATGAATAATTTTTTCAAATAAAGGTATTGTAGACACATAATTCTAAATTAAAGAAATACATATGTATAATTTTTTGTTGTAGCTACTAATTTATTTAATTTAATAAGAGTAAAATAGAGTGAGAAACTTAATTATGTCAAATTTGATTGAGATGCGGTTCGAACTTAAGACCTTTCTTATAGAAATTAATGGGTAAGTTAAAAGTTAACGGAATATTAACGGAGAAGAGAATATTTAACGGAAAACTTAACGGATAATCATAAAAGTAAGGTTAAATTAGGTAATCTCTATTAATAATATTAATCTGAATTATCTTAACCATCTATTTGATTAAATAATTAATCTGAACCATCCATTTGATTAAATAATTTGACCGCCATTTTTTCTACCCATTTTAGGCCTAACTCTCTTTGGCTCTTATTAGTATAGTAGATATATATATATATTACTTTTAAGTCGATCAAATTTTAATTTGATTATCTTCAACCAAATGTGTACATCCTAATTAGTACATTTTAATTTGTAGTTGTTTGCATTCAGTTAAGCCCCATATATTTATTTTAAAAATGAGCTTACATATAAATTTTCCATATATTTTGTTTCACATCACTTGTGAAAAAAAATAGCATTAAGTGACTCAAGCTATCGAGCTAGCCCGTTTAACCCATCGGACTTATCATTTTCGAGCTTATCGACAGGGATGACGATGGGTCAATTTGAACCAATTAGTTTGAACTGAACTAGAATTGTCCCATGCTCCGATTACGGTTCAGAAGAGTTGCGGTTTCCGTTTATTAAAATCAGGAACTGAAAAAAAAAATAATTGCATAATTTGAACTATTTTAGAATAGAAAAAAAAAAAATTGAACCTCCATTTCTGGTTTATCATCTCCTGAAACCGAACCACGGTCATGTCTACTTATCAGACTAATTTTTTATTAAAATTAAATTTATTGGTACTAATCCTGAATTTTTGTATGTTTATCAAACTATAAGGCCTTCCTCAATAGTTAAACTTGGGTGTGATTTTTGAGAAGTTTTTGTAAGTGTGATTAGGAAAGATAAAATGGGATGAGAAAAAATAAAAGAAAAAACAAAACAAAAAACAAAACAAAAAAAAAATTAAAAATAAAAATAAATTACGTGCTTGCCTAGGCGCGAAATCTGCGCCTCACGCATTGTGATGGAGTAACAGTGAGAGTATAATTCGGTAATAGATGTAAAAATTTTCATCACTATTTTGTCTCGGCTCGATTCATCATTTCATTATTGCTTAACTTCAAGTACATCACCTATGCATCTCTAACCCTTTCAGTTCGAGTAATTTTACATGTATTTTTGTTTTTTATTCTTATTTTCTATTCCATTTGATCTGTTATGCTTAGATTACTTGATATAAGCAATTGGTCATGATTTTTATATATTCTTTTTTTTCTTCTAATAAAATTTGAACACTTAATGAGAGTAAAAGTTGAGAGTGAATTTTTTGAGATCAAACTAAATAGTAAAGAATATTTTTCTTTCGGTTTTCCTTGCATATTGGAGTTTTCTTCACCTCATCATCTACACAATTCTATGATCTCTATCTCTACGTCAACACTAAGTTATATAGAAGACATTGTGTTCTAGTGACACTTGATTGCATTCTCATATAAAAGAATGTGGGTTCGAGTCTCAGTTAAGGCGATATTAACTCATCGCATGTACCGGGCAAAAGTAATGAAAGCCAGGCGAAAAGCTGAATTTGCAGACTTTTAAAGTAAAGTACAAGTACAATTAGGCAGCTGAATTTGCAGACTTTTAAAGTACAAGTACAATTAGGCTGGGCGATTTGTCTGGATACACATTGCACCCAATAGTTAAAGGCATTCCAAAATAAGTAGTTTTAAAGTACAATTAATGTCACCAATAGTTAAAGTACATTTAATGTAAGAGTTAATACCTAATATAGGTTTCATAATGGTTTTACTCAATTTAATTTTAAATAATTTTTTGTGATTATTTGAATCCTTGGTTACGATGATTTTACGCAATTTAGTCCTATATTAACAATTTTGTTTATTGATTGTTAAGTAAGATCAACATGATAATTTCTCATCCCTCCTCGTCCAGTTCTCCACCGAGTTTCATTTGGCAAAACATGGTGGAATCATTCCAGAAGTAGGAAAAAGAAAAAAAGGACAATAAGGCTTTTTGGTTCCAATGATGGATTATTATTCAGAAAATTACAAACAGATATTTGAAGCTGCAATCTCCAGAAGTAGCTAAGTGTAATGATGTACAAGATGAACATCATCATATCATGTCATTACAGAAATTAAGAATGAATTAAAAAACGCTAATATTGTTCGAGCACAGCCAAGATGACCAGCGAGCCGCCGGACTTTAGCTTCTCGGAGGATTGGTACGACAAAAAAGAGCAGCATATGAGGGTAATCTAACAAAACAAGGAGGGAGGGGAAATTTTCATGTCAATCCTACTTTAAACAACCAACAAACAGAATTATTAATATATGATTAAATTGCATAAAATCATCAAAATGAAGATTCAATTAAGCACAAAAAGTCTCTTACAATTATATTCAGTAAAATTACTATAGTCCATGATTATATTAGCTATTAACTCATTAATGTCAGGATGGGCGTCATACAATTTCACTGCACTTTCTCAATTTTAATTAAATACAGAGAATAATAAAACACACTTATCCCGCAAATTTTACTGTGGACCATGCATCAAAACGACGTCGTTTTGATTAATGAAAACATACGGTTGAAACGGTCTCCGTTTCGCGCCATTCACTTTCAGTTTATATACATACACTGCAGTTACATTTCAACACAACTGCAGTTTCTTTTCGATATAACTGCGGTTTCATTCGATATTATACCCTCAAATATGTGAACCTGTTATTCAGTTTCCTTTTAACACAACTACAGTTTCTTTTATAATACAATGCAAGTTCATTTCAACACATACAACTACAATATCATTTCGATATAACTACAATTTCATTGGACAATAATGTGAAACTGTTATTCAGTATTTATATACACTGCAGTTACATTTTAACACAACTACAGATATATTTCGATATAACTATAGTCTTATTCGATAATATAAAAACAAATGTGAAGCAATATCTTTTGAGATGAATTGTAGTATCAGTTACGGAGCTTCGTTACAACTTACGACAACCGTTTCTCCTATTTACTCAAACTGAAACGACGTCGTTTTATAACCATGGTCTACAATGCATTGTGGACCATGGTCCACGGTATAACGATTGCACTTATCCTCTTCCAAATTTTGTACAAATAATTAATACTCGGTGCTTAACGTTTGTCTCATTGTCTGCCGTCTGGTATTGAAAATGGAAAGCATGCAGCATGCAGCCCATTAATTGACTATGGGCTGAGGTTACGTTCATAATGGGGAAGAAAACAGTTTTGAGTTTTGACTGCGGAAAAACCCAGTCACGTGCATCTACCACTCAAACTCAAAGCCACCTAACTTTGTTGGTGAATGGTGAATGGTGATCCACCTACTCAGCTTTAAACCTTTTATATACGTGCATGGTACCGTTAATAGTAAGAAAATGTTGGCAAACCCAACATTAGGTGGTTATGAGATTTGTTGGGTGGAGTTTTGAAAGATAAATTTACCACATTATTTTTTAAAAATGTGGTAGGTATAAAAAAAATAATATTGTGTATTTGATATGAGGTATAATTTTTGACTTAGCAATAAATGATTAGTCTTAACAAGTGGTACAAAGCTAGGTCGGGGAGGACGGGGAAGTCTAGAATCATATTTTTTGAAAATATGGCAACAGTGATAAGTGCTTATCAAATTGATAACACTAGGGTATAATATACCTAGGCCAATCCTAAAGAAAACAGGATAATGTCTAATAGTTAGATTTGGACCTTTAAAAATAAAAAAGAATAGCAAACAAAACAAAATATTACTCCGTATATAAGTACTAGTTTTTCAGGTGCGTTGGGCAAATAGGATAATGCTCAATATTTATTTTTAAATAAGTATGTCAAATATATCAATACAAGATTATATAGGAGATGTTCATGCATATGCAATTGAATGTTGAATTTGTTTATTTAAATCGGTAATTCAAAGTATATGAATGCAAGATAATATATGAGAGATTGATTATAATTGTCACTAAAATAAATGTTTGCAATTTTGTAAAAACGATAGTCAAAATACTCAGTCTAAAAATGATAGTATAAATAAATACTACTTTTGGTAATAAAATTTATACATTTTAAATCATATTAATAAAAAGATATGATTTATCTTTAAAGTGAACAACTGTGTGTAGTCCAAAAAATATTACGGGGTAGTTACTCGCTTCAATTTATTGGGTTATTTGAATGTCTTGTTTGTCAACAAATCCTCCCTAAGTAGTTAATATGATTGGTTTCAAATTATTTTTTTTTAATTTTTTTTATTTTATTAATAGAATACTTGGTAAATAAATATATAACATTATTTTCTATTATAACATTGATACAGAATATTTAATTACAAGATAGTGTAAAAAGAAAACAATGAATAATGTAGTGAATATAATTAATTAATGAATTTGAAGGTAATGAATTTTTGCATGGTAGAAAATAAAGACAATATAACTAATGAAATTATATCTTTTTTAAAAATTTTGTTGGTAATAATTTTTATTGTAGAAAATAAAGACTATATAACTAATGAAATTATATCTATTTTTAAATTTTTTTGATAATGAATAATTTTTATTGTAGAAAATAAAGACAATATAACTAATTAAATTATATATCTTTTTTAATTTTTTGATAATGAATTTTTTTTTTTGAATAAAGGCATTGTAAACATCTAAATTAAAAAAATGCATATGTAGTATTTTTTGTTGTAGCTACTAATTTATTTAATTTAATAAGACTATAAGGGTAATAGAATGGATACTTAATTAAATTTTCAATAATATACTCTAAACATATTCATAGTATATGTTTAACAATTATACCAACTCTGATTGGGATGAGATTCGAATCTAAGACCTTTCTTATAGAAATTAATGGGTAAGAGCATCCTTAATAATGGAGTTTTTTCGCAATTTTTGTAAGTGTGATTAGGAAAGAGAAAATGGATGGGGAGGAAATAAAAAATAAAAACAAATCAAATTAAAAAAAAAATTAATAGTGCGCAGAACGCTCACAACACCACTTTGCCTTCAATAAATTTGTCAGACTACAAACCCTCATTTGCAGGAATAAGAAATGCATTGAAAATGACTCTCGCATCAGTTCATGATCAAACCATGGTTCTTATTTACTGACATGATCCTCCCATGCTCTTCCGCTGTGGATGCTCTAAGTTAAAACTTAACGGAATATTGTGTTACTAAAGTTAAAAGTTAAAGGAATGTGGGGTTATTCAAGGGTCGAAGATAATATAATAGAGGGTAAAGAAGAAAAATCATAAAAGATTACTAAAATCAAAATAATATGAACTATTCATTTAAGTAAATAATTACACAAACATTTTTTCCTTCCCGTTAGAACCTTAACTTTATTGGCTCTTAAGGGAAGAAGATAATATAATAGAGGGTAAAGAAATAAAATCATAAAAGATTACTAAAATCAAAATAATATGAACCATTTGTTTAAGTAAATAATTACACCAACATTTTTTTCTACCCTTAAAACTTAAATTTATTGGATCTTATTAAGATTGTAAATAATATGAACCATTTGTTTAAGTAAATAATTACACCAACATTTTTTTTCTTCCCCTTAGAACCTTTAATTTTATTGGCTCTTATTAAGATTGTAGATGTAGATGTAGATGTAGATAAATATAAAATAAAAACGTGATAATTTTTTTTGTCAAAATCTAATACAAAAATTTAACAAATAAAACAATACCATTCAAAGTTTAACTTAAAAATATACTCCTTGTATTTTTCTTTAAAAAAATACTTCGTACATATTTAAATACAAAATTATTCATAAAAAATTTGATATCAATTTCATTTAAAATTTTATTTTTCAATTACATTTAAACTCAATCTATGAATTCTAAAAATACATAATTATTATGTATACATATAATGGATTATACATATAATATTTTCTAGTGACATCCGGTTGCACCTCTCATGTGTAAAGGGGTGGGTTCGAGTCTCAGTGGAGGCGTTGCTGTCTCTTTGTGCTTCAGTAGGTTGAGAAGGTAGTTTGTGAACAGATAGCACATTGTAATATAGTCAGTAGCACTCAATTTTAACACCTATTTAACACCTAAATCTATGTTGAGAAAGTAGTTTGTGAACAGATCATACCTATTTAACATAGATTTAGCAGAATGACCAAAATTGACACAAAATCAATAGTTAAGGGACCGACTTTGGTCAAATTAAAAATCGAAGACAAAAATTGATAAAAATCAATACTCGAATGACCCAGGAATTAACCCTTAATTTTAACATTGAGTATTTCTCAATTGGTAAATGCATTCTATATAATAGTGTCGGTTGATTGATGGAATAATTAATTAATTGGAATTTAAGGCAAATCTTGGTCCTCAAGAAAATGATTTCCAGACAGAGAATTTGGTTCCATTAAAAACCTTAACAAAGGATTTTTTATTTTTTATTTTTTAAACAAGGAATGTTCTTCTTCCCAATAAATGTTAAATAATCCTCAACTCCAAGGGCCCCATACGCCCTAACTCGACAGAGCATCGGAAAGATGTAAATCATGGTGACTCAACTAAACCATAGAGGCTAGACTGCTCCCACACCCCGGCTCGACAGAGCATCTGAGGGATGTAAATCATGGTGACTCAGCTGAACCACAAAGGCTAAACATTTGCTTACTGCACACAAGGTTGCTTACTGCACACAAGGAGTTACCCGTTACCCTCACTTTGAGAGGTTGCTCCCACAACCACACTGCCGCTGGTGAGACTCGATCTCTGGTCTTTTTGTCCAAACTTCACTCATGTGACCAATTGAGTTGCCCCACGGGCAACAAAGGAATGTTTTGGCCAGATGAAGAGGATGATTTGATAAAAGATGTTTGAAAAATTCTAATTACCCTAAATTTTGCCACTCACAAATCATTCATTTTATGATGTGTCAAAATTTTGGGTATTAGTTTTGTTTTTTATTTTAAGTTTAATTCTATTAATATCTAAGATTGTGTCGCATCATGGTGTGGTGGTTTGGGTATTAGTTTGTATTTTTTTTTAAAGATAAGTTTATTGTATTCAACGGTACTTTTAATGTGATTTCTAAATATATAAAGTTTACCTACTCATCTAAATTTAATATTATAAAAAATTAAATTATAAATAGGAGAAGCAATCTTACTAGAAATCATTGCCTTTCCTGGTACGTGTTGAAATGTGAACATTTTGGTACCCCTTGCACATGCATAATTTTCCATATACACGAGAGGGGAGTTAATAATTCAAATTTTCACTAGTGCATTTTCATATGTGAAAAATGTGTAAGGCCATGCATAATACTGTTATAAAGCTCTTTCACATTAATTCACACAAATAACTATTAAACCGATGACATTTTTAGGTGACTAGCTAGCGTCATCTTAGAATTTTTTTATTATCACATCACATTTTTGCTGTTCTCATTGTTTGATTTTGGACTGTACAAGACAAACAACAACGCATGACCTCAATTTTTAAATGACCCAATATTTATTTTTGATCTAGTTAATTAAAAAATAAAAATTAAAAATTAATTTTAAAACTCATCAGTTTTTTTTTTTTTTTAAATCACTCCTAATAATTAAGACATAATTAATTGAGTATGACAAAACCATTTTGTAACTGAAAAAAAAAAAAAAAGAGTAGTATATTTTTCGGTATTGATTTTAAAAATTGCACTTATACTTTTGGTATGATTTCATTTATTTATAAGAACAGCTGAACAGGGCCCAAAAATCCAAAAACCGACGGTTGTAAAATATACTTTTGAAAATAAGAGCAATGACATAATTTTATGAGTTAATTTAAGCAAAATCATGATATGATCAACACTTAGAAGTACAGTGTTTTTAGTAATCAAGGAAACCCACAAATTTTCACGGTAAAGATCAAACAAGGGGTCAGGTAAATCAAGTCAATCTAAATTACTGATTCAAACCGACGGTATCAATAAAAAAACTACAACTATTAAAATTTCATCTTGTAACATTATTGTACTTACCCATAATTATCCACTCAATAGCCTAACCAACTTCCCAACTCTATATAAGTTTGGGATATCCAAGAAAACATAGCAAACTAGATTGAGCTAGCTTGCCAGCCATGGCCGCCACTTCAACTCATCCAAAAATTTCATGCACCAATAGCATTTCCTTCTCCACCAAGTCTTCTCCCCTTAACTTTTCCAGACCTTCCCAAATCCTTCTCAACCCCAGCAGGGCATCTGCAAGACGACGTGGTGACGTCAAGATCCGGTGCGCAGCCTCCTCGGAGGGGCGTGAAAACCCGGACAGTCTCTCTGAGGCGAAACTTGACCGGAGAAACGTCCTTCTGGGCCTCGGGGGTCTCTACGGCGCTTACAACTTGGCCGGCGGCTCCAACCCCTTTGCCCTTGCCGACCCTATCCCGGCCCCCGACATTTCCAAGTGCGGCACTGCTATCATTTCCAACAGCACCGATGAAGTGCCGTACTCTTGTTGCCCTCCCTTCGACGGCACTTTTGTGGACTATAAGATCCCCACATTTTCAACGCTTAACTGCAGGCCGGCTGCTCACGCCGTGGACGAGGAGTACTTGAACAAGTACAAGACCGCCATTCAGAAAATGAAGGAGCTTCCCGCCGATGATCCCCGAAACTTCTACCAGCAAGCTAACGTCCACTGCGCTTACTGCAATGGAGCTTATCAACTCAACGATAAGTCCTATCAGATCCACTTCACATGGCTCTTCTTCCCTTTCCACAGATGGTACGTACTATACTATACTATACAATACTATACGCACTTTTACAATTAATTATATTTTAATTATAGAAAAAATTCACTACAGTCAAGAACTAAATTGAGTCAAACCACTACAGTCCAAGATTAATTTAGATGAAACTACTATAGTCAAGGATTAATTTAAGTATTAATAAAAGTAAAATTAACAAGTTATCTTAACAAAGGACTTAATTGTGTAAGACCATCAAAATCAAAGACTTAATTAAGCACAAAATGTAGTTCAGGGATAAATCAAGAAAAACAACTATAGTCGATGACTAAATTGGGTATTAACTCATATCAGTCCCCTAGTTAGCTACGTACACAATTATATTTATTCTCGATGGAACTCGAATTCGTACGTGTCGTGTTGTGACACAACTTTTTTTTGAAGAGGTGACACCACTTATTAATGCTTTCTTCAATAACGACTAGTACGGAGTCTGTCACCAAACTGTCCTTGGAGCCCTAGTTAATAACTGACTTTTGAACTTTAGTGAAAGAAAATAACAATGTTGATGAGCTTAATTACAATATTAAAAAAAAAAGGACTTTTAGTATAAATAAAGAAAGTTTATATATTCCTCACTCCTCA
>CM008344.1:11204534-11220322 GCA_002525835.2 Ipomoea batatas
GAAGTTACATGTGGAGCGCAAATTATTATGTGGACATGAGTCCACCTTGCAAGATGTTTCGGATCCAAAATACACAATTTATATACTGGGTATTCATAATTTGAATAGTGGACCCAGGTGATGATATAACTATTGCCTGTGGAGGCGGTCCACACATTTGTGTGAAACATAAATAAAAAGTAAAATTTTAATATATTGAAATTAGATTATTTGAAATTACATGATTTTTTATATATTATCAAATAATGTATATTAAGTTAAAAATGTATATTATATTTATGGTCCACACAGCTATGTGGACCATGATACACACAATAATTTGCCTGATAGATGCCCAATGAATGCATGCTTTTCATACACTTGTTGGGCCAAAACAACCGTCATTTCTCTAACTAGAAATTTTAATTTTAATTTTGTTTTTAATTTTTAACAAATTTCAAATTTTAGCTATATATTATTTATTTTCAAAAGTTATAATTTTTATTTAATTAAATCATACATTATAATTAAATTTATAATTTCTTTTTTACATTTAGTAGTTTTAATTAAATCATAAAATTATTATTTTATTATTAGAAATCAGGAATAATAATAAATTAATGAATATGTTAGTGTTTAAATGTTGTAAACCCCAACTTATGATTGGTTTTATTATTATGGTAAATTAGATAAGTTAGGTTTAGTGTCTGTCAATGTACTGTGTATCCATCTGACAGAGTAGACACTAAACCATAGCCATCTACAAGCTAGTCGTTGGACTATTTCGCCTTATCCGAGAATAGCTGGCAGAGCAGTTACACTATTTTTTAAGATTTTACAAGAAAGTCCTTACCTCCGGATATACCTTTGGTAAACAATAATTCACCTACTTGAAATATCTTAGGAAATTATTTGTCTTCCAAGAGTAAGAGAAATATATATTTATCTAGAGAGATGATTCAAGACAACTACAGGAGATTGTCTTCAACATTTGAATCACAAGAAACTCTCTCTATACTTTGAAAGAATTACTCTGATATATATCATCTTCTCAAGTATTCATTGAAGTTATGAGTTTAAGGAGAAACTTGAGAAGGCATACTACAAAGTCAAATCTGTGGGCCGTATTCCTTGCAATTGTGGCGCAGTAAAAAGTGAGTAAGTGAGTCGGACAGTAACAATGTGGATTTTCAAGAAAGGATTTCTTGGACTACTGATTACACAGATCTTTGCCATCGGCAATCCCCTATAGCTACTATAGGTTGGGTTTGTACATGTGTGGCACACATTGGCCAGGTCAGAATGAGTTATCTTACCATTTGTTGTATTTGCTGATGAGATAGTGGATTGGACACATTGAGGATGGTCGCCCAGATATAGATACTGGTGTATCGAACTAGATAAATAATACTTTGTGTCTTTTACTTTATGTTTGATTTACATTCCGCACTTAGTTACGTTATATCGTTGTCTCGATAACTGTTAGAAATTTCTGATAAGATATAGAGATTATAGAATATTACATATATATGAAATCACAGAATAATCAATTATAGTTTATGTAAAGTGGGTGAACTCTCAAAATATTGAGAAAAATATTTATTCAACCATTGGGAAAATAAGTTTTTATAGATAGATAAGATAATGTACGTTGATATTAGGGGTGTGCAAATTTCGATAAATTTTTGGTTAACCGACCGAATCGACAAAGTTCGGTTAACCGTTTAACTAAACGGTTAACTGAAATTTTATATATATATAAAGTCTAAAATGTAAAATCCTATAAATTTGTAGTGTTGTTATGGTATTGTTTTGTATATTTTCTTATGAATTTATTATTATATGTATTATTTTAATTGGATTTATTATTATAGGTATTATTTTTAGGATTTAAAACTTTAACTTAAAAAAGTTCGGTTAATCCGTTAACCGAAAAAACTACGGTGCAATTAATTCGGTAATACAAAGTTCAGTTCGGTTAACGGTTAAAATTTTCAAAACTTCAGTTAAAATGGTTCAATTAACCGAACAATTTACCGATTGCACACCCCTAATTGATATAAAGTGCCAGGATCCACAAAAGTTGAGAAAAATATCCAATCACAGTCCACTTGAGGTGCCATTAAAAATGTTTATGAATAAATGTTTTTCGATTTCTTATTAAATACTTTAGCACACGATATAAATGAAGAACATATTGAGTTTTGCAATTGAATTATTTGTGGGGAAGAAAACTATTTAATTTGATTGGGAGTAGTCACCCACCACAATCCACCACTCTAAAGTTTTAATTTAAAGTTTTTGGATTTTTGTGGTCCCGTTCTTATAAATAAATGAGGACATACCAAAAGTATAAGCGCAATTTTTAAAATCAATACGTACAATATATGATTTTTACTTCAAGTTATCTCTGCAGATTCAGGGCTTGAATGAAACATCATCTGTGCTGTTGGGAAACATAATAATTTTGTCCTGCTCAATTAATTAGGTCCTAATTATTAGGAGAGAAAGTGATTTGCAATAAAACCGATGTGATTTAGGATTAATTGTGATTTTTTTTATTTCTTAAGTAGCTAGGTCAAAAATAAATATTAGGCCCTCAAAAAATTGAGGCTATGTGCTATTGCCCGCGCCCTAAAATCTGGTCATAATGGCCAGCTCAATTGGTCATAGGAGTGAAGTTTCGGAATAATGACCGTTGATCGAATCTTACTAACGAGGCTCCTTGTGCGTAATAAGCAAAAATCTAGTTTGTGTGTTCAAGTGAGTTGGCCTGGGAATTTAATATGTTTTGGGAGCAACAATTTAAATGATCAAACCTACCCAACTCCCGAAAACGATATATGCATACAAAATCATTGATTGATAATAGTGATATTCAAGTCATCCCCACTCCCAACAATAATTCTTTTACAGCGCTGCACATTCAATTCAAGCAATGAATTTTGAAAAATTATTAATTATATCCTATAAAGAATGGAATAGACACGAGCGAAATAGAATATGAATTCTATTGGTTTGAAAAAGGAATAAATTTATAAATTGTATTCAAATGATTGGTTTGTTTAAAGAAGGTAAAATGCCAATATAATTTTAGCCAATTAGCTATACTTCAATTGTAAATTTAGTCCATAAAATATTACTCTATACAAATTTATCTTTTTAATTATATTGAAAGTGTCAGTTTCAATTCATTACTTATAGATTTTGTTAATATTAAAAACTTATTTTGAATTTTCAAATCATTAAAGGACATATTAATCATTTTGTAAAATTTTCTAAAAAATTGACTAAACCTCCAAAAGACACAAATACCCTCTATTTTGAATGATTTGCCAAAGACTTTGAGGTTCAAGCGACACCCGGTGTACAATCCCATGTGGAAGGGAGTGGGTTTGAACCTCGGTGGAGGCATCTGTTGACTCTTTGTGCTTCAGTAAGTTGAGAAAGTAGCTATGAACAGATACTACATTGTAACCGAGTCAGTAGAACTCAAAAAAATAATAATAACAACAACAACAATAATGGAAATTATCAAATAAGCCATTAAACTAAAAATAGTACAATTGAAGGAGATGAAGACAAGAGTCAGGTGAAGGAGAACGGCTAATGAGACAAAAATCATGAAAAAAAAAACTGGTTCAAAATTATTCTAGAAAAAAATTAACAAAAATGCTCTTACTAAAATAGGGTTTCACTTGAAAAAGTCATTAGAAAGACCAAAAGTGTCCAAAATATGATAGTATGTGTTGTTAAATGACAAAAATGATTTTTCTAGGACTAAATTTAGGATTGACACCAAAGACGAAAAACCTCTATTAGAATTAATTCATTGGAAAAATAATAAAAAATTCAAGAAACGAAAATACTCTTGCCAAAAATAATATTTCACCAAAAAATTCATCAAAAAGATCAAAATGTCCAAAATATAATAATCTAGGATGTTAAATTACAAAAATAATAATTTAAAATTATCTTCAAAGAAGAGGACCTACGCTCAAATTAACTTTAACTTTTATTATTATTATTATTATTATATTATACAACTCAGCTAAAATGTCATATGTCACATCTTGTCTAATCTGTTCATACATATTATTTTAACTTACTGAAGTACAAGAATCAATGTCCACACTAAATTTTGAACTTAAGACCTCTCATTTGAGAAGTACAAGAATTAACCCACAGCTATGCCGCTCAACCACATGACTTTTGACAATTAATTCAATAACATATTTGATCATTTACCACTAATAATAGAAATACATATGAAAATTAAAATCTTAAAATGAGTTCCGAAAGCTTGAATTCATGTGCACGGTGCACCCAGGAGACATTGAATCAAAATAAAAACATACTATATATGATGTTTTTTTTCCCAACTCTACTGGATTAATAGTTGACTCATAGCATCCGTTTGATCGACCAAAAACTGGGTGAATTAATTCAATGATAAAAGTTTTTAAAAAATTACTTTTGATTCCGGTTTCAATTTTAATTTGGTAAAAATTTGTGTGAGAATGTCTCAGAGATATTTGTCCGTAAGATGTGTCGGGTCAAGTTAAAAATGTAATATTTATACTGAAAAATGTAATACTACTCAAGAATTAAGTGTTTATTACTTATATGGGGATGGTAAGTGTAATACTTTTGAATAGTAAGCATACGGAGTAATACTTTTACATTTTGATTTAAAAGTACTATTACATTTTTCATCAATATTACATTTTCTCTTATAAGTAACAAATATTTGCCAACATTACTTATATGTGAAAGTGTAATACTTTTGATGAAATGTACGGAGTAATACTTTTACATCAAAACGTAAAAGTATTATATTTTTCCTCAAAAGTATTACATTTTTCCTCAAAAGTATTACATTTTTCCTTATAAGTAACAAATATTTTATTCCTTGTTAGTGTTACATTTTTTGGGTATAAGTATTATATTTTCATCTCACACTTGTGACCCTTTTAATTTATACAAAACAGATATATTGCTTTTATATTTAAATATAAAAAAATTCAGTTTCAATATCATTATTGGATGTGTTATTCTCAGTACGCATCATAGAAAAATTTATGAATAAGGGGCATTTGGTATTGGTTAAAAAAAAAACAATTAATGTTCTTTTCAAAAAAAAAAAAGAAAAAAAAAAGAGTACAATTAATGTCACCGATGCATCATAATATAAAATTTCACTGCATTTTTTCAATTTTAATTAAATACAGGAGAAAAAAAACACGTACTTTATCCTCTTCAAAAATTTTGTACAAACAAGAATACTCCGTACTTAATGTTTGTCTCATTGTCTGGTATTGAAAATGGAATATAATACAGCAGTCAATTAATTGCGCAAATTATTTCTTGAACCTGGCTCAAGCTTGTGGATCCAGATTTTGAATGTTGATGTTGTCTTTAACTTAGATATACAATTTATATACTAAATGGTCACAACTGCCTTTTTAAAAATTTACAATTTATATACTACAAACGCATAATGTTAACATATATGTAATCCTCCGCAAATTATACTGTGGACCATGGTCATGACTGATACTGAAGTTATATTGAACTGATACTGCAGTTCTGTTGAAAGGGAACTGCAGTTGCGCAAATCATAGGCCGTTCATCCGTCCAACACAACTGCAGTATCAGTCATGGCCCATGGTCCACAATGCATTGTGGCAGTTGTTATGCCATGGACCCGGGTCCACCTTGCAAGGTGGACTCGGGTCTATGTTCACAATGTTATGTTCACATTTTCATAACTCCATGTTCACATTTTTATAACTTCATGTTCATTGTTTTATAACTCTATGTTCACAATTTCATAATTCCATGATCACAATTTCATAATTTTATGTTCACAATTTCATAGCTCTATGTTCACAATTTTATAACTCTATATTGTGAACATAGAATTCAAAATTACATATATAAATTGTGAACATAGAGTTCTAAAATTGTGAATATAGAGTTATAAAATTATGAACATAGACTCGGGTCCATCTTACAAGGTGGACTCGGATCCATAGCATAATTTGTCGTATTGTGGACCATGGTCGATCCATAGTATATATAACCACTGGTAATTGATTACCTTGTTTTATATTCACAGGTTCCTTTCAAATACTGCAATCATATAATATTAACAGATTAGGATTTGATAACTTTGTATTGTATTCACAAATTACTTTCTACAATTGTTATCTGTTTTAACTTAGAAACATGA
This sequence comes from Ipomoea batatas, assembly GCA_002525835.2. Classification (NCBI taxonomy): domain Eukaryota; kingdom Viridiplantae; phylum Streptophyta; class Magnoliopsida; order Solanales; family Convolvulaceae; genus Ipomoea; species Ipomoea batatas. The sequence continues at coordinate 11,210,749 of CM008344.1, forward strand.
TTTATACTCTTAAATTTCACAATTTTAATACTAAAAATATATACACCGATTAAGACCAAAGTCTGCAAAATAGATCCAGCCACCTAACTTTCTTGGTACGTGAATTGTCATCCACTTGTGCCCGAGCTTTAAACCTTAATTTTATATGCATGCATGCATGGTACCGTTAATAGTGAGAAAATGTGAAAACAATGGTGATCAGATTGATAAATGATAATGTAATATAATATATCAAGAATGACCACAAAAACAAATATGTATAATGTATTATTGTCAAAAACTTGTATGAAATCGTCTTATCATAAAACGGGTCGAATCAATATGAAAATGTAGCGATACTTATACGCACAAATGTAATATAATACTAATTAAGAATAAAATGTTTATTACTTATATAGAAAAAATGTAATCCGTAATACTTTTACATTTTAATTTAAAAGTATTATATTTTTTCTTATAAGTAACAAACACTTGCCAACATTACTTATTAGAAAAAATATAATACTTTTGATAGAAAATATAATACTTTTACAGTAACAAACATTTTATTCCTGATTAGGCTTTCAAAAATTTTTATTCCTAATTAGTACTCTATATTACATTTGAGCATGAATAATCCTAACTTCGTTTCAGAATCTCTGTCTAAGAGTCAGTGAAGAAGGTAAATCACGAGTCACCCAAATAATCTCCCAGTCAGTTCTCTTGTTAAATCTACTCATAAGGGATATGATCTATCTCCACTCTTCTACCAACTTGGGGAGTGAAATGTAAAAATAAGAACGGATTGCATGAATATATGATGATAATTTTGGGTTAAGCAAAATCATGACATGATCAGCTCTATATAAGTTGGGGGCATCCAAACTCCAGAAAACACAGAAACTAGATTGAGATTGAGCTAGCTAGCCTGCCATGGCCACTTCAACTCATCCTCCAATAATTTCATGCACCAACAACATTTCCTTCTCCTCCAAGTCTTCTCCCCGTAACTTTTCCAGACCTTCCCAAATCTTTCTCAACCCCAGCAGGGCAGCTGCAAGACGACGTGGTGACGTCAAGATCCGGTGCGCAGCCGCGTCGGAGGGGCGTGAAAACCCGGACAGCCTCTCCGAGGCGAAACTTGACCGGAGAAATGTCCTTCTGGGCCTCGGGGGTCTCTACGGCGCTTACAACTTGGCCGGCGGCTCCAACCCCTTTGCCCTTGCCGACCCTATCCCGGTCCCTGACCTTTCCCACTGCGGCAAAGCTATCATTTCCAACACCACAGATAACGAAGAAGTGCCATACTCTTGTTGCCCCCCTTCCTTCGATGGCCCTTATGTTGACTATAAGATCCCCACATTTTCACAGCTTAACTGCAGGCCGGCTGCTCACGCCGTGGACGACGACTACTTGTACAAGTACAAGACCGCCATTCAGAAAATGAAGGATCTTCCCGACGATGCTCCCCGAAACTTCTACCAGCAAGCTAAAGTCCACTGCGCTTACTGCAATGAAGCTTATAAACTCAACGAAAAGTCCTATCAGATCCACTACACCTGGCTCTTCTTCCCTTTCCACAGATGGTACTATACTATACTCTTTATTTGACAGAATTTATTTAGGAGCATATAACTTATGTTTATGAGCTTATTTGACATAGCTTTTTGACTAATAAGTAAATAATGTGATTAAATATATTGGTCATCAGGTATTTGTACTTCTACGAAAGGATCTTGCAAAGTCTGATAGACGACCCAACATTCACGTTGCCGTACTGGAACTGGGACAACCCACAGGGCATGATTCTCCCGGAGATCTTCGACGACGACGAGTCGTCGCCGCTGTACGACACGCTCCGCAACCAGAACCACCGCAAGGGATACGTGATGGATCTAGCATACGCCGGCGACGAAAGCTACGCCAGCGACTTCCAAAAGGTGAAAAACAATCTTGCGGTTATGTACCGGCAAATGGTGACCAACGCGCCGTGTCCGTTGCTGTTCTTTGGCAAACCTCTTCGCGCTGATAATGACTGGGCCAATTCCGGCATGGGGACCATCGAGAACATCCCGCACAACTCTATCCACCGATGGGTGGGTGACCCTAGGGAGAAGCATAATGAGGACATGGGTAACTTCTATTCTGCTGCTAGAGATTCGGTGTTTTATTGCCACCATTCCAATGTAGACCGCATGTGGACCCTTTGGAAGACCCTCGGCGGCAACCGTAAGGATATCGCCGACCCCGATTGGCTCCAAACTGAGTTCCTCTTCTATGACGAAACCAAGACTCTCGTCAAGGTTAAGGTTGCAGATTGTGTGGACAACGAGAGGCTCGGCTACACTTTTCAGGTATATTAAAATTAAATCTATTGACATTTAGTCGAGTAACTGTGTTACACTGATTTACATTCTCTTAAATGCTCTGGCAGGATATGCCGACTCCATGGAAGAACTTCAAGCCCACGAGGAAAAGAAAGGGAAAATTGAAGAGAACTGCCAAGTCAGTATCCGCATCCACTACCGTGTTGCCGGCAACCTTGGACAAGATTAGAACGTTCTACGTGACGAGGTCGCCGACATCGACACCGGCGGGGAAGGAGGAGATGCTGGATCTCAAATTTGACTACGACGACACGCAGTTCATACGGTTCGATGTGTTCCTGAACGAGGACGAGGAGGTGAATACGAAGGAGCTGGACAGGATCGAGTACGCCGGCAGTTTCTCCAACTTGCCACATGTGCATAAACCCACTGATGAGTCCACTACTACTACTAATAAAACATCCACGAACACCACTTTTAGCCTGGCCATCTCGGAGGTGCTTCAGGACTTGAGGCTGCAAGGTGACGACAAGATTCTGGTGACTCTGGTGCCCAAAGCTGGGGGTAGTTTCGTCACGGTCACAGATGCCGATTCCAAAATTATCGATTGCTAAGATCGATCGATCTATCCGGCCTATGCCCGCGGCATTATGTATGTTCATGTTGTTCGTCTGCCTATGTACCGCACCGTACCCGTGGTGCTACTTGAAATTATATGCTAAGGTGTTTTATTGTTTGATGTAATAATAAGTGCTCACTCTACAAATCCTATCTGTTTAGAGTGTGGGGATTCTGGGCGAGAGATTTCGCCTTTGTGGGCAAGTAATCTGTTAATGTATGTGTGTGTAGTGATTGGCAATTTGGGTTTTGTAATCAATAATTGTAATGTCTCATTTTCAGTGTAATAAAGGGTGCTTTTCTTTAGCTGTTTGGTTAGTGATTAATTATCAATTAAAAATTGGGTGAAATAAACTACCTGTACGAGTTAAAGTCGTCGTAGTTTTCCTTGCCTCATGCCCTCATCTGTGTTGAGCTTAACCCATCGGGCAGGGTCCAACCGACCCACTTGGCCTTGCTACAGGGCCAATTTTTTTATTTGCGTGACACTGTGCTAGTAAATAAGTTAGACACTATCAAAGTATAAATAAACTGCGAATTAAAGAAAAAATGGCAAAGAGAAAAGTGCAAAAAACTTAATTTTGGATCAATATAATCACGAATACATATACTAACAATTGGGCAAGGGTTGGACTAGGGCCCCCAAATTTTGGGGCCCTGTGCTGTTGCCTATCTTACACGTCCTAAAATCCGGCTACCTGCGCTCCGGCTCATTCTAATCAGGAGATCCAAATCAATCACCATTCTAGTGTTGTTGGGGCACCATTAAACACCTTTGTTATTCCTTGCCTTCGACAAACCCCATAAAGAATATGCGGATTTGATATTCCACATCATACCGTCTGTGAGCCATTCGTCGTTGGAGCAGTTAAAACCCAAAACACTAATAGCACGTTTGGTTCGCAGAATATGTCATTCCTAGTAATAAGTCTATTCCTTTATTTGATAAAACTTAGGAATATTGTTCCAATTCCCCATGTAAGGGGAATAGCTATTACCTGACCCTTATGATTATTGGCGTTGCACTTTTCGTCCTCTCATGCTCACTTTTCGTCCATTGGTTATACTAAAATTGTAAATTTTGTCTCTAATGTTTTATTACTAAAGGGACAAAAAGTGCAACCTCAATAATAACTTATGGACTAAAAGTGAGTATGATCAATACTTAGGGACAAATTTTACAATTACCAAACACTTAGGGACGAATTTTACAATTATCCAATAACTTATATCTACAGGGTAAGGAAAAGAAAGAATCATCCGTATTGAGGATTTGAATCCAATTCCTTTCTTTTACAAAATGAAAAACAAATTTTGTATAAGGAGTCGTCAAATACACAAATCACTATTATTTAACTCTTTCACAATATTTATAGAGGTAAGATGCGGCGATCCTAGACAAAGAATTTCACCTTTTGCACCTAAAGGGAACAAATTACCCTATAACTTTTAAATTTCAATACCCATTTATAATTGATCTCATGAATAAGTACACACAATTAAAAGATATGTCCCATTTTAATTAAAAATATAAACTTTTAATTAAACTATGAATTATACTAAATTATTAAAAATTATCTTATGTTTCAACTAAAATTTTAAATTAATAATTAAATTCCGTTTAATATTTATTATGGTATATATATATTTTGCATCACATACACTAATAACTAGCAATCACTTAAATTTTTATAATTAATAATGATATAATTATAACTCCACTAAATAAACAATATAAATACTCACATGCATTAAACATCTAAAATTATTATTCGGGATGAGAATGACTCCAATGTCACTATTAACAATCAATGATCAATATTTAAACTTAGTATACCGCGCATGTATAAATCGTTTTGAGAGTTCTTAAAATTTATCATTTAAAAATTGAGTATTGGAGTACGTGTACTAAGTGGCTTATCCGCAAGCAAATTAAATTATTTCTTCCCAATAAACAATTCGATTACAAGACATACAAACAAACAATTTTTTTTTTTTTTTGGAGAGGATAAGTTTTTAAATGTATCTTAAGGTTTATTAATAAAAAAAATGGTAATTATTATATCAAAATTTTAGTTTTCAATATTTTTTTTTGAGTTCTACTGACTCTGTTACAATGTAGTATCTGTTCATAGCTACTTTCTCAACCTACTGAAGCACAAAGAGTCAACAGATGCCTCCACTGAGGCTCGAACTCACTCCTCGAACCACTCACTTCCATATGGGAGTGTACACCGGTTGCCGCTTGACCACAAGGTCTTTGGCTAGTTTTCAATATTTAAACGTTAGTGCAAATATAACAATTTTTTTTTACTTGATAAAAAAGGTAGACTAATTTCACTTTTAATAGGTCGATATTTAAGTCAAAACTTACTGTAATACCATCTAATAGCGAAATTACTATGTTATAGTAAATCAGAGAAAAATATAAAAATACAAATTCATCATGTTAATCGATTCCCCAAAAGGTTAGTTGTACATATCGATTTTGAGGCTAGGTATATATGCTCATAAGTATTCTTTCCCTTCTCTAAAAAAGAGAAGAAAAATGGGGAAATTAATAAAAATAAAAATAAATAAGTGAGAAAAACACTAAGGGAGAAAAAGAAGAAATAGTTGGCCGGCAATCAATAACTAGCAATGACACAACACACATAATTATACAAAAACAACATTTTATATTCCTATTAACGGTGTGTTTGAAAACCACGAAAATAACTTCTGGAAAATGAATTTTTTTTTTCAGAAAACATATTCATTTCTAGCTAGTGTTTAGTTGCATTCTGAAAAATTATTTTGGTGCGTTTGGTTCATTTTTTGAAAAATGACTAAAATTATATTAAACATTTTAATATTTTTATTTGGAATATAAAAATATTTATAATACTATTAAAATGATTTTATTTGTTAAAATTTAAAAAAAAAAAAAAAAAAAAACCTCGAAAACCACAGCAGTGCTCTGATTTCCGGCAAAAATCAGAGGCCGATGGTGGAAATGACTGTAATTGTGCTGTAGGAGTGAAACCAGAGCCCTATGCTGATGTTGTTGTGGTCTTTGGAAAATGATTTCCGCCACATTTTGGTGGAAGTCATTTTCCTCCAAAACAACCTTATTTTCTTCGGTCAACGAAAATGATTTCCGTTGATTTGATTTTTCAAGCACATCCAACCACTATAAATTTTCGGGTTTCCAAACACACCCTAACACTTTATCAACATAGACTCTTATGTAATTTAGTAGACGATGAGGATGATGGTGATCATGGTGATGATGATGATGGTGATGGTGATAGTGATGGTGATGGGTGGTGATTATTATTATTATTATTATTATTATTATTATTATTATTTTGCTATCATATACATTAAAAACAAAATATTATATAATAAAAATAATATTTATTTTACTTCAAATTTATATTTTGTATTTCTTATATTTAATTTAAATAAATGATTATATATTTACCAAGGACGACCTTGTCAGGCACCAAGTTGCTATATTTTTAAATTTGAAAAAAGTGTCAAATATGCAACTGAACTTATCGCTTTTGTGCAATTGGGCCATTGAACTTAAAAAGTGTGCAATTCAACCATCAAACAAGCAAAATTTGTGCAATTTGACCATTTTTACAAAAATTTTCTGGTAAAATTCAATTATATTACTAACATATATGTATTAAGAGTGACATTTTCTTCTACCATACTAATTGGGAGTCAATATTGAAATGTTTTTAACTCAAATTGAATTAAAAAATTTTGTAAAAATGGTTCAATTGCACAAATTTTGCTTGTTTGATGGTTGAATTGCACACTTTTTAAGTTCGATGGCCCAATTGCACAAAAGCGACAAGTTCAGTGGTCTATTTGACACTTTTTCCTTTAAATTTTAAATTTATATTTTTTTTATAAATTTGAAAACAATATTTATTTTACTTTAATGTAACCATACCTAAAAATACACAAGGCCACTTAATTTAAAAACAAAAATACATTCAAAATCATGCATTGATTCACAATTTTTTGAGCACGAATAACCTTATTATATCCTCTCTTTTTTTTGACTTAAATTTTTGTTTATAAGTATAATAATTGATCAGAGTGCTCAAATTAATCGTTTCAAACGAAGCACCACATAATTCCGGACACACCATAGTCTGCTAATCCATATCATAATAATTAAAATTAACTAGTGAAATTTGATTTCAACCAAAGTAATATTAAACCTTAGTTTTATTCCAGTTCTGCTTAGTTTTATTCTGGCCTATTCTTTTGGCTTATGCTTAGTTTTTGTATAGATTGTTATAATTGGCTCTCTTTTCCTCTGATTGTGTACTCTATATATTTTGCTTCCTTGCTGTGAATAAACATCAAGCTTACGGTTTCTACAAGTATCACATTATAATTAAATTTATAATTTTTTTACACTTAGATGTTTTAATTAAATCATAAAATCATAGTCACCACTCACTTCCCATTCTAAATTAAAGTATGTTTGCTCACATGAGCAGCTCAATTAGTCACAGCGGTAAAGTTTGGGAGTAAAGATTAAGGATCGAATCTCACCAGTAGTAGTGTGGGGCAACCTCTCAAAGTGAGAGGACTCCTTGTGCACAGTAACTCAGTAAGTAAATTGTAAAAGGTCTAGCAATTATGTTTAGTTGAGTTACCATGATTAACATTCTTCTAGATACTTTGTCGGGTTGGAAATTTAACTTTTTGGAGCAAAATTAAAGTACGTTTTAAAGTATCAAACCTACCCAACTCCCGAAAGCGAGTTATGGATTCTAAATCATTGATTGATAATAGTGACATTCAAGTCATTCTCACTCCCAATAATAATCCTCCTCCTACAGCGCAGCGCATTCAGTTGAAGGATCGGATCAGAGTAGCTTTAAACTATGATGCCTACGGACATTCCGGTTTGATTTCTTGGTTATTTGTTCTTCCTAATCCCATAGGTTATTGAATCATCTAGATGATAATGCTCCCTAGCTTAAGTCATATTTCTTTATTTTGTAATTACTTATTGTTAATGTGTTTATGTTATCTTGTTTAGTTATCCTAACTTTAAAACTTGTTATAGATTGTTTAGCTTCTTGTTGATTTCATAATGCTAGTGTCTAGTTGCTTGTATTTTCATATTACGTGCCATAACCCCAATCCTGAGAGAACGGCAAAACTACCCGTGTTTTCCTAAACTACATCACCTACAATTGTTATATCATGGACCAAGGTCCATTGTGGACCCTGGTCCAATATACAAAATTTGACTTCATAAGGTACAGAATTATATTCATGTTCATAATGCACATAATTCATGTTCATAAATACACAAAAAACATGATATATATAATGAACATGAATTCTGTGTACGAACATGAATTCTATGTATTCTGTGTCCTTAGCTATATAATTTTGTGTATTATGAACATGAATTATTTACTTAATGACGTCAAACTTTGTATATTGGACCAGACTATGGACTTTGGTCCACGATATAAATTGCCCATTACTAACTCTAAAATTTGTTAGTTTTATGAGGCCAACCCATCCGATTCGGGCTAAGATTTACATCCCTACATAAAGAAAAAAGTGAAAAAAAACAAAAGTAAAGATGGCAATTTTAAAAATATCTTATCATTATTTAACGAATAAATAAAAATGTACAAGTCATTAATGCACACAATTATACAAACACAACATTTTATATTCCCATTAAAACTTTATCAACATAAACTCTTATATAATTTATTAGATTATTATTGTTATTGTTATTATTATTATTTTGCTAATCATATACATTAAAAATAAAATATTATATAATGAAATAATATTTATTTTACTTCAAATTTATATTTTGTATTTCGTATATTTAATTTAAATAAATAATTGTATATATAGTCGTTCCAAACGACGAAACACCACATCATTCCGGACACAACATAATATGCTATTCCATATTCTGCATGTACGCTCAATTTGTACTCTCATTTTATATTATATTCCTTATAATTTGACATGTTTTGATTGCTCAATTTAATAGGGACCATGATGTTTATCGATTCATTTTTTTTTCTCCAATCAAATTTAAATATAAGTGAGTAAAAATTTGGAATAAGGTTTTAGGAGTACGTGCATCAAGTATTTTTCTAATATTTAACTAATGAAATTTGATTTCAACCAATTAACATCTGAACCTTCCTTGAAAACCTAGCCACCTACCACTCAAACCCAATTACCCAAAGCCTCCTCACTTGGTTGGTCCGGTGATCGATCCACCTACTCAGCTTTAAACATTTTATATGCACGCATGCATGTTACCGTTAATATAATAGTACTAAGAAAAGTGAAAACAAACCGTGATCTGATCGAGATGATATAATATAATGTAAGGTCGGCTGATCCGTAAAAAAAAAAAAAAGGAACATGTCTAATTTCCTATTAGTTTAATTTGAATTGAACCCACTAGTTTTATTATTATTATTATTATTATTATTATTATTAGTCGTCGTCATCGTCGTCGTCCAAATATAACATAAAAATGTAATAAAATTTTAAATTAATTATCAAAATGGTTCATTGAGTATAGCAAAAGTTATCAGTATGGTTAATGACTATTTTTTTGACCAATTAAATCCCTGAACTTTAAA
>CM008344.1:11221185-11231512 GCA_002525835.2 Ipomoea batatas
TCAATACAAAATTATGCATGCACATGGGTCCGGCACATTCTTCTTGACTTTATTCCTTATATGAGACATATTCATATAATATTGTTATAAAGTTAGCTCATACAAAAAATAACCAATAGAGATGGCATTTTTAGGTGGGTCCACCTAAAGATTCCTTTTGGACACTACTTAAAAATATATATTGGGTAAATTTCATATTATTAACCTAGACAACAAAGAATCACAAAGAGGAGTGTCTAATCTTGTGATTACAAATTTGTATATTTAGTCATCTTGGTTGGGTTATCCCAATATATGTATATATATATATTATTTTTTTTTCAAAATGATGACATGATCCGCTCTATATAAGTTTGGAACAGTACAGCCAACTCCACCAACTTTGAGCAAGCCTAGCCTGTAGCCATGGCTACGTCAACTCATCCAATAATTTCATGCACCAACAACATTTCCTTCTCCACCAAGTCTTCTTCTCCCCGTAACTTTTCCAGACCTTCCCAAATCTTTCTCAACCCTAGCAAGGCAGGTGCAAGACGTAGTGGTGACGTCAAGATCCGGTGCGCAGCCTCGTCGGAGGGGCGTGAAAACCCGGACAGCCTCTCTGAGGCGAAACTTGACCGGAGAAACGTCCTTCTGGGCCTCGGGGGTCTGTACGGCGCTTACAACTTGAGCGGCGGCTCCAACCCCTTTGCCCTGGCCGAACCAGCGCCGATCCCTGACGTTGCCCACTGCGGCCCTGCTACCGTTTCGTTCAGCGATGATAAAGTGCCGTACTCTTGTTGCCCTACCATCACGGATGCTAGTGGGGTTGACTACTATAAGATCCCCAGTTTTCCCACGCTTAATGTCAGGCCGGCCGCTCACGCCGTAGACGACGACTACGTGGAGAAGTTCAAGACCGCCATTCAGAAAATGAAGGATCTTCCCGACACTGATCAACGAAGCTTCTACAATCAAGCTAAGGTCCACTGCGCTTACTGCAATGGCGCTTATCAACTCGCCGGCAAGCCCTATCAGGTCCACTTTAACTGGCTCTTCTTCCCTTTCCACAGATGGTACGTACCAATTAACTAACGCACTTCATTTTTATATTATTCAATTGGGCGGGAATCTCGATAGATCAATTTCCATCTATATATACTCAGCTAGCCCCATATTTAAAAACCAAAAATACTAGATGTACTCCCAAATTTATACTCCCAATTGTGTTCAAATTTGATTGGAGGATGAAAAAAAAGGGAATGAACAAAGACCATGACCCCTATTAAATTGATCAATCAAAACATGACAACTCATATGGAGTAGAAAGTGCGAGTGTGAATTGGGAGTACATGCATCTCACACACATGTGTAAATGAGAACCTCTATTAACCTGTGAACTTGTGTATTATTGTGCACTGTAATATTTTTGACTTGTTTAATATACATCATTGCACCACTGCACCATTGCATCTGATGCACTATTGTACCATTCCAGACATAGGTTCTCACTTGATACAATGAGACAACACCTTCCAGTGAGACGGTGAGACACAAGCACAGTCTACTTTAGGAATGCACACACCCTAAACTATGTACTCATGTTGAGCTAAGTGTACACTCTAGGCTGTGTGCATCCGCGTAGTAAACTGTGTACACTCATCAGGAAGGTGTTGTCTCATTTGATTGTAAATATATATATATATATATATATATATATATATATATATATAATTTTAGGTCAAAGATGTGATTCATTAATCAAAGATTACACCTGTCTCATGGGTGGTTTATACAAGTATTACCCATAATAGAGGATTTTAGTGTAAAGTCTTAATATATATTATAATGCATGTATGTATGTATCAGGTATTTGTACTTCTTCGAAAGGATCTGCCAAACCCTGATAGAAGACCCAACATTCACGTTGCCGTACTGGAACTGGGACAACCCACAGGGCATGGTTTTCCCGGAGATGTTCGACACCGACGACGAGTCGTCGTCGCTGTACGACAAGTTCCGCAACCAGGCCCACCGCAACGGATACGTGATAGATCTAGCCTACACCGGCGACGAGACCTCCGCCAACGACTTCCAGAAGGTGAAAAACAATCTCGCGGTCATGTACCGCCAAATGGTGACCAACGCGCCGTGTCCGTTGCTGTTCTTCGGCAACCCGCTCCGAGGAGAAACCGGGTACATGGGTTCCGGCATGGGGACCATCGAGAACATCCCGCATAACTCCGTCCACCGATGGGTGGGTGACCCTAGAATGCCTCATCATGAGGATATGGGTAACTTCTATTCCGCTTCTAGGGATCCCGTGTTTTATTCCCTCCATGCCAATGTGGACCGCATGTGGGACATTTGGAAGACTCTGGGTGGGAAACGTAAGGATATAGCCGACCCGGATTGGCTCCAAACTGAGTTCCTCTTCTATGACGAAACCAATACTCCCGTCAAGGTTAAGGTTGAGGATTGTTTGGACCGAGAGAAGCTCGGGTACACTTTCCAGGATATGCCGACGCCCTGGAAGAATTTCAAACCCACCAGGAGAAGAAAGGCGAAATTGAGGAGCCGGGCGTCAGTACCCTTATCCACCGACGTATTGCCGACAACCTTGGACAAGATTAGAACGTTTTACGTGGCGAGAACTCCGGGAGAGAAAGAGACGCTGGAGGAGGTGCTGAATCTGGAGTTAGCCTTCGACGACACGAAGTTTATACGGTTCGATGTGTTCCTGAACGAGGACGAGGAGGTGAATACGGTGGAGCTGGATAGGATCGAGTACGCTGGGAGTTTTTCCAACTTGCCACATGTGCATGAGGGTGGGTCCTCTACTGACCCCAAGAAGACGACTTTTAGCGTGGCGATCTCGGAGCTGCTTCAGGACTTGGAGCTGGTAGGTGACGACAAGGTTCTGGTGACACTGGTTCCAAAAGTTGCGGGTGATTTGGTCACTGTCAACACTGCCAATATCACAACTGTGGATTGCTAAGATAGTAAGATCCATAGATAGATCTATCCATGAATAGAATGCCGGCAGGCCGTACCGGTGGCTGATTAAGGTGTTTGTTTGTTGTAATAATAAGTGCTCAGTCCACAAATCTTATAGGGTAGAGGTGTGGGAACTCTGACCTTAGAGATTTCGTCTTTGTGGGCTAGTAATAATAAGTGTGTTGATGCATTTGTAGTGGTTGGCAATTGGGTTTTTGCAATTAGTAATTTTAAGGTCTTTTAATTTTTCAGTGGTGCATTTCTTCTTTTTTGAAGATTCAGTGGTGCATTTCTTGTTGTCTTATTTTGATTTAAAATTCTATATATTATACCTAATTGAATTGAAGTATGCACTCCATTCATCGCAACTAAAAAGTTAATCAAGTTGATAGTTGATTTCACATTGAATGAGCTTCTCCTTCGCGACAGTTCGGGCGTTGCTTCCAGCCGGCACTGCTAATCTACCCGAGCCTTCGGGCTCCTCCTGATCACCAAAAAATATATATTACATGCCCGTTCATGTGCGCAAGTCGGTTGTCTCTAATACCAAATTTAAGTATGTATTCCATCTCAACTAAAAGTCTAATTAAGTTGATTGTTAAATCACACATTTATGTTTATATATTACATGCTCAACATATCTCACTCCATATTGATTCATGATTGATGTGCAGTCGTTAATTTTAAAGTATGGTGTTTAGTTGTTTTTCTTTTTGTCTCTTTTGTCCAATTAATATAAGTGGCATACCAAATATATATATATACTCTAGGTAGGTTTTTTTCCCTTTTGTTAACCTTTAATTTGCAAACCACTTGAACATAATAAATGTAGAATAAGAAGCACAGTAGAAATAATGCAGGTTTGTCAAAAGATATGGCAGCCATATTAGATGGGAATGAGATCAAAGAGTGTTACTAAATGCATTCAAAAAAAAAAAAGAGTGTTACTAAATATGTTCATATAATCTCCTTTTGTGAATTCTCGCTCTAGTCCAAACAATATTTCAATTGTACTTGCTCCAATTTTCTAGTAACTTATTAATTATTTAAACTGAATTTTATTTCTTTTAAACCATTAGTTCAATCAATATAATATACATTATAATATTATATTGTCTCTATCTCTTCTTTCAAACACCCTCTCCATCTCAAAAAAGACTAGACATTGGGGCTAACGTCCCTAGCTAATTAAGAAGCCCCAAGACCAAGAAGTTACGAACATCACGTTCATGCACACCCACCAAGCTGGCCTTGTTAGTGGATCTCCTGCATATGTCCCCGCCCCTACTTTAACTCTATAAATATTGCATTATATTCCGCCAACTTGATAGATATTTGATTTTTGAAATCTAGTATACTATCAATATATGATATCCGATTTGCAACTGTACAAATATGATTAGGCAAGTGTACATAACGTTTTTTAGCATAGAAAGTTGAGTAACGAGTATCGTCCATAGGGACTACAAGTACTAATACTAGTTGTGATATCCTAGGATATCATTGACCATAATAAATAAATGCCAACAACAATTGTATATTCCTTAGACCACCAGACCCCCTAATTTATGCTAGCTATACTTTTCTCAAGAGTATTAACAACTAATCCCTATGTTGATTAATCAAAATTTCTTCTAATTAAGTATAACATGCAAATATTGTATTAAAGATTTGTGAGTTCTATTGACGCGAACACCGATGACGGATGTTATCTTATCTCTAGAGTTGCAAACCACTCCTTTCAATAGTGTGAGATCTACACATACAAATGATATGATATCTTTATCTTATAATACATGCATCATCTGTCTGCGGACGTTTTTCTTCATGTTGTGACCCAAATCTTTGGAAATTCTAAACATAAAAGTTGTAGATGATTGCCCTAACTTTCCCAACTACAGTTACTATTATATGCTTTTGGAGATCAAATTCTTGACTACAACAAGGGGCCGGGTTGGGGTCAAGGATTTGAGCTATTCATTGCATAACCCATTCAATATATTTCTTCCTATGAAAGTAAGAGAAAATGGAGCTTTTGATGCTTTGTGTGTTTGACGGGCTTGGAATTGATACCTCACAAGAGTGGATGGAGCAATTCGTAGTCATAATCCTTGTTTATTTGTTAACAATATAGTGGCTAATACACTAGGTTACAAGGTGAGTGAGTGATCCTAAAATCCTCTTTTGTTTACGTTGATGGCATGCTTAGTCTTTGTCTTATATTTTTAACAAGTACAAAATTGATAATTAGAGCATTTTGAGTTAAAAGGAAAATATTACTTCGACTCTCAAGTTTTGTTCTCTACTTTTATTTTCTCACACAAAATTTTGATATTGAAATTTTTTTGGAACGTATAGGATGAAGATAACCTATCATTTATTGTCACATCAAAAAGTAAAAGTGAAAGTAAAAATTAAGAGTCTATGTAGTAACGCAATAAAAATTAAAAGGAGTTGATGGGCATGCCCATTGAACGAGCGAGTTGGTTTAGTGACTTACACATTAGCTATAAGAGTAATCATCCGCCAACCTCATGTTTAAGAGACTAGGTGCTGAACCACCAAGTCAACCAGGTTGATTTTTACCATATGATTATAGAACATTACAAATGAGTGATGCTTAATTAGTACATATCCCCAACTAATACCCATACATCTCTCTTGTTAGAAATAAAATCTCTCCAAAACAAAAAATCTTTAAAAAAAAAAATCTTCTTTAAGACAAAATTAAAAATCACCATGATTGAGAACTCCAGAAAACCATTTAGATTATCTAGTCTAATTATATGTGTTAACTGAAATTATTGGAAAACCCGATTACACGACACGACCTCTCAAAGTACAACTAATTTTTTTTTTTTTTTTGAGAATAAGTACAACTAATTATATTGAGTGTGAAATTATTAATTTTGGTTGGAGACTTCACTTTTGGACTGAGCGTAAACTCAACGACGCACGAACTACTTTTCCAGTTCCAGACCCAACAACACGGGTAGCGCCATTTCAACTCGGACTCGCAGCCGGAGATCGGCGATGGCCGCGGCCGGAAAGCCTCTTTCCTCCGTCACCGGAACCGCTGCGTCGTCCGCTGAGGCTGCTCTGCCGCCTGCCAAGCCTTTGGATTTCTCTTATGATTCGCAGCCGCCGAGGCTCGCTCTGTCGTCCGATCAGCTTCGGTACTGCTCCGAAGCACTCAAGGTACTCAAAGAGAAGAAGTTTCAAGCTCCGGAAAAAATCCGCCAGGAGTTCGGTACCTTACAGGTCTCTTTAGTCTTTCCTTTTACTGCTCTTTTTTTAAAAAAAAAAAAAAATCTGTTGATTCATTTAATTTTTAAGACGCTGAGCCTTTTTGATTTCATTTCGGTCCTGCTTTTCAATTTTTGAAATTTTATTTATGATTTTTTAATTTGTTTCAAAAAGGTTTAAAGTACTTGCCACAGCATAGCATGGCCATTATTGAGCCAATTGTTTGTTGTAGGGAAAGCTAAGATTGGTTAGAGGATAATAATGGAATTTCAAGTTATCAGATTGGAGTATGCATCCTACTGGACTTTCAATCTTAGAGGCATTTATTTTGCCACATTGGCTATTAAGTGCACTAGAAACATGCATCAAATAACAATAATTGAAAGTGGTGATGCCTAATCAATGCCTTAGACTTGGGAGTAGAGAAACATCAAGGATGGGGAGGAAGAATGAGAAGACAATTTCTAATGGGATGACAGCTGAATTGATGAGAAATAAGATCAAGACTTTTACTCAAGGAAAATAAAGGAAAAAATATGCATCTTCTCTATTGTGAAGGGTTTATGTGGGATTTAGAACCTAGCATTGTTCAAGGATCGAGGATGTTGACTAAGTTTCTTGTTTCTATAGATTTTAAGTTGGAAGTGGCAGGAACATTTGCTCTGCCTTAAATGCTTCAGAAGTGCTATATCTGTCTTGGTCTACTTACAGTATTCATCTCTATTTGTTTTGCGGTATAGATTACTCCTCCATTCCATTTTGTATGCGGTAGTTGTGTTCTATACTTGTGTTTGGCATGGTTTTTAAGAAAACAAATAAGATGGCTTGCAAAAAAAAAGAAAAAAGAAAGAAAACAAATAAGATGTGATATCATTTCCAAATTTGATCGTCAAAAAAGTGATAAATTGGGACCCACATAGCAAAATTAAAACGAATAGAAGGTAAATTGGGAAAAGTAAAAAGTTAGTGTTTAAATTCAAAAAGTGAACCATTATTTTGGGATGGACTGAAAAGGAAAATAAGACAAATAAAGTGGGATGGAGGGAGTACTTTTGTTACCCTCAAAGAAGACACAAAATGGGGAATGATATATTAGCTATGACTGGTGTCCTCTTCAAAACACATAAAAGATTTAGTAATCTCACCCCGTGACTATGTTATAATGCACTTGTTTGGGAGTCCTTTTGTTTTGATGTAAAGGGGGAGTAGTACTGGCATAAAGGAACTTATGGATTTCTCAAATTCTATGAAACTTTGATCTTATTGTAAAGGCTATTGTCCAGACTTGCTTGGGTTATCTTTTTTGATATGTAACTCGGACTATAATGCATAGGAGAAGAAACACTATTTTGAGCATGACCTTTTGGCAGCAACAATGAATGAGTTGAAGGCATAAAAAGGTTTGTAATGGTAAACTATGATTTGTAATGGAGAGTCAAATGGAACAATAAAAAATGGCCTTTTAAGTTCTGTTATATGCTAATGCAGCTATCTGCAATGCTCTTGGCATGCTGAAATGCCATATAATATGGGCCATACTTGCAATAGCTCATTTTTATCCTCGCTTTCCAAACTCTTTCCGGCATATCATGTGGAAATGACCACCAAATATTAGCTACAGTCCATCTATGCATATGCTCATGTGGGACTTAGGAAGTTCTCTAAGTTATTGAAAGCTTGTATAGCCAAGGGGTAAGAACCTCAATTGCAGAGGAAATGTAAGAGATTATTGGGAGTCTTTCAGCTTTTGGTCATAGAGATGGGAAGAATGCGTTTTACTGTTTTCAAGATCCAAAGTCTAGGTAATTCCATAAGCAGAAGAAATACAACTTAGCTTTTGTAATATAGAGCAGTTTTCTTCCCCACCCCTTTTTTGAACACCTTTGCCATTTCTTTTTCAGTATCTTATCTTCTGTTTTTTGGGAATTAGTTCCATGTGAAAAGTATTTGTTAATTCTTGTACTTCATGTGTGCACTTTTTCTATTAGACGATTTGATTTTACAAGTGTCATGTTAAGAGTTCCACATTGAAAAATAAGAAACATATGAGTTTATAAGGTCATGGGTTAGACTAGTGAACTGATTGGATTCAATCTTTTAGTGTGCTTTGGCCCATGTGCATTACAGCCTAGTTGAGTGACCTCGACCCAATCTTAGATTATAATATGTCCAAAATCAAGTGTTTCAAATGTACACACACATATTAACAATTTTGACATCTTTACTGTATCATTTTCTTAGTTAAATGGATCCATCTGAAGTGAGTTTTAGTCTTATGAGTACAGAAAAAGATCTACCGAATAATAAATATGGATTATATGTGCAATCTCTGTATAGCAGATTCTTGGTTAATATGTTTGTTTCTTCTGGCAATTTTTATTTTATATATGTTTGCTGTGTATTTTACATGCACAATTGTAAATTGTTGAATTGGGCTTAGTCATAGTGTTTTCTACATGGTTCTTGTTATGTGGATTTTTTAGGTCTTCATTATTTTCTTTGTTCACTTCCCAACTATGGTGATTACATATGAGATTGAACTATTTCCTGAAGGTAGATGCAATATAAAATGCATGTTTTGTCAAAAGAGGGGAAATTGATTAAGTCAGTTCTGGCTGCTCTGTAACCATCTCTAGGTTAATTTTTCAACACAAGGAACATCCATTTCAGCGTAATTTATACCTGATACCTCTAAGTAGGTTGGTCCAAGCTGTACTAATATGCTGCATAGTAAGCTTATGGTTAGCTTTAAATTATCATTTTGAAAATATCCAAAATAAACTTCTAAAAACTTTGCTGGTGAACTATCCTTGGAATCTTGGGTAAGATCCTAATCTCATTAATAATGCATAGCTATGTGCTTAAAGAATCTCTTCTATTGCTATTTGTAACAGAAAATCTTAAAGCTTGTTTGACAAGAATTTGGATGTTACTTTCTCCATCCTAGCATCTTGATCTAAATTTCTAACTAGGGATGTAGCATAATCTAATTTCAGCAATGAAATCTTACTTTTAATAAAGTTTAGGATAAAGTAGAAGCCTTTATTTGAGCTGATGAAGAAAGGGGTAGTGTGATAACTGATTTTTTTCCTCTATATTCTTAAAAAATGTTAAGTTTCTCTTTTAATACTGTATAATCATCTTTAAACACCTAATGGCAGAATGGAATGTGAAGAAGGAAATACTGGTATTGGTGATGCTATTGTTTAAACCTCCATGGTTCTGCTGACAACTGTAAAAAATGAATGACATCAAATCTTAAAATCAATTGCTATTAGCTGAATGGTATCTAACTGTTTCCCGTATTATCTTTCAACTTATACTTAGTGTGTTACTGTTGTCTTTGTTGTGGTGTTGTATAATTCTCTCTCCTTCAATGACATTGAAAATTCCTTTAATTCATTTTAAGAAGTTACTTTCTTTGATTCCAGGCAAGTAGGATGAGGGCTTCAGATATGAGGAGTAGATGCTTAGTAGCTCTGGATAGCATAAACATCAGCAAAAACCGTTATACTGATGTATTGCCATGTATGCTAATCCATTATTTTTGTCTTCTCTTCAAGTTTCTTCTCTGCTTTTACTCTTTGGAAATAATTATGTCAATCTTCATTTTCAGTTGACAGTAACAGGATTGTTTTGAACCCATGTAAAGACTACAGACAATCAGCTAGGGGATATATCAACGCGAGCTTGATCACAGTAATTCCTTCATCTGCTAGGCGTATTGCTTTATTCAGACTCTTCATTAGACTATTAAGATGTATACTTAGATAAATAAACATTTCAATATTTTTTTGGTAGATTTCTGAACATGTATCTCGCTTTATTGCGACACAAGGTCCGCTGCCAAACACCTTCGAGGACTTCTGGGAAATGGTAATCCAGAATCGTTGTCCTGCAATTGTAATGCTTACACGACTGGTTGACAATTACAAGGTACTCAACTGTATAGCTGACTGGGAATTAAAATGCATACTTTACATATTCATATTTAACCAATCAATAAAAAGTTTAGCCATATTGGTTCCATGAAAAATCTTTTTCCAGCTAGAAAGGAAACAGCCATCATTTTGACACTTTCGCTCCTACTAAATAACTTGCTATT
>CM008344.1:11251722-11263582 GCA_002525835.2 Ipomoea batatas
TGAGAGGCTTGGCTACACTTTTGAGGTATATTCTATTCTATTCTATTTGTGTCCAATTCAAGCCTAATCATGATTGCAGTAGACCTTAGGTGTTAGTATCTAACAATTATGATTAACTAGGCCGACCGGTCAAGTTAACTCGGATAATTCTGTCGAATTGGGCGAGTTAACTCGACTGAATTCAGTCTAGTCGACCGAGGCTCTAGGCGGTCAGCCATCTGGACCACTGCCATGGAGCAATTCGTCTCGGCCTAGGGCGTCTAGCGCCTAGGCGCCGATTTTTGCAACAGCGCAGCTAATATTATAATTAAATCTATTGACATTTGGTCACGTCTGATCTGTTGAGTCACTGCATTATATCGATTTATATTATCTTAAATGCTCTGAGATATGCAGGCCTAGGGGCTCTTGAATAGGGAATTCAACTTTTGAAAAAAAAATAAATAATATTTCATTTATTTCTATCTCTAATTAGTGATTTCCATGCATGCCTGGCAGAAAATGCCCACTCCATGGAAGGACTTCAAGCCCACCAGGAAAAGAAAGGGAAAATTGAAGAGAACTGCCAAGTCAGTATCCGCATCCACTACCGTGTTGCCGGCAACCTTGGACAAGATTAGGACGTTCTACGTGACGAGGTCGCCGACACCGACACCGGCGGGGAAGGAGGAGATGCTGGATCTCAAATTTGACTACGACGACACGCAGTTTATACGGTTCGATGTGTTCCTGAACGAGGACGAGGAGGTGAATACGAAGGAGCTGGACAGGATCGAGTACGCCGGCAGTTTCTCCAACTTGCCACATGTGCATAAACCCACTGATGATGACTCCAATACTAAAAAAACATCCACGAACACCACTTTTAGCCTGGCCATCTCGGAGGTGCTTCAGGATTTGGGGCTGCAAGGTGACGACAAGATTCTGGTGACTCTGGTGCCCAAAGCTGGGGGTAGTTTCGTCACGGTCACAGATGCCGATTCCAAAATTATCGATTGCTAAGATCGATCGATCTATCCGGCCTATGCCCGCGGCATTATGTATGTTGTTCATGTTGTTCGTCTGCCTATGTACCGCACCGTGCCCGTGGCGCTACTTGAAATTATATGCTAAGGTGTTTTATTGTTTGATGTAATAATAAGTGCTCACTCTACAAATCCTATCAGTTCAGAGTATGGGGGATTTGGGACGAGCGAGAGATTTCATCACTTTTGTGTGCAAGTAATGTGTTAATGCCTGTGTGTGTAGTGGTTTATTGCAATTGGGGTTCTGTAATCAATAATTGTAATGTCTCATTTTCAGTGTAATAAACGTTGCTTTTCTTTAGCTGTTTGGTTAATTAGTGACTGATTATCAATTAAAAATTGGCTGAAATAAACCACCTACACTAGCTAAACTCGTCGTGGTTTTCCTTGCTTCATCTGTGTTGAGCTTAACCCATCCTTCTATGGGCAGGGTCCAACTGACCTACATGGCCCTGCTACCTGCGCTCCAGCTCCTTTTGATCAGGAGATCCCCCACTTCCTTAGCAAGAGTGACGGCCAAATCAATCACCAATCCAGTTGTTGGGGCACCATTAAAGACTTTGTTATTCCTTCCCTTCCACAAACCCCAAAAAGAATATGCGAATTTGATATTCAACACCATATCATCTGTAAGCCATTCGTCAAAGACCTTGTGGTCAAGTGACAGCTGTGGCCCTTACGTCCTTAACGGGAAATATAAAATGTTAACCTAATTGTTTGTTAACATGAATGGTTCATATTATTTTAATTTTAATATTTTTTTAATGATTTTCCTTATTATCATCTATAGTTATAATGCAAAATATGTTATATATTTATTTACCAAATATTTTATTAATATCATGGGAAAAAAATAAAAAATAGTTGGAAGCCAATCATATTAACTACTTGGGGAGGATTTGTTGATAAAGATGGTATTCAAATAATCCAATAAATTGAAGCTGAAAACTACTCCGTAATATTTTTTGATTGCATAATAGTTGTTGTTCACTTTAAAAGTAAATCATATTTCTTTATTAAGATGATTTAAAATGTATTAATTTTTACTACCTTATCTAATTTTATTCCTTAAATAAACTAGGAATTTCTCTGACCGCAATAACTCATTTAACAATAACGGTTGAACCACAAGTATCTCGAGCAGAACACATAAAAGAGTAAAAGACTGATATGCTTTTATGTTGATAATAATATGTAAATGATAATTAGATCATTATCTTATTTTCGTATCCACATTTAAAACTCATTATTAAAAACGTCAATGGCAATAGAACATCGTGACACATATGACTCATCGAAAAGATGTTGAGACTACAACAATGTTGCAATCAATCTTGCAAATCTAGAAAATGACGAAATTTCAAAAATTGCCACCACTATAGCATTTATTGATCTTGTATGTAAAATATTCATTGTGAATCCTTTAAATATATAGAACTAATATAAATTTACATGTCATTTCATTTTCTAAACCCAATATGTTTAGATTAAGCGAAAAATCAACATTAACTTTGACAACAAAAACACTTAGTATTCGGGCTATCTGCAGAGACATATTATCAAGTAAACAAGTTATGAAACTAAAACAAGAGGTACTACTCATAAACATTCTACAAATATAATAAATATTAATATTTTGTTCATTACTTTCAAATGAGAATCTACGACACACATCTTACAACACATGAAACATGTAGGGAAAAAAACTACTATGCTAAATATCAACAGACGCTTGAAATTAAAAATAAAGAGTTCATAGTACAACTAATTAAGATCCCAATCATATGCACTACAAGGTAAATCTACAACTTTCAACACCATAATCTCATTGCATGACGTTGTCCTCTATGCTACCACAAGTAACTCAATTGCACATACCACACTATAGCGTTTTTGCAAAGTTTCATAAACATTTATTGTAGTTATAATTATAATCAATCACTTCCATATTATCTTGCATTCATATATTTTGAATTATTGGTTTAAATAAACAAATTCAACATTCAACTACTTATGCATAAACATCTCCTATATAATATTGCATTGATATATATACTTTGAAGTATTTATTTAAAAATAATCATTGAACATTATCTCATTCGCGCAATGCGCATAAACAACTAATTAGTTTAATAAATTACATTTATTTAATTGAAAAGACCACGGTACGCGCTAGTTTGATACAATTTACATATATTATCATTATTTTATATTTATTTAGTAATTTTAACAATGTAAAACATAAAACATATGGAGTATATATCTACTTGGTATCTCCATTCTAGCCGCATCACGACTCACGAGTGCATAGGTAATAACTGATGATGGTATAAATTTCATCTTTCATGCAATTGATATCTATAATCGAAAGGTATAAATTTCATCTTTCATGCAATTGATATCTATAATCAAAAGGTATAAATTATCTTTCATGCAATTGATATCTATAATCAAAAGTAATTTAAAAATAGTTAACTAAAAGTTTATTTTGCTTTTGGTTTACTTGTTGACGATATTAAAGAATTGGCATTCATGTTTGGTAAGGTTGAATTCAGTTTTGGTAAGTGATCTGCGAATCGCGCCGTCCACAATGTTGTTCGGGAGGCCTTTTCTTGCGAGGAGTGATTTGATACTCCTCTGTCTTTTCTTGTTGATTGTCTGATCTTGCTGATGATTTAATAAATTAAGTTTTTGTTCTCAAAAGGTTACACTTTTAATCCTTAAGTTATAGGTTAAATGTAAATTTAGTCCCTAATTATTGTCAAAGACCTTGTGGTCTAGTAGCATGCACCCGATTGCACCCCCACATGGGAGGGGGTGGGTTCGAGCTTTAGTGGATGTGATATTATGGGCTATGAATAGATACTACATTGTAATAGAGTCAATAGTACTAAAAAAAGTCCCTAATTATTGTGAGTTACAAATTAAGTACAATTTTTTCAATAATAATAAAATATACTTGTATCATTATTAGTCATTATATAACTAATAATACTTAAATTTATCAAAATATCTGACACAATCCGCTATCAAGTATCCATTAATACAATTTATTATTCATTAATTATTAAACACCACCAAAATTAGCTATAGGGGAATTGAAGCTTATATGTAAACATATACAAAATTAAAGGAGGTTAAAAGCCTGAAACCCACCAAAAAAAATGAAAACTTATGTTTGCAGGTAGGGGATTGGGGTGTTCTTTCAGTTAATCGAACCGTTTTAACTGAAATTTGTAAATCTTTAACCGTTAACCGAATCGAAATTTGTATTATCGAAATAACCGAATTAAAATTTTTTTGGTTAATCGGTTGGTTAACCAATTAACCGAACTTTTAAAAACTAAATTTAAAATCCTAAAAATAACACCTAAAATAATAAATTTAATTAAAATAAAATACATATCATAATAAATTCATAACAAAATATACAAAAAACAATACCGTAACAACACTATATAAACATATAAACACAAATTATTTTTATTTTTTTTTTTATATAAACACAAATTATAAACTCCAAAAATCCATAACTTCAAATCTTCAATCCATAATATATATAAATTCGGTTAACCGACCATTTCAAACCGAATTAACCGTTTGTTAACCGAATTTTTAAGATTCTTTTAACCATTAACTGAACCGAATTTTTTCGATTTGGTTACGATTAACCGAAATTTTTTTGATTCGGTCGGTTAACCGAAACTTTTTGTAGTTTGCACACCCTAGACTAGGGAAAAGAAAGAATCATCAATGTTGTGGATTTGAATCAAATTCCTTTCTTTTACAAAATGAAAAACAAATTGTCTAAGGAGCCGTCAAGTCACTATTATTTAACTCTTTCACAATTTTATTTATTTTAATTTTTAAAACAACTCTTTCACAATTTTTTATAGAGTCAAGATGCGGTGACCCTAGACAAAGAATTTAATCTTTTGCACCTAAAGGGAACAAATTACCCTATAACTTTTAAATCTCATTACCCATTCATAATCGATCTCATGAACAAGTACAAACAATTAAAAGACATGTCTCGTTTTAATTAAAAATATAAACTTTTAATTAGGCTATGAATTATACCAAATTATTAAAAGATATGTTCTGTTTTAACTAAAATTTTAAATTGATAATTAAATTTGGTTGCATATTTATCATTGGTATATATTTTGCATCACATACACTAATAACTAGCAATCACTAGTCAAGACCTTGTGATCTAGTGGTACCAAGTTGCATTCCTATATAAGAGGTTGTGGGTTTGAGTCTTAGTGAAGACGATATTGACTCTTTGTACTTTAATAGATTGAGAAAATAATTATGAATAAATACTACATTGTAACAGAGTCGGCACTACTCAAAATTTTTGTAATTAATAATGATATAATTATACCTCCAATGAATAAACAATATAAATATTCCCATGCATTAAACACCTATAAATAATTATTATTCGAGATGAGGATGACTCCAATGTCACTATTAACAATCAATGATTAAATATCTATAGTACACCGCGCAGGTATAAAACGTTTTGAGAGTATTGGAGTACGTGTACTAAGTGGCTTATCCGCAAGCAAATTAAATTATATTTCTTCCCAATAAATAATTCGATTACAAGACAAACAAACAATTTATTTTTTTTTTTTGAGAGGACAAGTTTTTAAATGTATCTTACGGTTTATTAATAAAAAATGGTAATTATTATATCAAATTTTTATTTGTCAATATTTAAACGTACGCTAGTGCAAATATAACAATTTTTTTACTTGATAAAAAAGATAGACTAATTTCACTTTTAATCGGTGAAACTTTAAGTCAAAACTTAATGTAATACCATCCAATAGCGAAACCACTATGTTATAGTAAATCAGAAGAAAACATAAAAATACAAATTCATCATGTTAATCGGTCGGTCAACCGTACCCTAAAAGATTGTACATATCAATTTTGAGGCCAGGTATATATGCTCATCATTCATCAAGTATTTTATTCGTTCCCTAGCTTCTACAAAAAAGAAAAAAAAATGGAGATAGGGGAGGGGGATTAATAAAAATAAAAATAAATAAGTGAGAAAAATTCTAAGGGGCATTTGGTTCACAGAATGTTAAATTACCCTAGAATGTTAGATTGTCCGGAATGTCAGATAATTAGAAATGTTAATTAGGTACGTTCTTATGTCTGGTTTAAAATTGAAGTAGGTAAATAAGAAAACGGAAATAAGAATACGAAGAAATAGCACACGATTTAGATGAAGAATATATTGAGTTTTGCAATTGAATTATTTGTGGGGAAGAAAACAATTTAATTTTCTTGCAGAGTAGTCACCCACTCACCAGCCATTCTAAATTAAAGTACATTTTAAAGTATCAAACCTACCCAACTCCCGAAAGCGAGTTATGCATTCGAAATCATTGATTGATAATAGTGACATTCAAGTCATCCTCACTCCCAATAATAATCCTCCTCTTACAGCGCATTCAAGTGAAGGAATGAATTTTTTTTTCAAAAAATATGATCAAATTATATTTTATATAAAATAGAATACCCAAGAAATAGAATATACTCCCTCCGTCCCATTTTACCTGTCTTACTTTCCTTTTTAATCCGTCCCAAAATTATGTCCACTTTCCTAAAATAAACACTATTAATTCTATGTTTTTCCCAAAGTACCCCTGGTGACATTCAAAACTAGCTGGCATACGGAGGGGCTACTTTTTTATTTTCTTGCAAAATGTGTACTTTTTTTTAGACTTTTCTACACCTTTACTTTTCCAAACCATTATCTCTTTCATCTCAAAAACTCTACAGACCCATTTCAACTTTCTCAAGCCTTCTCTTTTCTTCAAATGCAAATCTCTTTCTTCTCATCTCAAAATGGGTTTCAATGTTACAAAGCCGTCACCTACCTATGTTCTCGCTGGAATTTTAATACTCCCAAGATTGATGATCCTCGACGGCGTCGACACCCGCAAATTAATAGCAGCAATCCTTCAAATAGGCAAACATCACTATCTATGTTTTTTTATATGTTCTTATATATAGTTGAATACAACTCTGCTGATTTTAAGAAGTACTGTATTATGTTCATCTTTGTTTTTTTTTTCTTTTTTTTTTGGTATGATTACTGGGTCTATAGAGAAGAATATAAAACAAAGAAATTATAGAGTATTTGTTTTTTTTTTTTGAAAGAGAGTATTTGTTTAATAATGATGAAGAAATGTTTGCAAATGATGAAGAAATATACTGTCTAGCAAAGTACTCAACAGAGATGAAGAAAGAAGACAAACAGTAGCAAAGAATTGAAGTCAGAGAGTGCAAGGGTATACTTGTAAAGAGAGTCCATTTTGTTTTGCTTCCCTTAAAATCCGTGCCAAAAGCAAACCAGACACTCTTTTCGGGACAGAGGGAGTATATAAATTGTATTACAAACATTATTTGGTTTAAAAAAATAATAATCTTAGAAATTGTATTCAAATGATTGGTTTGTTTAAAGAATTGAAATAGAATAAGCCTATAAAAGACATAAAACCATCTGTTTAGAATGATATGTGTATAATAATAATAATAATAATAATAATAATAATAATAATAATAATAATAATAATAATAATAATAAAAATTAGGGAGTACGATATGCATAACACTCCTTGAAAGAAGCTTTAATAAGTTCCTATGTTATGTTTTCTCTCTCTCTTTGATTTTTTTTTTTTTTTGTGTGTGGACACTGAGTCGATTAGGGTGCGAGGACAATGCCCTGCGTGGGTATAGATCAGATGTAATTTTATACATGTATCATGTTTAAGGTTGTATATAAATATGATATTTATAATTTGAAGATGTCTCATTATCACAATTATTAATAAAAGAAAAGTTTCGTTTATGTGGATATGAGCACATTGTTGAACTAGATAAATCTTATTTTATTTATTTTCTACCATTATTATAAATTCTTGTTCTCATTAATTTTGACATTGAGTATTTCTCAATTGGTAAATGCATCCTAATTGTCTGTTTGATTGATGGAATAATTAATTGGAATTTAAGGCAAATCTTGGTCCTCAAGAAAAATGGTTTCCAGAGAGAGAATTTGGTTCCATCAAAAACCTTAACAAAGGAATTTTTGTTTTCTTAACAAGGAATGTTTTTTACTTCCCAACAAAGGAATGTTTTGACCAGCCGGAGAGGAGGATTTAATGATAGATTTTTTATTTATTTATTTATTTTTTATGTTGGAGGAGGGAAACCCCAAATCTAACATACAGAAGTATTAGGGCAAGGGGAGGGCCCCCGTAATATCATCATTCAGAATCTCTACGCCTCCACCCCATCCGTCTCCGGCATGGACAGGATTCGCATCAGTCGTTATATTGTGGACCATGTTTAAAAAATGACACTATTTCTTTAAGTAAAGAAGTAAGTCGTGCATTCTCCCGTCACGACATTCGAAAGGGTGGAAATAGAATTGAGAAGGTGGTGCGACTCAGTTGGAAACCATCAAGTAGCCACAGGTATACTATCAATGTTGATGGGAGTGTCAAAGCGAGTATTTGCAAAGCTGGCTACGGAGGGGTCATCAGGAATGCGAAAGGAGAGTGGTTGGAAGGGTTTATGGGCAAGACGGACTATGGGGATTCAGCAATTATTGAGGCTCGAGTTATTGTCAAAGGATTGGAATGGGCTTGGCAGAATAATATTCGTGATGTTGAATTGCAGACAGACGCCAACAAAGTGGTCCAATGGATTCATGAAGGGGATAATGGTAGAGGACCAATCAGACAGTATATTGACGAGGCGAGATGGTGGCTGACAAGAGATTGGAGGGTCACTCTCCGTGCGATTTACCGAGAGCAAAATTTGGTTGCTGACTGCCTTGCCTCAATGGGAGCACAATGTTTTGAAGATTGGAAGTCTTTTACCACCTGCCCCATTGGTAGCGAAGAGGAATACTTCAACGATATGGCGCATGCCACTTGTAATCGAAGAGTGAGGGAGAGTAGTTAAATATCTTCTTCCTTGGGGTAGCCCCCCTCCATTGTTGATCAAAAAAAAAAAAAAAAAGTAGTTGTCGTCACATCTTAACAGAGTCTTCTAAATAAAATTACAGTTTATTTCAAATGATATTGCCTCATAGTTATTTTTATATTATCAAATGAAATTGTAGTTGTGTTCAAAGAAAACTGTAATGTATATAAAATGAAGCTGAATAACAGTTTCACATATTTGAGTGTATAATGTCCAATGAAACTGTAGTTATATCGAAATGATATTGTAATTGTGTTGTAATTATTGAAACTATAGTGTATATAAAATGAAACTGAATAACAGTACAGTTTCATATATTTGAGTGTATATTGTCTAATGAAACTGTAGTCATGTCTAAATAATACTATAATTGTGTTGTAATGAAACTATAGTGTATATAAAATGCCAAAGACCTTGTGGTCTAGTGGTACCCGGTTTATACTCCCACATGGAAGGGAGTTCGAGTCTCAGTGGAGGAGAAAGTAGATATGAACACCGTTTTGATGTCTGGGCTACATGCATTAAAATTTGCGGGTCCCCATGCGACCTCGATTCCTGATCTTTATTCTCAAACTTCACCCTTGTAACCAGTTGAGCTGTCCTTACCGGCTCAAATCCTTAATATATATTTCGTCCCATATATGGTTGTGAAGATTGCAATCCATCTCGCCTGAAAACATATACATTCTGAACTTCTAGGGAATCTGGCCAGGCTGAGCACACAAACTCCAATGCTTCGCCCCCTTCTTTCTTCCATATATATGTCCACTAGCAAGCTAATCTATATGAAGCCTCACATCTTCACTAGTTTCATCTCTAGATTTGGGTATAGAAATTGAACCATCGAACATCGTAGCTAGCTTCAATTTTAATTTTTTCATTCTGCTGAAATTTACTCCTCTAAGTAATCCACTTCTCCCCTGAATGATCTTCAACCGTAATATTCATTGAAATTTGTCACATGATTGAAAAGTAAAAAATGGAAACATCCCACAGGAGCATTGTGCTTCCACAAGTTATCACTATAGTATTTCATGTGGCACAAGAACATATTTGTCGACAAGATTAATTTTACTTGAGGACATTAATTTTAATTAATTATAAATACTAAGTTATTTTTTTCCTTTAATAATGTATATTCTTTTAGCATTAGTAAAATAAATTTAATTATTTTACTAAAAAAATTCAGTTATATTTAACTAACAGAAACTGATCAAAAATCATCGGTTTCGATTATATCGGTTATGTAGATTGGTTGGTCAGTTATGAATTTAAGGTTAAAATTTCAGTTATTAACCTAAACTTGACCAAAATCGATCTATGCTCACCCCTAATCTATTCTGTGCTCCGTAGACATGTTCCACTCTGATCTGCCATCCTTTTTTCATCCACCTCCTACAATCATCAATAATATTTAATGATAGATGTTTGAAAAATGCTAATTACCCTTAATTTAGCCACTCACACACAAATCATTCATTTTAATTATCATGTGGCAAAATTTTGGGTATTAGTTTTTTTTTTTAAGTTTAATTCTATTAACATCTAGAATTGTGTCACGTCATGGTGTGGTGGTTTGAGTACTAGTTTATTGTATTCAATAGTACTTTTAATGTGGTTTCTAAATATATAAAGTTTACCTACTAATCTAAATTTAATATTATAAAAAAATTAAATTATAAATAAATTTAGTCAAATATTATTAACCAGATCAAATACATAAAATGGCATGGAGAAGTAAAAAACATGACTACATATTACATCCTAAATTATTTTACAATTTTTAGCACCCACGAATAATCATCAAGTGAGTATACATATGTACCAAAAATCAAGTGAATATGTGAATTATATTATACACTAGATATTACTAGGGTGTAGTTTGAATCTAACCAATTACTGTGTAAATTGAATTGGAACTAAAACTATATGGGGGATTCTAATTACCATTTGACCGAACCCATAAAATTCCAATTGCAATTCCAGTTTACAAATTATAAGAATCAGATAATTGGCATTAGGATGTGTTTGGAAAGCAGGAAAATGACTTCTGGAAAACGTTTTCTGAAAAATGAGTCATTTTCCAGAAAATAAGTTCACTTCTAGTGTTTGGATGTAATTTGAAAAACTGTCTTTGTGTTTGGTTCGTTTTTTGGAAAATGAGTATAATTATATAATTATATATATTTATTATTTTATTTAAAATATTAAATATTTATAATAATATTAAAAATAATATTTTTAAATAAATAAAAAAAAAAACCCACCCCTTTTCCGGCGGAAACCAGATCTGGTTTCCGCCGGACCAGAGCCTGGTTTCTCGTTCCGGGAAACCCTTCTCGCAGCGAGAAGGTTTCTCGCCGGACAAGAGCACTGGTTTCCGGCGAGAAACCATATCAGCTCTGGTTTCTCGCCTCGTTTCCGGCGGACGGAAACATGTGTTCTTCTTTGAAACGAAAGGCAGAAAATGACTTCCGCCCAATTTGGGCGGAAGTCATTTTCCGCCATTTTGAGGTCATTTTCCCCAGTCAACGGAAATTGATTTCCGTTGACTGGGTTTTCCATGTGCAACCAAACATGGGAAGCCCGGAAAATGATTTCCGGAAATCATTTTTCGGGTTTCCAAACACACCCTTAATGATACTCAAATCATCGGTCTAAAGTTAGCTTACTCTTGCAATCTGACTAGAAATCATTGCCTTTCCTGGTGTTGAAATGTGAAAATTTTGGTACCCATTGCACATGCATGATTTACCATATACACGAGGGGAATTAATTCAAATTTTGGTCCTTCACTACTGCATTTTCATATG
>CM008344.1:11281020-11296357 GCA_002525835.2 Ipomoea batatas
AAAAATTATATATTAGTGTTGCTATAAATAAATTAGTGTTTGGAAAATGAAATTAAAAAACAGAGCTTATTTAAGAACGTATAATTAAAATGATACTTTAAATGTTGTAATGAAACTAGTATGTTATAAATGCACGCAGCCGGAGGGCTGTAGTTGCGCCCATCAAATCATTGTGCACTAAATGCACGTAACCAGGAGGAGGGGTGTTATACTCCACCCAAGCCTCATTCCCCTTAGCTGCCAAAGAAGCAAAAATGTCCGCAAACATGTTTTGTTCGCGGTAAATATGTGCAAGTCTTTTGCAGGGAAAATTCTCCAAAAGTCTCTTGTAGCCTTTTGCATTCTTGCCTTCCTCTGCATCTTCTGTGTTAATGCTTTGGCCAAATCTTCACAATTGGTCTGGATTTCCAGATTCTCAATACCTTTGTTGTGGATCCATTTGAGTCCCATTTCCAGAGCTTTAGTCTCAACTTCTATCACATTAGAAGCAACAAACGAAAGGGTGCATCTCGCGATCCACATATCATGCTTGTCTCTAAAGATTGCACCTCCTCCTGGTTTTGTATTAACGCATCTAAAGCATCCATCAACATTGAGGATCAATTCAGTGCCCGACATCCCTCTCCATTTCAGTTGCTTTTCAATATATTTTTTGCTGGAACCTCCTGGTCTAAGAGAGTTCGCAAAAGTATTTCTCGCTTCCATTTCTTGTTGTCTGATCCATTCAATTCTTTGGTACAAACCCCATTCCTTTCCCCTGAAGGCAACTTCATTACACCATTTCCACAAACACCATAAAACATGGCGAAAGTTATGGCTCAGTTTCTGTTAGTTATGTACTTTACTTTATCGCGAATATTGGTGGAGAGCCATATATCCAAGCTCTGAGCATTAAATTTATTCCTCTTCCAAATTTCCTCAACTGCATGACACTTTGTAAATATGTGGTCCATATCCTCATGTCCCTTATGGCAAGTCTTACAAGTGTCATCAGTATCCGGGCCTCTTCTGCATCTTTCCACATTGGTCATGATTTTACCATATTTCACAAGCTAAAGGAATGCATTGACTCTGCTTGGTATTTTTAACTTCCAGATTTTTCAATCTCTATCAGCATTGTTATGCTCTTCCATCTTTGCCTTATACGCTGAATTAACAAAGAACTCCTCATCTGCTTCCCTGACTCATTTGAGTTCCATTTGATGTGGTGTTGCTCGGGGATATGTTGCTACTGCTCCTCTTTAAAATAAGCTTTCACCTCCTAACAATCCCTTTCCACACATTGGAACAGTCATGTCCTTTATTCTATTATGCTACCGGGTCTTCGTGATTGTTATATTTACAGTTGACTATTTTGGCCCAGAGAGTTCTTTTCCTTTTGCAATCTCCAGCCGAGCTTTGCCATAAATTCCATGTTCATTTCTCTCATGCGTCGTATTCCTGAACCACCTTTGTCAGTGAGTTTGGTGATCGTGTTCCAATTGATCAAGTGAATGTGATTACCACCTTGCCCCCCATTCTGTATAAAGTTTCTCAGTTTGCACTTGATGTCCTCGCAAACTCCTGTGGGCAACCAAGTGGATTGCATGCTGTAGTAAGGGATTATGCTAAGGGCACTTTGAGCCAGAGTTATTCTCCCTGCGAGGGAGAGCATTTTCGCCTTCCATCCTTCCAGCCGATCATTTATCCGATCCAAGACATGGTTGAAGTGATATTTAGAGACCCTTCCGTGTAAGGTGGATACTCCAAGTATGTTCCAAGATCTTTTGTCTGGCTTATGCCGATCTTCTTCGAGATTTTACTGGCTTCCTCCTTATCAACATTCTTGGAGAAAAGAATTTGGGACTTTTGGAGGTTCACTTTCTGCCCCGAGGCTTTACAGAACTGGTGTAAGATTTTTTGAATAATCTTCATCTACTCTTGGTTGGTTTCTGCAAATAAAACCAAGTCATCAGCAAAAAATAAGTGTGTAATAATAGACTCATACCTTGAAGTTTGAATTCCTTTCCAGTTGCCTTTCGCCACATCTTCCTTTATTATATGGCTTAGCTGTTTCATACATGGAACAAAGATATAGTGGGATATAGAGTTGCCTTGTCCAATCCCCTACTCCGGTTTGATTCAACCCACTTGTTCCCCATTCTAAAGGATTGTGAGTCTCGTGGTCTGGTTGCATTGCATGATTAGATGAACCCATTCCTCCTTGAACCCCACTTCTCGGAGCGTATCTTTAATGAAGTGCCATGAGATTCTATCATAAGCTTTTTCGAGATCGATCTTGATTGCCATATACCTTTTTTTTTTTTTCTAGTTTTCTTCCTCATTGAATGAATGATTTCTTGATAGGCCACAATGTTGTTGGTGATTTGTCTTCTCGGCACAAAGTTGCTTTGTTCTGGGGCAATAACCTCCCTAAGAACCTCCTTGACTCTGTTGAGGATGACCTTGGTAATCACTTTAAGAAACATTGCAGGTGCTAATGGGACAAAATTGGGTAACGTATTCCGGGTTTTTTTTTTTTTTTTTTATCTTAGGGATGAGTGCAATCAGGGCATCGTTAAGTCTTTCTGGCATGATGCTATCTTTTAAGAAATCTTTTGTTTGTTTTGTGAGGTGATTTCCCACCACCGTCCAAGCTTTCTGGAAGAAGCCAACATGAAAATCGTCGGGCGTCGGTGCTTTGTAAGGCTCCATATCAAATATGGCTTTTTTAACTTCCTCTTCAGTGCAATCCCTGTAAATGTAACTCTACTCTTCTTCTGTTGGTATAGGGAACTGGTTACTCGGGCAATCAATTTGAAGCTCCTTAAGGTCTTGCTTGAATAAAGTAACATAGTAGTCTCTAATCAATTTTTTCTGTTGTCTTTCATTAGTAATGACTTCCCTGTTGTTCGATAAGAGATTAATGCATTTGTTCGAGCCCTTTTAATTTTGGTCGCTGTGTGTTAGAACTTTGTATTCCGGTCGCCCCACAATATCCATTGTTCCTTGGATCTTTGGAACCAGTAGAGTTCTTCCTCATAGAGCACATCATCAAATTCTTTCTTCAATTTTGCTTCTAATTTGATGAGGCCTTTGCTTCTCCTATTAGCAAGAGCTCTTTTAATACCTTCAAGGCGAGCTTCAATTCTTTTTTTTCCTTTTGTTAGTAGTTTCAAGTTCAACTTTGCTCCAGTTGACCAGTGTCGATGTTGTCCTGCTTAAGTTCTTGTTAATGTTGTCCTTATCATTCTAGTTTGCAGCCACCTTGTGTTAAGATTTCTTGTGGATGGTCCAGGAAGCATTGAACATAAACCAATCATTTCCATGTTTTCTTATGGGATTTTCGAGTCTGATGCATAGGGGTAAATGACCAGAATGGGTTGAAACAACATGTTGCACATGAGTTTCGGGGAAGCAATCAATCCACTCTAGTGAACAAACTGCTCTATCAAGTCTAGCACCCCTAAAGTGCTACAAACTGCTGCCTCTAGTCCATGTAAATTTGGGGCAAGATAATCCTATGTCCACCATTCCTTCTCTATATAGCCAAGCCTTGAATCTGGTGCATTTATTAGCCACAAAGGTATCCGGATTGCTGACCTCTTTTTCACATTTCACTAAATTGAAGTCACCAATTACCATCCAAGGTCCCTCAATGCTTCCTTGATCTCTTTCGAAATCTCCCAAAGTTTGTTTATGGGTTGCAATGAGGGGTTGCCGTAGACGCAAGCCAGAGTCCACTTTCTGTTGCTTTCATCAATGATTTCCACCAACGCAAACTTGTGGTGGGTTAAGCGAATGTCCATTGTCCAAAGTTCTTTCTACATAAGCCAGATGCCACCACTGAATCCGAGAGCTTCAATGCGCAGCCAGTGGTCGAATGCTAGCTTCCTGCAAACTTTGTCTACATGACTGCCTGAAATTTTTTGTTCAAAGAGGCACATAAGCCTTGGTTTATATGTAGCAATAATGCGATTGGCAGATTTAAGGAAGGACTTAGATGCTGCCCCTTGGCAATTCCAACTAATAATCGCCATAAGGAAACAAAAAATAAGCAAAAACACCAAAGATACAACACACGAAACAAAAAGGAAAAACAAGCGCAACCCAAAAAGCTCAAACATCCATCGCATCCTCCTGGGAGGAATCGATGGGGTTACCATTGCTTGCAGATGGGAGGTCCTTGTCCATGGTGACTTGTAGCACGTCGGATGGGTTATGATTGTAGCATATTTTGACAAACAAATACCCGAAAGCCGGAGTATTTGGGGTTATCGATCCACAAAGAAGCATGGCGTATCAAACACTAGTTACTAATGAATTCGTGAGAAGCCATTCCTAACGAAAACAATGGATAATTGACTACAAAAGCATAAGTAATTAAAAAGAACAAGCAAGCAAGTTGAGGAATACAAGAGAATAAGAGTGCGAGTTTTGGGGGTGAAGTGTTTAATCACCTAGTGCCAACCTAAAGTCAAATATTTAATTTGAGTTCAAACAAGTATGAAGATACATACAAGTGGAAAATTATTCTATAATTTCAACAAAACAAGAACAAGCATATTAAAATCCCTTAACCAAATGCTCTCTTCCAAAAAAAATAATAGTCTAAGTGCAATTGTGGGTGCCCTAATTTATATCCTGAACTCCCATCAAGACATACGTTTAGCAATGAAACAAGTAATTTAGGCCTTCAATTATAAGCATCAACATGATAGAACACAATTGCAACACAAGATATAAAATCCAAATATAAATTTCATTAAGGAAATTAAGAACAAGGCAAATAGGTTCATAAACACTTTTATACCCAAAAATCTCAAAGCAAAGCTTAGCCAACCATGGATAACATAGTTTCAACAACAATAATATCAAGGAAGATACAATAAAACTTAAAGTAAAGAAGAGAGGAAGAGATTCTCCCAAATGTGTTTTCCAAGCTCTTCTGATCTCTTCTCTCTTGTTGGTAGCTTTTGATGCTCCAAACTTTGTTTTAAATCTTTTGCAATGGTTCTTCTTCTTCCAAGGTGTGGGGATTCCTCTATCTTCCTTTGGAGTGTGAAGAATCACCCATCTTCACTCCATTTGTCTTCCAAAACCGCAGCCCCAAACTTAGGGTTTGAAGGGAAATGATGTTATATATAGTTGGGGTGGAGAGTGAGGGCAAAATAGAGAATTCCGAGCATTAAAAATTGCAGATCTGGGGCTTCTCGACGTGTCAAGGCCTTGGCTCGACACGTTGAGCCATTACAGAGCATAAAATATGGTATTCTGCCTATTCTCGACACTATATAATAATTCTCGACGTGTCCAAAATCCTCATGCGACACTGGTCCAAGTTGTAGGCTGATTTTGAACATTTTCCCATCCCATCTACACTTTGTTGTCTTCATAAGAGTTGTAGCCCTTGAAGTCTTCTTTCCAATGGCGCAAGAATCACTTGTATCATACATTTCTAGACTTAGATGTGATCAAAATACTAAGACGTTGTCATATTTAGCGGGAATTACAACTCTTTGGTCTTTTGACCATTTTCCCTTTTGATCTACACTTTGTTGTCTTCATAAGAGGGCCTTTTAAGTTTCAGAGTTGTTTTGGTCGAACATTTTAGTCCGAGCCCTTCCTCGCCTAATTGACGTCAAGGCACAGACCAGGGGGGCTATTTGATGGAAAATATTTTCCGGGTATACCTACCTGCATGTATTGTACATTTACACGGTATCAGGTCTAGTCACCGAGAAAAATCATTCTCGACCTTGAGACTACCTGACCCGACCTAAATGTAGAGATCGAGCAGGTGCTTTGTCAATATTAGACTTTGTTCCGCCTTAGGATTGACCCCACCTTATTAGGTTGTGAAGTTCGTCTAGAGCTTGGTTACTTAAGGATTAATACTCATATTCCTAACTTTGCACTGGTCATGATACTTAGTGGATGGTCAGGAATATTGCACCACATGGGCATTATGGCATTGTTCCAGAGCTAGCCGATTGCATGCGCAACACATGTCAAGCATGTTGAGAGCCTGTCATGTATCTCCTTCTCCCTATAAATACCACATTTAATGCGAGGAAGAGAGACTTTTGGCATCTTCACCTACCACACCTTAACTCAGAATTCTCTAACTTCACGTCGTTTGCCAAGCTTAGGACTTAAACCAACAAACATACTATAAAAGGACTTGAATACGATTCGACCCCTCGATTTGTATGTATTTGGGGATATCCCTGCGTACTTACAGTATTAGTTATAAATTTTTTAAATTATTTTGAATTATTTTTTTTATAATAGGTGGCACTTTTTGTTTTTGTTTTTATGAAATTATTGTGTACTAAAAATATGATGAACTTTAATTTTAGGAATTATATTAAATTATTTTTTATTTTTTTTAATTTAAAAAATAGATACGTTGTTGGTTTTTCTTAAAAACTAACGTTGTATATATTTTTTATAATTTTTTTAAAATAGAAACGATGACCTTAATTTTAAAAAAAATAAACTAATGCCGTCGATTTTTTTCAAAAACCTGACGTCATTTCTTTATTTAAAAAATGGCATAGGGCGTCGTATCATTTATTTACTACGCCATTCAAAATTACTACGATAACTAACGTATGTAAAAAATAACCGACGTTAAAAAGGATTTTTGTAGTAGTGAATTAGATAATATAATTAAATATAATTATCTTGAAATATAAAAATTCAATATAAAGTTGTCAATTTTTATATTACAATATATAAAGGTTTAAATTTTTATTTATCAATAAGTCTATAAAATATTTAATTAATTTAGGGTGTGTTTGATTCGCACATGATAATCGGAATCGGAATAGTAATCAAATACTTGGTAATGACAATGGATTTTGGTGAAAGTATTTTGCATGTTTGGTAGTATAGTGGAATTTGAATGATTACCAATATTGTTGTTTGGTTATGTATGATCTTATAATGGGAATAAAGGTTTTAAATTTACAAGAACAAAAAATCAAGAATTCAAGACAATTTATTCTAATATAAAGACATCCAAAGCACCAATATGAACAAAAAAAAAACATCTAAAAGTTCTAATTACCCATTGAGAGGGGAATAATGGAATAAAACTCTTATTTTATTAGGTAATGAGTTTTCTAATTAAAGGTTAATCAAATCTCATAGCAGTTTTCTAGAAACTTGTCAATCAAACAATAACAATGATTTTGATTCTTATTCATGATAACTAAACCCATGAACTAAACACACTCTTAGTATTATTGGATTGAGCTATTTTTCAATTTTGATAGAATTTAATTTATTAGTTTCTGCTGTAGAATTGCCCATAAGGACTGTAGATTTTCCATTAAATATCAAGTGAAAACTGTTAGGATCACATATCAATGCTGAATCCAGCCAAAAGCAATCAAATCCATAGATAAAAAGGAAAATTCCTTATCTAATAATCATGAAAGAATAAGAAATTTCCTTGGCCGCCTAAATGGATAATCTAAAGTCTAGTCTATATTAACCTCTAGTGTATTACTTTTTTAAGAAATGCAGTATTTAATTGAGCCAATATCCTAAAAAGTAAAAACCCTATCCTATTACTTAGGAGTGATCTCCATGACTCCATATAAAACAAGATAGATATATTTAATTCATATATGATATACTATAGAAAGTAGTTATGTAATAATGAATGTTTGTGTAAATATAATAATAAATAAATAAATCATGATCTTACGAAATAAACAGAAACTACATTGTAACAGAGTCACTAGTATTAAAAAAATCATGACCATTTATTTTATTTATATAAAAAAATATGAATTATTCTTATGATCCACAGAAAAATAAAAATTTGTGTTATAATAGAAAAAGAAAACAACAATTTTGGTCCCTAAATTATTTCACTTTTAGAAATTTACTCCCTATTAATTGATTTGAGCAAATTCAGTCCTTTAGTTGTTGATAATGTTGCACTTTAGTCCCTGTTGTTATATAATTATCAAATCCCATTAGCAAACTCTTTTTTATTATGTTCATATCATTTAAAATCAATATCAGTTGTTAAAAGTTGCAATCTCTCCATAGGAATATTATTTTTTATAATGAACATTAATTCTAAATAATAAAAATAACCACATATGTTTATTGAGTTTGACAATTATATAACACTAAGGACTAAATGTACAACATTTTGAACAATTTAGAGGTTAAACTTGTTTAATTAATTTACAGGAACCAAAATTTTAAAGTAAAACACTTCAGGGATTAGCAGTGCTATTTTGCCTAATAAAAATAGAAGTGATGTTGATTATTTGTCTACCATTTCAACACTAAGGCATCTTGAAAGTGAAAATTGTATTCTATGAATATGATAGTTATAGTGTTATAATTTGGTGTTCTAGTTTAGGTGCCGTTGACTTCATGAATCCATCATTATAGCATCGTTAGGTCATTGTTGACTTTTACTACTATAACATTGTACTTATTAAATGGTGTATTTTACAATTATAATGTTTTTTTAAAGATAACAATTATAATGTTTTATTTTTATTAGAATTGATTTTTTTTTT
Organism: Ipomoea batatas; assembly: GCA_002525835.2. Taxonomy (NCBI): domain Eukaryota; kingdom Viridiplantae; phylum Streptophyta; class Magnoliopsida; order Solanales; family Convolvulaceae; genus Ipomoea; species Ipomoea batatas. The sequence goes on from CM008344.1 coordinate 11,289,555, forward strand.
TGAAAAATAAAGGATAGAATAATATTAAGCATCAAAAATCAAATGTTGTATACAAGTAGGAGAAGAGAAAAACCTGGCCAACTACGAGGACTAGACTGTGAACACACTGCCCTGATACTCGGTTACAATGTAGTTGTAACTTCCTCAACATAAAGCACAAAGAGTCAACAGATGCCTCCACTGAGGCTTGAACCCACTCCCTTCCACTTGAGAGTGTACACCGGGTGCCGCTGGACCACAAGGTCTTTAGCTCAAAGTGTCGCTTTAACCATATGCATTCTCTAATAATACATCCAGCATAAGAGTAGCTTATAGGAGTAGTATCAAGCATTAAACAGACCATTTGACAATCAGAATGAACCACTATCTCCCGTCACCCCGCTACATAGCCCAAGAGAGAGCCTCTTTAATAGCCATTGCCTCAGCAAGATGCGGATCCGCTAAACATCGAACCCTTCCATTACACGCAGCCAAAAAGTCACCACTCCCCGTACGCGTAATAGCCGAAATAAAGCCCTTATCATTACCTAGGAAGACAACAGCATCCACATTTATTCGAATATATATAGCAGTGTTCGGACTATGGGAAGAAGAATTTGTTGCCGCTGCATGAGAAGAAACATTAGGAAGAGGAGTTTGCAGTTCAATCCACTCATCAAGGAGAAATGTAGCTGAATGTAATACCTGATCATTCCCACGCCATGGTTTTTGTTCAAAAATTAAACAATTTCTATGTTTCCAGATAGTCCAACACATTGCTGCACATTTCAGCTTAGCAAGCACATCCACTCCAGACAAAATAGAGGAGAGCCAACTCTTAAAAGAATCACCATCTCTAGGAAAAGGAATCACAAAAGAGCCATTCCAAAGGACTTTAATTTATTAGAATTGATTAAATAAAGACAATGCACATCTTTAAACTTGCATATATTATGCACTTCTAATTAAACAAAATGTTCTTTTACTACATTTATATGCATTTTTACTCACAAAAAGTATTCTTTTATAGCTTGTAAGTCAATGATATTTTTGTGACTCTCACAAATAAGAGGTCACATATTTGAACTCCAGTGGAATAATATGTATGGACAGATACAACATTGTAATAGAGTCAATGGTACTAGAAAAAGTACTCTTTTATATTTATACATTACTCATTCAAGAGATTTAACATTGTCATTAATATGTTATGATGCACTATTTTGTATCAGTTGTGATTTTCTATATATATACATATATATTATGCACTTTTAAGTTTTAATTACATAATGTGAACTTGTACAAATATATTTTTTTAATATTATTACAATAACGTTATCAAACTACAATGTACCTTTTGCATTTTATTATACTTAATGGTGCACATTTCTTCATTATTTATAAATATCTCTTTTATTTTATGATTTTGCCTCTCAGATTAATGTCATTCTGTAAATTATTCTTATTTACAATTATATAGCTATTTTTTTGAACATCTAACATACTAACACCATTGGTTGAATGTGATGGACATGTGAGATAATACCTTGAAATGTATAATAGTATGAAAATTTTACAAGTTAAGGAGATTTCAAATACTTTAAATTCCAGCTTTAAAGAATAATTTAAATTAAAAATAAATTAATTATAGTTCAAATGGAAATGGAATAAATTAAAGTTAACAATGAAAAGTGAAAATATAGGTAGACTAAATTATGCCTAGCCTCTATGTCTAGGGTATAAAAACAAAGCCTAGCTAGAGAAGTGTGCAATAATGGAGGTTGGTCCAATAGTTACGTTCTATGCATCTGTGTGGATAATAGTCCAAAAATGATGTTGTTTCACACAATTTTTTTACGCGATTCATTGCAATACACATTTTTATAACTCATAATGTACATTATTTTAACACATTAAGTACGTTATTCTAACACAATGTACATTATCTTGTCCCAGAAGTTTCATTATTCTAACTCATAATGTATATTATTCTAATACATAATAATGTACATTATTTTAACACATAATGTAGATTATTTTAATTACTTCAAAATTTTCATTATTTTAATGCATAATGTACATTATTCTAACTCATAAAATTCAACGTCGTTTTGGATCGTGGTCCATACAGTTGTGTGGACCACGGTCTATACAATAATTTGCCAAGTTTGTCCTATTAGACTAGCTCAAGTGATAACTTAGAGTCATCATTCTAGTAGTAGAGTGGTGATTAGATTGAACTCCTCAAAATTAAAGTATGTGCTCCATCTCAACTAAAAGTCTAATATTTATGCTCACACGTCCCCTGGCGGTGGATTCCAACCAAGTGCTCCATCTCAACTAAAAGCCTAAGCTGATAGTTGGACTGCACATACTATATTTATGCTCACACTCAAGTTGATAGAAGTGTAGAGACTATAGAATAATGAATTCTACCAGCTAACGATAGAGACTGAGGGGAAAATATGAATGTGAATCTCTAATGTATCAAAAATAAATAATGGAGGTTTTGAAAGGGCGGCATATGGCTTATGGCTACTTTATGAGACTGTAACCACGTTGTGGTCAGTGAAAATGGACCACCACCACTTTCTCCATAGCTTTTTTCCTCTTGGGGAAAAAGCTTTCTCTCTGCTCCTGTATTGCCCATCACCCAAACAGCAAACACAATACACATTCCCATCTTCCTCCAACTTGTCATCGTCCTTCTTGCTTTACGACTCTTGTAACGTGGTGCGAGATCCTTTTTAGGATTTGTGTTGGGGTTTTAAATGACTTTTACATCCTTGCTGGTTTGTGTGAAGATAAGAGCATCTCCAATCCTAAATTTTATGAGATTTTTTGTAGGGTTAAATGTGATGTGGAAGAAAGAGAAAGTGGAGAGAAGATAAAAATTTCTTGCAGGATAAGTGATTTTTATCTGAACAGTGCGGCTCCATCAAAGGAAAAAAAAAAATTGTTGGTGCACGTTAAGCATACTAGCAACGCTCAATGGGCGTGTAGTTTAGCACAATTTTTTTTCACGCGACCCACTGCAATATACATTTGTATAATTCATAATGTACGTTATTCTAAAGTATAATGTACATGATTCTAACTCAAAAAATACATTATCTTACTCCAGGAGTTTCATTATTCTAAACACATAATGTACATTATTCTGACACATAAAGTACATGAAAAGGTAGCTGAAAGCTTAAAAGTAGCTGAAAATTGAAATGCTATAAGCTCGAAGCTCAAATCTGAAGAGCTGTTAAGATAGCTGTTACGCTTAAAAGTGTTTGGTAAAATTAACTTTTTGATAAGCTGATAAATGTAAAAAGACTAAAAAGAATATATTCATACAATTTAAATATTTTTAAATTTAAATAGGTTTGTTTATATATTAAAATATAAAATAGTGAAATCAATATATTTTAATAAAATATAAAGTAAGAAGATATATATGAAAACATATAAAGTAAAACAAAATGTTTATAATTCATAAGATTAGTTCATACAAAAATCAATGTTCAAACACAAATGTCAAATTGAAATTACAACCAAACATATTGAAGAGAAAAAGTCAAAAAGGTTTAGCCAAAAAAGTTTTAATTGGGAAGGGTAAATAATATCATTTCTTTAAAATAATAAGGTTAAAGATGTAAAAAAATTAAAAAGCTACTAGCTTATTTTTGAAAAGCTACCCCAAGTAGCGTTTCAAAATAAGCTCTTATTTTAAGCTACTGACTTATTTTGAGAACATTACCAAACAGAGCTTATAGCTTATTAGTATAGTAGCTTAAAATAAGCTATAAGCTCCTAAATAAGCTCTGCCAAACAGAGCCTAGGTAGCGTTAAAAAATAAGCTCTTATTTTAAGCTACTAGCTTATTTTAGGAACATTACCAAACAGAGCTAGCTTATTAGTAGCTTAAAATAAGCTATAAGCTCCTAAATAAGTTCTGCCAAATAGAGCCATAATATATATTATTCTAACTCATAATGTACATTATTCTAACTCATAAAATTTAACGATGTTATTTAGACCGTGGTCCACACCTTTGTTATAATTTGACGTTTTAAACACGTTACTTTGTACTTTGACTGTGGCTAAACCCATATTTGCATAATCTGGCTTTAGTTATTTCGTTATTTTTTTTGTTTCAAAAAAAAATCTAATAAATCTACCAATGATCTATTAATCTTTTGTAATTCTCTAAAATAAATATATTTTTATAACAAATAATTAAATTGTCCTATTTGGAAATGCTTTTAGTATGAATTGGTCCCTAACTTCACGTCAAAGAGCATCACTTTTCAACTTGACAAAACTTTTACCAATATAATAAAGCTAGGATTTATGATTCTACATTTTGCATTTTTGAAAATCAAGAAATATAAAAGTGACATTGTGAGCGAAGACTCAGGCTTGTGATTTAAAAGGAATCAAGCTAATCATTTTATACGGCGTAATTGTTTTGATGCATTTGTATTTGTTAGTCTTACATGTCATTTGGTTGGGAGGAGGGAATTAGGGAGAAAAATAATTGTAATTCGGTGGAATTGCAATTCAATGAATAAAGTAGGAATTGAAATTACAGTGTTTGGTATGCAGGATTAGGAATAAGAAGATAGGGAATTGAAAGGTAAGAAGCGAAAAAATGACTAAAATACCCTTATGTTGTTGTAGTAGTAAATGACTAAAATACCCTTATGTTGTTGTAGTAGTAGTAGTAGTAGTCGTAATAGTAGTAGTTCTTTAAAATAATAATAATAATAATAATAATAATAATAATAATAATAATAATTCTTTCAAATTCAAATAACAATAATAATAATTCTTTCAAAATATTAATAATAATAATAATAATTCTTTCAAATTTATTTAAAAAAAAAAAAAAGAAAACAAGAAGAAGATAAGGGGTATGGGAGGGGGGCAAAATTATCTTTACACCAACAAATAAATTAGGATTTATAAATTTTGTGCAAAAAATTGAAAAATAAAAATTGAGTCCCTCTCAAAGAAACTAACAAGTAAATGGAATAAATTAGAAGCCACATCAATTAAATTTTCAAGAAAAAATATTTTTAAGGAATATGTTTATTGTGAATAACTTTACAAAAAAAAATTAATTAACGTGTTTAGTGTCATCCTGATAACATAACAATTAGATTATCTAAAAAATTAATTAACATGTTTGGTTCATTTAAACTTTCTCAAGAAAATTTTTATAATCTCTAATATATCTTTACTATATACAAATATTAGAAGAAAAAAACATAACAACTAATAGAGAGTTTAATAAATTACTTGTAAATTAATAAACTATATGCCAAAAATTAACAGAGTATTGTGTGTGTGTGTGTGTATACAATGTATACAATTCAAATACAGATGATGTGCTCATGTGCAGTTGTACGGTGAGAGAAGAGTCATTGATCTTGTTAAAATCAATGTCCATGATTAACAATTATTAAAAAAATGCTATGACAATTCGGTATTCGGTAATTTTCTGTATTGGTATTGTAAACGCGAAAAATATGAGTTGTATATATTCAAAATTCAAAGTGTCGGTTACAATGAAGTAGTATGTATCAAACGAAAAAGGGGTACAATCTCTGTATAGAAGTCCTCTCATTCTCTACTAGAAGTATGCCGATTGAAAGTATGCCTAGTTCAGAGTATGCTGAACTGAAAGTATGTCAATTGGAAGTGTACTGAACTCGGAGTATGCCGAATTGGAAGTGTTCCTTGTTGAAGGGCTTCCGGAATTGTTCTTCAATAAAGGACTTATATGTAGCTTGATCTTCAAAGAAGGGCTTCCGGTATTCAAACGGTGTGTTCCTCAGCGCAAATATACTACATACATGCGTGTTCCAGACGATATTTTGGCGATATTTCGGCAGAGTTTCAGTATGCAGATCTTCAGAGATCCCTTTCCTTGAATATGAAACCACTATTTATAGTGGTAGGTGTGTAGAGAAAATCTAACAACACTATCCATTTGGATAATTCCTATATTTAATTTAATTATTTGAATTAAATATAAGGAATGTATCGGGACAATATCACGTCCAGGTTCATGATTTTATATTTTCGAACTAATTTATAACATCCACAATTTCTCAAAGTTATATCATCCAAATATAATTCTTGATAGGTCAAACCAAGTCAAAACCCGTCAATTTAAGCGGTCCAAATTTCGGTCCAACTCAATTAAATATTCCACCAACTTGGGCCGAACAATCCCAAATCCAATTACATTTAATTAAGTAATTAAACCAATCAATTATTTATTAGACCATTAAATCATTTCAATTAAATAAATATTAGTCTATTTCCAAAAAAAAAAAAAAGTCTAACTAGCTCAATTAAAGTAATTAATTTAATAAATAATTATCCACTACGGTCCAACAACACCGTGCCAATTTTCAATGCTAACGCCTAACAGGTATGACTTATCTTTGAAAGTGAAAAAATACGTATTTAGGGAAATAAGCTCCTCTAATACTAGAGTCTAGAATCTACCCTAATGATTACTCAACTCTTATCTTCTTTACAACAAAAGTATATGAATTGACTATTGAGCAAACATTTAACCAAAAAATCGGAAGAAAAAAAAAAAAAAAGAAGAAGCTCAAGACTGAAAGAAAATAAAAACACACTTTAGAGTAATAGGACAGTTGTAACTTGAATTGCGTAAAATGAACTCAAACTAACCCGTTTTCAAAAAAAAAAAAAACTCAAACTAACCCGGTCCTTTATTTATAAGAAAATATTGGTATGTCATTCAACTTCAAATTAGCCATTTTTAGCTTTAAAATCAACAAACAAAACATAAG
>CM008344.1:11319243-11333700 GCA_002525835.2 Ipomoea batatas
GAACCACTTAAAAATCTCTCTCTCGCATTTACTTTATGCCTTTTATCTCTCGCTATCTAACTCTCGAACTGCACTGCATATAATCGCACTTCTCGAACAAACTTAAACTCGTGCTAATTAAAAAGGGGATAATATTTTCCGCTGCGCATAAAACTTTGTCTTCATCCCGTGAGGTATCGGACCTAAACATCCTAAGTCCAATACACACGAGAGGTCGAAAAGATTTGCAAAATCTTATACAAGTCTATTCACCCCCCTTCTAGACTTGTACCCCATCCCCTTGGGACCAACAAGTTTCAATCCGTGCTCCGGGTGCACGGAGACGGAAATTGCTATGTTAATCAGTAGCAACGAATTCACTTTTATAGCAGTGGTTATATCACAACATTATATTTTTTTTTCACATTATCAGCCTAATTTCTCCAACATAAACAATTTCACAAACATCCAGAATTGGTAAATATATCAAACTAGTGCTCACCAAGCCATAATTTCACAAACTATGAACAATTATAGAATTAGGTATATAAAGTGAGGGAGTGTATGCCTGCCTTGAGGGTCTGAACAAAATAGTCGAAATTGGAGACAGAGAAGCAGACATGGTGACTTCGGGGAAGATTGCCGGCTGACATGGCACCACACTCTGGGGGCTTGGTGGAGGAGGGGTCTCTCTCGATGATGTGAAGGTACAAAGAACCCAATTTCAACCATATTACATCGTACGGACGTTTCGGAGCTACCACTTGCTCAAATCCGAATACCTGCGGAAACAAACGACCCATATCCATCAAAGACTATAACCAAATTAAGAAGAACAAAACAAAAAACACCCAGAAAACACACTTCAGTGTAGAATTGAGCGAGACGCTCTTCAGTGTCGGAATACACACAGTAGTATAGTAAAGAAGGTAAAACGTATGTTGTATTGATGAATGGAAAACTGAAGCTTACAATATGAAGTCTATACAGTGCTGCAGTGTATATATATAGAGAGGAAGGAGAAGGAGAGATGGATTAACAGACTGATGGATTAACAGACTCTAACCATATGGACTAACAGATTACCAGACTCTAACCATATGGATTAACAGACTCTAATGACTAATGCCCTTCACCACCTTCTTCCTCCAACATTCAGTGTAGAGCAAAACAAAAAACACCCAGAAAACACACTTCAGTGTAGAATTGAGCGAGACGCTTGACATCAGGCGATTCGCGAGAAACATGGTTGAGGCGAGCTCCCACTGCTGCTGCCATTTTCGGCTGATGGTGCTGCAAATTTCCCTATTTAGAGCAACTTTAGTGGAGTTTTTGCCTTTTTAATTTGGTGGCCTGGACAAGAGAAGGGAGGAGTGAGAAAAATTGGGATTGTCTACTTAAAATAAAATTGGGTATGGTTTCAAAAAAAAAAAAAATTGGGTGTGGTTGAAGTATACCTCTTTTTCTTTTTTTTTTGGTGTAACCAGGATCTCCACAGTCGGACACAATGGCTAACCCCTTGCTGAATTGTATACCTCTGTTGGAGTGTAAGATGTTCCGACCAGAAGGTCACGTTTATCATGCAATTCTTTGTATTTAATTAAAATGCACAGCCACAAAGAACGAACTCAACTAGTTAATAAATAGTTAAATTTGTGATTACATATATACAAAAACCATTCTCTTTCTGGGTTAGAGAACAGTCTTTTTAATTAGGAAATTGGAGGTAGATTTTTCTCCAAGGAGGGACTAAGGGTGTGTTTAGAAGTATGGAATGGAGCAAAATCCAGAAAATGCAAGGAGGAGAAGCGGTACGCCGACGGGCACCCTAGCTTATGAAAATTCTTCAATGTATGTATTATCTGAAAGGTTGCTATTAAGAATGAATTGTACCAATTCGAAAAGTAATTCAATCCGTAAAGTAACTTTAGGAAAGTCATGGTTCAAAAAATGTAGCGAATAGTTACATTTGAGAAGTATAAGTCAAAGTTAGAAAAGTTGAAGACCAAAGAGTTCAAGACCGGAAAGTTGATGACCGAAGACTTAAAGACCCGAAAGTTCATGGTCGAAAAGTGGAAGGGTCAAACCTTAACTGGAATGTCATTGTGACCGAAAGGTAAAACTAACCAAATTGTTAGTCATTAATGGAAAATAGTAGGATTGACTATTCTCTATGTCATCCGAAAGGTTGATGTGAAAAGTGAATCTTCGAAAAGAAATATGGTTACTTTACAGACGACTATCATAATATTTATTGACAACATAGTGAATAACCTCAGTCGAAGACTTATCAAGAAGAATGTTACCAAAATTTATAAAAGTCTTAAGTACACATTCCGAAAGAGATTTCCATAAAAAGTCAATACAAAAAGACAAGTTTTCATGACCAAATTAAAGTTATGCAACGGTAGAAAGTCTAACAAAAGAATTGAGTTAATACCATGCACAAATAGCCATCTGACTATTGGACTAGTACTCATTTTAGACTTAAACTTTTAATTCGACAAAATCCCACATGCCTTGACTTTCAATTTTGAACCAAAATTGGTCCTTCGTTAGAAATATAACACCAAGAAAAAAAATCCTCTAAGTTCATTTATAATGTTTTTTAACTTCTAATTCACCAAGACTATGATTTTATTATAGTCATTTCATCAATGTTCGCTACTGTCAATATGGAGTTAAGTCTTCAAACATCACTGACTAATGAAAATCGTTATTTAATTTGTTACTTCCAATGTGGCCATGATGTAATTGGTTTTCTTATCAATGTTATGAAATTGCATTTAAACATTAACAAAAATGCATTACAATAGAAAAAAATTCAATACATTTAAACACTAACAAAAAAAAAAAAACAGCATTGCATTTCAAAGTTAGTCAAGGTTATAAAAATGCATTACAAAGTCATACTTTTTAACTAGATGAAAGTTTGTACAAATTACTACTCGTTGAATAGCAATAGAGAATAATGCTAATCATCACAATAAATAATCACTCATTTGTGAAGATAATTTGTGGGTCTTCCTATTTGTCTAACATTTCTTTGCTCCCAAAAGGTTGCCTAACATTTCTGAGCAATGCTCTAAGCTTCTCATTTTTTTCTTCATTCCAATTATTCCTCTTCAATAACTTAAAAAATATTTTCGTTGACATTGGACAGGTCAAACCAATTAAAAAACATACAATTTTGCACTTGATATATCACCAACATAATTTTTTTTTTTAAATTAAAACACAACTATAAATGATGACTGAAAAAAAAAAAATACTGACGTTACTTCCTACACATTTCAAAAACCATCTTTCAGAATTTTCATTAGTCCATAAGTCCATGATTTTTGTGGACTCAACTCGTGGCCATAATAGTATTAACAAATGGGTTGAAATCACCATAATAAAATCGTTGCCTTGATGCACTAAAACAAGTTGAAGTTATTATTTTTTGAGTACTACTGACTCGGTTACAAATGAGCTTGAATGATTTTTTTTTTTTACCGCCACTAACTATTTATAAATGAGCAATGAGAACATTCTTGGTGCCATGCATTACATACAAAATGTATTAATAGTTGAATATTCTAGCCATATTTTGTGTCATATGCTATGGATTGACAAGAATGCCCTTGCATTTGAAGCCCATTTGACATATTTTCTAATGGATGATCATTTTTGGTTAAAATTTGAAAATTAAGGTATGAGATTTGATTGAATTGAAAGTTCAAGACTAAAATGAATACTAGCTCAATAATTAGAGAATCATTTGTGGTATTAAGTCTAAAAGAATTTTATTATATGTTCCACGAACATAACAAATATAATATAAAAATTATTATATGTAAATAGTTTAAATATTATTAATTACCCGATGGGGCTATTACGGTTGATTTGACCTATCATCCTAATATTTTTCTCTGACAATAATGTGAGGAGTATAGTCTAGCATAAGCTGAAAAAAACTAATACGGAGTATATGAAAAAATATTATAAATTTCTTTAAAATTATTTAATAAAATAAAAAGAATATTGGATATCTAGACGTCCACCCGTTGAATCGGGACTTAGGGGTGGCTTAGTGGCTAGTGGCAACTAGAAATCTAGAATGTAGCAACTTAGGCACTTAGCAAGCCGATGAAAAGAAAAAGTTCCCGATTTGCTGTACGCAACTACGCACCAACACTCGCTCTTCTTTAAGAGGTTTTAGCCTTTTAGGGTTTCTGAATCGAAATTCACAGCAAAACTACCACTCCGTTGTCCGACAACGCAGGTATATCCATCTCTCTTCTTGCATATACATCTACACACAAACATATATATATATATATATATATATATATATATATATATTTGCGAATGATTTTCGTTAGCATTTCATTGTGTCACCGTTTCCATTTGCGTTGCCTGATTTGGTCATCACGGATGAGATTCCTATTAGGTTTGATAGCGTTGTTCTCTTGAGGGGACCGCTCTATGATAGTAAGGCGTATCAATGCGGACTGATACTATGTACGTATGTCTCTGTTTGTGTGAGCGTTGTTGGATGCTTTATGCAAATTATAGTGCAAAAACCCTTCCTCAGATGGCGACATTAATGTATAATCTTAAGATTGTAACAAAATCGATCATGTTCTCTATTCACGAATCACACTTTATTTCTCCTTTACTCTCATCTAGAGTCATCTTTACCATAAAATGATGTTGCATGTCTCACAATCTGTTGGCCCATAAGGGTCAATGTAACTCAAATAATTGAGTTTTCTGGAATTTATAAGATATTCTTTGTGGAGCAACACCATCGCGGATTTATCCAAGGGGTCATGTTAGAATTTATAATATAATAAGTTAGGATAGAGAAAATGAGTTCACAAGTTGAAAAATTCTGGTAAATAGGAGTGCAAAGGAGCCAAGCGGCTCGTTTAGCAAACGAGCCGAGCTTAAGTTCAAATGTCTTAGACTCGTGGCTCATCGCTCGTCGATCCGCTCGCGAGCCATATATATATATATATATATATATATATATATTACTATTATTAGGATCAGGTGCGAAAGTGCGGATAAAATGACTAATAACTCTTTTAAAATAAATCCTATACGAAATGTGCACTTGAAAACACATAATCATACACTTGAAGACACAAAAGTATGCACTTGAAGGCTAAAATTCTGCACTCAAAGTCACATAAATGTGCAATCGAAGCAATTTATTGTTCAAAAAAGGTAAGTTATTCAACTTAAGTGTTATTGAAGCAATTACCCATACACATCGTTTGTAAATCTCACAAATTTTAATTAAAAAGTTAGTTATACATTGTTGGAAAGAATGCAAAATATATAACTAATACGCCCAAAATTGTGCATTCGAAGGCAAAAAATTATGCACTTGAAGCCATAAAAGTGCACTTGACGGCAAATAGATGTGCAATTGATGCAATTTATAGTACCAAAAAGGAAAGTTATTCAACTTAAGTGTTATTGAAGCAATTACACTTATAAATCGTTTGTAAATCTCAATTTTTTCACTCAAAGGCACAAATATGTAGACTCAAAGGAGAAACTATGTATTGAAATATGAAACAAAACATATGCAATTGAAAGCATAAAAAGATGCATTTGAAGTAGAAAAATTTGCACTCGAAGAAGATAAAATGTGCACTCAAAGGAGAAATTGTGTATTGAAGTCTGAAACAAAACATATGCGCTTGAAGACATAAAAAGATGCACTTGAAGAAGGAAAAATGTGCACTCGAATAAGAAAAAATGTGCACTTGGATAAAAAGACAATCTGACTTAGGTGGTGTATTCAATCATAACTTTTATGAATTTTAAAAGTTTGGAGGTATCCAACAAACTTTTAGGCAGTCTTTAAAAGTCAGGCGGTATTCAATCAAGATTTTTAAAGAGTCTTTAAAAGTCGTGTGGTATTCAAAAAGTTATGAATTCCCTTAATCCCATATCACTTCCACTAAAACTCGAACCTACAACCTCTCATATGGGAGTACAACTTAGTGTCACTAGACCACAAGATTTTGTCTCATATATTTTCTTCATACCTAAACTCTACCAATTTTTATCTTCCTTTAAAAATTTGAAATAATATTATTTTAACTTTATTATTACTTGTATATTTTAATTTTTTATTTTTTTCTACAAACTTTTTATCCCTAACTTCTAAACTTTCTCTACCAACTTTTCTCAATAACTTCTAAACTTTTTCTAAAAACTTTTTTCTCCCTAAATACATGGACAAAACGATTTTTTCATCTATCATCATCAAATTTTACTATATGTTTCATAATATTCATATAAATATTTGTATATTTTTGATTTTTATTCCTTTTATGTTTATATTGGTTACACGCGCGCACACATATATATTAACAACAAGCTACTAAAAATAGCGAACTACGACTCGCAATAGCAATTTGAGACTGCAAACAATAGCACCTTGTCGCTGTTTACAGTCACAATTTGCTATTGCAAATAATAGCTCTTTGATTGATGCCTACAAGTATATCAAGTATAACTTTTATATATATATATATATATATATATATTATATTTTTTAATTTTATGCAACTAGTAATTATATTTTTAAATATTTTATTTGAACAATTCTATTACTATAAATTTTAGTGTTCAATATTGTTATTAATTTCTTATGAAATAGGTTTTTTTTATGCTTATTAATATTATATAAGTAATTAGCATATAAGTCTCACCATAGTATGGATAAAAATAATAATGTTGCTGTGGGTAAATAACTATATAATTAGAAGAATTTAATGATATATTATAACATGTTCGGTAAGAAAATTATAAATGATAATAATCAAAGTCATTGAAAGTTTGTAAAGATATATTCAATTTATAATTTCAATAACTTTTGTAGACTTTTCAAAATAAAAAAAAGTTGATAAAAGTTTATAGATGTTTTTCTATATAGACTTATAGAGTCTTAGAAAGTTTTAAAAAGTTTTTAAACGACTCTATCAAATTTAATAAAAGTTTATTAAAATATATCATTTTAAAAGTCTTTAAAATCTACAAAAATCATGATTGAATGTACCCTTTTATTTACTCAAAATTACAAGAATGTTATTATGATTTTTTTAAAATTATTTTTCAATTTGAGCTTTTAATTTGGACTCTATCTATGATTGGAATTTATCCTTATTTTTTACCTAAGGTCCTTAGCATTTGAACTAAAATTGAAATACTAAAAATCTAAAATTGAAATTGAAACCTAATTTTCCTAGGCAGCCAAAGTCTCCAACTCTCCATTCTCCAAGTCTGCTACTCCAAGTCTCCGACCTGCTGCCGAGTGCCGAGCACGACCGCCGCTACCGACCGCCGACGAGCGCTCCTCCTCCCTTGCGATAGCCGCCGAAGAGGGCTCTGCCTCCCCTGCGTTTCGGCCTTCGCCCACCTCCTGCGACCACTCTGTATCAGCATTCGCCCACAGCCAGAGCCGGTAGGTGTTTCTTTTATTCTTATTTTCTACTTTTTGGATGTGTCTCTACTTAGTTTTCTGTGTGTATGTTTTTTCTTTCTCGTGCTCTGCGGCCACTCTGTGTGTATGATTCTTTCTCGTGCTCGAGCATCATTGGTTGGAAATCCTGGTAAGTGGTAAATCAACATGGACAAGCCAAGAACTAGTCGCTCTAGCAACTTCTTTGAGCCTAAGGGTTTTGAATTTTTTTTTTGATTGCTGATCAGTTAAATACAGCACAAGGATCTATTCTAAAATCAGCACTGCTGAATTATTTAATGGCTTGGTGTAAATGTGTAATCTTACCAGGAATTTGATAACTGTGTTCTTGCAGCATGTTATAGGGTCAATTATTAAATTATCAAACATAAGGCATCTAATATGCGTGAATCATGATAATTATAATTGTAGAACTGTAGATTGTTGCACAGAGGTGCATATCCATTTCAGTGTTGTGCAAAAAAGTCCAAGTACTTCTATTTTGAAGGTCATAATTTCACATGCTCTTGTAAGATTTCTAACAGTAACATTTTGACTGCTTTATTTTTGTTAATTTGAGATACCAACCCAATCAGATTTTCCCTTAGGGTTTTCTCGGTTTCTCCCAAATAATTCGCCGTTCTGTTTGCCATACCCAACCTTTAAACTTTTATACCTTTCATTTTTGTTTTCTTAATACACTTTCCATTTTATCTGTCTCTTCAGACTATTTTTGATGGAGGGAAAGTTGGAAAAATGAAATGAATAGCTAACTAATTTTGTCAATGAAAGGACTAACTTTTTACTCGCAATCACGCATATTAGGAATATATGAAATAATTATAAATAGTACTTCCATAACTGATCCTGTTAAAAATGTAAAAACAAAAGGTATATGATAATATGAAAATAATAAGTACTTCAAGTGGAACTGCAACCCTCATAGTTTCTTTGGAGGAAACTGATTTAGATGCATTTAACTTGACACTACTTATATCCACTAAAGAAAAATTTCACTTTTAGTGCAGTTTGACTAAACTTCAAACTTTTTCCTGCAACAGTGGCAACTCCTTTTCCTCTTTTAATTAGTCCAAGTCGTATATCTGACTGCTATACATATATGTTAGAAACACTATTATAAAATTTTAGCCATTTTTGTTCAAGTAAAATTAATGTTCACATTGCTTTGCATGCAGTTGAACAAACCTGTAAATTGTTAGCTAAGAATAGATTAATGGACTTTGATAGTCCAGATAAAAATGTCAGAAGCACTCCCGGGAAGACAAGACTGCACGTTTATCCCGTGTCTCCTGGTGATTCGGGTGAAGGCTTGCCTTATGCCCCTGAAGATTGGCCTAACCCAGGTGACAAGTGGCGTTGGAAGGTGGGAAAAAGAGTTATAGGTTCTGGCTACATTTGTGATAGATACCTTTATCTACCAAGCCGTCTTGAGAAAGCTGGACAGCCAAAGTCTTTTCGGAGCAAAATTTCAGTTGAGCAATATGTCCAGTCAACATTTCCTGGCACAGATATGAGCACTTTCTTTTCATCATTCATGTGGAATATTCCCTTGGAGCAGTTCAATTCAAAAGGTTGGCTTTTGTGAAGTCTTCTTATTCTTATCAATTCAAGGATCTTTTATTTTATTTTAATTTTATTAAAATCAAGTAGTATACTTGATGTTTGTTTTACACTGAAAGTATCCATGATTTTTTCCTGTGTGTAATTCATGCATTTGTTATTAGACCATTGGGTTTGTAGGCTTTTATTCATACTTTTCAGTAAAAAAATTCTGGGATATTGGGGATCACTGCATGACACTTACAAGACCTGTAACAAGTGAGAATCTAAATTAAATTTGTCAAAGGAGGAATTTTGTGATCATTAGGTGTAACATTTATTTTTATGTTTAATTTCATGCAAAGTCTACCTTATTAGGTTTGTAGTAAAACCGAGGTGCTGTGAAGACAAATTGTTGCTCTGTTCCATTTTTATTGTTCTTGAGAAGATTGCTGAGTAAATCTAGGTGTACTTCTAGCTTCTTATTCTCTCTTAATGTCTTTTATTGAACAATGTTTTCAACATATTTTCAGAATAGAGAATATGCTTTCTCTGAATTATTGGACACCACAACATGCTCTATTCACATTATATGGATTTCAGTTCCTAGTGTCCATTTCAGTTCCCAAAGGATTCCTTGTAGTTCTTCGTTGACAAGCAATAAGAGCAGAGGAAATAAATATTATTTTTACAATGCACTGTACTAGCTAAAGTTGTATTGTGTTATTAGTGAAGTAATTTAGACATGTCCTGGTGGCAACCGTTCACTAACTAGCAGTTTGTAAAGATGATGAAACTCCTGTTTCCCATTCATAATGTCTTGGAAACAGCTATAATAGCTGTTTACCAAGACTTGCAGATTATGTCACATAGGTTTCATGTCTTTCCCTTCTTTTTATATGATTATACATTTAACTCTATAACTTCCATGGATGCTATATGTGCTCATGGTTTCTAAGATTTCATTTATTTATGTTTTATTTGCTATGTTATGGTTGTTGACAATGAGTTTGGATCATCTTTGGTGGAAGCAGAACTTTTGGCGGCTGACTCTCATTTATCACACACTTGTAAGGCTGGCAACAACATGTGTATCAGTTTATCATCTGATCCTCCTCTGTCAGAAGCCATGTTTTGTGACATATGCTGCAGTGAACCTGATTTTTGCCGAAATTGTTGCTGTATTCTTTGTTCTAAGACTATTTGTTCAGCATTGGGTAGCTATAATTACATTAGATGTAAAGCGATTTTCCTTGATGGCTGCATTTGTGGGCACATTGCTCACTTAGACTGTGCTCTTCGGGCGCGCATGGTTGGAACTGTAGGAGGAAGCTATGATTTGGATGCAGAGTATTTTTGTCGCCGCTGTGATTCAAGGACAGATCTTGTTTCAAACATCATGGAACTTCTACAGATTTGTGAATCTATTGATTCTCGAGAAGAGATTGAGATGATTTTGAATTCTGCAATTAGTATCTTGCAGGGCTCAAAAAAATTGAATGCAAGGCAACTATTATATCGTATTGAATCAGTGATGGCAAAGGTATAATTGAATGTAAAGTATGTCTTCTCACTTTTTCTTTTAAATTAACTATTTCTAAAGAACTTACATGACCAGCTTGATATTGGAACCAGCTTAAGAATGGAGCCAACTTTGAAGATGTGTGGAAAAAGGAAGAGGCAACACTAGAAGTAATAACTGGTAACTTCTAAGCTCTATCTTTGTTCTAACATCACACTGGTGCACAATTTCCCACTTGTAACTTAAAACCTCTTATATTAATCACCACGAGAAACACTTCTAACATCACATTTTTTGCACTTTTAGCATTACATTTGATGGATTTAATTAACCCGGGTGGTATGAATTAATAAACTTGATTAATTAAGGAAAAACATAGATAAACAAATGTGATGGATTTAATTAACCCAGGTGGTTTGAATTATTAAACCCAATAAATAAAGGAAAATGATAAATGGACAATAAAATGGATAAGAGTTAATACCTCCAATGGTCCTCTGAGTATTAGTGATTTACCAGCTGCGGTCCCTCGACTTTTAAATGACCATGCGTCGTCCTCCATGTTTTTAAAAATAACCACCCATGGTCCTCTGTTAGATTTGCTGTCAAATGGGCGTTAAGTGTGAGGGCAAACCTGTCATTTCACTTCTATTAACTCAAAAACCAGTCAAAATTATAGAGCCCGTCCACCTCATGATTAATGGCGGAGTGGTGGGGTTGGTCTGACCGCCGCCATTGACCGTGAGGAAGAGTGGGTTGTAGAAACAGCGACGGTGGAATGAAGCTCAAACCCCAGAAAGCTCGTCTCGACTTTCCAGATATGCATCAGTGAAATTTACCACATGTGTATTACACTATTGCGCCTGTTTAGTGGAAATTTGATTCTCGCTCGTATAAATATACCCCTTCCTCGCATCTTCCTCCATTTCTCTGTCGAGTTCCACTGAACAGGAGAACAAGAAGAAATAGAAGAGAAGATGAAGGGCAACGGTGGAATTCAGGATAGTAAGCAGTCACAGCTGGAGTACTGGAAGGCAACCGGAGCTTATAAACCCGTTGGAAAGCCCAAAACGTTAGGGATAAAGAAGGCGCTGGTTTTCTACGCCGGGAAAGCCCCTAGAGGAATCAAGACCAACTGGATTATGCACGAGTACCAGCTCGCCAACGTCGATCGTTCCGCCGGCAAGAGAAACAATTTGAGGCTTGATGAGTGGGTACTTTGTCGGATATACAACAAGAAAGGCAGTGTTGAGAAGTATTACGTGGATGAGAAAGAAGTGAATTTCCCAGAATTGGAAGATGAGAAGCCCAATATTTTGCAGAACGAAGGCGGGCTGCCCCCTGTAATATCGGTTAAGAATCAGTTGGACACATCCAGGCGGCAGACTGACTCAAGCTGCTGCTCGGAGCAAGTGCAGTCGTCTAGCGACAAGGAGGTACAAAGCGCCCCCAAATGGGACGACCTCAATTTCCAGTTCAACAATTTCTCGGACATCGCCCTTCAAACCACCTTTCCTTTCAATGACCAGCACTTTAATCCATTCCAACAAGACATGCTCTTCATGCACATGCACCACCACAAATCCCCTTTCCATTTTTGTTAATACACTAGTGCCCATTCAATCTTTGTCTCATCCCACAAAATTGAAAACAAAAAAAAAAAAAATCAAGAAAATCCTGGGAGTCAAAATTAGCAGCCTTAGCTCAAATGATTATGGGAAGGCATAATCTATCCAATGCAATACCATGTTCTTTGTAACTATGGTGGAAGTAGGATATTGTAATGTAATATTCTTTTAGGTAACTTGAAAACTTTATTTGTTTTATATATTGATTGATATTATGATCTGAAAAAAAAAAGTTCAATTGCAGCGACGACATACTGAGAGCTCATTCTCTGTTTTCAGTTCAATCGCAGCGACAACCGACTCAGGTGTGAGAGCCTTACGTAGAATTCCACCAGGTTCTCGAAGTCTTCATTGTCATCCTCAGGTTCGTCGTCGCTTCCGAAATGGTGAGGATCCGATTGGTGAGTGTGCTTCGCTGCGCCATCGTCGTTGGATCCGAGGAAATTGAGGTCTTCATAGTCATCATCGGTGCTGGCTTTGGCTAGAGATGGAGAAGATAACCACATGCAATATAGCTGAAATGACAGGTTTGCCCTCATAATTAACGCCCATTTGACAGCAAATCTAACGGGAGGACCACATGTGGTTATTTTTAAAAACATGGAGGACGACGCCTGGTCGTTTAAAAGTAGAGGGACCACAGCTGGTAAATCGCTAATACTCGGAGGACCATTGAAGGTATTAACTCAAATGGATAATGTAATAAGAAAATAAGCGATATGGGTCTTGGAGACAAAATGTCGTATTAATTCGTAGTGTAAAGCTATTACAGAAGGATTTGTGTTTAGACGAAGTAGAACATGATTTCTTAATGAGACAAATACAAGGACTTATATACTAACCAACCCCCCTAACTGCCCTCCTAAAAAGGAGGGAGCAGTTATAACTACTCTTGACACGTAATTCTATTATTATTCACGCTATGCAGTATGCACACAACTCATATGTCATACGTAATTCAAGTGTCTACACAAGGCTAATGCAAATTATTTCCAAAACAATAACCAAAAATAATAATTCAACATAGAGAATTTGATTAAGATGTACGCGCACACCTTTTGATTTAAACCCGTTGCTAGTAAATAATTTATTTTACACGGTAGGCACACAACTCATACATTATAGGCACACAATACTCAAGTCCATATGCACATACTTAAAATTACTCGAGCAATTAATGATTATTTATTTCTATGTAACATCTTCTTTTCCAAAATGCATATCAAAGATTAGTTCAAACTATGGTCTCGAGTTCCATGTGGGTTCTTCATGCTATACTATTAATTTATAAGCCCCTTTATTAATTTTTTCTCCGCTATTATCAAAACTGATATTAATTATTGCCATTACAAACAAATAACAACAAACAACTATGTATTTTTGAAACACACTTTGGTATATTATCATCCTAAAATTTTAGAATCTAACCCTTTTAAATTTTTGCACTGCTTTTGTCTACTTATATCATAATTCACGATAGGCACACACCTTTTCAATTCCAGGCACAATGTATAACGCAGGGGCTCACAACTGTAATCATAAACTGTTTTGATGGCATCACCATTATTCATTTTATCAATGAATACTGATGGATTTAATTAACCCGGGTAGCCCGAATCAATAAACCCGAATAGATTATAGGGGGTATGACAAGTGTGGATCAAAGCGTACCTCGGAGGTACTTGTATATATTGAACGGATAATAAAGCTATTACAGGGTTGGTAATAACAGGACAAAGATGTCGTTAAGACAAAGAAGTGGAAGATGTCTTGTTAGGACAATGATACATGTTTATATACTAGCTGTAGGTCCAACAACCTGGAGAAAACCCCTCGAGCGGGCCTGGATCGCGTCCCACGCCGATAATACCGCGTTAAACCACGACCCGGGCCACTAGGCCGAGCCCAGAGCTCGGCCTAGCCGACCTCTGAGGAGGTCGGCCCAGCTGACCTCGTGGAGGACGGTCATGGGCCGAGAGGGCCCAGGTCGTGCTCCCGGGTCGGGTGATCCGTGACCCGTGCTCCGTGCTAACTCCGCATCGGATCCGGGTATGATTTATCCATCATCAGTCCCCCACTCTCTAAGCTGCGATAAGTCGTCAGCGAAAGAGAGTAGACTCGTAAGACCGCGCCGCACGAACGTCGTACCACTCTTACAATTATGTACGAAATATCACTCCCACCCTTGGTTAAAAATAAATCTCCGATAATCCTCGGCGAAACAGAAGTTTTATCGCGATAGAAGTGCACACACAGATAAATTCCAAAATTTGAAGCCATCCTTCATCCTTATCCCTTAC
>CM008344.1:11340767-11356238 GCA_002525835.2 Ipomoea batatas
CGTTGGTGTCTCTCCCACGTTGGTGTCTCTCCCACGTTGGACCTCTTTCAAACCTACTTCCATATCACCTGTGCCCCCGCCACTCTGAGCAAGGGATTTGCGTCTTTCGCTGCCCGATCCAATAGGAAAATCTTCCATGAGCCCAAATCCTCGAACAAATTTTAGAAGCCCAAATTCGTGTTCGTGTCTACTGGCCCTTCTCTCCCTTTCA
Organism: Ipomoea batatas; assembly: GCA_002525835.2. NCBI lineage: Eukaryota > Viridiplantae > Streptophyta > Magnoliopsida > Solanales > Convolvulaceae > Ipomoea > Ipomoea batatas. The sequence continues at coordinate 11,340,979 of CM008344.1, forward strand.
ATGTGCCTTAGGGTGACTTCTTCTATAAGCGCCCCCTCTCCTAGCCACTGACGAGCTTGGAGATCGGGGCTCCTTACTTATTAACTCAGATAGTGTTGACGGGTTGACGGACACCACGACGCTCATGACGGAGAAGTCTTTGGCCGACCTCGGTTTCACGTGGCACGCCGCTCCTCCTTCTCCTCCCAAGGCGGTGGTGACTGAGTTAGTCTAATCGTTCCGTGAAGATACAGATGAAGACGAGTCGGAGGAGATCGCAGTCGACCTCACCCTGGTCGACCTTCGAGGGGCTGACCCCTCCACCTCGACGAACACTTGCCCGGGTTTGATAGCTTACCGTTCTCGTCGTTGTAAACCATTCTTTTGAGTCGTATCTGTAACCCCATCCTCTCCTTTGTAGATATGTCTGTGTCGTACGAGGCTATGATTGAGCGCCTACTTAGCCGCGACCCCGCCTCCAAGAGACAGAGGACCGCAGGGAGCAGTCGAGCGCCAACCCAGCTACCGGCGCGCCGTGGTTCGCGCAGCCGTGATTCGAGGTCTAGCTAGATTCCACCACGGTCGACCTGCCAGCTCGCGCAGTCAAGCCACCGAGGGCTGCGGCGCCACCTCTTACGCCCGCGCCTGCAGCCCCCCGCCAGTGGAGTCTACCTCTCCCGCCTTCAGCATCCCTCCTACGTGGCGATTTGCCCTTGGGCGACATTTTGGGCAGCTTGGTTCTCCCTCGTGACCTCACGCTGTGCTAGGGTGCTCTTGGCGACCGCCTTTGGTTAGAGGTATGTTATTTTTCCCTCTTCGTTGTAGTTGAGATGTTGTGTTTTGTGATATGCTCACCATGGTTGCTGCAGGCTTTTATTCACTACCGTGGTGTGAGGGACAACTTGGCGGCAACTCGCGCCAACTTGGAGGTGTCCCAGACCAGCTTGGAGGTTGAGAGGAGTGTGTGACTGACGTGTGACTCTAGAGTGGCGGCCCTGGAGGAGGAGCTTAAGAAGACAAAGGAGGCGCTTTAGACAGCGGAGGAGGCGCGCGTGCGATCGGAGGTGCTCCGAGCCCAGGATGCCCAGAAGCACGAGAGGGTGCTTAGTTCAGTGGTGCTGAACTACAAGCGCTCCGAGGCCTTCGAGGTCGATGTCAGGGGGTTTCTTGCCGAGCATATGGACGAGCTTTTTTATGATTGGGCAGCAACCCCGAGGGGAGGGACCGCATCGACATGGAGGGTCTTCTTATGAATGACATGGGCCGCTACACGATGCAGCGTGATATCTATGCAGCACTCCACCGTCGCGATGGGACCTTTGATCCGGTGACTTGGGGTCTGCCGGAGGTGCTTGACAACCCCGACCTCGTGGTTAGGGTCGAGCTTGCAGTTGGGACCGAGCCCATACAGTTGATGGACGCCGCTGCCGTTGAGCGACGATCTGCCTCACCTCCCCGGTCAGCCACTCTTTCCCCTACACAATTTTCTGATGACCCTCCCGTCCTTTCAGTTGGATTGGCGTTTTCGGCTCCCCTCAATGTGCTGCTGGAGCAGATTGACATCCCCGAGGGCATGGATGACCTTGCACAAATGGATGCTGATGGTCAGGTTACGGGTCCCTCCCGTAACCCCTAAATAGTTTTTCCTGCTTTGTTTTTTGATGGTGTGTTGTGAACACCTTGCTACTTTATTTTGGTGATGTATGTTGAACATCCTCCTCGCACTTAGCTTCTTTTTATGATGGATATTTTGCACGTGTCCGTGACACGCAGCAGCTATTTAACTCCATTTTGCATATTTTGTCCCCTTGTCACAACTCTTTCACTACCCCTCGTGTATTTTGTGAGCTTTAGCTTGAGGTCGCTCTCCATGAACGGAGGTTGCATGAGGCGTGAAGGCCTGGGGCCCCATGCTCCATTTTCGCCGAGGTCGGCAGCCGTCGACCACGACCACCGCCGAGGTTGTCCTTCGGCGGGGTCGGCCGCCGTCAAGGTCGGCTGGGACGAGGTCGTCCGACGCCGAGGTCGGCCGAGTTTGCCACGTTCTTCGGTTTCTGGAGTTGTTTGCTCTTGTGGTACTTGTGTGCTTTTGCTTAGAAAAATTTGTATTTTGCGTTTATGCTTTTGTTGTAACATTGCTTTTTCAAGTTGGCGTCAAATCGGGGTGCCTCAACCTACGACCCTTAGCACACTCGTTCGATGGTCAGCGAGATTGAACCTTGGAAGTTGAGTCTCGTACCCTCACTAGGATGTAAGTCATTCTAAGCCGAGACCCTTTGGTCTTTCGACTAGAGACTCTTCCGTATCGCCCCTAGGGTGTTCTAGTAGTCCTAAGTCGAGATTATTCGGTCTTGCGCCTAGGGACTCTTCCGTTCGACAATAGTCAAGGTCGGGCCTTGTATTGCCCCTAGGGTTTTTATCTTGTCGGGCTGAGACTTTTTGGTCACGAACCCGAAAGACTTGTTTGTTCGCTGATAGGCGAGGTCGGACCTCGTATCACCCCTAGGCGCTTAGCCATTTAAAGAGGTAGTCTAGGGTATTGGTCGTGAGGTCGGCCGGAATACGACCCGTGAGTCTGTCGAGTGTAGCTAATGAAACAAGTGAGAGGAAACTTGCTACACCTCCTTTTGTTGTCAAATGGGGAACCCAGGTTAGGCGCCATCCACCTTTAGACAAGAGTCCAAATATGCTTAGGAGTGTAGAGAAACTCCAGGAGGGTGGTCCGTTTAAGGTTGTCACATATACTTCTGAGTGGGCGCTTGGAGACTTGGGTTTTAAGAGGATTCGGCCAGCTGCCCTTGATGCATCCGGTACCCCTCTACTATCCACGGTGTTTGGTTTTTTCTTGTAATTGTTCATCATAACCTGTTGTTTCTTGTAGGTGCTATGTCGTCTAAAGGTGTTATATCGTCGAAAGCTGCCCGGTACTTGTCGCAAACTGGACGGAATCCATCCAAGAGAAGCAAAACTGACAAGAAAGGGAAGAAGAGTCATGCATCAACAGCTGATGGAGGAGCCTGTAACTTGACACCTCAGCCAACAAGATCTTCATCCCAGCCCTCAGCTCACACTTTGGATGTGGATCCCTTGCCCGAGGGATCTTCTGCCCAACCCCCTGAGCGAGGGGAAGCCTCGTTAGTGCCACCTCTACGTAGTCGAACTAACTTGATTCGGCTTGGTATGGATGTGCTTCCTGGGGAGTCTATAATATCAAGTAGCATTTGCGCCCCCGAGTTTGTTCGCCGCCTCGTCCCTCCAGCGGATGCGAAAATTCTTGAAGGGCAGGATTTGACTGTGTTACGGGAGCGATATCTCAAACATCTTATTGAGCTCATGTTGGAGGGGTATATTCTTCACTCTCAGTACGAAGCTATGTTCCAAAAGGCTATTGGGGAAAGGAAGAACCTTAAGGGGCAAATACTGTCGCAGGACATAGAGTTTAAGAAACTAAGGGCTGACAACGCTGAGATGAAGAAGCTAAAAATTGACCAGGCACCGTTAGTATTGGAGCTGAAGGAGGAACGAAAGGAGCATGGGAAGACTCGTGCTGCTGTTATCAAGCTGGAGGAGTCTCTTAAAGAAGCACGAGAGACTTACAAACAATCCGTTGAGTTCAAGAATGATGTTAAAGAGTTTATGAGCACCGCTGAAGCTGCAAAGGAGTTCTTTGAATCCGAGGCGAGCCGGGTTGCACTTGAGGCAGAGTCTCAGTTAGCATTTGATCTTGGAATGTACACCATGCAACAACATATCTACCCAGTGCTTAAGGAAAAAAATCCTGATTTTGATCGCTGGCTATGGGCTTGCCCGAGATTATGAAGGACCCTAATCCTGAGTATGAGCACCACATACTTATTAATGAGGACGAGATTACTGCTGATGCTACTGATGTTGCTGACTCGGGAATGTCTCACCTTTCTGATCGTCATGTAAACACCAACACTGCTACCCAGGTTTCTATTGAAGGCATAGTTGATGAGGATCCCACCACTGCAGCAGAGGACGCTTAGCTCGTTTTTTTTTTAAAATTTTTCATTGTTATTCGTACTCGTATTGTTTTTTGATACTGGATGTTTTGTTTTTTTTTTAATACTAGTTTCCTCGCATTATTATTCGTATCGATTGTGTTTTGAACACTTGCATTGTTTTTGAATACTAGATTCGTATTATTTTCATGCCCAACTGTTTTTTTTGTTGTTTTTGACCTCGGCACCGGGCTGAGAAGTTTCACCTCGGTTTTGTGCCGAGGTGGGACCTCAGGGACCTCGGTACTGTGCCGAGGTGTAACACTTTTTTTTAACCCTTATATTAAAAGAAAAAATATAGTTTTATTCAAATGGGTTGGACGGACCAAGACTAAGCAATCTGGACGGACCAGGACTGAACTTTCTACTAATAAAATTTCGTTAGATGTTCTGAGTTCCATATCCTATCAATCAACCTGCCCCTACAGTCATCAACTTGTAAGTTCCTGGGCGAATTACCTCATCTATGATATACGGACCCTCCCATTTTTTCGCGAACTTGCCTCCTTCCAAAGGTTGACTAGCTTCTCTTCTTCTTAAAACATAATCACCTACTTGGAAGTACCTGGGTCGAGCTTTGGCGTCATGATAGGACTTCAATTGCCTGTTGTAGTTTTCCATCCTACAGAACGCAGCTTCTCGCCTTTCATCTATGAAATTGAGGTCAGTTCCCTGTTGGACCTCATTTTGTCCTGCCTCGTATTCTTCCATCCTCCTACTTGGTATCATCACCTCTGCTGGAGCTTGAGCTTCGAACCCGTAACTCAATGCGAAGGGAGTTTCACCAGTAGCCCTCCTTGGCGTTGTGCGGTAGGTCCAAGGAATGCTGTCTAGTTCTTCAACCCATGCCCCGCCAGCTGCTTCCAATTTCCTCTTCAAACCTTCAAGGATGGTTTTATTGGCGTTTTCTACTTGACCATTCGCCTGGGGGTATGACACCGCCACCTGACTGTGCTTGATGCCCCATTCCGTAAAAAATTCTAAAAACTCCTCCCTTCGAATTGGCGTCCGTTGTCAGTGATTACTTGGATGGGGATTCCGAAGCGGCATAGTATATTTTTCTCTACGAACTTCTTACATTTGGCTGCTGTGATACTAGCTAGAGGTTCAGCTTCCACCCACTTGGTGAAGTATTCAATGGCCACAATAATATACTTCCGGCTTCCCGAGCCCGTGGGAAGGGCTCCCACCAAATCTATTCCCCACCTTGAGAAAGGAATTGTTGTACTCACCGGAGTATAGTTGGTTGCTGGTCGTCCTGGCAGTGTCTGGAACTCTTGACACTTAGGGCATCGCCTGGCGAATTCTGCGCAATCCTTCAACATCTTTGGCCAGAAGAAACCTTGCAACATGATGCCTCGAGCTATGGTGTACGCTCCCTGATGCGCGGAGCACACTCCTTCATGGACTTCTCTCATCATCAACTCTGCTTCGTCAGGGTATACACACTTCAAGAGTGTGCCATTATAGGATCGTTTATATAACTTGTCTTCCAGTATTACGTAGCTAGGTGCTCGTAACCTTGTCAACTTTGCATCTTGCTCGTCTAATGGTAGAGTGTCATCCTTCTTGTACTTTGTGATGGGCCAATCCAACATGGCTCTCTAGTTTGCACGGGTCAGACCCACGAGATGTCGATGCTAGATGTCTCCAAATCCTCCACTTGAGCAATCTTGCGAATGTGACTGGGGATCCCAGTACTTAGCTTGGAAAGCATGTCAGGGTCAGCGTTCTGCTCTCGAGGCACTTGGTGAATTTCATATCCCTCAAATTTACGCAAGGTTCGCAGCACTGCGTCCCTGTATCTTTGCATGTTTCCTTCATTGGCCTCGTACTCCCCGGTCACATGGTCGACCACTAGCTTAGAATCACATCGGATACAAATTTTTTCTGCTCGTAGTCCTGCTGCTAATCGTAGCCCGTTTATGAGGGCCTCATATTCTGCCTCATTGTTAAATAATTTGAAGTTGAACCTGATTGCATAGTAAGCGCGGAATCCTTCTAGGGGGATGAGCACTATCCCACCACCGCAGCCTTTATTGTTGGATGAGTCATCCGTAGACAAGGTCCACCATCCACCATCTTCATTTTCCACCTGCTCTGTCACCTCGCGAGCTATGCATTCCACTATAAAGTCTGCGAGGGCTTGACCTTTGATGGCGGGCCTTGATTTGAATTCAATGTCAAATTGGCTGAGGTGCATGGCCCATCTCACCATCCTAGCAGAGTTAGTATTTCGTAAGAAACTTCCCAATGGTTGACGTGAGAGTACATGGATGGGATGAACTTGGAAGTAATGGGCCAACCTTTTTGAAGCGGTGACCGTAGCGAATACTGTTTTCTCCACGGCGGTGTACCGTAGTTCAGCATCGTGTAAAGCTTTGCTCACATCGTAACTGGGACGTTGAGTCTCTCCTTCCTCTTTGACCAACACGGAGCTGATCGCACCATGTGATACACCCAGGTATAAGAGTAAGGTTTCACCCACCTCTGGTTTTGCAAGTAGTGGCGGGGATAACAAATATCTTTTCAAGTCGTCAAAGGCCGATTGACACTCTGGAGTCCATTCAAACCCCTTACTCTTCTTCAGTATCTGAAAGAAAGGGAGGGATCGTTCGGCCGATCTAGACAAAAACCGACCCAAAGCCACCAGGCGACCATTGAGTCTTTGGACTTCTTTTATGGACCGCAGGGGTTCCATGTCAAGAATGGTTTTCACCTTTTCTGGGTTTGGTTCTATTCCCTTTCCAGTAACCATAAATCCCAGGAACTTGCCCCCAGTGACTACGAAGGTGCATTTTTTAGGATTCAAGAGTAAATTAAAATTCTTCATAATGGAAAATACCTCGTTAAGGTCTTTGACATGAGAGGCACCTCTGTGGCTTTTGATAATCATGTCGTCCACACATGCCTCCATGTTTCGTCCCAGCACTTTTCCAAACAACTTGGCCACCATCCGGGTGTAAGTTGCGCCTGCGTTTTTTAGGCCGAACGGCATGACCAAGTAACAAAAAATGCCTTCTGAGGTGGTGAATGCGGTCTTCTCTGCATCTTCCTCGTGCATGAATATCTGATGGTACCCATGGAAGGTATCCATGAAGCTCATCAACTAACTCGCATCATGTCGTCTCATCTACCAGCTGATCTATGTTTGGTAGGGGAACCGGTCCATAGGACAGGCTCTGTTGAGATCTGTATAATCCACGCACATTCTCCACGTGGAGCCTTTTGGGGCTAGGACTATGTTGCTCAACCACTGGGATAATAGATCTCTTTGACATGTCATGCCTGTGCCAACGCGACCACCTCGTTCTTTACGAAGTCCCTTCGTTCGGCCGACATGTATCGCTTTCTTTGCTGTACTGGTTTCTTGGTATGGTTCACGGCCAACTTATGGGTTATGATATTTCTATCGATACCTGGCATGTCTTTTAGACCCCACGCAAAAATTTCTTTAAATTGTCGGATGACCTCGACTATTTGGGCTCTTAACTTTGGTGCCAACCCAGTGCCAATCTTTACAACTCTATTCGCTCGTGCGGGATCGATCACCACATTTTCTGTTTCAGATGCAGGCTCGGTGCGGGGCCAGCCCTCCTCTTCCTTCAGCACTTTTTCTGCAATGGTGTGGACCTAGAGATCTTTCTGTCCAATTTTCTTGCATGCTTTGACGTAACAGCTACGAGCTGCTCTTTGATCTCCTCTTACAACTCCTATCCCGTATGGCGTGGGAAATTTCATACACAAGTGCTCCATCGAAATTATCGCCTTTAGATCCTCCAAAGCTGGCCTCCCCAGTATGATGTTATGGGCACATGTGAATTTCACCACAATGAACTCTATGTTTATCTTGGAGGTATTGGGGCTCGCGCCTATCTCCACTGGTAGTACACTACGGATCCCTCTTTCTCTATTGAATCCCCAGTAAAACCAGAAAGTGGAGTCCGTACCTCTTTGAGCTAATTTCTGGGCAGTCCTAGTTTGGTGAAAGCGTCGTAATACATCACGTTGACTGAGCTTCCGGTGTCTACGAGTATGCGATGCACAATGTTGTCGTTGATTTCCATCTTGATTACCAACGCGTCTCGGTGAGGCAGTGGACCTTCTGGGAGGTCATCGTCAGAGAAGGTAATGGCTTCCCTCATCTGTTTTTTCCCTTTGGAAGGCTGACCACCTCTCCTACATATAACTGGCGACTCCATTTTTTCCTTTCTGCTTGTGTGTGTCCGCCTGCAGGACCTCCATAGATAAAGTGTATGGTCTGCTTCTGGTGTTTCCTGGGCTCTTCTGTTTCTTTGTCAGAAAGATCACGCTCTGTCACTGTGACTTGGTCGTATTCCATTTTCTTACCACTCGAGGATGACGGCTCGGAGCTGTCATCCTTTTTCCAAACGTTTTTTGGTAGATTGTGCGGAGTCTGTTGTTGGCCTGACTTTTGATGGCATGACCGTTTCACGAACTGTCTGAAATAGCCCCTCTAGATGAGTTCCTCAATCTGGCATTTTAACACGTTGCATTCATCAGTATCATGGCCCACCTACCTATGGAATCTGCAATATTTGGATTGATCTGCATTTGGGGAGACTTTCATGCACTCCGGCGGAAATTGCACGATCCCCATTTCTTCAGCTTGATTTAAGATTACGCTAACCGGGTGAGTTAGCGATGTCAGATGTCGCAGTGGGATGAGACGGGGTCGCTCATCTCTTCCCTTCTTTGAGGGTGGTTGGTTTGGCCGTGGAGCCTGGCTGGACGGACCAGCTTTATCAAGTCGCCCACTCTTTCGTCCTTCCTTCTCATCCTTCTTTCTCCTGTCAGCCTCTTCTACGCCTGCGTACCGGTTGGCCGTTCTCATGAGTTCTTCATAAGAGCGTGGGTGGTGGGCGTTCAGTTATTTGTGGAAGTCACCTGACCTTAGTGCTTGGATGAAGATGAGAATTGATGCCTTTGAATCGAAGTCATATACGTTGTTGACTTCTTTTTTCCATTTGCTTAAAAAGTCTCGCAGGCTTTCTCCCATATCCTATTTGACCCCGCAGAGATGCGAGAATGGCTTCTTATATTGTATATTTCCTGAGAAATAGGACAAGAAACTTTTGGATAGCTCTGCAAAAGTCTGAATTGATCCGTCCGGGATTGTGTTAAACCAATCCTGAGCCGTTCCGTCCAAAGTGGACAAGAATGCTCTGCACATGATGGCATCACCATGGCTGCCTCCTATCTTGTCATATGGGCACGCGGGTCAGAAGTACTAGTGTAGGCCTTGATGGTGGGTAGTCGAAATTATTTTAGAAGAGGAACTTCCATTATGTCCGGGGAGAATGGAGCGGCCATTCTTATCTCCGATTCTTTTAGAAGAGGAACTTCCATTATCTGCCTTTGGAGCCTTTCAACCAGGTCTTCTTGTGGTGTTTTGTGTCTAGTGGAGTGACGCGGAGCCAACCCACCAGATTCGCCCATCCTTTCTCAGGATGGTCGTTTGGTTACTGCCTTGCCTGCTTGGGGACGGGGACCTCTATTGGAGGATCCTTGCACGCCCAGCCGATCCCAGATAGATCTAGAAGCCGTCGGCCGTTCTCAAACAAATCTGGAAACTGCTGGGCGCTGCGCTAGACTCCTCGGCTATGGACCGTCGTCCTGTCCTTGAGTTTTGTCTTGTCTCGGAGATTGCACTTCCTCCTCCAGAGGAGGCGGTGGCGGTAGAGTCTGGCCTTGCATTCCTGCGACAAGTTGAGCCATTGTCGATGCCGCCTGTTGGATGACCTGCGCTGCTACCTGAAAGTCCACCGCCTGGGCGGGAGCAGCAGTCGCTGGGAGGGGAGTCCGGCCACCACCGTGGTTGTTGTTGAGTTGGCTACGGAGGTCACCTTCTCTGCGGCGATTGTTGTTGAGCTGGTTGTTATTGAGTTGGCTGCAAAGGTCACCCCTGCGGTTACTGTTGAGTTGCTCATGAAGATCACCCGATGGGTGACCATTGTTCACCTGACGGGGAGTATGCGAGCTGCTGAATCTAGATTGTGCCATTGATAGTGATGAGATGAACTGAGTGGTTTGTGATTGTGAATTTTGCCTGAGATCTGATCTCGGCTCTCAACGAGAGCACCAATGACGGTAATAATATGTTACCGGGTATATTATTTGAATGTAATGTTGATACAATGTTTGAGTATAGTATTAGTTCAGAGTGTGTTTTGTCTAGTAAGAAGTGTCGTGTCTCTACTTTGCGTTGTGAGCCTTTTTATCTTCCTCAGCTCAGTAATGGAGCGTTAATGCCAAGGGGCTGAGAAGCCGTTGGGCATTAATGCTGATGAGTTGAACGGTTGGGCATCAATGCTGAGGAGTTGAACCGTTGGGCATTTGCTGAGGAGCTGAGGAGCCGTTGAGCATTGATGCTGAGGAGTGAGGTATCGTGGCTAGTTTGAACGACAGTTGTCCTGCGAGTGGTTCCGGGTCGGGTACCCATTTACCCTGTCAATGGTCCTTCCGAGCGCTTGGCTAGCTTGGCTCCGTCCAGAGGCTTGCTGGCCTCACGGTGTCTCAGCATGTAATCGCCGACCTAGAAGTACCGGGGTCGTGTTCTTTTGTCATGGTATGCCTTAGCCTGTCTTTGGTAGTTCTCCGCACACACCAAGGCTGCTTCTCGTTTTTCGTCTATCAGGTGGAGGTCAACTCGGTGGTGCTCCTCGATGGCTACTGGAACGTGGCCACGCGCACCACCACGCGTGTGGAAGTCCTTTTGGGTCATTCGGGGTTCCAGACTTGCCTGGTTCGTTCCTTAAGCTCAGTTTTCGTTCCTATTGGCTCCCGGGACTCCTGTATCATCTCAATTTATGCTAAAGGTAGCTTTGCATGCGGTTAGTGAATTTTTAAGCATATTTAATCACAATTTTGTCATGTAAGGATATTAAAAACGTTGCAAAGCACCCTAATATATACTCAAATAATGGGTATCTTGGGAGCTTATCAGTAGGATATGCACTTAGGTAGTTTGTTTAACTGCTTACTGTCTTATTCTAATACTTGGTGTTGATTGTTACAGCTATGATGTCTTACATTACATTACTTGGATCAAAGAACTTCAGAAAATTAGTACACCTTGTTGTGCAATTTCTTGCTTTTTTTCTTGGGTGTAATTGGCGTGTGGGCTGCTTTGAAGTTTCACAACGATAAGGGCATTGACAACTTTTACAGCCTGCACTCATGGTTGGGTCTAGCTTGCCTCGTCCTATTTGGTATCCAGGTGCTCGGTTGATGTCACAGAACAGTAGGAATGATAAACATAAACTATTAGCAAGGAACAAAATGTTGTAGAACTAGAACAATAAGTTTAATACTCTCAGGTACTCCCATTTTAATTTTACAACATTGATTCCAATAAATTATTCTCTCTAAAAACCATGTGCCTCTATAAGTCAATGTCAAAGCAATAAAATTTGTTCTATTGCCTTTCTTTTAATTTTCTTCATAATTGTGCACTGAAGTTGTATTAGTTTGTATATACAAGTAAATAAACATGTGTATGCCTACTGAAAATTGAAGATCATGGAATGAGGGCTGGCTTCATTTACTTTCTAATCTCTCACGTGGCTTCATTTAATAAAATTTCTTTAATGTCAAATAATGTGGAGTAGGAGACGGTTGGCTGTGCAATATAAATTTTTTTTTTTAAATACCTTCTGCGTCCGGAACTGCAGGTAGATAGTCCATTTAAAAAAAAATAAAAAATATTTTCTTCGTTTGGAACTGTCCAACTCCTGACGCAGATAGTCCTGATGAACTATCTCAAAAAAATAAAAAAAATATTTTCTTCGTCCGGAACTGCAGGTTCCAAGTCATACCAAACTTATTGTAGACTTGGACTTCAACCTAAAAAAATCTACTTACAAACTCAAACCTAGACTCAGATCTTATGTTCTTATAAGCCTAACCTAGCTCTTTCCATCCTTAGTAACAATTCATTGTGAACTTCTAACAAAAGTAATAACTTTAGACAAGTAACTATGAATAATCACATCCTAAGATGATTAATAATTTATCCAAATTTTATTCATTGTAGCAACACAACACCACATTTCAAATATACATGTGTATATATATGCACATTTCACATTATTAGTAAACAAGATTCGAAACCTTAATTATTGCGCGCCATAAGAAATAATAATAATAAGGTTTGAATTGTTTTCCTGATTAATTTGGAGCTCGCGAATTCAATTCCATCCAAAAATTATTATTTATTATTGCACTCTAATAGTCCGGTTGCCTCCCCAACCCCAAGCGTGCCTTCCGTTCGCCAACTCTCCACGGCCGCCGCCGCCGGAGCCGCCTTTGGGTACCGTCACGATGAGCTTCCCGTCAACGAACGCCGCCCTAGTTAGCTCCGGCTGCGTGAACGCCGGCAGCCTAAACCGCCACGTGTCCAGCATCATTTGCTCCAAAAACAATGCAACCGATGATCCCTCCTGATGACAACTGTTATTCCTCACCACAATCTTGGTTATTCCGGGATGGATCTCCACCGCGTGGGCCCTCAATCCGCCGCCGTGCTCGGCGTCGCCGCCGATCTCCGCCACGAACCGGAACCGCTCGGCGTTTTCCTCCACAATCACGTCGTCATCGGAGCGGAAAGGCAATTCTAGAACCTTCCCGAAGACGTGGGGTAACCTCCTCAGCCTCATCGCGGCGGCGCTGCCATCCATGAAACTCGCCGATCGAACCGTTAAATTAAACAACGGAAATTAAAGGAAACGTTATATATGTTTCAGACGATATGATGAACCCTCGTAGCTTTAATTTATATAGATATGGAGGCGAGAAGAATAATATAAGAATTCAGGAGAATCCAAATCTCATCATCAATAAAGGGTTTTCAAAGAATAATAACTTTTTCATATTCTGAAACTAACGATGCCCTGCGTAGCTTCTTCTTCAAGCTAAGCTATTATTCATCAATTCCAAATTGAATACAAAATTGATATGAACATACATATACTTATATAATTCCTATATCTATGATATGAACATAGATAGTATTTATAGGAAAATAATGTTTTCCTTAAAAATTGATTCTGACATTTCTGAAACTATGGTGTTTAAGAAGGAGCGGGTTGGGGTGGGGTTAGTGGTGAGGCCGGAGGGCTCTGCAAAGGCATCAGCAAAATTTCAATCTTTATCTAATGCTTTTTGATGGACCAAATTAAAACCTTTTGGGAGAATATTAATTAATTTGCAAGATTCTTAGTCGGGTACATTAGAGCCTCACACAAATGTTGTTGATTTCTTACTTTTAGTGTGGAAATGATAAGAATTTAATGGAGTGTTTGGTTGGCATGAATTGCAATTTAATGTCTATGGTAATTGCATGAAAGGAGAAATTACATTGTTTGGTTGGAGGGATTGTAATTCATCCATACAAAGAAAAGGAAAAAGGAAGAAAATAACATATTTGCCCTTGAATATTGTTATTAATATTATTATACAATGGTATTTTAATTTTTAATATTTATATATCACTCTTTTTCTTTCCATCCCAATAATTCTATTTCTCCTTACCAAATAATGAAATTTGAATTCTTACTTTATTACAACATTATTTTTTTTCTCACCGAATTACAATTATTTTCTCCCTTAATTCTTAGCTTCTTCCACCCAAACACCCTATAAATTGTTATACTTTCAATTTAAAGTTTGTTTTCGTCATCATAAATGTCCTTACTCAGGTACATAAGAATCTCAAACAAATGTTCAGTTTAGGTAGATGGCAAATAGTCCTTCATAAATTTTAAGATAATTATATTTCCAAGATTTGAACTCAAGAGTTTAAGTTAAAAGTGATTTAATCTTGATTTACAATCTAACTCAACTAAATGTCATTTTTAAAAATAAATTCAAATTTACATTGGGCATTCTTCCACTCGAAAAACCACTCCATTTTTTGCAAAAAGCCCACTCCATTGAAGATCGCAAATTTGCTGTGGACTGCGGTCCACAAAGACTCCACGCATCAAAACGGTGTCGTTTCTTTTAATAAAAAGAAACGTCATTCGTTCCTTGCCGTTCCACAAAAAGTAATTATGTGTGTATAACATATTCAATTTCATTTTATATACACTGCAGTTCCCTTTCAAAACAACTAAAGTTTCATTTCGATATAACTACAGTTTTATTCAATATTATACACCCAAATATGTGAAACTATTATTCAATTTCATTTTATGTACACTATAGTTTCATTACAACACAACTACAATATCATTTCGATATAACTACAGTTTCATTATATTGGACAATATACACGCAAATATGTGAAATTGTTATTCAGTTTCATTTTATATACGCTATAATATCATTATAACACAACTACAATATCTTTTCGATATAACTACAGTTTCATTGGACAATATACACTCAAATATGTGAAACTGTTATTCAATTTCATTTTATATAGATTGCAGTTTCCTTTCAACAGAACTACAATTTCACTTCGATATCTACAGTTTCATTTGATAATATAAAAACAAATGTGAGGCAATATCATTTGAGAACTGTAGTTTCATTTACGGAGCTCCGTTAAAATGTTACGACAATCGTTTCTTTACTTAAAGAAACAGTGTCGTTTTTAAACTACGGTCCATAAAACTTTGTGGACCATGGTCCACGATATAACTACTGATTGATGATGAGATATCTTTAAATATTTATTAGAATATTAAATAGTAAAAATGTGAACTACTAATAAATAAAAATGAACAGTGTGACATTTGTTATAAATAGTTAAAGAGTTAATTCCAGCAATGGTCCTCCGACTATGTTGATTTTTCAAAATTAGTCCCCAACTTTTAATTTGGACAATTTAGGTTCTTTGACTTTCAAATTCTTTCCAATGTTGGTCCTTTCGTCAAATTTTGGTTAAATTGAGGTCAAATGAAGAGGTAAAATTGTCCGTTCACATGTTTAGTGTATTATTACTAGTATTTCTCATATCCTATACGTTGTATATATGAATATAATCTCAGTCGAAGTCTCAATCGAAGCCATATAATCTCATTCGATGTCTCTTCGACTGATATTATATTCATATATATAGCGTATAGGACATGCAGAAGAAATACGAGTATACAAGTGAACAGACGATTTTACCCATTCATTTGACCTCAATTTAACCAAAATTTGACGAAAGGACCAACATTGGAAAAAAATTTAAAAGTCAAGGGACCTAAATTGTCCAAATTAAAAGTCGGGGACTAATTTTAAAAT
>CM008344.1:11441165-11451206 GCA_002525835.2 Ipomoea batatas
TAACAGAAAAAAAAAAAAAACTCGTGTATGGTGATAACATGAGGTAGTAGGCAACCTGCATACGAGTACACCCAGGTTAATGGGACGTGATCCCTGAGCTTGGGATGTACACGTTTCCACCTAAGCTTGCAACGGTCGACTTATTATCTATCTCGCTTCTTAGCGATCGACATATATCTATTCCGCTTCTACGCGGTCGACATGTATCTATCTCGCTTCTCCGCGGTCGACATGTTTCTACCCCGCTTCTAAGAGGTCAACACGGTTGACATATCTTATCCCGCTTCGCAGTAGTCAATGAGTTTAAATTCTACGACTCAGTAGTCGACATATTCCGCTACTCGGTGAACCGCTAAGTTACCCCTCGCAGCATGGAGTCTCAACAAGCCTGCTCGAGGAGAAGGTGGCTAGCATCTCTGTATTTCTCTTGCAGGTACGTGCCAGAGTTGAGTCATCCTAACGAACAGCATGTAGGGAAGGCTGTAGGGACCGATCACCGAGCTTTCCAGAAGAGATGAAGAGCTTTCAAACTAGGAGTCGAGAGGATTATGGCACGTAGAGAGTTTGAGAGTGTCTATAGTTTATTTACTCGTCAAAGACAACCAAAGAAAGTGGAGACTTATGATGGAGACATGGGACCCCGGGGTGGTGGGGTCTATTTTATTGGGAAAGGGCCCAACGCCCAAACGAGGTGTTCATCTTTATGGGTGAGGTGTTGGCCCATTAAGAATAATGAGAATCTATAGGGCTAAGGGAAGAAGGAAGTATAGAGTTAAGGGAAGAAAGAAGTTTGGTGTAAAATAATATTTTAAAGATGTGTTATCACAAGGGTTCAAACCCACAACCTCCCACATATAATAACATAAGGATAAACCACCCAAGTTATCAAGATCTTGTATATTAAAGGTTAGGAAGCTCCACTTATGCATGAAAGTGCGCTTTTTATTACATATCTCCATTTTAATCAAACACAGAACATTTTCAACAATATAATATTTCTTAATATAATCTAACATTTTGTAGACTAAATGCCCAAAGTTTTCTTGCATCATAGATTTTTGTTTCATTACTATTGAGCTTAGACATCAAAAGCACATCAAAGTATATGCTTAATAAAAATGAATTGAATGGCCTGATCCACAACAAAGAGTTTTGAAAGCCGCACGACAAATTATACAATGGCCTACGGTATACCTTGTATTGTAGACCTTGGTCTTAAAATAAATTTCAGATTCTATATCTGTAATTGGCACATTCCGTACCTGCAGTTGAAAGTTTCTGTACTTATAGCTATCATATTATGTGCCAGTAATTATCAAGTTATTTGTTTATAAATACAAAAATTGTTAAATGTAAGTACATAATATGTTAACGAATGTACAAAATTTTTGTATCAGGGACTCAGGGTTCACAATACAATATGAACTTGGTCCATGGCATAATAATTGAAGCCGCACTAAACCTTTGCCAAATACATGGACTCATCGAAATATATGTGCAACAATATAATCAATCATTTTTTTTAAATTAATACTACCTCCATCCCATTTTGGTTGTCTGGTTTGTTTAACAAGACTTGACTGAAGTTATTTTTAATCCAATTTTTCATAATATTAAGTTTAGCATTAATATATAAAATTTATATATTTAATTTATATATTTAAAAACTACATTAAAAGTTCTATTAAATACAAAAAATTAAATTTAAAAATAAAAAAAAATTACTTAAGAAGATAAGTAATGAAAAAAGAGTTTGTTTGACCAATAAATAGTAAATAAGACAGATAAAATGGGACAGAGGGAGTATTAGATATACTAATTTGCGCCATACTAATTCTATGTAAGGATGTTAATTGTACCAGTCCGTTTAGTTTCGAGCTAGTCTTATCAAACTATTGGGTTTATCAATATTTTTTTGGTCAGGTTTCAAATCCTTGACCATAATCCCAAACATCGATCTGTCATGTTTATCAGGTGAGCTCAACTAATTTTTTTTTTAATTTTTAAATTAGCATTCTAAAGATTTTATTTTAATAAACTAGCACATTTACGTTAATAAATATAAACTTCAACGTGATTTACTCAATTTAAATCTTCATTTCCAAAATTCAATTCAAAAAATATAATGCAAGAATGAATAATTAATTCAAGTTCCAAGCATCTAACATCCAAATCTCCATAAACTACAAACAGAAAGACACAAGTCCATAATTCACATACCACAAATCCACAATCAACACTAGAGTTTAAAACAACAAACAATCAAACGTAAAACAACGATCTTTCTATATAGTTCAAAATAAAATAAGAGTATAAAAATATGTAGTTGTACAATACAATAATTAAATACCCATTTGTAGCAATTCAATGATCAAGCATAGAAATTAAGTATATAAAAACGGAATTATTAGTTTATAAAACAAATAATTCTAATTAAAATCTAATTAAGTAAACACTAAAAGACTAAACATTTAAGTAATTAAATATTTAAACCTGATACAAATAAATCTACTTAGGTAATTAAACACATTGTAACTAATTGTTGGAGTGCTAAATTGTTAAGTTGGAGAATGAGTGAATGAAGATTGACTATTTCAGTAGGAGTTTTTCTTTCTTTCTTTTTTCTTTTCTTTTTTTTTTTCGTCTTTTTGCTAATGGGGCTAACTTGACAGCCCGATTAGGCTGGCCCAATTAGTTTGCTTTCTTATCAAACTATTTTTTTTTGTCCTAACCGCATAACTTTTAACAAAAATTTGTTTGAGACTATCTTACGGGTCACAATCTTTGAGTCGGGTTGAATATTTAATTAGTGATATCAAAGATTCGACACATTAATCAAAGATTTAATTTATTAGTAAAAAATTAGACTCGTCTAACAGATTGAGACATGTGAGACGATCTTATACAAGTGTTACCCATAATTTTTTAGCCTTTAACATGTTAGCTCATCGTTTTTGGGATATAATTGGCATTCTTAATCCCTATGTTAAACTCTGGGTGTTTGGTTGGATGGAAAATCTTTTCCAAATCTTTTCCATGAAAAAGATTTTCCATGAAGTGAAGGAAAATGTGTTTTTCCATTGTTTGGTTGGATGGAAAATGTTTTCCAATGGAACTTGAGTTCCCAAAAGTGGAGGAAAACAAATTCCTTGCTATGAGTTGGTATTTTGTTTTCCTTAGAGTTTGGGAAGAAAGTATTGAGCAATTGGACAACTTTACCCTCATCAAAATAATATAATTTATTATCACTATTAATTGTTAAGGGCATATTGGTCTTTATATTCATAATTCCTTACCATTCCAAATCCAACCAAACAATGGAATTCATATTCCCAGTAATTTCTTTTTCACCAACCAAACAATGGAATCTATTTTCCTAGTAATTTATTTTCCATGAAATTTGAATTTCATATCCTCCAAATATTTTCCAGCGAACCAAACGGACTAAAAATGTTACTAAAGGAAGTAAACTGCGAGTTATCTCATTGGTCCTTATATTCTCACCCCTATTGGTCTCATATCTTCTCATTATCTCATCGGTTAATTTTTCCATTAATCAGTAAATTTCCAATGAAATTTGAACATTTTGCTGCGATTGAGACATGATTTTAAGACGGTCAATCGAACTAATTGAGCAGCCTACGAGCCAATCAATCATTTTAGGTCAAGGAGAGCACATGAATTCATGGAATCTCCTTTCAGAGATGGCATACTGAATCTCCTTCCAGGAACATCCCAAGAAAAAATAAAATAATCAATATATTGTATGTATCTATTCAAACTCCTGCTCCCCACTTCTTCTTGAAATTGAGCTAAAATTGACTTTTGATCCATTCTTTCGTGGTGAGGAAGAAATCAAAAAAAAAAAAAAAAATCCACCCATAAATTACAAAGAGAATCTAGCAGAGAAGCCAGGGAGAAAATGGAAGAAACAGCCTGCAAATCAGAATCCCCAGAAATCTCTCTGAGGCCAATGGAGCTCTCGGACCTGGATGATTTCATGGAGTGGGCAACCGATGACAGGGTGAGCCGTTTCTGTACGTGGGACACCTACACTTGTAGAGACCAAGCAGTGGACTTTATAAAGAACATTGCAATCCCACACCCATGGCTGAGAGTGATTTGCCTTGAAAAAAAGGTAATTGGGGCAATTTCTGTGACCCCAAGGTCTGGGAACGACAGTTGCAGAGGTGAGCTTGGGTATGTGTTGACTCACAAGTATTGGGGCAAAGGGATTGCAACAAGGGCAGTGAAAATGGTGGCTTCTGCAATCTTCTCAGAGTGGCCTCACATGGAGAGGCTTGAGGCTCTGGTAGATGTGGATAACAAAGGGTCCCAGAGGGTATTGGAGAAATCTGGGTTTTTGAGAGAAGGGGTTTTGAGGAAGTACCAATTCCTTAAAGGGAGATCTAGAGATTTTGTGATTTACAGCCTCCTCTCCTCAGATTCCCCTTCTCTAGGCTAGTCACTTCAACCTTATCTGTTTATTACATATATGAATCCTTGATTCATGTTATTGGGTCCAGAGAAAATCTTTTCTTGTGCACCATAGCCTGATCTACTTTATTGTTTGTGTGGGCAGTAATGGAGCCCATGGAGATTGATGGATATGGCAGGCAGAGTTGAGAAATAGGGCTTCTATGTGATGGTCTGATGGTGTTCTTGATGAAATAAAAGTGTATATTTTGTTACCAATACTACTTTGTAAGTTGATGAATCATTGTAAAAATTCTTTGTATATTTTCGACATATACACTATGTTTGTTAATGATGATCCTTGAATATAAAAATGTCAAGAATCATTGTTTGTCAATTGTTATATCATGTACCAATGTTCATATTGCATTGTGAATCTGATACAAAAATTATGTACCTTCCGTTAACATACCTACAGTTCAATTTTTGTACATTTAAACAAATAATTTGTTAATTGTTAATACATAATATAATAATTACATGTACAGAAATTATCAACTAGATACAGGATGTAGTCATTATACCGTGGACCATGGATCAGGGTTGATACTGCAGTTGCGCGGAATAGAGGCCGTGTCATCCGTTTGGAACTGCAGTTGTGTTGAACGGATACTGCAAGTGTGTTGAAAGGACACTGCAGTTGTATTGAACAGATGAACGGTCTCTATTCCGCGCAACTGCAGTTTCCTTTCAACACAACTACACTATATTTTCAACACAACTGCACTATCTGTTCAGCACAACTGCAGTTTCAGCCATGATCATGATCCTGGACCATGGTCCACGATATAATTTGCGGTACAAGATGTGTTAACTACAGATACAGAATCGAATGCTTATTTTTTATCAAATCTATAACATAGATAATTTGCCATTCTTTGTTACATTCTTAAAAAGCTCACCTAAGAACCTTATCACTAGACAAGAAACTATAGATGAACATATCTCTAATCCCACATTCCCACCCTTGTTGAACCCATACTTTCTCAAAAAGCCTTCTTTTACAAACCCAACTTTTTCAAGCCCTAAACCCTAAACCCTAAACCCTAAACCCTAAACCCTAACCAGGAAGGGGAAATCTGTGAACACAACAGGAATGGCCATCTTGAGTGCCATGGTCACAATCCCTTGGCCCCAATAACAAGAGCCAATTGCATAGCCAAGATGGGCTCTGTGCCTATCATTTCCGGCTTCGGGCTTGACTGAAATGTACCCAATTGAACGGCCGTCCAGGCATATGGAGTGCCGCCAT
This sequence comes from Ipomoea batatas, assembly GCA_002525835.2. Taxonomy (NCBI): domain Eukaryota; kingdom Viridiplantae; phylum Streptophyta; class Magnoliopsida; order Solanales; family Convolvulaceae; genus Ipomoea; species Ipomoea batatas. The sequence continues at coordinate 11,446,894 of CM008344.1, forward strand.
GGATGAGGTATGGCCACCTCCTGGATATACTTGAGGGCTTCTTGTTTGGAGGTGATGGGGTTCCATCTGAGAAAATGGGTCACTTTGTCGTCGTTTGCCCATTTCAGGAGGTCGTCGGCATCGGAGAGTTGGAACGCCCGGAGAGAGATTCTTGATGAGTCCATAATACAATATGCAAAGTGTTCTTAATTGGGGCCTGGGGTTTGCTTTGCTGGGGAAAATTCTGAGATTTTCTTGAATTCTTGTCAAGTATAGCAACAAAATTGAAAACTAGTCAACTAACAAATTATTTGTAAATTGTTGTGTGGATTAGATTCTTTTGGTGGTCTATTCTATATAGAGTTAATTCCAGAAATGATCTTTCGGCTATTGATTTTTATCAATTTTTATCTTCAATTTTTAATTTTACCAAAGTTGGTCCCTTAACTATTGATTTTGTATCAATTTTAGTCATTCTGTTAAATCTATGTTAAATAGGTGTTAAAATTGAGAAAAAAATGTAAAACTAAATATTTTAACATTTCTTCTTCACTTTGTTTTCCTCCTAGTAGTGCTTTTTTGTACCATTTTTGCTATCAAATAATAAATAAATAAAACACCTAATACAACAGAAACAATTTAACATAAAATGTAAAAAATAAATATATTGACTTACTTTGTTTTCTCTATATAATCTTGCGATGGAGAAGGGGAAACAAAGTGAAGAAGAAATGTTAAAATAGTTAGTTTTACATTTTCGCCCTCAATTTTAACACATATTTAACATAAATTTAACATAATGATCAAAATTGGTACAAAATCAATAATTAAGGGACCAAAAGATGACAAAAATTGGTAAAAGCCAATAGTCAAAGGACTATTTCTGAATTTAACTCATTCTAAATAGGAAGTAAGGACTTCATAAAATCATTTTCTGAGTTTTTATGCATTTGGCTATCAACAAGAAATACTCATTTTGTTTAAAGGTAAAATGATACATTTTTGAGAGAAAATATCTTTCAACTTTTTTTAATTGAAAGACTTTTTTTAAATTCTTATCTCACGCTCAATTCTTTCTCTTTCTCTCCTTGAGATTTTCTATTTTATCCTTAATTATATGATTATCTGTTAAATTTTTCATTAAATATTCTCTTCTTCATTAATATTCTGTTAACTTTTAACTTACCCATTAATTTCTATAAGATCTTAGGTTCAAACATCATTCCAATCAAAGTTGGCATAATTGTTGAATACTACGAATACGTTAGAGTATATTATTAAAAAATAAGCACCTAAATCTATTACTCTTATTAAATTAAATAAATTAGTGGTTACAACAAACAAAAATAATACATATGCATTTTTTTTAATTTATAATTCGATGTCTACAATTCCTTAATTCAAAAAAAAAATCAATATAAAAAATTTTAAAAAGAGATATAATTTTATTAGTTATATTGTCAATATTTTCTACCATGCAAAGATTTTTTACCTTCAAATTTATTAATTAATTATATTAATACATTATTTATTGTTTTCTTTTTACGCTATCTTGTAAGTAAATATTAAAGTTATATTACGAAATAATGTTATATATTTATTTACCAAGTATTATATTAATAACATGAGAATTTAAAAAAAAAAATACTTTGAACTATAAACTACTTATGGAGGATTTGTTGACAAATAAGACATTCAAATAACACAATAAATTGATTTAAAAACTCATCATTATTAAATAGAACATTGTAACACATTTGATGCATTGAAAACATTTTGAGACTACAACATTAATGAAATCAATCTTTCACAATTCAGAAAATGAAGAAATTTAAAAAAATATATACCGTTGCAACATTCATTAATCTTGTATGTAAAAATTACTTAGTGTGTATTCTTTAAATATATTAGAACTAATATAAATTTACAATTCATTTCATTTTCATTTTATACTTTTAGTCTTTTACACGAAAGAATTATCAAAATAAGTATTGTTTACTAAAGAAGAATCGCTCAGTTCAAACTCAATCAACTTCGAGCTCAAGCCAAACTCAAGTGGGCTCATTTCATAATCGAGCCGAGTTCGCTTGAGCTTAAATGTTCTAGGTTCATGGCTCATCGAACCGCTCACACATATATAGGAAACTAACGAAATAAAAGAGAATATAATGAGAATATATGTATTTTGTATTGATAAATATTACTTGTGAATAGTAAAAATTGCATCCCCGACGTCCTAATGTCATATGTTATTGCCAATAATCAATAGTATATGTATATATCTAACCAACATGGTTGGCATGGTGGTTCAACACCTGGGTTCGATCCCCACCCAAGTGAATGAAGCAAACCATTTGGCCAGTTGTCGGTTCGATCCCCACCCAGGTGAATGGAGCAAACCATTTGGCCAGTCCCCTACCACTTAGTGTCCTTCGACTATTGACTTTTACCAATTTTAGTCATCGACTTTTAATTTTATCAAAGTTTTGGTCCCTTAATTATTATTTTTTACCAATTTTAGTCATTCTGTTAAATCTAGGTTAAATATGTGTTAAAATTGAGGACAAAAATGTAAAACAAACTATTTTAACATTTATTCTTCACTTTGTTTCCCCTCCTCCATCGCAAGATTATATAGGGAACAATGTACAAACGATTTACCAAGAAAATCCCAAATCAAAGAAAAATCATGGTACCACCACCCCAACAAAGTTTCCACTATAACAAATCTCAAGTACAAAGTTTCAGAAAAAAAAAATTTACAAATAATGTGAAAATATCTAAAAGATGTCTGAAACAAATCAAGCTGACCCCCAAAATATTAGACGAAGATAACACCCAAGAAATTGACAAAACTGTATCAAAATGAAGAAACAAGCTGGATGATTTTTATACAATTAGGTTGATTATCAGGTTACTTTTGAGTCATCGGGTAAAAAATATTTGTTTTATTTTTGGCAAAGAAACACACTAAGGAAGTCTGCTCCAACATGGCAAAATCCTTTTGGATGTATAACTATGAAACTATCAAATCTAAGCATCATGGCATTAAAATGAACTTATCTGTGAACGTGACAGCGAAGACTGAAATAGAAAGTCCCTTTGATCCACAAATTTGGGATGTTTAACAAGCCATTAGAGTAGCAGCTTCATCCCCCCAATTCTTTGTTAGATGAATAGATCAGAATGCCATGTAAAAAACAAGATTGCTGCGTTTTAATTTGCCCAAGATTATCATATCAGTAGAAAGAAATCTTGCAGCTTTCTTTCATGTTAGCAAAAATAATCCAAAAACATACCAAAAAACAAATGCTGCATTTGACAAGATGATTCAAAATGGACAAAAAATGGCAAATTCTTTCCACTCATCTAAAATGCATGCATTCATCTTGGATTAGTGACAGAGCTAGCGAACTTAATTAACAGGAAGGATCTTCTTCACATCCACCATGAAAGAGTAAGAAGTTGGGAGACGAATGAAGCGAAAGCTGCAGACATCTCTCACCTTAAGATGATAGTACATGGCAAATTCTCTCCATCCATCTAAAATGCATGCATAGGCTTTAGATTTCAGCTTCCCACCACGTGATTTAAGTTTGGCTGGCCAGGTTTTACCACACGGTCCCCTATGAGTGATGTTTGTGCTCTTCAACAGATTGTTTGATAAACTAAACTTCTTGGGAATGTACTGCAAATTGAAGTTCACACCTAATATCATCATATATATAAACGTTTTTGTATAAAACATTAATGTTCATCAGCTCAAATAATGAGTAATAGTTTGATCACCATGAAAGGACCACCTCTGCGTACATTGTAGGCTTTGATTGTGGTTGTAAAGCAGCTAGAATTTTCTTGTCCGGTACACAAATTCTTTTATCCTACAACAAACAGTTAGGGTGATTGTTAATTAGGCCCTGTTTGGTAAATGATTGTTGGCTGATTGGGTTGGCTGTTTGGGTTAGAATGTATGATTTGTTGATAATATTAGCTGATTGTAGAAAGTTGTTTGATAAATTAGCTCTTAACTGATAGCTGTTTGGTATAATTTCTTTTTCTCAAAAAGCTAATTGAAAAAGGTGCTTTGAGTAGCCTTTTGAATTTTAGCATTTTGGAGTTACAAAAAGCTTATTAACCAAACAACTAATAGTGGTCAAATAAGCCAAAATTGACTGATAGGCTGATAATTTACCAAAACGGACCTTAGTCATTTCCTATCAAAATGTTCATTAGAGATATGCAGAGAAATTAAAGGTAACTAACCCTCATGGCAGGTTTCTGGGTTGGGATGGAGATCTTTCTGGCAACAAGTTTGATCAAACAGAACGACACTG
>CM008344.1:11463617-11481727 GCA_002525835.2 Ipomoea batatas
TACTTCCAACTCGGCACACTTCCAGTTCAGCATACTCTGAACTCGGTACACTTCAAGTCGGCATACTTCTAGTAGAGAATCAGAGGACTTCTATACAGAGATTGTACCCTTTTTTATTTGATACATATACTTCATTGTAACCGATACTTTGAATTTTGAATATATACAATTCAAGTTTTTTCGCGTTTACAATGACCAAAGACATAAATGTATAGAATTTCAACAGGAAAATATTTTATTAATTATTTCAATCCAGCTTTTTAACCTTCTCAACTCTTAACATATCCATCATCTTTTGCTTCACATTGCTTGTTAGGCTCCAAATTTCCAATACGACTTTTAGGTACGCCTATCCATCTAGAAAGTCGTGAAAGACAGGAAAAGTAAAATAACTAAATAAAGTTACACAGAGAGGAAAACAATGTAAGTGACAAATAAGTAACCTCTTCAAACAAATCATTATCTTCTTTATTATAAATATGTGTAAAGAAAACTGCATCGTTAAAATTCTCTCACAGTTGTGTTATAAGAGAATTGCAACATATACCTGTGAGTGGTTGTTTTGTATCTATATCATTAGTAACCACACAAAAAATTTAATCCCGTAAACTCTCCCTTCTTTAAATTTCTTCATTCACTTTTGAATATAAATTTTAGGAATATGTGCATGAAGAAAATTTCCCCGAATTGAAGTGTAAAAAAATATAGCAAAAAATCATATGCATAAACAAAAACTTTTGAATCAAAAAATATTCAGATGATAGTACAGATACAATATCTCTTCATCATGGAATACGCCCTCTATAGACTTTTGTTTCAGCACCTCTTCTCTCTCAAATCTCATAGGTACGAACAATTCTAACCTTGATTGCATTCGTTATGTTTCTAGGAGAAATTTCACGTCCAACAATATGGATTGAAGTTGAAGCCATGCGTATTTGGTGTAAATAGGAGTCTACAAACGCAAAATTTCGTTGGAAGTTTACAACTATACGTTTAGCATAATGAAGTGTTTAAATAGGAAAAAGAATCTATCGTTATGCAAAATTAGTATTTGAATAAATAAGAAAAAAAATCATCTTTACGCAAATAAATTAAGGAATCTATCTTTATGTAATTAAATTGGGAAAGAAATCTTCAAAAATTACTATTACACAAAATCAGGATTCTGCGTGGGTAGAATTTGAATTATTATTATTGGTGTAAAATTAGTATCAAAAATATTATTATTTTTGTAAATAATAATTAATAAATTATTATTTCCTTATAAAATTAGGCAGAATTTCTAACGAGTTTTTTTCATTTATTATGCAAAATCTGTTTCCATTATTCTCACAATTGTAATGGTTTAATTATTCTCAGAATTTTGTAACCATTTTCTATTTTTAAGTACATATTGACTTTAATTTGTGGTAACAATTCATTAGATATTTGTTAATTTCCATATAAAATTTTGTTACCAATTAAACTTTATTAATTTTTTTTTACCAATTAATTAATATTCATATATGTTGCAAAAGGTTTTGTACGTAGTTGAGCGGCATAGTTTTGACTTCTCAAATGAGAGGTCAAATATATTAAGATAGCGGAATAAAATCAGGGGGACAGAGTCTCAATATATATAAACTAGTCGCCTGTGAATTGGCTGCTGATGCCAAAGAATGAGCTAACCTGGCCTATTAGAAGAACGAGGAACTAACTGAATAGAACAAGACTCAAAAGCTAACATTAGATTCCTACACTCATCAACAAAGATACCAACATAAGACCGGTCAACAACCTAGTAGAATTCAGCTTATGGTAAAGATTAGAACAATCCACATGAAGTCGAACCGAAGTGACACCACGATCCTTGAGCCAAGACAAGGCCTCCTTACGTTACATGCCAGAGTTTCGGCAACCGAGGAGTCTGTGCAGTGCATGAGATGGCCATTGGTGGCCTCTTTATAGGGTTATTAGTCTTTAATTTGCTTGTATATTTATTATTTTGAGAAAAAAAAAATAATAGAACACATGAAGTAAATCAACTTCATTAAACTAGTAGATTACAAATGATATGATAAGCAGATGGATCATACTAACGGCACTCCCTATATAACAGGAAGAAAACATATAGTATTATTCATGACTGGTAGAATTAAAACAAGTATATATTATATATATATATATATAGATGTATAGCTCATAAATATGGTGATACGTTGAGCTTCAATTCAAGAACTCCCAATAACAATTCAGAAGCTCGCCAAAGTCGAAAGGATGAAGAGAGAGAAAGCAAGGGAAACCGGAAAAAATGGCTGCAGCTTCATCATGTTTCCAGCTGCTTAGTCAATTTAATACAAAAAATTCAGCTGCAGCTTGAATTTCAATGCAGTAATAAAAGTTTTTAAAAAAAGAATAAATACTAGTGGAGGTTCCCCGACTTTAATGACACCGCCACTTTTAGTCCTCAATTTTTAAATCAACCATTTTTAGTCTTCCGACTTTGATGGCATCACCACTTTTAGTCCTCAACTTTTAAATCAACCACTTTTAGTCCTATTACTTTTTGTTTATAGCTACCTATGGTCCTTCCTTTACAATTGGACATGTAATGTCATTTTCTCAAGGGTAATTCAGTCATTTCATAATTAATGTATTAAGTATTATATTTCTTCATCAGAATAATTGAAGTAACCCTATTCTCCACTCTCCTTTGTTAACACTAAATTTTGGACCAAATGACTAAATTGCCCTTGAGAAAATGACATTAGATGTCCAATTGTAAATGAAGGATTATAGGTGGCTAGAAACAAAAAGTAAGAGGACTAAAAGTGGCAGTGCCATCAAAGTCGAAGGACTAAAAGTGGTTAATTTAAAAGTTGAGGACTAAAAGTGACAGTGCCATCAAAGTCGGAGGACCTCCACTGGTATTACTCTTAAAAAAATTAATACTATACCTGAATTGGATGCAGCAACCGCCGGAGAATCTCCCGGTGATCCCACTGGAGATATTGCTGATCCATCACCAGCTATGAAACATTAATGATCGAAATATTATGCTTGTTCATAACAAAAATAATAAATTAAATTAAGGAAAATTGCACTTTTCATCGTTATAGGATAATTACTGGATTCGTCTCTACTTATTGGTTGTACTCACTTTTCGCTTCTAAATTATAATTGATGTTACAAATTTTGTCATATTTCTAAAAAAAAACATTAGGGACGAAATTTGCAACAACATTTATAACTCAAAGACGAAAAATGAGCACAACCTATTAAAAAATGATGAAATTTGCAATGTCAATGATAACTTAAAGGACGAGAAGCGAGCAGCCAAGCACAATCAAGTAAGGATGAATTCTACAATTATCTTATAACTCATAAACGAAAAGTATAATTTTTCCTTAAATTAAACAAATTATTATCTGGTGTCAAAAGGTGAAATCACCCACCCTAGGCACCCCCATGAGTCAACTGACCAACAGAGACCAAGGATCCCCTTATTTTGAGAGGTTGTTCCTACACTACCACTTATAAGACTCGATCTTTGTTCGATTATGAAAAATTTATCCCTGCTACCAATTGAGCTGTCCATGCGGGCCACACAAATTTATTATCTTGCCCATTTACGTACGTATACTTAGGTTGCATGCATGCATGGTTTATACGTAGCGATTGGCTTACCGTTATTGCATTTACTGACGGGAGGAGTTTTAACTTTGCATGAATCAGGCAGCTGGAGCGCCAGCGTCTGGTTAATCTGCACGCCGACCGACGAGCCGCCGCCGTTGACGATGGTGCAGAGGCACCGCGGCTGAGACTTAAGGACGCCGGAGAACGCGGTGCAGCAGCCGGAGGACGGAGATGGGGCCTTCCCGGTGACGTAGTCGAGGCACGAAGCCATTGAAAGGATGGCCGTCGTGCACCCTCCGGACTGACCCGCCGCGGCTCTAATCATCGCCACCATCGCTAATCCAACAATTAATCCACTTTTCATCCCCTTAATCTCCATTTCCGATGGTTTTCAAATTAATCTATCTATAAATTTTGCTGGCTGGCTGGTTAGCTTAGTAGTGTGACTTTAACTTGTGGTGTATGTAATGAGGGAGTTCGGGCAGTTATATACACACATAGAGGACCACCAACCATGCATCTATGATTTAATTAGTAGGAGTTTATTATTATTATTATTATTATTATTATTATTATTATTATTTTTGGGGTGGTGGAAGGTTTGATATCTGATTTTTTTTTTTTTTTTGGTTAAACCACAAGGTGTTTTAAGTAAGGTCTAATTATAGGAGACACCTTTAAGTCCGTACAATACTTTCATTTATCAATGTAAGGTTTACCAAGTGCACACTCTCGGATAGTGACTACGGGTTTCACTCGTCACTCAAAAAACAAAAACTAAACATTAACACATTTAATCATCAACTTTTAATTTAACTACAACTTTACTAAAATTGTCACATTTGTTTTTTTAATTTGTTACAATTTATATTAAATTAAGATTAATTTTAAGGACAATTCTATAACGTTACTATTGGTTTCACGGCCATGAGGTAGCCGAACGGCAGGCCAACACAACCGTAAAACAATAAGGGAGAGAATAAGAAAATAAATTGACAGAATTACTGTGAGAGAATTGGACTCTAAGCTAGCTAAACCCCTTTCAATGTGCCCCATGTGGTATTTATACAGGATTTACATGCCTGGAAAAGGAAAGAAAACGAGTTAACAAATTTGATCTTAAGAAAGCTTCCTGAACTGCCATACTTCTTTCCTAATATCGAAAAGAGAAATCTCGCCAAAATCTAGAGGAAATCTTTGAAAAATTTCCTCTATCCACCTCTGGGTATGACACCCATTTGGGCACACCACCCTGACCGCTTGCCGTGAGGTGGGCGGCCGGGCCTAGACAAACCCAACGCCCCGGTGAGGGGCATGGCTATTGAGTCTCTCCATTTTTCTGAATATCATGGTCAAGTTACAAGCCTGCAAGCTCCGAGTGTTGAGATATACTCTTGACTAGATACCCTACTCAGGTATCCATTAGTTACAAATAAGCGTTTATAAACTATATAAAATAATTTGATAGATAAAGCGACATAAAAAATTAACAATTTGACAGATTAGTGCAAAATGTAGGTTGTATTTAAAAAAAAAAAAAAATTCCTAGTTGCGTATTAGTAATGATATTAATATTGGTTAACTAATAGGGCCGTATGTGAGGTAAGATTATTATGAATAATTAATTAAGAAGATTAGGGGGTGTTTGTGTTATTATTGACTCGTTATGCTAATGTGGACGTCATATACGGCGCCGCTGAATAATGAAATATATACAAATGTACGGCTATATATATATATATATATATATATATATATATATGAGATGATCATGCATGCATGACTGATAACCTAACAGCTTACAAGTTGCCGTAATTAGTCAAACAATTATACCTATTTTATTTCATCGCCTTCGTTCACTCCCCCAAGACCCCATCAACTAGAGGTGTGCGCGCAATTTTGATTTAATCAACCAATGAAACCGAAAATTTTCAGGTTCTATTTGGAAACTCGGAAAATGAATTTTAAAAATTAATTAATTTTTATATTTTGCCGTGTTTAATATTTTTTTTTTCAAAAAATAGAGTTATAGAAAAAAAAAATATTTATGCTGGTCAATAGAAAAAGTTCCTAAATTAGTCAAAAATGTGTTCTCCCTAGATTTTTAGTTAGAAGATATTTTTCAAATTCTTTATTTTCTTGTCACTCTCTTTTATCACATCTTTCTTTAAGCTAGTTTTTGAATTATTAATACCACCACCACTACTCCCGCCCTCGCCTTCTATTAAATTTGATAAATCAGATTAATAAAAATTTTTATTATAAATTAACCAAATTAACAGTTTGCATGGCGCTAATCCCACCCTCAGCTTCTTTGCTCTTGGCAATCTATTGTTGCAGAAGAAGAGAATATTTGCTGTTTGATACACCACAAATTATATCACGGACCATTTTCATTTTTATAAAATTATGTCCATTATAAAGTATCATTAATAATCATAATTCATTATTATAATACTATATCACTGTATGTTTATTACTGTATAACAATCTATATGTTAATTAAAATAACATCAATTTACATATTATCACTTACATATATTATTCTTTATTTTTTATATAAATAAAATTAATATTAAAAAATATATTATTAAAAATATCGTATTGATATCTTTTGAATTATACTCATATTAATACATTTTGAATTTTAGTTCGTTGTTTATTAATGAACTTGCAATATTGATAAAATGAACCTCTAGTATTTTCTTAATGAACTTATTTTAAGTTCATTTGCATTATATTGTAGTTACATTATTATTATAAAGATGAACATTCAATATCGCAAAAATTAACCTCCAATATTGTGAAAATGAATCCCTAATATTTTATTAATAAATTTATTTGAGATCTACCATTATAATGTAGTTGCATTACAATTGTAAAAATGAACCTAAAGTATTTTAAAAATGAACTTGTAGTATTGTACAAATAAACTTACAGTAGTTTGAAAATGAACCTTTAGTTTATTGAAAATAAACATTATATAGCAACTCTAAAGGTTCAATAGTAAATGACACCCTGAACGCGGAATCCTAAAGTGACGTGACATATTTACCCATTAATTGTTGATGTGGTGGTTATCAAATTAAAATTACTCCTATCCCATTTTATCTATCCTACATACTATTAATTAGTCAAACCAACTATTCCTTCTTTGTTTATTTCTATTAGCATTTTTTAATAATTTTTAATTTTTTTTTTTTTTTTTTTTGTGTTTGATAACACATGGGAAAAGGTACAAATAAGCCATCGAACTATTTGAAAATTAGCAATTAAGCCATCAAACTTGAATAAGCTTCAAATAAGCCACTAAACTCGGTGGGACGACAGAGAAGGCGACCAGATCTAGCTTAATTGCTTTGTTTTTCCGAGTTTAGTGACTAGGAGTAATTCCCAAATAGTTTGATGGCTTATTTGTACATTTTCCCAACTTTTAATATATAAATGTTACTCCCTCTGTCCCATTTTACCTGTCCTGTTTACTATTCATTGGTCAAACCAACTCTTTCTTCATTACTTATTTTCTTTAGTAATTTTTAATTATTTTTAAATTTAATTTTTTGTGTTTAATAGTACTTTTAATGTAGTTTCTAAATATATAAATTTTATATACTAATACTAAATTTAATTATGAAAAATTGAATTAAAAATAACTTCAGTCAAGCCTCGTTAACCGAATCAGACAAACAAAATGGGACGGAGGTAGTACATACTAATTCTAAATTTAATATTATGAAAAATTAAATTGTAAATAAAATCAGTCACATCTCGTCAACTGAACCCGAGTACCCAACACATAAAATAGGACGAAGTATTTTTTTTTAAAATTTAATTTAATTTAAAAAAAAAAAAAAAAACCCCTCCCCCGACCATCTTCTCTAGGCTACCAAAGACGAAGAACCAAACTTCATCTCCAACAGCCTAGAGACGAAAGGGTGAAGGTCTCTTCGTCACCATGTTGGAGACGAAGAACCTCTATTCGTCTCTGATAGAAGACAAAGAGGTCTCCAGTGGCCTGGAGACAAAGACAGGGAGAGGGAGTGAGATTTATTTTAATTTTATTTAAAATTATTAAAACAAAATTAATTTTTTTTTAATCCGATAACCGTCACATCATCAATTAATACGTAACATGGTTACTTTTGATTCAATTGCATGATTTCACGTTGCTCAGGGACCTAAATTGACCAATCATTATTGCATGGACCATGGTCCACACAGCTGTGTGAACCATAAATATAAGGTACATTATTTTTATATTGAAGGTACATTATTTTTGTACTGAAGGTACATTATTTTAGGGTACATTATTTTTGTACTGAAAGTACATTATTTTATAGCACTATAAAATAATGTACCTTCAGTACAAAAATAATGTACCTCCAGTATAAAAATAATGTACTTTATATTCATGGTCCACACAGCTATGTGGACCATGGTCCACACAATAATTTGCCTAAACCGACCTACTTACAAATGTTTTTTTGTTCAATAGTCCAATTACAATTTTGTATGTAATTGGATAGCCTATTTGACCCTTATTCCTTAAAAGAAATGTGAATATTGAATACTTTGAATTTGTGCTCAACCTTGATTTAGAAATTAATTAATTAATTAATAAGGAGTCTTCAAATCCTTCTCCATCATCATCAAATTTTATTGAAGTATCATGTTTTGTGACAAATCTTTTGATTTAATGACTTAATTGTTAAACAGATTCATATACCTAATAGCTAGTTTATGAATGTTGATAACATACACCAAAATAATAAAACAAAGTCTAAGAAGCTTATCTTGTTCTGAAAGTTAAGGCAACCATTAGAGCTGAAACAAAATAATTTCTAGCCAAGAGAAAAATGCTTCAAATCTTAATAACAATTCAAGATTCAATTGACTTGATAAATTGTTCTCACCTCATTCTCTGAAGACAGTTTGAACAGACTCTAACAACCAGTTATGCAGCAACTGGAGGAGGAACATGGGCATCTTTGATAGATTCACGCCATGCGTACTCTCGGGCTCCATTCTGGTCAACAATTTTTATCATAAAGTTCGGTGGGGCTACAACCAACCTAGACCGTATCTCCATTATGCACTTATCTGCTAAATCAATGGCTTCTTCCAATGTCATGTCATTCTTGTAGTGCCTATCCATCATGGCAAGCGAGAAATAGGAACCATAACCAAATGCTGCTTTGTCAACTTTGTGAAGGGTAGCAATATAATCAATGTAGTATAGAGACGGGCCTGTTTCCTTGTCATAACCAGCCAGGATGATATTCACAGAATACGGGTTCTGAAAAATATAATATAATGGTTCTGTCAAAAAATGTCAGGATAATACTTTACAAGCTCACTGTTTAATAACTCTGTTGTCTTTCTTTAAAAACCTTAGAAAAGTATATGATTTATCCAAAACTTCAAAGCGGGTCTATATACCCCAAATCTATTCTCAATGGATATCTTGGATATCATGATATCTCAAAAGGAAGAGAGAAGGAATCACGCTTTAAACTGTCAAAAGATTCAAAATCACAAAATAAATTCACTATATACCACTTTATTTGATAGGTAAATTCAACAATAAAAGACTAAATCATCCAAGCTTCAAAGAATGTAGTTTATACAACAACTAAAAAAAAAACGTAAAAAAAGTGTTACGAGTAATTGGGAGAAAATAATTAAGTACAAAGTTCATTTATGCCAGTGCATTATTATTCCTGCAGTTTGTCATAAACTTTGCCTATCACTTGGGAATATCCAGATATAAAAGCAAGGATGATACTCATGTACCTATGAATTAAAGTTATCACTATTGGAAGGTCTCAAGGTCCCTGATAGTGGGTATAATATCAAAAGTGGAATTAACTCTTAATAAATTTAAAAATTTAAAAGAACACACACAAAAGAAATTTGAAAGGAAAAAGAGTAGATGCATATGTAAGAATGCAGTGGGTGCACCTTTAAAAAATTATGCACCCTATAAAATCAAGGTTATCAAGGCGTCACCTAGTTTTCGGTCGGTGGAGACCTGAAGACTAGGCGGTCAGAGGCATCTCGCCTAGAAAGTCCGCCTTGATAACCATGTATAAAATATTTCAGTTTTTTGACATCTAAGCTTATACTCCATAATAAACCCTTCGTTTTCCCATTAATGGATACATATTTAATAAACGAAGTAATCTGAAATGAGATGAACGATGTTATACTCATGTAGTTTAGTTTGTTTAACCTACTCTTGAAGTCAACTAAAACAGAACACATCAGAGTATAGAGTAAATAGAAGGTGGTTAAGTTTGTTTTGGATCCCTAAAACTCTGAAGAAAACATATGTTTATAATATTAGCAACTTAAAGTCTTTGGCCAGAGCTACAAGATTTCCAATAATGGAATGGAAATCATTTTCCAACTAATGACAAATTTTCTTGCTGTCCTAGTGAACGTTCTCCTAGACTGCTGACTGCCAATCATTAAGACATTAACTAAAAAATATAAAACATGGGTCCTCATGAATCTTGACGACTAAACTATTGGAGGTCATCTATTAGTGCTTGTGTGTTCTTTGACTTCTTTCTGGCTTGACTGCTTGAGCTTAAATATCTATACAATATACATGATGCACCATTACCTACAAGGCTACAAATGTTAATGTTTTAGGAGTTTTGATCTGCACTTTCAAGCAAGATTTTTCAATTGTTTCTATCACATTACTTTGCTTCATTCCATATTTCCATAGGTAGATACAGAAAGTGCTTTCCAGCAACCACTAGTTAAGCATTAACTAATGCTTTGTCCTTGGCATTTGGTTGCTTCTATTCTTGTCAGAATATTGCATCATGTTCACCAAAAACAGCAAAACTAAGAAAATAGAATAAATTGAAAACAGTTTCCATGAAATCCAATAAGAGACAATGAGCAACTTCCAAATGTGTAGAGGAATTTTAAAGTCTGAGGACAGATACAGTGCCATAACTGTTCACTTTAAAGGGAAAAAAGGACTTCCAAATGTGAAGAGGAATTTCCCCGATAATTTCATCTTTGCTATTTAAGAAGAAATAACAAAAATAGTCTCTTCAATAAGTTCTGTATCATTTTCAAGAGAGCTTGAAAATATGAAGACAAATCTTCTTCTATAATTTGAGGCAAAACATAGAAGGATTATCCTCTAAGACATCCAGAATAAGCAATACACACTTGCTGATATTGCTAATCATGTCAAGGAGCAAGAGAATACTTTGTGCAGCAGTGGATATCCTATCCCTATTAGCAGATTAATCACTCTTGCTTCAGTATTAGACGTTCATGCTTAAGCGCCACACAATCACAAGTCAGCAGCACCAAGATAAAAAGGAGAGCAGTAGCATGAATTGTAGTTGCAACTTGCAACCTCCACCATGGAATATGATAAACTTAGGGTGTGTTTGGTTGGTGGGTTTAGGCATAAGGTATGGGTATCAAAGTGATTGTTATTGTTTGGTTGATAGGTTTTTAGAATACTACTATGGGTTTGGAATACCCCATTAATTGGAAAACTCATACCCTAATGAAATAAGGGTTTCATTTCCCTTCATCCTTTCTTCCCCAACTATTAATAATCATCCTCATTCCACCATACTACCAAACATGCAAAATACTTTCAACAAAACCCATTACCCTTCCCAAGTATTTGATACCCATACCGATTCTGATTCCCATGTGCGAACCAAACACACCCTTAGTATGTTTTGCATGCTATTCATTTTATGATTTGTGCTTGTGCATTTAGAAGTTTACATTGATATTTTTTTTTTGAAAAAATTATATTGATATTGATAAACTATAATATTAACATTTTTGTCAGTGGACTGCAAAGCCATCTGCTAGCTTGGATTGCTATGCCCTGACCTTAGACTATGGAATTCCAATGATTTCATATCAGTTTTTCAATTTTTCCAGAGTTTGAATTGTGATTATACTAGTTTATACTCCAATTTAAAATCAATGAAATTCAGACCTAGCTTAGCAATCTTTCATTAATGTAAAACAACACCCTATATTCAAAAGCAAAAACACATTCAATGAACCTGAAGCCTTCTACATTTAACCAAAACTTTAAAAAACCCTAAAAATCATACCTTTCGCAGGGCAGTGGCGAGTTCACCTCTGGTGAAGTTTGCCGCAGCTGCTGTGGTCAAAGGAATACCGTTTCGGAACTGATATAGAGCCACATTCTTCTGAATGTACTCCGTAAATTGCACTCTGGAAATCATCCCTCGAAATGTCTTAGAGGAAATAATATAAAATCAAAATCAAAATCAAAATGAACACATACAGGTATATATATATATATACACCTGTCTCCGGCCTCGCCGCTGGCGCCCATAAGTTTATGAGAATCGAGGATCATGATTTTGTCCTCGTTGGATTTGTGGACGAGGATGCTGTGCACGGCTGAGCTGTCGGCGACCACCAGAGCAAAGCCGTTGCCCACCAGTCCAAATACGCACTCCATTTTCTTCTCCTACAAGATACCGAGCAGATTTTTCTTGATTTTCACCGATTTCTATCTCTCCCTCCCTCTCCAAGCTTGTGAGCAAAGTATTTTGAGTTAATCACTTAATTTCTATAGTTTGCTTCATGCGCTGGTAAATCATAAATGGCGTCTTGTAGAGCAAGAATAGGTTTCTTCTCCCAATTTTATTATTTCCTTAAGGTCAAATAGATATCTAACTAGTAATTACACACATAAACTGCAATTAGGTCATCAAACTCAAAAATTAATGTAATTAGATCCTTGAACTACACAAATTCATGCAAATTAAACCAAAATTACTTGTTGACTTGATCTTTGGGTTACTAACTTTAAAAATAATGTTTTAAATAATTTCAATTAAAATAATTTAATTAAAATTACTATTTAAAAAAAAAAAAACAAACAAACAAAAAACAAAAACGACCGGCTTCGTCTCCCTGGCCAGGAGGCGAAGGTTCTTCGTCTCCTGGCCA
Source organism: Ipomoea batatas (assembly GCA_002525835.2). NCBI lineage: Eukaryota > Viridiplantae > Streptophyta > Magnoliopsida > Solanales > Convolvulaceae > Ipomoea > Ipomoea batatas. The sequence continues at coordinate 11,476,221 of CM008344.1, forward strand.
TGGAGACGAAGGTCCACTTCGTCTCCGGCCAAGGAGACGAAGAGACCTTTGTCTCCATGGCCGGAGACGAAGCGCTTCTATTTTTTTTAATTATAAATAATTTTAATTTAATTATATTTTTAGTAATTTAATTATTTTATTTATAATTATTTTAGAGTATTATTTTTAAAGTTGGTAATCGGAAGAACAAGTCAAACAAGTCACTTTTGATTATTTTGCATGAATTTGTGTAGTTCAGAGACTCAATTGCATTGTTTTTGAATTTGATGGCCTAATTGCAATTTCGTGTGTAGTTCAGTGGCCTATTTGACCCTTATTCCTTTCCTTTTTAATTTTTACAGAATATTTCTTAAATTTTATTTCTCACTTTGTTAATTTCTTTTTACAAAAAGTGGCATTTAACTTATGAGTTTTGTATAACTAGATCACTGAATTTAAAATATATAGGACTATATTAAAACATTGTGAACTTTTTACATTTTTTTATAGTTATTTACGGGTGAATCAATAACATTGCTTAGATGGCATATTATTTGGCACATTGTAATTTGTATACATTCATGTAGTAGATTGTGTGCATTCATGTTGTATTTTACGCTCATGGAAAGATGTTATCTCATTATATATATATATGGATGAGTTCGGGTGTAGGGATGTTCCCAGGTGCAGTTATGAGGTTAGATTTGAGCCGTTGATCAAATTTAGATCAACGGCTCAAATTAATGAAAAAAAAAAAAAAAAGCGCGTGTCTGGAAGAAAGAAGCATTAGCTAAAAATTGCGCACCTTAAGTGATAGAAACCTACACCTTAAGTATTAACATCGCGCACCTTTAATTTATAATAATGGCGCACTTTAAGTGATACAAAGACGCACGTTAAGTGTTAGAACAACGCACCTTAAGTGTTAAAATGACGCATTTAAGTTTTGTTCAAAACTTTTGTTCTTGAAGGCCTGAGCTAGGGGTCCGGCTGTAACACCCCAAAAATTTCTTTCACCCAAATTTCCAAATTATCAAGTTTAAAATAAAGTCATGAAAATTATTTTCATTCCGAAAATATTTCATCAAATGGGTGTTAAAAATTTAATATTTTAAATCCATATTTCGGATGGCCTAGTGCAAAGAGATTATGTAATCTCATTTAATTTCAAAAGTCTTATGTAAAGAGTGAATTTATTTACCAAGAATTTCATTCCAAAAGTCTATCTGAGAGGAACCTGTGAACCTGATAGGTTTTACTTTTAACTAAACTTGATTTCAAAACAAACCTATCATATTCCTATATTTATTATATTATATTTTCATCCAAACTTGACCCGAAATTATAATACAAAGTTTAGTGTTAAATTTCCATCTTTGCTCTTCATTCTAGCTGTTCAAGACCTAGGGCTTTGTGCCCTAGGTATAAATATGTTACTATTCCATTGTTCTTCATCTATCCACCCATTTACCTCTTCTCCATTTCTCTCCCGAGAGTTCAAGGCCAAGCTAGCTAAGAGAGAGGTTCAGTAAGCCTACTCTTATCCTTTCCTTCTCCTTTCTTCCTCTTTCCTTTTCTTGCTGCTATGTATGTTCATATGTGTATGTATGTTGTTGTGGAAGCTTGATATTGGGTTTTAGGAGAAGTGGTGAAGAAGATTTATCTTGAAAATTAGAAATGGAAGACTCTTGAGATTAAAGCTAGAAAGTTTGAGGTATAACCTATGGCCTCCCAAAATCTATTATTTTTTTCCATCAAGCTGATATATATGTTAGTAATATGTGGGATGTGATTGAAAATGTATTTGCATATGTTTTGTTTGAAGATGAGATGTTTGGGTGTTGTTTTGTGTGTATATTGATTGGATGATGATTGAAAGTTGTATTGTTGTGGTGGAATGATTTTGAAGTGATTTGAGGTTTGGCTATGGAGATTTTTGGCGTAAAAACATTGCAGGTGTGAACTGCCTCGTGTTTGCAGGGCTCCCCCGCAGGCCAGTGAGACTCGCGTAAGGGTTGGGTGGCAAGGCCTGCCAGTTGCCAACCTTAGTTATGTTGATTGGTCTTGGGTTCGATTCCTTATGTTAGAATTCCTTATGTTAGAATCCCTTTATATTTTAATATGCTATATGTTCATAAAATGTTTTAAAATGTTTAAAGTCGGATTTGGACCCTTAATCTCATCTCATCTCATAGTTAATAATTAAGATTCTTTCTAACTAAGCCACTTCAACATCCTTAAAACTATTTTGGGTTAATAAAGTGTTATATGGGTTTGAAATGTTATTTATATAATATTTATTATTATCTGGAGAAAGGGCCATACTTTCAAAACTTAAGATTTACCAAGAAATCTCTATTTTAGAATTATTTATAACTTAGAAAGTATTATACTTGATTTTGGAAAGCCAAAGACTTTGTGGTCTAGTGGCACCCGATTGTATCTCCACATGGGAGGGAGTGCAGTGGGAGATACTACATTGTAACAGAGTCAATAATACTCAAAAAAAAATACTTGATTTTGGGAATATATATATATATATATATATATATATATATATATATATATATATACATACATACATACATACATACATACATACATATGTATGTATGTATGTCTATATATATTTTCCTATATGCACTTTTGGGGGCTATACTATTATTTTTGTACAACTACTGGAATAGTAGCATTTTTATATATTATGGAAGCTATTCATATATTTTTCGAAATGTTTAGCTTAAGAACTCTTGATCAATAATAAAATAGTATAACCCATGAACATCTACAACCTATTATTTTAATAAATATGTCTGTGAAATGTGAATATTTGTGCGGTGCTCTAGTGATGAGCTTGTTTGATGATATGTTATTTATTTGATGAGTATATTGATGTATTGGGGATGTTTGTATGAAGGAATGCTATTGTTGATGTGTTGAGATCATGTCTTTGGTCTGGAAATGGAGGTTCTGAGGTTGCAGGTGGAAGAAAATGGCGAGAGTTGAGACTATATTCCTCTCTCTGTCATTCTCGCAGGCTACCCCGCAGGCCATAAGGACATGCGGGCATAGCCCGTGAGAAAGAGAGAGTAAGGCCACTCGTAGGCCTTAGGAGCCCGCAGGTCTGGCCTTGCGAGGTGTGCAGGTCGCGAGTGGCGGGGCTGGGAGCCCTGCCACTCAATGATCCCGGCCTCGCGAGGTCCTGGCGATGGGCCTTGTTGCCCTTGTTGCCAATCTCATGGGGGATGAGGGGCCTGTTGGTTTTGGGGCTTACCCCCTTACCAACCGGGTCCGGCCACCTCGTGCTTGTGAGTCTGGTTGTACCATGAGGTCCGGGTGCTTGATCTATTGGTTACCTATGATGATTGATGAAATAATTTGTTGATTAAACGTGATATTTCTATTTGATGTGCTATTAAGTGATCTAGCATGATGTTCCCTTGTGATGTGATATTATGAGATTAAATATGATATTTTCATGTGATATGATTTTATGTAAAGCTATGTGCTCAAGTATGATATTTCCATGAGAAATGGTATCTTGATTAAACTATGTCTCTAAGCTTGATATTCTTACTTGAAATAATCCTATGAAATGAGCAATGTGCATGAGCATGATATTCCTACTTGAAATGAAATTATGAAGTGATTATGTGAGTAAAGTATGACGTTCCTAGTTGAAATGGAATTATGAGATAAGCTATGAGCTTAAGCATGAAATCCTTATTTATTGAAATAATGAGATGACATGATTTATTATGCTCCTATTTGCAAATAGGACCATGAATTGAAGTATGGAAATTTTGAAAGGAAAGTGTATGATATGCATTCTATCTTTGTTATTTAAAACGTCATGTTAAGTATGATGAGTAGAATCATCTATGTGATTATTGCTTGTGCATTTTATTTGCAATCTCACGTCTATGCCATATTTATCAAACCACATATGTTGCATAAAAGACTATGTTCTTATCATGAAAACTTATGAGAGTGAATATATGTGTTTTATAAATATATTTCCGCGTTAAAACCCTTTTTAAACCTATATCTATATACTAGTTTGGTTTCATGTGCATATAAAACCATATAAGTGTCTTATTCTCCATCTTTGGATCTATTATGAAGAAATGTCTTAAAGATTATATTACCAATCTTTTTAAGAAAGGGGATCTAAGAAAATCTATATTTTTTGAGGATCCGATTGGACTGCAATCCCTTCGGCAGAGAGGATGATAAAATGAAATGATGAGATGAAATCCGGTAGAAAAATCTCGAAATTTGTAGAGAAGTGGCTTGGTAGAAATATCCTGGACTTACTTTAGGGCTTGAACTATTACCCGCTGGACTTTCCTAGTTAGGGGTGTGCACACTTAAGGTAGTGGTCCTAATTCCACATGTGATTGATGAGTTAGAAGGGACCAGTTATTTTAGTGAGGTCATGTACATGTAAGTGAGGATGACCTCAGCTCCCTTCATGTATGAGTTATGATGAATTAAAAGGGACCAGTTATTTCATTGAGATCATGTACACACAGGTGAGGATGACCTCAGCTCCCTTCATGTATGATTATGATGAGTTAGAAGAGACCAGTTATTTCATTGAGGTCATGTACACGCAGGTGAGGATGGCCTCAGCTCCCTTCATGTATGAGAAAGATGAAAGTATATGATGAAATGTTTCCTCCAGTATTATTATAAAGAAATGACTATTTTCGTATGATGTGATTATTGATCCCAAGTGAAATATTAAGAAAGCATAATTATATTCTTGGCTATGAGCCACCTCTTACTCTTGATAATGAGCATGCCACTTAGGTATTATGATATGAGTAAATCATTTCCTTACCTTGTTAGCATAAATAATTCTTCATAATGTTATGGTTATTCATGATACTTAAACTCTATTTACTCAAGCATTGAATCCTTTTCTAGCTACACCCATAATCACTTGAGTATGATCTATGTGACTTAGTTTGAAACCAAATATGCTATGCATGGAACCTCTACAATGATTATGTTATTTGATGGTTGCATTATCATGAAGTTTTATGATATTTAATATTGTACATCCATGATTCTATATGATATCTAGTACAGTATATCCCATGAAATTATGTTACAAGTTGATGTATAATGTGATTATGTGTATGAAACCTCAAAATTTCCAATCTATATATGTATAAACTATTTTACAAGGTGGAGTGGTTCATACTTAATTATGCTAATCGGGTGTTTTCTACTTGTTTTATATAACCCATTCCAGGTTCAGTTTGATGTTTGTCGAGCGCGTTTGAGGAGTTAGATTGAGTAGCCTTGTTTTGTATATAACTCCTAGTTAGTGACTCTTTTTAGCTATATTTTTGTAGAGCATGTAATGACTCTAATGACTAGCTTGCCTCTAGACTTACCTTATGTTTTGTATGGTGCTTAGACATCGGGTCCATGACCCTTATGATATCTTTTGAGGATTATGAATGTTTAGTTAAATGACTTAGCCTTGTAGCTATCTCAGTATGGATAGCTACGAC
>CM008344.1:11492847-11515770 GCA_002525835.2 Ipomoea batatas
TGTTCACCAAAAACAGCAAAAATAAGAAAATAGAATAAATTGAAAAGAGTTTCCATGAAATCCAATAAGAAACAATGAGCAACTTCCAAATGTATAGAGGAATTTCAAAGTCTGAGGACAGATACAGTGCCATAACTGTTCACTTTAAAGGGAAAAAAGGACTTCCAAATGTGAAGAGGAATTTCCCTGATAATTTCATCTTTGCTATTTAAGAAGAAGTAACAAAAATAGTCTCTTCAATAAGTTCCGTATCATTTTCAAGAGAACTTGAAAATATGAAGACAAATCTTCTTCTATAATTTCAATTTGAGGCAAAACATAGAAGGATTATCCTCTAAGACACCCAGCATAAGCAATACACACTTGCTGATATCGCTAAACATGTCAAGGAGCAAGAGAATACTTTGTGCAGCAGTGGATATCCTATCCCTATTAGCAGATTAATCACTCTTGCTTCGGTATTAGACGTTCATGCTTATGCACCACACAATCACAAGTCAGCAGCACCAAGATACAAAGGAGAGCAGTAGCATGAAGTGTAGTTGCAACTTGCAACCTCCACCATGGAATATGATAAACTTAGTATGCTTTGCATGCTATTCATTTTAAAGATTTGTGCTTGTGCATTTAGAAGCTTACATTGATAAACTATAATAATAACATTTTTGTCAGTGGACTGCAAACCCATCTGCTAGCTTGGATTGCTATGCCCTGACCTTAGACTAAGGAATTCCAATGATTTCATATCAGTTTTTCAATTTTCCAGAGTTTGAATTGTGATTATACTAGTTTATACTCCAATTTAGAATCAATGAAATTCGGACCTAGCTTAGCAATCTTTCATTAATGTAAAACAACACCCTATATTCAAAAGCAAAAACACATTCAATGAACTGAAGCCCTCTACATTTAACCAAAACTTTAAAAACCCTAAAAAATCATACCTTTCGCAGGGCAGTGGCGAGTTCACCTCTGGTGAAGTTTGCCGCAGCTGCTGTGGTCAAAGGAATACCGTTTCGGAACTGATATAGAGCCACATTCTTCTGAATGTACTCCGTAAATTGCACTCTGGAAATCATCCCTCGAATGTCTTAGAGGAAATAATATAAAATCAAAATCAAAATGAACACATACAGGTATATATATATATATATATATATACCTGTCACCGGCCTCGCCGCTGGCGCCCATAAGTTTATGAGAATCGAGGATCATGATTTTGTCCTCGTTGCATTTGTGGACGAGGATGCTGTGCACGGCTGAGCTGTCGGCGACCACCAGAGCAAAGGCGTTGCCCACCAGTCCAAATACGCACTCCATTTTCCTCTTCTACAAGATCCCTCGCTGATTTTTCTTGATTTTCACCGATTTCTATCTCTCCCTCCCTCTCCAAGATTGTGAGCAAAGTATTTTGGGTTAATTTATATAGTTTGCTTCATGCGCTGGTAAATCATAAATGGCGTCTTGTAGAGCAAGAATAGGTTTCTTCTCCCAATTTTATTATTTCCTTTTTAATTGTTAAGGAGTATTTCTTTAAATTTTATTTCCCACTTTTTTAATTTCTTTTTACAAAAATTGTCATTTAACTTATCAATTTTGTATAATTAGATTACTCAATTTAAAATATATGGGATTAAAACATTGTTGTTGTAATGCATGTTTGTTTGTAGGCCTTAGCTCGTTTGATGAACGCGAAGAACAACAGTTAAAAATTGTAAACAAACATAATAAGTGTAAAGGAAGGTTATTCACTTCATTTATGTCCGTTTGTTTCGTTAAATTTTTTGTACATTATGCTATAAAAGTTGTACTTTACAATATATTAGACAAGCATACCCCTACCGTTATAACTTTCATTATTATCTTTTCCATTACTGTTACCATGCACATGCATCCCACTATATATTTTCTTATTTTATTCAATAATAATAATAATAATATATACACATTATATATTGGAGTTATATGTTAGTTATTTCCCAAAATATAAATATAAAATTTATAAAAATATATCTAAAATCTCAATAAACTTAAAATGTTAATATAAAATATTAATATTGGACACCTATTTTTTACGCAACGCGCATAAAAAAAACTAGTATATAGGATACAAGCGTAATTTACATAATGAATGCAAAACCGTTACAGTTGTTACAAATATAAATGATAATAATAATGTTCATTAATAATATATTTATAACACTCCCCCATGGACATTATCTTGCCATAATCATGCCTCATTAAAAATTTGCTAGGAAAATCCAGTGGAAAAATCTAGACAAGAAAAGAGTACAAGATATATGAGTAATTATATTCATGTCTCGTTAAAAATTTCACTAGGAAAACCACGTGAGAAAATCTAGTTGAAGAAAAAGAGTACATGATATTTGTAAAATCATATATTGTATTGGTTGCCTCATTAAAATCTAAAAATCATGTGAAAAAAAAACTTAGTTAAGGGAAAAAGAGTACAACCATAAGCCTTCAGGGCATAATCTTCCGAATTTTGGGTTTTGTCTATTTAAGTATTTATTTGCAACTATTCTCATTGGCATTACTATATCATACTCATGCAGTCATGCATAGTTAAAAATCACACTAGAAAATCCCAATGGAAAAAACCTAGTGAGGAAAAGATTATGGGCTTGTTTGGTTATCAGCGGTTAGAGGTTAGCGGTAGCGGATTGTGTTAGCGGTTATCAAATAGCAGATTGTATTAGCGGATTTGACCAGCGAAATGTATTAGCGGTTTGTAAAAAGATGTTGGTAAAATTAGCTCTTTAGATTAACGGTTAACATGTGAAATGACCAAAAGAGTGTATATATATATATATATATATATATATATATATATATATATATATTATAACAATAATAATAATAATAATGTTTAAAAAAATTTAAAAAAAAAACAAGGGGGAAACATTAAAGCTAACATTACAAAGAAATTAAAGCAAACATTTAAAAAAATAAACAATTAAGAAAAAAAAAACAAAGAATAAGGGGAGCCATCCACTTCTCCCAACAAAAAAAAGAGTGGATGTAATGTATGATTTTTAAATTTAAGAATTAAATAAAAGAGGGGAAAAATAGTTATTAAATTTAATTATAGGAATGCAAAGTTGCATTTTAGATGAATGGAGTGAACTAGTGAAGCATATAGCAAGTCAGCCATATGAATAAAGAGAAACTAGGGCAAAATTGTAATTTAGAAAATAAATGGAGAAAAGCTAATGCTAAACGCTGCTCCTATCAACGTTTCAATTTTGGCAGTTTGGACAGCGATTCGCTAAGTGAAAAAGCCATTAACCAAACGTTTTCTTTAGCGGTTTGACTTTGTCAAACCGCTAAAGATAGTCAAACCGCTAAAAAATGGCGGATAAGCTGATAACCAAACATGGCATACAGGTTATGTATATGTTGCAAAAAGTACAACTGTTAGTCTTTTAAGACTCAATCTACCGGATTAATTCGAGTGAATGTACTTCCCGTCTCCCCATGAAGATAACTATCTTCAAGTTCTACATGGCTTAAAGTAAAGTCATTGTCTCAATTGTCAAAAGGTGTAGAGAAGGGATATGGTACAATCTTCAGGATTGTCATTTAAAATTTATCATTTTATACTATAATCTCATGAGTCTTTTGAAGCTTTTGTGAGTTGAATATTTATAAAATTATCCATTATCCTTCAAATATATCCAGTTATAATTTGTATAAAACACACTTTATTATCCTCACATAAGGCAGTGGAGGTAAAACAAATATAACTAGTTTGGAATTTGGCATCATGGAGATCAAAAGGAGTCAATACCAAGTGGTCTATGTAAAACACGCATTGGTCTATCGCATAAATTTATAAATCGAAGATATTGGAGAATATTTTGAATACTTAATCGTAGGAGGAGCACTAGGAGTTATTAGTAATTTCATTATAATGACAATGTGAGTCCTATGCGATCATGGAACTTCTGGTTCTACAGTAGTGCTCTAATAGCAATGAAGTAATGGAGTTCTAGTCCCAAAATGTCCTCATTATCTTCTTTGAGTCTAAATGGTCCTTTTATCTACTTCAAGAGATTATTATACAACCGTTAGTGTGATAAGTCAATGATATTATCCATATTAAATGCGTTAAAGACATTTTTCCAAAAATAGACTAATTGGTGTATAAAGTTCCTTTCAAGGAAATACACAATCTGCAAGTCGAGATAATACTTGATTTTCCAAGTCCTTTATTTGCAAAATTTGTCTCTAGAACATGAGCTAATATCATTAAGCTCTTTATAACACCAACATACGCTGAGATAATAAATAAATAATTTCATTAGTAACCCCATTAATAAGTACCTAATCGTGCATATTCATTTCTACATTTTCATACTTTAGGAGGAAATTATTCAGTTAATTGCTTTACTATTTCAAGTTAAGTAAAGCCTTTGTACTTCAACAACAAACATGTGATTTTTTTTAAAGCACAAACATCTTATGATATTTATTTTGAGAATTATAAATCCATCAAGGATTTTTAAATAAACACATTAGTGTCTGATGAGGGATAGACTAAAGGATCGGTACTAGAAGCTCGACATAGACAGAAGGGACGACCAATGAAGAGGGAAAGATGAGGTGGCCCAAGTCGGCCTAGGATAAGTCGGTCGGACGGAGGCCATTCAATAGACTGCTTTGTGGAGCACGTCCAAGGAAGAATTTGATAATGAAAGGAATATGCTTGGTGGCTCTTTCGGTGACAAGACAGCTGAAGATCTTAGACTCAGAGTGATTGAACATTGCTATTGAAAAAATTAATTACCATGGAAGAGAGGTCGGATTAAAGAAGTTAGAAGAAGATGAGTCGGACCAGACCGACCCGGAAGGGGCTGAGGTAAGAGAGGCGGTACAAGAAGGGCAGTGCGAGACAAGCGGTTATAAAAGTTTCCTAAAGAGATTGTCGGTGGAAGGAAGTTCGAGATAGATTAGGAAAGTGCCTAAAATGTAATAAGGAAAGAGTTCCTAAAGTAGTTTAGAAGTTTCCTAAGGGAGAAATCCCTCTTAGCTTGTATAAATAGGGGTTTTAGGCCTCGAGAGAGGCATAAGCAATTCGTTGTACACAAAAGCAATTCGTAATACAAAAGAGGGCTGAAAAGTTACTCTAGTTTTCCGATAGCGCTTAGTCGATTTTCCGGTGGTGTTGGCCTACCGTTCGACCATTCCGTGGGAGATAAAACCAACATTGGCGCCGTCTGTGGGGATCAATCAAAAGGTTGTGTGGTATCTAACTGACTGAGAAAGTCGAAAGTACGTAGCAATGGTGACTACCAGGAGTCGTCAGGGACAAGGAAGGACGCAAGTGCAGGTGCATGTGAATGGTACTGCTGGACAAACTGTATCTCAGGGAAGGGACTTGCGAGAGCGGTTATCCCGACCCCGTGCCGGTGATCTGCGAGAACAGCTTAATCGCCCCAACTCTCATGCTCAAAGCGAGCAAGTGTGGGTGGAGGACCTATTTGCTAATGGGGTTCAAGTTGGAGAGGCACCTCTGCCTCCTCCGTCGGTTGCGCCGAATTAACCCGAGCAACCGGGAATTCTAGGAGCGCTAACTCGGTTTATAGGCATTTACGAGCGAGAGGTGCGCCTTCGTGAGAGAGATAGGCCTACCGCGGTCCAGCCAGCGAGGTCTGTCCAACCATGATGCAAGAAAGGTCGGCTGCTTCGCGCCAATATCCAACAAGGTCTAGAGAACCGCGTCAGTCTGTCTTTGACAGGCTGGCGAACTAAGATGTGCTATGTGATGAGAATATGAGGGGGGTCGCTCCTAATGAGCCTAGAAATAGGCGGGAACGATGATATGATGAGGTTCAGAGGCAAATTGAGAACACTCAATCCATGAGAGCAGCGGGGAGTCGCCAGCTGGTCGGGGTTGAAGACCGGAGGACGTTGCTGCGTTAGCTTGGCAAGTTCGAGAATTACAAAACCAAGTGAATGGAAATGCTAGCGACGCTTAGTCTTTCTTAAGGGCGTGCCCCTTCTCTCTAGAGATCATGGCCTTTCGGACCCCAACAAAGTTTAAGTTACCTGATAATTTGGCATACGATAGAACCGGAGATCCTCGACAGCACCTGCTTAGCTTCTAAGCTCGGATGCAGATTCATGGAGCTAATGATCCTTTAATGTGTAAAGCCTTCTTAACAACTCTAACGGGTTCAGCGCAATGGTGGTGCATGAAACTGCCCGACCATTCTGTGAACAGTTTCACCCAATTAGCTGAACTCTTCTTGTACTTATCATGGATTTAGCAGGATCCCAACGAATCACTTAGGTCGTTCCTGGCAAGGTGGCAGAAAGAGGTTCACATGGTAGACGAACTGGATGATAAGACGATGCTAGTCTTGTTCATGGAGAATCTAAGGTTGGGAAACTTGTATACCAACCTCCATACTGAGTGGTCGAGCTCGTATGCTCAAGCCATTCAAAGGGCTAATCGACCACGCTGATGTTGAGGATGCAATAAGGCAGAAAAGGATCCAGGAAGGAGGGTTATCATGACCCAAGAAGCCTCGTCTAGAGGAGTCGCACACTGGAAGATTTGATAAGAGTCGGCTAAGCCGACAGGAGACTGGTCGAAACCCTGAAAGAACGGGTGTCCCACCATTTCGCCAATAGCCTGTCGCAGTTCAAGAGGTTCAGGCTCAACCTCAAACTGAGGCACGATTGACAAACACGTCCCAAGCAACGAGGTAGATCTCGGGAACTGGAAAATACTACCGGTTGCATCGGTCAACCACTCATTTGGGTGAGGAGTGTGACTTCTTGAAGAGAGAAATGAAAGCCATTATTCAAAGGAGTACTCCGACTCAATGGCGTCAGGGTCTACCCTGGCAGCGCGGGAACCCGAGCCAAGCAAGGGAGGGAAACCATGATAAAGGGAAACAGCCCGCTTTAGAGGAGAAGGAAGATAAGTGGAAATGAAAAAAACGTCATTAACATGATCGTTGGAGAACCAGAAGGGGGTGATTCAGCCGGGTCCAGGAAAGCTTGGGCTCTATAGCTGTATGTCGGAGTTATCTATGGACGAGCAGAGCAAGTGAAAAGGGCTTGTCAAGAACCAATCACCTTCACATATGACGACCTACCCTTAGGTGAAGGACCCCATAGAGATGTCAGAGCTATCTATGGACGAGTAGAGCAAGTGAAAAGAGCTTGTCGATAACCAATCACCTTCACAGATGACAACCTACCCTTAGGTGAAGGACCTCATAGAGATGCCTTGGTCATAGCTATGGACATAGTTGGTACTGTCGTCAGATGGGTATTGGTGGATACCGGCAGTAGTGTTAACGTGCTTTATCTAGATACTTTCGACAAGTTGGGCTTGGATAGAGATATCCTTTGGTAGGATTACCGGTGATTCGATTGAGGGCGAGGATTCTATAAAGATATTGGTCGAGTTAGGCACTTACCCAAAGGTCACTACTGTGGAGATGGAATTTGTTGTCGTCTGGCTGGAATGCTCTCATAACGCGATTCTAGGGAGACCGGGGTTGGAAGATCTAGGAGCCTTGATATCGTTGAAGCATCTGCGCCTGAAGTTCCGAACGCCTATGGGGGTCGGGTGGTACTGGAGCAATCAGAAGGTAGCTCGTGATTGTTACCTACAGTCCTATCGTAAGATAGAAAAGTCTGACCTGCAAATCCATACCATTACCAAGAAGGAGGAAATGGCGGAACGGACATTGGAATGACCCGAACCAACGGTCGAGTTAGAAGAGATAGAGATTGATCAAACCTACCCTGAAAGACGGGCGAGGATCGACAAAGGTCTACCCGAAGCCGTCAAGGAGTCGGTGGTACAAGTGTTGAGGAAGTACAAGAAAATTTTTGCATGGGGACCTGAAGATATGCCAGGGGTAGACTGATCCATAATAACTCATCAACTAGCAGTTGACCCGACTTACCGACCCGTGGTTCAAAGGAAAAGACATCTCTCGACAGATCGAAGGGAGTTCGTGAAGAAAGAAATTGATGCATTACTGGCTACTGGGCATATCCGGGAGGTGAAATATCCTAAACGGTTGGCCAACGTTGTGTTGGTCCCAAAGCCGCCCGCTTGGAGGATGTGTGTCGACTACACCTACTTAAATAAAGCCTGGCCCAATGACCCATTCCCGCTACCAAGGATTGATCAGATGGTGGTACTTTAAATAAAGCAGGGTGTACTTTACTGAGTTTCATGGATGCCTTCTGAGGTTATCACCAAATCATCATGCATGCGCCTGATGAGGAGAAAACAACTTTCGTGACACCGGGCGGAGTATACTGTTACCGAGTAATGCCCTTCGATTTGAAAAATTCTGGTGCGGCTTATACTAGAATGGTGTCTTAATTGTTCAAAGACTTGTTGGGAAAGTCTATGGCTGCCTACGTTGATGACATGCTTGTGAAAATTCTCAAAGAGGAAATTCATGCGGACGACCTTGCTGCCAGTTTCCGAGTTATGGAGAAACACAATTTGAGGCTAAATGCTAAGAAGTGTGCTTTTGTAGTACAGGGAGGTAAGTTCCTAGGTTACTTGGTAACTCGACGAGGGATTAAGCCAAACCCTAAAAAGGTTAGGCCGTCTTAGACATGCAGCCGCCTACTATTAAGGAGTTACAACGCTTAACTGGTCGGCTGGCAGCGTTGAGTCGCTTTTTGTCTAAATTAGCCGACCGATCTCTACCTTTCTTCGATGACTTGAAGACTAGGGACAGGTTCGTTTGGTCGAAAGAGTTTCATACCGCCTTCGAAGGCCTCAAGAAGTACCTGCTTTCCCATCCACTATTGTCCAAGCCGGTGGAGGGCGAAGTGTTGTTTCTTTACCTAGCCTCCTCTTAGTAGGCTGTCAGCTCGGTCATCGTTCGAGAGGAAGACAAGGTTCAACATCCGATATACTATGTGAGTAGGGCTTTAAAGGCTACCGAAGTTCGTTACTCGCCACTCGAGAAGATGGCCTATGCATTAGTATTCACGGCAAGGAAGTTGGTCCCCTATTTTCCAAGCTCACCCAATCTGAGTATTGACGGACCAACCATTGGCGAGAGTTCTTAGAAATCCGACCTCGTCTGGTCGATTAGTAACATGGGCCGTCGAGCTGACCCAGTATGGAATTGAATACCAGCCACGTCCTGCCATCAAAGCCCAAGTATTGGTCGACTTTATAGTCGAATGCACGACTCAGATTCAAAAGACGACTCTGTGATTGTTTCTGACTCCGAGGAATGGTGGGAAATGCATGCTGATGGTGCTTCAAGTCAAAAGCACCATTGGGGGGGGGGAGAGTAATGTTAACTACCCTAGAAGGATTCCGATTGTACTACACCCTAGAATACCAGTTCAAAACTTCCAACAACGAAGTTGAGTATGAGGCCGTCCTTGGTGGGCTACGAGTAGCAAAAGCTTTAGGAGCTAAGAGACTTCGCATCCGGACCGACTCCTGGTTGGTGGTCGGGCAAGTGAAGGAAACTTATGAGACCAAAGGGGAAAGAATGAGGCAATATAAGGAAGTGACTAAGGGACTCCTAAGGAATTCCAAGGTCATGAGATCGAACATGTTCCTAGAGCAGATAACTCGGAGGCAGACGTTCTATCTAAGGTAAAGCTGGAGGAATACCAGAGTACTTAGTAGGTATATGTCGGAAGGAGATGGTGGAACGACCAAGTACAGAGGCTCAGGATCGGGAGGGGGGGAGAGAAAGTGAACAAGATAAGACAACAAGGGCGACACCAAGGAGAAAGCAGTAATGAGGAGGAAATTACTCCCGAAGCTCAAGTGTTAGCCAGCCTTATCGTGTACAAAGAGAAGGTTGAACTACCTGATGACCCGGTGGAAGCAGCCAGAATTAAGAGAGAACCGTCTTATGTCATGCAGGACGGAAAACTATACAAAAGGTATTTCGGGGGACCCCTCCTACTGTGTTTGTTCTCGACCGATGCGGAAAAGGTGATGGAGGAGGCGCACTCAGGAATTTGCTCGGCGCATCAAGGGGCTCACACTTTGGCACGAAATTTGGTGCTACAAGGATACTGTTTACCAGGCTTTTGCTCAGAGACTGCATCCGAAAGGTAGCCAAGTGCTCTGTTTGCCAGGCTTGTGCTCGAAAATAAACAAGGCCGGCTTCTTTCTATACGCCGGTCACCACCGCCATTCCCTTTGCAAGGTGGGGTATAGATTTGTTGGATTCGTTACCAATGGCGCCTGTGCGGCATAAGTTCTGCATAATAGCTATCGATTACTTCACTAAGTGGGTAGAGGTCGAGCCATTGGTCACCATAATCGAGTATCAGTATAGAAAGTTCCTGTGGAAAAACATAATTTGTTGGTTTGGCATTCCTGAACATTTGATAAGTGATAATGGTTGGCAGTTTGATTGTCGGCCCTTTGCCGAGTTCTGCGAGCAATTCGGGATTCAGCATACTAAGGTGTCCTTAGCTGATACCTTTAATTCTTAACACTTTTTCACCCCATACTTTGACCATTTTTTATGACAAAATGTTTTTACTTGAGTTGAATCTATGACTTGTTTATGTGAATTGTTGTTTCTTTAGATAAATTGGTTGCAACAAGTCATTTGGAGGTTTTTCGGAGCATTAAGGAACGATTTTGGAAGCCGGGAGTTCACTCAAGGAGATCTGGAGCAGAAGAGAAAAAGGAAGCTGGAAATTCCAGCCATACAGCCCTTCATACGGCCGTATGAGAGGCCGTATGGCCCCGTCCTTAGCAGCCTACCATACGGCCGTATGGTAGGCCGTATGCCACACACTCTGCACAGTATAAATCCTGTGTTTCTGCATTTTGTGCCGAATTCCGAACCCTAGCTAGTTTAGAAGTAATTTCCTCATTTCCTTAGCATATTCTAGCCTACATTAGTTTAGATTTAGTTTTAGAAACTCTTGGGAGCATTGAATACAAGCTTTTGAAGTGGATCTCAACAACATTTCTCTTCATTTAATACAATAGTGGTTTATTTCCTTTATCTCTTCTCTCATTTACATTTATTACTATCCAATGCTTTCCTTATTTATTATTGCTATGTTTACTTTAGAAATGAGTGAGTAGTTCCTTATATGGGTTAGATTTGGTGTATGTGAATATTGCATAAAGGGGATGAACACCCATTTAGGGTTCTTGAATTTGAGTTGGGGTTTGTTTTATCTTTCAATGATTAATGCGTGCTAATTGTTGTTTGTCTTTGGAAAGTCCTCCATCACAATGGGAATTGGATGGGAGACTTGAGTCATCCCAATCTCAAACCCAATTTTCCTTCTATGGAAATAGGGGTAGATTGGGGCTTACATAGCTTTTGTTCTTCAAGAACTTGGGTTGATACACCATGGAAATGGTGCAACCTTTGTTCTAATCCTAGTGGGAACTTGGATTCTTTAGTGCTTGCTTCAAGAACCTAAGGTCAATGTTCATCCCCCAATTCTAATGTTGAATGCATCAATAGAGTAATACACCTACTCTAATCCACCTTTCCCAATAGAATTTAAACCTAGTTTAATCTTGTTTTTCCTTATATCCAAAATTCTAAAAATACACTTTAGTTGTTAAATCTCCAATCTTAAAATGATTTGCTTGGATCCTTATGGATTCCAAGACCTTAGTGCCTAGAAGTCTAGGTAACGGCTTTCTATGTGCCATAAATTCCAATCCTTGGTAGAACGACATTCATAACCCATTTGCATATCACCGCTATTCCTACATCAGTAGCCTATCCTCAGGCGAACAGAGAAGTGGAAAACGTCAACCAGACTATCGTAGATGGAATATGGAAAAAGCTAAGCGACCTAAAAGGAATTATATATCTTATAATAATATGAGAATTATCTTACTCGACTTTGAATACATTGGGGGTGGGGGGTCAAAGTATCAAACCAATCAAAAACCAACAACCATACGAGCCCTATATATATAATTTTTAAGAGTACCGTTATTTCGAAATTATAAATAAATAAAAGAAGAAAAACTCAAAAAAAAAAAAATCCGTGAGGATACTCACATTAATACCAACGCAAACCTAATACCTTCAAACAAAATTATTACTACTACATGTTTGGAAGCTCAACTCATTACTGCAATGAAAATGACGAATTGGAATTACTTCTCCAAGTGAAATCTTTGTTACGAAATATTAGTACAAAAATAATACGCAGTATTTCTTAGTTAATCACAAGCACAGGAACAAAAAAAAATCTGGAGGGTTGAACACGAGTCAAGCGAAACACTCTTTCCTTAAAACTTTATTTGCTACCTCCCAAAAGTGCTAGGAGCATTGTAGCCTAGGTTTCCCAAGATAAAATGTGTTACGATTTACCGTTTGAGCACCCAAACTGATGAACCCAGCGAACTAGATCATAGAGCAACAGTATGAACACAGTTTAAAAGAAAAGAGTAGAAGTAGAGTTTCGAGAGAGAAAAACAATTTCATTGTGTTTTGTGTGTGTGTAAATCTACTGCTTCTACCAACGAATTATATAAGAGTTGAAGATTAAATAGCAATTAATCATGGCATTAATCTGCTTAATAAATCAAACTTTCTACTCCTGTAACAGCCGACCATTACACGAGTTGTGGTTCCCATTATATTATTTCATAACATCCTTTATAAATATATTTTCCATGATACAAAGATATTAGTCATGACAAATGTAGTAAAGTTAATTGACATTGTCACACAAACTGTGGGCTGGAGTTGTACAGTTCATGTCATTAAGATAAAAGAACCAAAAAACGCTATTGGAACGTCTGAGAAAAAGTATATGCTCATCGTACTTGAGGATGAAACACTAAGTAAATAGTAAAATTTTTCTCCCTTTATTATTATTATTATTTTATTTTTATCATTATTAGTATTATTATTATTATGAAGATGCTCTCATTCACCACCAACATCATTGTAAATGCTATATCTAAATGCAAGGAACTCGGGTTCAATCAATAATGTTTGATAATGACATTGGAATGTATGATATCACTTTACAAACCAACAAATCATAAATACAATTACACATGAATTTCAAATGGTCGGATCGGTGTCCAAACAAGTGACAATGATGACACGCGCCATTTGCTCCCATGTAAGTGGTTTATTTGTTTCTACTTTAGTTGCAATTTAGCTATTTACAATTTCGTTATGTTTTATTAAAATATATAAGTATCAAGACTATTTCTTTGATTTTTATTAATTTAGCATTTTTTTCTCTCTCATTATTATATGACTATTTTAACCAATTAAGGAACACTAATATAAAAATACGCATTGGGCATTGGTTTAATCGCGCAACGCGCATGTGATAATCTACACTTATAATAAGAGCCAATAATGTTAGACCCTTGACTGGAACTAAAAAAATGTTGGTGTAATAGTCTGCTATAACATATTGTACTTTGTGTTCTTCTTATTGTGCAACCTCCAATTAAATTCCTAATATATCATAATCCTTTATAATTTTACCAAATTTTTTCGTTAAATATAACGGAAGTTTAACATTAAATTCTTTAGGCAATTTATTTCTTTTTTGCAGTTTTCAAACAAATTGGTAATATTCTATAGGGAAAAGTGTCAAATTGGCCCCCTAAGTCGGATGGATTGTGCAATTAGGCCCCCTAACTGAAAAAAACTTCATTCAAGCCCTCTAAACCGGTAAAAAAGTGCAATTGAGTCCTAAATGACTTATTTATCAGGTCAAATTCAGTTAGGGGGGGCCAAATTACACTATCCACCCAGCTTAGGGGGCTAATTTGACACTTTTCATTTTTATTTTATTTTTCAAAACAAATATTTTTATTTATTTCAATTCAAAAAAATATTTTTATTTATTATAAATAAAAAAAATTTAAAAAAAAATTAAAAAATAGCCACCGACCATTTAATAATTTGGTCCTACTATCAAATTAATTTGTAGAATTCGTCCCCAAGTGTTGGTCATGGCCATACGCATTTTTTGTTCCTAAGATATAATTGATGTTGCACTTTTTGTCCCTTTATTAATAAAACATTAGGGACGAAATTTACAATAATTTTAGCATAACTCCGGAACGAAAAGTGAACATGACAAACACTCATGGACGAATTCTATGTTGGCATTGCATTTTTCATCCTTATGTACTCACTTCTCCTTTAGAGACGAAAAGCGTAATTTTCTATTTTTTGTTTTTTTTTTTAATTATTTAAAATAATTATTTTTAAATTATTTAAAATAATTTTACAAAACTTTTTTAATAATATAAAAACAATTATTTAAATAATGTTTTTCAAAAAACAAACAAAAAAAAAACAAAAGTCGGCAGTCCCAGCTGTGCCGACTTTTTTTTAAAAAAAATAATATTTAAAAATTATTAAAATTATTTATAGAATACAAATTAATTTGACATTATGACCAAATGTGATACAAATTATAAAGTTTTGCACTTAATTTCAGTCCAAGGAGTAGTAACCTGATAAACAAGTCATTTAGGACTCAATTGCACTTTTTTGCCAGTTTAGGGGGCTTGAATTGAGCTTTTTTCGGTTAGGGGGCCTAATTGCACTATCCACCCCACTTAGGGGGCCAATTTGACACTTTTCCCTATTATATAATACAATTCTATATAGATTCCTAACTTAAAATTAGAATATTGAATTATTCATAAGATTCTATATAGATTCCTAACTAAACTATTATTCTACCCAAAACAACAGTATATAAACTCATCCCCTTCTCATTGGTATTCACCCAAAACTAAGACTATGTTCGGCAAACCTAGCTAAAAAGGTAGCTGAAAGCTGAAAAGTAGCTGAAAATTGAAAAGTTATAAGCTCGAAGCTGAAATCTGAAGAGTTGTTAAGCTAGATGTTATGCTTAAAAGTGTTTGGTAAATTTTGCTTTTTGAAAAATTGATAAATGTAAAAAGACTAAAAAAGACATCTTCATACAATTTAAATAATTTTAAATTTAAATATGTTTGTTTATATATTAAAATATAAAATAATGAAATCAATATATTTAAATAAAATATAAAGTAAGAACATATATTTGAAAATATATAAAGTAAAAAAAAATGTTTATAATTCATAAGATTAGTTCATACAAAATTAATTTTCAAACACAAATGTCAAACTGAAATTACAACAAAAAATAATGAAAAGAAAATGTTAAAAGGGTTTTAATTGAGAGGGGTAAAAGATGTCGTTTATTTAAAATAATAAGGATAAAGATGGATAAAAGTTAAAAAGCTACTAGCTTATTTTTGAAAAGCTACCTCAAGTAGCGTTTCAAAATAAGGTCTTATTTTAAGCTAATAGCTTATTTTGAGAACATTACCAAACAAAGATTATAGCTTATTAGTAGCTTAAAATAAGCTATAAGCTCCAAAATAAGCTCTGTCAAACAGAGCCTAAACCTAATATATTCTGCTAACACACTATCTACTTGACATTCTATAGGTATGATTGTCAAAATATTATCATGCTAATTCTATTATTTGTATTTGTACTCGTAATGATTACAGTTTTTTTTAAAAAAAAAAAAATCAATGATGGTATACTCATTAATTAGTATAACTTCAATATCGTTATGCAAATATATCTATTGTATAATCTGTTCATCTATACTTGTATCCTTATATGTAATGTCGTGGTTCTCATTATATTCCTCTAAAATCTACACATTTTAGTTACTCCTAACTCCCTAATCTATGGTTTTTGAATTTATGTTGTGGTTCCCATTGTATTATTTCATAACATCCTTTATGAACATATTTTCCATGATACAAGGATATTAGTCATGACAAATGCAGTAAAGTTAATTGATATTGACACACAAACTATGGGCTGGAGTTGTATCGTTCATGTCATTAAGAAAAACGAACCAAAAAACGCTATTGGAACGCTTGAGAAAAAGTATATGCTCATCGTACTTGAGGATGAAACACTAAGTAAATAGTAAAAATTTTCTCCCTTTTTTATTATTATTATTATTATTATTATTATTATTATGAAGATGCTCTCATTCACCACCAACATCATTGTAAATGTTATATCTAAATGCAAGGAACTCGAGTTCAATCAATAATGTTTGATAATGACATTCATGACATTGGAATGTATGATATCACTTTACAAACCAACAAATCATAAATACAATTACACATAGATTTTAAATGGTCGGATCGGTGTCCAAACAAGTGACAATGATGACACGTCATTTGCTCCCATGTAAGTGGTTTATTTGTTTCTACTTACTTTAGTTGCAATTTAGCTATTTACAATTTCGTTATGTTTTATTAAAATATATAAGTATCAAGACTATTTCTTTGATTTTTATTAATTTAGCATTTTTCTCTCTCTCATTATTATATGACTATTTTAACCAATTAAGGAACACTAATATAAAAATACGCATTGGGCATTGGTTTAATCACGCAACGCGTGTGTGATATCTACACTTATAATAAGAGCCAATAATGTTAGACCCTTGACTGGAACTAAAAAAAATGTTGGTATAATAGTCTGCTATAACATATTGTATTTTGTATGTGTTCTTCTTATTGTGCAACCTCCAATTAAATTCCTAATATATCCTAATCCTTTATAATTTTACCAAATTTTTCCGTTAAATATAACGGAAGTTTAACATTAAATTCTTTAGGCAATTTGTTTCTTTATTGTAGTTTTTAAACAAATTGGTAATATTCTATAGGGAAAAGTGTCATATTGGCCCCCTAAGTCGGATGGATTGTGCAATTAGCCCCCTAACTGAAAAAACTTTATTCAAGCCCCCTAATTTAGCATTTTTTTTCTCTCTCATTATTATATGACTACTTTAACCAATTAAGGAACACTAATTTAAAAATACGCATTAGGCATTGGTTTAATCGCGCAGCGCGAGTGTGGTAACTAGTGTTAGAATGTATTTTAAAAAATACAATGTAAAATTTAGCATAAACTTTGGTTAAATAATTAGCACGACTAAATACATAACATTCAAAGTTGAGCATCAAAATTATAAATAAGGAACCTTGAAATCATTTTTTTTTGAATACAACTAACCCTATTACATTGTAGTATCTGTTCATTTATACTTTTCTCAACCTGTTGAAGCACAAAGAGTCAATTTCGAGATCTCCACCACTGAGACTCAAACTCATGACCTTCCATCTGAGGGTGGCCACTACATGCCAATTGAGCACAAGGTGGTTGGCAACCTTGAAATCATTTACTTACCTTTAAATAATAAAAAAAATTAGGTTAAGTTTTTTTTTTCTTTAATTAATCTTATTTTGATTATATATTTAGAACAAGACTCAATATTTCAATTATGTTTTTGCATTAATGGGAATGATTTAGGTCATTATGGTATTAATATTTTTTTGTATGTATTTCTATAATGGTACAATTGTATATTACTTTACAAATATTGTACTATTATTTTTTTATCAGACAAAATTATTCTTACATCATTGTCAGACTGCATGACCTAACTACAAAATTGTTGATAAGAAATACAACTACACTTGGACTCTAAAATCTAAACGGTATGTCCGTTATCTAAAGAATTGACAATGTTGACATCCCACGAGCTCCAATTGAACAAGTTTATACATCATTCTCATAATTTAATTTTATCAATGCATGAAATCTTCTACAAAATTTGTAAGTTAATTTTTTCTATATCATTATCACAATATATATTATAATCATATAGTTTGAATTATTTGTTGTCATCCTCTATTATTAATTAGCATTTCTCATTGACAAACTCCCAAAACAATTTGTCTCAACAACGAATGGAAATAAAAAAAATCAATGGCTTCATTGTTGTGGATGAAAAGTAAGTACCACACACACTCTATTACTCTTATTAAATTAAATAATTTAATAGCTACAACAGAAAATAATACATATGCATTTCTTTAATTTAGAATTAGATGTCTACAATACCTTTATTCAAAAATAATTTTATTCATTATGAAAAAATTAAAAAAGAGATATAATTTTATTAGTTATATTATCTTTGTTTTTTACAATGCAAAGATTCCTTACGTTCAAATTTATTAGTTAATTATATTAACCACATTGTTCATTGTCTTCTTTTTACACTAAAATTAAATATCAAAGTTATAATACAAAATATGTTATATATTTATTTACCAAGTATTTTATTAACACCATGGAAAAAAATAAAAATAGTTTGAAGTTAATCATATTAACTACTTGAAGAGGATTTATTGACAAAGAGTGTATTCAAATAATTCAAGAAATTGAAGCGGGAAATTATCTCGTAATATCTCTGGATTAGATCACAGATTCACAGTTGTTCACTTTAAAGGTAATCATATTTCTTTATTAAGACGATTAAAAATGTATTATTTTTAGTACCTTTTCTAATTTTATTGTTTAAACTCATTCAACAATAATGGTTGAACCAAAAGTACCTTGAGCAGAACACCTAAAAGATTGATATGCTTTTATGCTGATAATAATATGTAAATGGTAATTAGATCATTATCATAGCTAGCTACATTTAAAACTCATTATTAAAAATGCCAATGTAAGGCAATAGAATATCGTGACACACTTGACGTATCAAAAAGATGTCGAGACTACTATACAACAATGATGCAATCAATCTTGCAAATCTAGAAAATGAAGAAATTTTAAAAATAGCCATCGTTGCAGCATTCATTGATCTTGTATGTAAAATACTTATTGTGCATCTTTTAAATACGGAGTATATTAAAACTAATATAAATTTACAATTCATTTCATTTTCTAGACTCAACCTGTTTAGATGAATGGCAAAATCAACATCAATCTTTACAACAAAAACACTTAATATTTGGACAACATGTAAAGTCATTGTTGTTACTATCAAGTAAACAAGTTATGGAACTAAAACAAGATGTACTACTCATGAACCTTCTACAAATATAATAAATATTAATATTTTATTCAACATTTTCACATAAGAATCTACGATACACATCTCACAACACATGAAACATGTAGGAGAAAAACTATCACTATCAAATATCAACAAGTCCTTGTAAGATAAAGACTAAAGAGTTCATAGTACAACTATGGTCCTAGTCATATACACAAGAAGACAAATCTACAACTTCCTACACTATAATCTCATTGCATGACACAACCCTCTATGTTATTACTAATAACTCAATTGCACATGACACACTACCAATAAAAAAGAAGATGACAAGTATTGAAGACGAAACCAATGACAATGCTGCCCAAAAGAGAATTAAGAAGACTTAGATAAATTCAAACCAAAAGTAGTATTTATTTATATTGTCATTTTGAAACTAAGTATTTAGACTAGCATTATTACAAAGTTGCAAACATTTATTTTAGTGACAATTATAATCAATCTCTATTCTCTCCTATATTATATTGCATTCATATACTTTGAATTACTGATTTAAATGCACAAATTCAACATTCAATTACCTATGCATAAACACCTCCTATATAATCTTGCATTGATATACTTTGAAGTACTTATTTAAAAATAATTATGGGACATTATCTCATTCACACAATGCGCGTGAAAAACTAGTAAATAAATAAAATAAAATAAAACAAAAACAAAAACATAATGAAGGACCAAAATAAATATAAAATCGATAGTTAGCGGACGACTTAATTAGGTCATTTTTAAAGTGAATAACAAAATTGCATAAACATACATATTTGAGGGACCAGATTACATATTTACCCTTATATTTACCATCTATTAATTAATAATTAATCCAACTTTTATTTCTTCAATTATTTCTTATACTTTTTAAATTTCGCCATTCATGTTTGATAAAAGTGTAAATTCAATTTTTCAATATGCGATTTTTATCTAATAATACTAAATTAAATATTACAAAAGTTGAATTATAGATAATTTGAGTTATGCCCCATTATCCATGAAAGACATAAATTCTTACTGTACCCATAGCTATGTAACTACGAAGTATAATATAATTATATAATTTTTCGATAATTTCAATTTTAAAAAATCACTTTGTCCCAAATAAAAATTATTGGCTCTGCCACTAGTGTAGTTGAGAGATGCAGATTTATGACGCAATGTACATAAAACCCTAATTGCCTGCTAATTAAATTTTATTGTTTTTATTTAAAAAATAAAAGGCAAATTAGTCACTGAACGTAACCTCAAAATGCAATTAGGTCATTGAATGAAAAAAAAAAAAAGTGCAATTAGGCTACTGAACACTCCAAATACATGCAATTTTACCTGATAGCAGGTTATCTTCCATTTCATCAGGTTGTCTACTTACATAGATGGTGAGTTGGCATTTTAAAATATTTTTTTACTACTAAATTTTAAATATAAAAATAAAATAAATAAAAAATTTAAAAATTTAATTTAAAAAAAAAACAAACAAACAAACAGGCATTGTATTTTTAATTTCTTTTGTTTTTTTTTTTAAAGCAAGCAGGCATTTAATTTTTTATTTTTATTTTTATTTTTAATGTATTATTAAAAAATTATTTTAAAATGTCAATTCACTATCCACATAAGCAGACAACCTGATGAAATGGAAGGTAATTACCTGCTATCTGGTGAAATTGCATGTATTTAGAGTGTTTAGTGGTCTAATTGCACTTGTTTTTCGTTCAATGGCCTAATTGCACTTTCAGGTTACGTGTAGTGACCAATTTGAGCATTATTCCTATTAAAATAAAATAGAACGTTACCCACAAAGAATAATTTGAATTGTTAACAATCAGTACGAATAGTTTCAAGAAAACTTTGTTTTTAATTTAGTATAATAACAATAGGGGTACACAGAAACGTACCATAAAGTATAAATGTACCACAAAGTGTTCGGAAGTGCACCATTACGTATGGTGCATTTTTTGGTGTGTGGTGTACTTTGTAGTGTATTTGTGCATTTTTTATTTTGAGTTAGTACTCAAAATAATCCCTTGACTATAGTGAAATTCACAAATTGGTCCTCAACTATCAAGTTTAGCAAATTAAATGCTCAATTATTCAATTCTTACTCAATAATAGTCCTCAACGAAGGAGTAATTTGTGAATTATTGAGTAAGAATTGAATGGTTGAGTATTTAATTGGTAAAATTGATAGTTGAGGACTAATTTGTTAATTTTGAGGGACCATTTTGGGTATTTACCCTTTTATTTTGGTAGATTTTCGAACAGTGTATGTGTGTTACATTTATGCATATCTAATGGTACAATCTGTACCAACCGTACGAGAAGCTCTATCCGCTGAAATCATAAGAATAGATTACAGAAAGTGTATAACCATATATAAATCATGATCTAAACTCAATAATTATAAACGTTGCCGAAAGGGAACCATGTCTCCTTGAAGACCGGTTAGCAATAAACTTTAGAGTAACAAGAAAACAAGATTTTATTTGTGATTAGGCCCACTTGTCTGTCATCTTGCTGCTAAAATCTCAATGGTGATACAGACATTTCTTGAAAAGAAAAAGATGGGTTGTCTAAACTAAATCATGATTTCCCCATTAATCTGCAAGATCTGTAATTTGTCTTCTTTATGTTGTCCCATTGCATGTATGTCTGCATACAACAAAAGATAAAGAACATCCATCCTCAGACACTGACTTGCCCACCCCAACAAAACAAACTTTTAATTTCGCCAGTCATACCACTCCCTCCTGCCACCAAAGTTATAAAAAGAGAATAAAAGAAGGTGCATGGTGTACCATAATTCAACTTTCTTCATCTTTTGACAAATTAAAGCCAAATTTAAGTGAGTAATCACACACTCTCATATATTCCTTAAGAGATGTCGGGAGTTCAAAATCCCCTCTCGTGTGAAAAAATCAATATGGCTAGCACTTTGTCGCTTGATTGGGTTGATCCGGTGTGAACGAGGATGATTTTGATTATGGTACTCCCTCTCGTGTGAAAAAACAAATATGACCAGCACGTACTTTGCCCCTTAGCTTAATTGGGACGATCTGGTGCGAACGGGGATTAGTCTGGTTATGGTATGAGCTTAAAAGTTCCTTCTATAATTAGGGTCTACTCAGGACACCCCGTGGTCTAAAAAGAAATCGATCACAAATTTTATCATAAATTTGTGTTACCTTAATTCAATGTTTTTTGTTACTACAATATTGTATAACCTTCAACATAACTAGTACTCCCTCTATCCCATTTTATGTGTATGGTTCGGTTAACGAGGCTTTTGATTGAAGTTATTTTTAATTCAATTTTTCATAATATTAAGTTCAGTATTAATATACAAAATTTATATATTTAGTAACTACACTAAAAGTACTATTAAACACAAAAAATTAAATTTAAAAATAAGTAAAAAAAAATACTAAAAAAAATAAAGAGTTGATTTGACGAATAAATAGTAAATAGGACAAATAAAATGGGACAGAATGAGTATTATATATGTTGTTTAATTTGTTTAATATAAGGTGTCTTTTCATACAATATCTTTCAATATTATGACATGATTTTGGAATAGTATGAAGCTGATATGAAAATAGGATCATGTACAAGGACAAAAAATTTTCACCCATTTTTTTCATCGTCTAATGTGTCAGTATATGATTTGTATTTGATTTAATAAATACATTTTTTTAACGCACGATGTGGTGAGATCAACCAATTTATAGAAACCAATGAATAAAGTTAGTATACTGCAAATTTTAGTGAAAATAAAGTAACCAATTTATATATCATACATCATATGATAAAGAAAGTTTTAGTGAAAATATTTGGTGCGGTATCCTTGAAAAATATATTGTACAAAATTAAAAGTTGAGGCAATTTGAATCAACCTACTAGTATGTTTAGAGAAACTATTTTCTATCATTTAATTTAATTTCTGAAATAGTATCAAATTAAAGAATGTATAATGTC
>CM008344.1:11618953-11630339 GCA_002525835.2 Ipomoea batatas
ACTCAAAAGAGAATTAAGAATCACTTAGAAAAATTCAAATTAAATGAAGTATTTATTTAGACTATCATTTTTAGACCAAATATTTAGACTATCGATTTTACAAGGTTGCAAACATTTATTTTAGTAATAATTATAATGAATTTTCTATATTATCTTGGATTCATATACTTTGAGTTAGATATTTAAATAAAAAAAATTCCACATTCAATTACCCATGTATAAACTTCTCCTATATAATCTGACATTGATATACTGTCAAATATTTATTTAAATATAAACATTGGGCATTAAACCATTCGCGCAATGCGCGTATAAAACTAGTAGTACAATATAAGCAGCTGTGAATTATATTCTTATTCTCTGCACTGAGGAATATTAGTCAAAATTCTTTTTATGGGGACATTGGGTTGATTGCTTTTGGATTATATTGATGCATGTTAGTTGTCCTTCAAAGCCAATTCTTTTTATGACAACATTCTTCATGTATCCCTTCATCTTGACAAATTATTTTAATCAACTTTAACTAAGGGTCTTTTTGATTTCTGAATCGGAATAGGAATCAAATACTTGATAATGGTAATGGTAATGGATTTTGGTGAAAGTATTTTGTATGTTTGGTAGTAATTAAAATTAGAATGATTACCAATAATATTGATGTTTGATTATGTATGACATTATAATGAGAATAAAAGTTAAAAATACAAAAATAAAAAACCAATTCAAGCAATTGATCCTAATTCTTAATATAATGATATCCAAAGTACCGACGTGAACAAAAAGATTTTAGCCACATATAATCTTAGCTAATCACAATCTCAATTGAGCTAGTAAGAGATGGAATTATGGAGTAGAATAATGAGAAAATGCTGGAGAATATTTAGCTCAATCACAAATTGCAATCAACAATCAAATTCCTTAATCAATAATCAAGAGTTGAGCTCTAAGATCCAAGTCAAGTTGTCAATTTGCTTCAAGCTCTAGAACATTCTCTCTCTAGAATTGAAGTACAATGAGTTCGGTAGCTAGAAGTGGAAAATGAAATCTAAGTGTAAAGTTACAAAGTAAACTCCTTAAACTTCCTTAAATACTCCGCTCTTCGCATGCACAAGGGCTTCCACTCTCGTGCATCCTTCTTGGAAAACCTCGGCGCATGGCACGCTTGTGAGAATCCTCGCGCATCATCTTCTCTACGATCTCTTGCACGCACATGGATTAGGTCATGCAACTTTATGGAAATCTCACAGCTTTTTGCTCTCACGCTTGTGCATGCCAGCCTGCAACTTTGTACCAATCTCGCCCACTTGACTTGCACGCTCGTGCATGTGGTCGTGTAGTGCTTTCTTGTTGAAATTCTTCCAATTAAGCATCAAATTGTGTGTAAATGTTTGCAATTCAGCCCCAAAATCCTTCAAAACAAAAATTGCACTCACTATAAGTCTATGTGCTACATTTATGCAATTTAGAACCAATTAACACATCAATAAAGCACAAAAGACATCAATTATGCACAAAATAATCTCAATTTGATACCTAGAAATGATGCATTTTTTGCACTTATCATTCTTTCCCATGAAACTAAAAATAGGTATTTATACAATTTTTCTTAGGTTTCAAGCACTATTGAGCGAACTTTCACTTTTAAAATTAAAGTCATCCAGTCTGATCTAAGGGGATAATACAAAAAATTAGACAAGTTCTTTGTTAGTCTAGGGATAAATCACCGTCAATCTTGTTCTTACAGACATGAACTAAATGGGTGTGTAGAAAGATGTCATAGGCTCATTATTGAAACTGATCTCACTTTGTTTGCCCAAGCCTCTGTTCCTCTTATATACTGGACCTTTGCCCATGAAATTGCGTTTTTTCTTATTAACCGTATGCCCTTTGCCACCCTAAATAATATGAACCCATATGCTCTTGTCAACAAAGAAATTCCCAACTATTCATTTCTTTGTGTCTTTGGTTGCCTGTGTTTTCCTTATCTTCGTCCCTATAACAAGCACAAATAGAGTTTCAATATGCCTAGTTGAACCACAAGACTACAAGAGTTTGTAGCAATTGCTGAACCATTTGCTAAAAAAGGTGAAGAAGATAAAGATGAAGTTGATGAAGTTATAAGGAGGGTACATGAGGAGATGGAGAAGAAGAGAATGAAAGAACTAAAGCCCTGTTTGGTAAATAATTAGCCTATAAGCCAATATTGGCTTATTTGACCACTATTAGTTGTTTGGTTAATGAGCTTTTTGTAACTCCAAAATGCTAAAATTTAAAAGGCTACTCAAAGTAGCATTTTCAATTAGCTTTTTGAGAAAAGAAATTATACCAATGAGCTATTAGCTAACAGCTAATTTATCAAACAACTTTCTACAATCAGCTAATATTATCAACCAATCATACCTTTTAACCCAAACAACCAACTCAATCAGCCAACAACCATTACCAAATAGGGCCTAAGACCTTTTGGTCTTATTTCTAGCCAAAAAGTTGAGGAAGAGAAGTTGGTGGACTTTGATTCTACTCTTAACACAAGATCAGGCTGCTAAGACAATATTTGGTGCACTACCTTTGACAACAACTGATCAAACACATCAAGCTCAAGTGTTGACCCCAACTAAAGCTATATGGAGCAAGTGATCGCTTCTTGATCGAGTATAGTAGTTGGAAGGTCAACTTGATAGTTCAAGGAGAGTTGAACTTGAACTTATGTTGAAGAAGCTTGGGAGTTCTTCACCGTCTGGCTCAACCTTTGATCCTATGAAGGAAATAGTGGACAAGATTGAATATGCATAGGATGAGACCATAAAAAAGATTGTCTATGCCATTGGGCTACACAAAGATGTAAACAATGAGAATGACTACTAGCTATATTCAAGCATCTTAGGCAATTGGTGGAAAATCACAAGTTCCTTCGCTACCATGTTAGAGAGACATTTTGAGGGAATAATGCTCAACATAGAAGGAATCTTGAGGGAAAATTTGAAGTACTTGGAATGTGAATGGGCACTACATAGGCTGATGATGAAGGAGCAACATGCAAATTAAATGAAGCTGATGATCATGTAGCAGCAGACTCAGTTGATAACTTTTAGGATCAAGTAGCTAGCTTACTGATGAATGTCTTAAACCAATGTTTTTTCCTTGCACATTTTGGTACTCTTTGCTTGTTACACATTATATTTTGGAGTCATTTTGGACACTTATGGAAGTATTGCTTGTGTTAGGTGATTTGATATAGAAATGATGTTTTGAAGCGTTTTATGAAGTGTTTGATCAAGTTGTTGGTGTCGCCTTAACACGAGAGCATTATTGGACGATCAAAGTAATGATGTTGAGAGCTTTGGATATTTTGGGATGGATCGTAGCGTGAACTGCAGCCGAGGAGAGCATCAAAGTGACCACCGAAGAAATTGAAGACCCACCCGGCGTGCCATGGCGTGTCAACGCTCGAGGCGGCCAGGCAAAATACACTGCTTGGTGGCCACGAGCGTGACACTGCCTGGTGGCCACGGGTGTAGCCACGTCCGTGCCCACTGGGCAGAGTTGCCCTGTAATCTGGCCATGGGCGTGGCCACGCTCGTGGCCAGCCCCCTGTAACATTTTGACAGCGCGTTTTGGCCATTTAAAAGCTGATTTCTTCACCCTAAAAAGACATCTCTCATTTCATCTTCATTTCCTAGCTAGGGTTTGTTTAGAATAGCATAGAATAGGGTAGAATACTAGTTTCCATTCACTTCCTAGCATCAAGAGCATAGCAAAGGTTGGATTCAAAAGCTCAATACAGAAGTTTTTCTTATCTATTTCTTCCTTTGATTTCTCTTTATGCTTTCATTTACTTCTTTTATATTTTGCATCTATTGTTATATTATGAGTAGCTAAACCATTTGGGACTAGAATTTGGTTTGATTTCTTGCTTGATGCCTAAATAAGTTATATTGCATAAAGGGGATTATTTGGGTGTTCTAGGGGTTAGTTGTGTGAATTGGATTTGTTATGAAATTGTGTATAATTGTTGGATCCCTTTTATATGCATGATTTGGAGTGTGTTTGTTGCTACGAGAGTAGAGCTTGTACACTAGCCACACATTCACACACTTAATGTCCAATACGAGAGTATCTCAGGTATTAAGGAGTATTTATGCTTTGTGTTCTTGTTTAGGCAACTTTAGGATGGATTGTAATGAGAGTGGAGTTCATAGTAAGGTTGCAAGTCCAAATAGCTACGAGAGTGGTATTTGGACATTTTTGTGCATCTCACTTACCCTATGCCTTGTTTTAGTCCCCTAATCCTAAGTAGAATAATTGGCATCTTAGCTCGAATAAACCAAGTCCCGGTCCTTGTTTAATTTGTCTTTTGCTAAACCATATCAACCAAACTCTTTAAAGTTAGGCTTAGCTTCTATAAGAATAGTTTTAGCTTGTGCTTAACTCCACAATTCATCATTTCCTAACATTACAAGAGCCATCTCCAGTGGAACAATATCTAAACTCTATACTGTGATTTGATACTTGATGGACCCGTGAAAAAATCCTTGTCAAATTTGATGAAGTAGTCTTTTGGGTGAGTGGATGTGCAAGAGGGTATCCTTACACCAGATATCTTTCGCCCACAAGGATTGGCGATAGGAGTAGAACTTTAGTGTTCCAAGCATAAGATACTAATGTTCCATATGGAAATCTAGCTAAACTGAAGGGTTGATTTGGATACAAACAGAATATCGAACAACAAACTATAATGAGAACAATTGATAATAAAGTGGAGGTAGATAGGAACTAAAGGTAGGTCAAGATATTGAAACCAAATTGGGGACCAGGCCAAAAGATGATAGATGTCATATAACAATAGGGAAACCTTTCTCAAGGTCATCATCCCACACTCCTAGAACATTCAAGGACAATCTCATGACTCAAGAATGTCTAAGAGGCATTTCATCAAATACTTGGTGTTCATAACATCACACACTCCCCTTTTCTCAAAGGTGAAGCATGGTTGATCAACTCCTTCAACATAGATTAGGTTGTCACTCCCTAATCGGGACTCAAATAATCATGTCAATCAACAACATCAAAGTCATGTCTCAACTTTCATTAATCAATTCAAAATCATCGATCAAATACCTAGCCTACATCCCTACCTCCCTCCAAGGAGAACTAATCACACACGCATAATGAAAAATAACACAAGATTCATAATCAACAAGGAATTCCATAACAAACACAAGATAAAGATCAAAGCAATAAAACAAGAAAGTAAATTGCAAGAAATGAAATAAAAAGAAGAAGAACTTATCTAGTGAAAATGGATATGAAATCCTTGAGGGATAAGGTACAAATAAGCCATCGAACTATTTGGGAAATAGCAATTAAGCCACCCAACTCAAAAAAACTCCAAAAACATCCACGAACCTGGAAAAAAGTAGCAATTGGCATTTTTAACAGGTAAACTTCAAGTTTTTGCTGACTAGATTGCCAAGTGTGTATTTTTTTTTCTTTTTTTAAATATCTAACGTGAAAAAAAATTTAAAAGCTGCCTATATATCATTGACTGTTTACCTGGGAGGATGAAGCGCTGACATTCATGAAAACCATTGACACCATTATCGTATCTAACGATGAACGTGAGTACGTGACTAAGATTTGATGCAATCAAAGAATCAATTCTAATGATTCTACAAGTGCTGCCGCAGTTGGTGTCGCTCCAGCATAGCCCTTTGAATCTATGGCTCTTTGACTCGCAGAGCCTTGATCATCCACCCTATACCCTCATCCCCATTTTTTCATCTACAAATTAAATATAGAGTAAATACCCAAAATGGTCCCATGACTATAGCTAAATTCACAAATTGGTCCTCAACTATTGATTGAGACCAATTACATCCTTAACTTTCGATTTTTGACCCAATTTGGTCTTCCGTTAGTATGCCCGTTTGTTGACTGTGAGATCTGAGGACAGAGTAGTAATTTCACAAGCTTCCCGCCATTGGACTTCACCTGTTCGCTAATTATAGGACTTTAGTCAAAATTCCCAAATTAACAAAACCTAAATTCCTTATCAGTCGAGGACCAAATTTCGTCGTTCGACTTCTCTGCTGAATCCTCTCTACTGAATCTTCGAATTCACTTTTGTTAGTGTACATGGCGTGGTTAGGAGCACAAGGCTGTGGATTAGGTATGTTGTCTCGTCATTACATATTGTCGAAATGCAGTAGTATATTGTGTATAGTCGGACTTATATATTGAGTAGCTTGAATGGTGGTGGGGGACTTTGTGGACTATGGGGACCAGTAGGTAGTGCTATTGCTGTATGTGATGTATATATGTGTTGATTTTTTCTCTGAAAAGTGTGCTTTAATCTTGGGGGACCATGAATGTTGGTGGGGTACTAAGGGGTCCAGTGGGTAGGGTTATTGATGTATGTGATGTTTATATGTATTGTGTGTTTCTCTGAAAAGTTTTTTTAAGCATGGGGGAACCATATATTAAATTATGTGAACACTAGGGACCACAGAATTGCTTTGTTTAGCTTTTAGTGAATTATTAAACTGTGTAGTACATTACTTTACTTTAGTTGTGTTTCCAACTGTGTTTGGCTTTTACTATTAAATTGCTTAAGGTATTAAACTGCTTCACTTGATTGCTAGTGCTTTGTTTGACCCAATGTTTGCTTATTTTTAAACTAGCAGTAGGTGGGTACAATTTCTGTCTGAAGTTAAGATATGGAGGCAAAATATCTCTAAGTAACCCACCTAGATATCTTGAGGGTAGCGTTAAATGCTTTGCTGAATTGGATTCAGATGAGTGGGGCATGATGACACTAAAGGAAAAGGTTTATTAAGTGGCCTCTTAGCAGAACCAATTAGGTGTTGAGGTCCCTAATCAAGAAGAGATAACAATTCAAACACAACCTAAATATGGTAGTGACTTTGAATCAATTCCAGTAGATATCCAGATTGAACATGATGACCCTGCCAATGATACTTTTGAAATTCCTGTTGAATTGGTGCATCTATCAAGTAATGAACTGCCAGGTGAGATGTAATTCTTATATATATGTTAGTTTTAGATAATGCTAGGCACTAATGGTTGTTACTTTGCAATTCTTTAGGTGCTATTAGTGCTGATGGACAGAAACCTAGCTATGGACCACCACCAAAAAAAATGAAGACTAAGGATCATGGCAAAGGGAAAGCAATCAGTGCATCTCAAGATAAGGGGAAAGAAGTAATTGTATCGCATCACATAGCTCGAGGCAAAAAATCATTGGGGCTTACCAAATCAAGAAAGCATTGTACTAAGAAATACAAGACAAGATCCACAACCGTACGACTTTCAAGACCAAGTTCCATGGAAATGTCACTGCTCCAATTAACATTGACTGACACATTGTGGACAAATGTTGTTAGACATTTTTTTTTTCTTTTTGTTACATCTTTGCCATGTAAACTTTGTAAAACAATTATGGCACTCTCATTTGGCAGTATGATTTCAGTGTCATTTTGTTATATGCTTGGCTGTCTCATTTTGGTAAACACAAGCCTTGTGCAGTGAAACAGTTCATTTGGTAATGAAATTATCCATTTTGTCAATGATATTGTCCATTTACTCTTTTCTTTGCTTAGGCAGTGTAA
This sequence comes from Ipomoea batatas, assembly GCA_002525835.2. NCBI lineage: Eukaryota > Viridiplantae > Streptophyta > Magnoliopsida > Solanales > Convolvulaceae > Ipomoea > Ipomoea batatas. Next base: position 11,626,579 of record CM008344.1, read on the forward strand.
TCAAATTGTCCATTTTGCAGTGAAACAGTTCATTTGGTTGCTTTGGCAATCAAATTGTCTATTTAGATAATTGTCCATACAAACATAAAAAATGGAATTACTTAAACCATAAAAACATACATCCTGAGACCATATAAACAACTAAACGTTCAAACACATTTCATTGACCATAAATTAGTGCAAATACAAATACTTTATCACTACTACTCTACAACGCCAAAGGCAGCCTTTCAACCAATTTTTCACCACCTATAGTTTTAACATTGGAATTAAAGAACATCATCACTAACACTGCTACTACAACAACAAAAACCATCACCAGGGGACAACAACACTTTGATTTTCCCTGTAAATACAAATCGTCTTGTTCTGCAGTAGCTTTCAACCTTGATTTCAGTAATCGGATTTCTTCATCATTTCTATTTATACGCCTTAACAGTCCAGGGATGATTGCCTTTGACCTTGAACACATAGGAGGATCATATCATCTTGCAAATCCACACCCAACACCTCTCTTGCCCTATACAAAAGACCTATTACGGAGTATAATCTCTGATTAAACACAAGACCAAAAATTGTTTGAACTTACTCACCTGAATCCGTCCACAGTCCCAATACCTTCTGCCGGGGTTGTCGTTCGTCCTTGAGGTGCGTAGCTTCAACACTTGACCGCAATGACAACGCATATTAGAAATTACTTCACCGTCTTGAAACATTGAGTGGCTGCTTGAAGAACCATAGTTGTTTTCACTGTACTTGGCTTGCATCTCGTTGAAATGAGCTTGATACGAAGAACATATGTGTTGTGATCTCAAGAAAATGAAGAACAATTAGGCACAATTAGGGCTCTTATAACGACCAGGTGAAGGCAGAATGCAAGGAGCTTGTGAAATTACTACTCTGTCCTCGGATCTCACGGTCAACAAACGGCATACTAACGGAGGACCAAATTGGGTCAAAAATCAAAAGTTAAGGATGTAATTGGTCTCAATCAATAGTCGAGGACCAATTTGTAAATTTAGCTATAGTCGAGGGACCATTTTGGGTATTTACTCTTAAATCTAATTCCTCATTAAAAATATTCCTAACATATATACTTGAGAAACTTGTCAAGTTTATTTTGAATGAATTAAGCACAATTTCAGTTCCATATGAAAAAAAAAATATTTTTATTTTGTTTTTTAAAATTACTGTTTGAGATCGGTTTCAGTCGCATCTCACCAGTTCCATATGAAAAAATATATATTTTTATTTTGAATGAATTAAGCACAATTTCAGTTCCATAGTCTCGGACACTGTCCTTATTGCGTCAACTTTTCTGCAACGATCGGCGACGATTTAAGAAAATAAATTCCTTTTTTTTTGGGTTTCCGTCCGTAGCCGGTATCAACGATACGGTCATCGCTATGTTGTTGTCATCGGCTGGAGCAGCAACCACAACTGTGGCTGTCCGGCTTGAACAGGCGCATGAAGATGAAGGGCGACAAAAAAAGGAATTCAAACAGAGGAGTAAAAAATACACATGGCAATCTAGTAAAAAAAATCTGAAGTTTACCTGTTAAAAATGTTAATTGCTACTTTTTTCAGGTTCGTGGATGCTTTTGGAGCTTTTTTGAGTTGGGTGGCTTAATTGCTATTTTCTAAATAGTTCGATGGCTTATTTGTACCTTATCCTAATCCTTGAAATCCAAGTTTAAATGCTTCAATCCAAGCTTCCAAAATGTTTAGGAACCTAAATATAAGTCTAATCTAACCTAAAAATATCAAAGAAAATGAAAGAGAGAAGCTAGGGTCTAAAATGGGTCGGAACCCAGTTAAAATGACTTAAAACGGGGTTAAATACAAGCAAGAAAGGCTGGTCACGGGCATGACCACGGGTGTGGCCAAGCCCGTGGCCAGAAATGTGGGGCATACTGCCCAGTGGCCACGGGCGTGGCCAGACCTGTGGCCGCAATTGTAGCCTTCTGCGGGAAGGATTTCTGTGCACATTGCCCGTCTTCTAGGATAATTTTCACCCCTAAATCATTTGAATTAGCATTTATTGTCTCTATCAAAGTTGTAGCCCTTCAAGTTAGCTTTCCAATGATATACAAATTACTTGATTTAGACATTCCTACGCATAGATATGGTCAAAAAACCGAACAGTGGATGAATTGTGCGGGAATCTCAATTTCTTGCTCTTTTGCTCCAATTTTACCTTTGTTTGTCCAAATGACCAAGACCATTAAAAAACACCATAATTTGGCTCTTTTAGAGGTGTTTCCCCCATCTTCATAGCTTCTCATTGGCTCCCATTGACTCTACATGCTTCCGAAATGCTCCAAAAATCATTCAATTCATCTAAATCACCAAGAATTGAGTCTAAACACACAAATGAATCAAATGAGAACATTTTGAAAAAAATTATAACAAATGACAAGGAAAATAAACTTAAATTCAAGGTGAAAACATGAACATTTTGGTCGTTATCACTTATCAAGTGTGGTGAATGACCCTAAGACCAAGATGGAACCCATTGAAGAACTTCAAACCTCTATTAAAGATGTTAGAGATCTTTGCAGAGAACATAAGATTGACTAAAGTGCAAGACTCTAAGCTAATTAGAATATCACTATGATGTTGCCAAAAAAGGGAAAGGTAGCCGTCGCTGAGACACTACTACAGAAAACACATTTAACGTCGCCTAAATAAACGACGTCGTATCTTATTTTTTATTTTTATTTTTTTAAATAAAGTACGTCAGTTTTCCTTAATAACTGACGTCGTTAATTAATTTTAAAAAATAAAAATACATACGGCGTCGATTTTTACAACCAACGTAGTATCATTTATATACAACGTCTGCCAGATCGGCGTCGATTTTTAACCGACGTTAAAGTTGTTTTTTGTAGTAGTGAGAGGAGTCAACATAGGATGTCAAGGTCACCACTAAGGGCTCAAGGGTACAACAACTACAAGGGAGGCAGTTACGTTGCAGAATGAGTCTAGCAGCGGGTGGCTCAAAGTTTTCACTTAGGGAGGATCTAAGTAGACCCAAGTTTAGTGTTAAGGGGTATTTCTTAAAGCAAGACATGCCATCTTCATAGTATAAAGTTTATACTCTACAAGATATGTCTGCTAGTATGAAGAAGTTGTCATGATCATATTAAGCTACATTATATTGGTAAAGCAGCAGAATGAGTTGGAGAAGCATAAGCAACAAATGAAATGAGTAAACTCAAAATTCAAAGGAGAGTGGAGGCCTTGTTGCTAAGGAGTCATGCCCAAATGATTGCTGAATTGACAAGTTATACAGGTCATGATGGCTCAAATTTGGTAGCTAGATTGAAGGTTTTTTGCTAAGAAGTTAGCATACTGGAGTTCTACCTGGAGATAACATCGTTGTTACTTTCCAAAACTATCTCTCTAGTATATGCTAACTGGAAGATATGCCAGCAGAAGATTTCGTGACAACTTCATTGCACTAAGAAATAACATTTGGAGTATGAGAAGAAGGAGAGTCAAGAAAATTAAAGAAGAAGAGGTAAAATTGTCTAAGAGTTTTCCTTACTTTGTTTTTGTAAGCTTAAATGTATTTTTCAAAAATATATTTTTGGATTATGATGTATAATTGAAAGTTGTAATTTTAGTGGTTGAATTTGTGAGTGTCGTCCTCTAGGAATGGCTAGGAGGGAATCGAGTAGCAAGGGATTAAACACGAGTTCATCGAGTGTTTGAAAACTAACCAAAATGATGTATTTGATTGCATGAGATCAAGACAA
>CM008344.1:11643936-11666600 GCA_002525835.2 Ipomoea batatas
TTCTACTTCTCCCTTCTTTTCCTTCCTTGGTTTTTTCTTTTCTCTACCTTAAGCTCTCTTTGTTTCTAAGTTTGCACTCTCATTGAGAGTGTGTTTGGCACTATTCGTTTCAATTGGTGCTTTCACTCTTCCGAACTGAGACCACCATGACTACTTCCTCCCGACCGGCGTCACCAGAGGGTTCTCAAGTCCCTCCTTCCTTAACTGAGATCCAAGACCAAATAGATAGAGCAGCATTCACCAACTTGCAATATCAACAACGTACAGATAGTGCCATGCAACATATTGTTAGCACCATGAAGCGGCTGGAACGTATGGTGTCTGGGTTGGCGACAGTTCGGCCACAACCCCCTATGCCCGGTCTTCTCGGTCCAATTCCTAACCCCCCACGGCCAACCGTAACAACGCCAGACTTGCAAGCTAGCAATCACCGTCCCTTCACCATACGACTTGGGTTGCCGAAATTTGACGGCAATGACCCATGTGGTTGGATATTTCGTGCCACGGAGTTCTTTGATTACCATGAGATTCCTGATGCTCAGCGCGTGCGTATATCTGCATTGACCATGGAAGGAAAGGCGTCAGAATGGTATCAATGGATGAAACGTAACAACCTGTTCACCACATGGACAAAGTTTTTACGGCAAGTTGAACTACGTTTTGGAGCATCTGGACTCGAAGTCTTCCAAGGAAAGCTATCTAAACTGGTACATCTAACATCAGTGGCAGACTACCAGTCTAAATTCGAGAGTCTCATGAACAGAGTTTCTGGCATATCGGAATCTATTTTAATTTCTATGTTTGTTGCTGGACTGAAATCGCATATCTGACGAGAGGTTCAGCGTGCACGTCTTGCCTCTTTAATGACAACTTTTTCCTTAGCAAGGGACCTCGAATCCCATTATGAAGATCTTCAGGTCGAGCTTTCACGAGATCGGCATTTTTCTTCCTGTTGGCAAGCAAAGGGGCCTACGCCTAATCAACCGGTGACACCCTCATCCGTTGTCGCATCTCCCGCCCCAAGACCACCGCAAAGGTCGTTGACCTTACCTCCTGCGGCGACCTTGAACCAACCTAGGGAGGCCTCTGCTTCACTACCTATTCGGCGACTGACACCGCAAGAAATTCGGGAGAAGCGAGCAAAAGGACTATGTTATAATTGTGACCAACGGTATACTGCCAATCATCATTGCCAAAGTAAATTCTTGTTACTCTTGGGCACATACAACAATGACGATTTAGGAGATGTCGCCACAGTGAATGCTGAGGATGCAACACCCCTCCTGATGATTTAGCTCTCTTGGGGGATATTTCGAGCTTAAATTCCATGGCAGGCCCGGGCAACCCGCGTTCCTTGCGGTTATGGGGAGCAGTGGGTGAGACACAGGTTCAAATCCTCATCGATGGAGGTAGCACCCACAATTTCATTCCACCCAATATTGCAGAAAAACTGAATTTGACTACAACATCAGTGTCACCTTTTCGGGTGTATGTCGGTAATGGTGACTCATTGGCATGCAATTACTGTTGTAAAAATACCATGTTAGTTATGCAAGGGTCAGAATTCACGGTTGATTTGTATGTCTTGCCGATTCATGGCCCCGAGGTAGTGTTTGGCGTACAATTGTTACAACAACTCGGTAAGGTGGCGCATGGTTATGCCAACTTAACAATGGAATTCAAATGGCACGGTCGCGATGTGACGTTAACTGGGATTTAATCTTTGGCCCCTCGACAGGTATCTTTTACACAACTGCAGGCGCTGATGGATATAGACGACGCGGTTGAACTATATGAGCTTTACATGTTACCTATACAGTGATGATGTATAAATGAGAGTGTAAAAGTGGGTGTGTTATGTCGTTCCGCTGAGGATTGGGGCTATGGCACGAAATTGTATGAATTAATAGCACTAGGCACTAGAGCATGTGAATCACTTAGAATCCAAGCAACTAAAACTGAAGGATGAAGATTAAAAGAAAGCAATTGACTAAGGTGTAAACTGTATGATAAAGGTATGTGCCAGATTAGGGGGGATTGTAACCTTGATGTTCTAACAAACTCAAAATTAGGGAAAGAATAGTTAACCTAGGGGTTTATGGGCAATGCACAAAAGAATTCAACTCAGCTACTTTCATAATCAATAAGCCGAATTAGGCTGCAATTGCCCCACTGTCGTGATGCATCAATCATAACCTTAAGAACCTAAGCATTGCAAGCCCCGAAAATTACCTCTATTTTCATAGTAGGAAAATTAGGTTGAAATTGGTAAGGCTCGAGGTCTCCATCCAACTTTCGTTGTAAGGAATCCCTCTCCTAGACTAGCAATTAATTGTGGCCACCAATCAATAACAAGTACAAAGAAATCCCCAATTCAACATAAACCGTAGGGAAAAGATTCAATCCCTTTATGCAATAATCATAAATCGAACATCAAGATCAACAATGGACCCCTAATCCAAACCCAATAGCGAATTACTCCCGCATGATGGGAGTAAACATAGCAAAGCAAGAATTAAAGATGGAAAACATAGCTGCAAGATTAAAGAATAAAAGGAGAAAACTTTACTAACAATTCTCAAGAGTAATTCCAAACCAAATGATGATTCCAAGCTTGAAACCGAATTCAAAGATGTAAAACTGATGTATTGTATGCTATGGAAAACTCTAAAGAAGGGAAAAACTGCACCAGACTAAAATTAGGGTTCGAAATCCCCAAATCATTACAAAACGCGTCTTAAATATTGGACAACAACCGGGTCACGGCCGCCATCACGGTCGGGATCGGGGCGGTGATGTGGCGTGGCCGGCTGCTTGTCCATGGTGGAGGTCACGGCCGTCATCACGATCGTGAGGCTGGCCGTGATGCGGCCCTCTGGTCCTCTTCTGACTCCTTTTGTGCTTCGCTGCTCCTTTCCGACCCGGGGTAGATTCCTTATGTCTCGAAAACTAGTCCGAGATGACCGAAAATCCTTCCTTTGCTCCTCATTTGTGAATAAACTAAGATTGATCAAATGTAACACACAAACGAGCCTTAAATGTATCAAGATAAAGAATATAAGCAAGAAAACTCCTGAAACGTGGGGTAAATAAGGGTATAAAATCATATGTATCAACTCCCCCACACTAGAACTTTTGCTTGTCCTCAAGCAATTACCAAGGACAATTTATCTTCCAAGCAATGAAACTGATCACACTTCCTCCCTGTACAACCAAGCATACCACCAACCAACTCATGACAACCTAACCTGCTTCAAGAATCATTTCAGAATCACAAGTGAGTTCCCCTCTCAGGCCAATAACCGGGCACCCGAAATTAGGTAGATTAGAACCCTGTATGCACATGTACTCAGTTGAGATTATGCAAGAGTTGGCTTAAGATGAAATCCCATAGACATGCCCTTCATACTCACATAGATCACTCTAAAACTGCATGCTAAGATCAAATAGGTCTTTATTTGGCTTGTAATGGGGCTAAGGGTGAGTGGCTAAACAAAGAAGGGGTATGGAAAAAAACACAAAAGAGAGAGAACTTCACATCTATTCACACTAAACCTAGAGGAGATATTGAGAATATGGACAAGAGAGCAAAACATAATTGAAAACACAAGAGTATTCTAAACTAGTGGGGGTGAAGACATTTATTCTAACAACCCGACTTGCACTTTTATTTATCCTTCTTTTCTTTCTTTTCACAAATCTTTTCTTCACTTTCAAACTCTTTTTCAAACTTTTCCTTAGCAACAATTTTCTCACTTTTCTTTCTTTTCAACCAACAAACATTTCCTTTTCTTTCATTCAATCAACCAATAACTTCCTTCACAACACCCCCACACTAGAACAAAGATAACAGGAATACTTCTATCAAAGATAAGCTCAAACAGGAAAATCTCCTCTAAATTAAAGAACAAATGCTACATTCTCTCTAAGGGTGAATGGAAAATATATGGCTGAGGGCTAGGGGTTAATTGATAGGGCTAAACAAGAAAAACAATACAACACATGGGGTTAAGTGCTTTGCACTTATTAAATAAAAACAAGGCTCAAAGGGGACAACAAGGGAAAATAATTGTAACACAGGTAGGTTTAAAGGCTTGGGCTAACAACAATGGCCTAAATCACTTCAAAGCATGCAAATCTTAGACTTCACTATGAGAGCACTGATACAAGTTATGACAGAACAGGTATCACCGGAATCCCACATAAGCCTTCACTAGCAATGCATAACACACAGGGGAAACATTTAGGTTAGAGGTTAACCCAACTATTGGCAAGAGACTGAATTAAACACAAGCTCAACTTTGAGTCATCCCTGACAACCTGGGTTGCACAAGTACCACCAAACAAACCACAAACCAGCAGAAAGAAAAATGGTCACAGCCACAACACAAGGAAAGCATACTACCACAACACAAGGAAAGCAAAGATCATCAACCTTTCAGTTTTCACAATTTTTGTCAGAAACAGCACCCCCCCCACACTAAGTCTGGACATCGTCCCTGACGGACAACCAAAACCCCACGAACTAAAACAAAAGCAAACTAACTAGAAAGCAGATAAACAAAATTGAAAGCAGGAAATAGAATAACAGAATTCAAGTCTTAAACATCATACAAATAAAAAACGAACTAAAAGCAAAAATAACAGAAAACTAAAAGAGTAGAGTTTGAAGGAAATTCACTAAACACATCATCCCATGGAGGAGGGATCACAAGGTGGGAATGAAGGGCCCCCCCGGAGGTGGGTAATGCCCACGCATCCACTCGTAGTATGCCTGGGCCTCCGCGCGGCTTAGAGCATTCTCAGCCGCCATCTCATCCAGCCAGTTATCAATATGATCAAAACTCATGTTCATGGCCGCCAGCTGGGCCAGTTCCTGCTGCTGAAAATCAGTAGAGGATGAACTCCCGCCTGCCCCAGCATGGGCAGGGCCTGCAGCATCAGGATTGGCCTCATAGGCCTCCTCTTCCCTCCTAGCATCAGTAACATCAGCCATAGCCGCGGTACGTGGCCTCTTCGGCGTGATCTTTTCCCCCATCCTCGCCACAGCCTCCGCTGTGAGAGGTTGCATACCCGGAGCCCTAGGCTCAGTCAATACAATCTGCTGTGTAGCCCGGAGGATCAGAGTGAGATAGGGCCCGAGATACAAGGCCACCCCACGCAGGTAATACTGGTTCTTCATCAAATTCCAAATCACCACTCCCATGTGCAGCCGGACACGCTTAACCATGCCATATAAACAGAATAGGTCAGCGTGATTGACAGAGCTCGTGGCATCAAATCGGCCTGTGATGGAGTGGCCCATCAGATATTGCATAAATTTGTGCTCCTTTTTGCGGAATTCAGACGAGCGGCTATGGGAGCTCTTGAACTCTGTGGTGCCATCTATGAGTTCTTCCCAGAACTCCTGAACATTGGGTACATTGGCAACCTGGTCAAACTTTTCCTCCTCCGTGAACTGCTGAACCGGGCCGAAACCCATCAAATCACTCAACCTATCCGGGCTGAACCGGAACATCGTATGACCAATGTGAAACTGGACACACACACTACTAGTGAGGCCATCAAATTTAGGAAGCTTCATTGTGGTCATGACCTCAACTAGTAGGTTTTGGTGTGTGTCTTCATCGAACTCCATTAACAAGTATTTCCCTTCCGGGAGTTCCACCAAGTCTGCTACCTCATCCCGGATACCAAAGTGGGCCGCCGCAACGTCCAAAGTGAGGACGTACGACTTGAATATCTGTCTCCCGGTAAAGAACTGAAACCGCTCAAGGTTTTTTGGATCATGTAGGGGTGTGTCTAGAACCTGTGGAGCTGCGGGTTGCCTATGTGCAACAGATTTCTTCTTCTGACGTGGAGGCATCTGCAAATAGCTCACACCAAAGATATCCATTGGGTGAGGGTTAGGCAACTTGAAAACATAATGGGGGTTCAGGACTGTGGAGTGGATTATATGACTAACTAAAATAAACTCAAAAACGCTGTTTTTTTTGTTTTTTTTTTTCAAAACCTAACCTAGATTTTGGCTCAAACGTCGCAAATTGCTCAAGAATCATTGCCAAACTGTCAACAACTACTCCACAATCCTTAAACTATCAAGAATTCTATTCAAAATCAATATTCAAGTCAAAAGCAAGTGGGTATTCAAAGTTTCACCCAAATTCATCAATGTGAACACCATTAAAGTACTAGGCAAGCTTCTATATCATGCAATTAACAAAATTAACCCTAAACATGCTTAAACTAACAACATTCAACCATTAACCTAAAGATTCAAGTAACCCTATGAACACCACTAAGAATTTTGAAAATTGAAATAGAAGTAAAGAATTTCAAGTTCAAACCTTGTGTAGATGAGCAAGATAATGAGATGGAGCAAGAAGTTGCAAATAATCACAAGCACAAGAAGCACATTTGGTGTAGAGAGAAAGGGGGTAGAGAGAAATTGGGAGAAGGGGGGTTAGGGTTTCAAATTGGGGGAAAAGGGAAGGGGAAACGCGGACTGGGTTTTATAACCCAGTCCGCATCACGGTCGGGGTCACGGTCGGGATCGGGGCCGTGACCCTGAGCCTTTGTTCTTATTTTTTCCATTTTCTTACGGCCTCGCATCACGGCCTTGGTCACGGCCGGGATGCAGGCCGTGACCCAGGGCCCTCTATAGTGCTCTCAGCACTGGAAATACTTCCGCGCCATCACAGCCTGGGTTACGGCCGGGAGGTGGCCCGTGACCCAGAGCCCTCTTTTGCCCTGTTACACACTGGAAATTGTTCGATGCTATCACGGCCTGGGTCACGGCCGGGAGGTAGCTCGTGACCCAGATCCCTCAGAAGTGCTCTCAACACTAGAAATCTAGAACTACCATCACGGCCTGGGTCACGACCGGGATGTGGCCCGTGACCCAGGGCCCTATTTTGCTCTGTTGCATTGAAAATCGACGTGTAACACCCCGACTCGGCCATACCGGTGACCGGAGTAGTTACTGCCACATCTAGACTAAACCCGACCTTAATCAGATAGGATTTATTCTAAATGCACAGGCTAACAAACAAAAACAAGGATCGTGTTTCTTAGCGTCAAAACTCAAGGCAACCTTAGGTTAGTACTGCATCATATATATATATATGAACAAAAGGGGGTAGTTGCCCCAGCTACCACTATTTACAGGAGTTTAATACAGACATACTAGCCGAATAAGTTCATCATGGCTACAAAAGGTTATGTACACAAAAGAGTTCGACTCAGAACTTTCCCAGCCAACCAAACTACTCCAAGAGGCGATACACCAGCCCAGTGTACGTGCCCCAGACTAGATGCCACTCACCCGCGAACCAGGTAATGTGTTCTAAAAAGTAACAAGGAGTGATCACCATAGACCACTCCTCCCAAGTATCTGCAGGACTGGGTCCCAAGGATAGGGGTAAAAGATTACAAACTCTAAAGGGTCACTCCCCTCCAACTCCTCGATGTGGTAGAACCCGAACCGAGACTAGGCCCTATCCAAAAAGGTCGGCTCACTGCTGCGAACCGGAATACGAGTGGGTGTAGTCGGGTAAGCCGGCGGAGGACTGTACGGCAGAGGAGGAGGTACAGGAACATAAACCGGGTCCATAGCAGGGACATAGACCGGGTCTGGAGAGAGGACTGAATCGGGAGTGAAGACCGGAGCAGGTGGATCTGGAGCATAACCTGGGGCATACGGGTCGTCGCCCGCCAACAAGTGCGCGTAACTGTCATAATCAAACAGGGGAAAATAAAACTCTGAGGAACCCGCAGAGTTCCCCGGGCTACACGAGCCCACGCTAGACTCCATCTGATAAAAACACAACGAAGTGTAGTTAGCGCGACGGCTAAGTAAGGATATCCATGGTCACTCGAAAATAAACAAAGGTTTTCGAAACCACAAACAGTAATACAATAAAGTAAGGCTAACGTTACCCAGCATTCGCAGGCGACCTGCAAGCATTTTAACAACAAGCAATTTCATATCATCTCAGTAATTCCGGCACATAACACAGTCATTAATTCACCCGTGGGGTACACAACACCCACACTACTATTAAGACACCCGACAGTTAGCTCTCACCATCACTCGTGGGGTACGCACCTCCCACCTTTAATTCACACGTGGGGTACAAAACACATCCACGTTTAATTATTAGCACATGACTCCTCAACCAATATACTTACTCAAGTATATTTTCCCAACCCACATACTTAGGTTAGTGTTAGTCACATCACGGAAATTCAAGAATAAAGTCATAATAATTTTCAAAGCACAAATATTTTTCCAAGTTAATATAATGCACAGAAATAATATTTTGCCTTCAAAAATATTCACCCGGATGCCCGTAGGCTTTCAAAATATCACAACACTCAAGGTTAAAAACATCGGGGAAAAACCGGGTCAAAAACAAGTCGAAAACGAGTCCGNGCGGATGCGCGCGTCCGTGCGGCGTCCAGCCTCTCGGCCGAGGCGCCGAAACGCTAATCGCAAAGGGCGCGCGGTGGACGGGCATCCACTGTCGCGTCCGCCCGTTTTCTGCCCACTTCGGGCCGCAAGATCGGGGTTGTAACGTCCCGATCTTCCACCTTTTTCACAACTTAAGCATATATGGACCCCAAATAACATATACACACATAAAAATCACTATGAACATGTATAATAAAATTTATCAAAAATCAAAGTAAAGATCTTTGGAGCCAACTTATAGATCTATAATTTAGCACAAGATTTTCATGAACAAAATTCTAATCATAAAGTTTCCTAGCATTTGTCTATCTTCAAGTGATTGAGCCAACTTAAGGGATTCCTTACCTTTGTAGAAAACCTTAAAACCGTAAGAGTTGATGATGTCTTCCTTGGAGTTCTTCACCAAAGATCCTAAAAATGTCACCATAACAACAATATTTTCATGCACTATACATTAACACTTAAGTTCTAGAGATGATTAAATCCATCAAAGTCTAAAGTCTTACCTACACTTGATCACTTGAGTGGGAAAATGATTGGGAGCTCTAGATCACAAATGCAAGACTTAAACAATTTTTCTTCCTTCTCCTTCCTTGTGATTTCGAAAATGGCATGGAAGAATGAGAGAGATGATGATGTGAGTCTTGGCTTGATGACTAAGCAACAAGTGCAATTGCACCATGCCTCATTAATGCTCTCATTAAATGATCAAATCCTAGTCTAGGATTGCTTTGCCACTTGTCATCTCCCCATGAAGTCCTTAAGAAGGTCTTAAACTAATTGGCCAGTTTATGCTTAAATCAGATGAATGTTCGGAGGATTATAACTTAATTCGGGAAAATTCTAATACCAAAATTATCGTAAAAATATTCCCGTCGCAAATCACCAAGTTTGGGAATTTTTCGGTATCCCGCTAAATTTAGGTTCAGAGTCCGTAACAATTTATCCCTTACGGTCCATTTTGGTATCCCGCTAAATTTCTCTTGAACTAACTAGAAATTCAGGCTTAATCGTATGATGCTTAATAATCCACATTCTAGGAAATTCGAACTGAATCTATATCCTTAAAATTTTCTCGGTTCGTGACCGGTACGTAGTTCGCAGCTTATCGATAAAAAATTTATTTTGAGCACCGAACAGTCTTTTCTTAAATGTCATAGCTTAATAAAAAAATATTTACATCGGTATTCTCGAATCTTAACTTTGTCAAAAAAAAAAAAACCGAGGGGTTACACGACGCCACATCGTCACGGCCTGGATCACGGCCGTGACATTGGCCGTGATCCAGGCTCCTCTGTGCGCAATTTTGTCCCTTTTCGCGCCCAAGCTCGGTTTCACCTGCAAGTTAGTCTTAAAGCATTTTTTACCTGTTCCAAAACCTAACCTCTTCAATCCTAACTATTCCCCACTCTTTTAAAAGTAAAACAGTACAAACTTCTCACCAAAATAACCCAAGAAACACCCCGTAAACAAAGAAAAACTTCTACTCTACTCCGAACTAAAACTAAAAATAAGAAAAAGAATGCAGAAAAATAAAGTGCGAAAATTAAAGGATAACATGGGGTGCTTCCTATGAAGCGCTGAGTTTACTGTCGTCAGCTCGACTCAGCCATGTGATCATCAAGTGTAGATGGGAATAAAGAGATCCCAAACTACTTTAACCATCTCCTCTTTTGGTTCAGGAACATTGAAATACTTTAACCTTTGGCCATTGACCACGAATGAATCACCAGTAGTGCCAACAATAGTGACCGCGCCCGATGGAGATTGCTCAACCACCGTAAACGGTCCTGACCATCTAGACTTGAGCTTCCCAGGGAACAGTTTCAACCGGGAGTTATATAGCAATACTTGATCTTGGATAGCCTCAGGAAGATCTTCATTGCCAAACTGCTGAAAATTCTGAATCTGTTTCTTTAACTTGGCAGCCTTGGATGGAGGACAGTATTCCTGCATGAATGCCTTGTGGAGCTGTTCCCAGGAAACGAAATGGTTGGCTGGAAAGGAATTCAACCAACTCTGTGCTTGATCTCTCAGGGAAAAGGGGAACAGTCTCAGCTTGATGGCCTCACTAGGAACACCATTCATCTTAATGGTCTGGCAGATACGATCAAAATTCACAATATGGGTTTTCGGGTCCTCAACCCGAGATCCTCCAAACTGATTATTTTGGACCATCTGAATGAGAGCAGTCTTCAACTCAAAATTGTTTGCCTCAATCCCTGGATACACAATGCAATCTTCTTCAGTAAACTCAGGGGCTAAATGGGCTGCCATGGGATCTGCCTATGGGAACTCTTGGGCAAACTGTTGAAACAGGTTGGGATTCATCTAGTGGAGATGATTTTGCATCCCAACCCCATAGCCTGGCTGCTGGTACACAGGCTGCTACTGTATGAAAGGAGCACCCAATCCTCCCCCAACATAGATATTCGGGTTTGGATCGGCCCTGAAGTTCTGTGCCTGATTATGAACATTTGGAATTTGGGGATCAGCATGAACTCCAGAGTTGTCCCCAACTGCCTCTCTCTGCCTCGGGTGTTGTGTGTTGACACCAGTATGGGCTGGTTGCCCGGTATTGCTACTGTCTCTGGTCTCCATGTCAACTTCGAAGTCCTGGAACTCTCGAAGCCAATCACGTAACACCTTCTTCTCCCTCCTTAACTTCCTCTCAAGATTTGGATCGTAGGGACGAAGATTCGTGCTCCCTCTCGATCTAGTGTGCATAAAAGGAGGGAAACCTAATGTCAAACACAACCACAAACACTCTTGGAAAATATTGGTAATGGGTTAGTGCAAATAAATGTATATTTTTTTCTTTTCTGAATAAACAATAAAATAAAACTTGATCTCCTAAAATTCACTAACTCTAATGCTAGTAAGAAATTAATCACACAATCAAAACCAAATAAACCAATCCCCGGCAACGGCGCCAAAATGTGATGATGTATAAATGGGACTGTAAAAGTGGGTGTGTTATGTCGTTCCGCTGAAGATTGGGGCTATGGCACGAAATTGTATGAATTAATAGCACTAGGCACTAGAGCATGTGAATCACTTAGAATCCAAGCAACTAAAACTGAAGGATGAAGATTAAAAGAAAGCAATTGACTAAGGTGTAAACTATATGATAAAGGTATGGGTCAGATTAGGGGGATTATAACCTTGATGTTCTAACAAACTCAAAATTAGGGAAAGAATATTTAACCTAGGGGTTTATGGGCAATGCACAAAAGAATTCAACTCAGCTACTTTCGTAATCAATAAGCCGAATTAGGCTGCAATTGCCCCACTATCGTGATTCATCAATCATAACCTTAAGCACCTAAGCATTGTAAGCCTCCAAAATTACCTCTATTTTCATAGTAGGAAAATTAGGTTGAAATTGGTAAGGCTCGAGGTCTCCATCCAACTTTCGTTGTAATGAATCCCTCTCCTAGACTAGCAATTAATTGTGGCCACCAATCAATAACAAGTACAAAGAAATCCCCAATTCAACATAAACCCTAGGTAAAAGATTCAATCCCTTTACGCAATAATCATAAATCGAACATCAAGATCAACAATGGACCACTAATCCAAACCCATAAGCGAATTACTTCCGCATGATGGGAGTAAACATAGCAAAGCAAGAATTAAAGATGGAAAACATAGCTGCAAGATTAAAGAATAAAAGGAGAAAACTTCACTAACAATTCTCAAGAGTAATTCCAAACCAAATGATGATTCCAAGCTTGAAACCGAATTCAAAGATGTAAAACTGATGTATTGTATGCTATGGAAAACTCTAAAGAAGGGAAAAACTGCACTAGACTAAAATTAGGGTTCGAAATCCCCAAATCATTACAAAACGCGTCTTAAATACTGGACAACAACCGGGTCACGGCCGCCATCACGGTCAGGATCGGGGCGGTGATGTGGCGTGGCCGGCTGCTTGTCCATGGTGGAGGTCACGGCCGTCATCACGACCGTGAGGCTGGCCGTGATGCGGCCCTCTGGTCCTCTTCTGACTCCTTTTGTGCTTCGCTGCTCCTTTTCGACCCGGGGTAGATTCCTTATGTCTCGAAAACTAGTCCGAGATGACCGAAAATCCTTCCTTTGCTCCTCATTTGTGAATAAACTAAGATTGATCAAATGTAACACACAAACGAGCCTTAAATGTATCAAGATAAAGAATATAAGCAAGAAAACTCCTGAAACGTGGGGTAAATAAGGGTATAAAATCATATGTATCACACAGGACGCCACAACTCCAGATGAGGAACCCATCAAATTTCCTGATCACTTAAATCCAGAAATTTTACAGCTCCTGCGTTCTTATGAGCATCTGTTTCAAGTTACTAAAGGGCTACCGCCTCAGCGATTCCTTAATCACCGCATCAGTCTCTTACCGGGCACGAAACCAGTCAATGTACGACCATATCGTTATCCCCATTTTCAAAAGGGGGAAATTCAGAAACAAGTTAAGGAGATGTTGGAACAAGGCATTATACAACACAGTCATAGCCCATTTTCTTCACCAGTCCTACTTGTCAAAAAGAAAGATGGAACTTATCAATTTTGTGTGGATTATAGGGCTTTAAATGCAGTCACAATTCGCGATAATTTTCCTATACCTACTGCTGATGAACTATTCGATGAACTGGGAAATCACGGGTATTCTCTAAACTTGACCTCCGAGCAGGTTATCACGAGATTCGTGTCCATGCCGCCGATGCTTACAAAACTACTTTTCGCACGCACGAAGGCCACTATGAATTCTTAGTCATGCCCTTCGGGTTTACGAATGCTCCATCAACTTTTCAAGCGACAATGAACAGAATATTCTCCCCTTTCTTGCGTTGCTTTGTCATCATTTTCTTTGCTGATATTCTAATTTACAGTGCCAATTTGACTGAACATGTGTGTCACTTACTTCACGTACTGCAAATCTTGGGAGACAATCACTTCTACATCAAGCTTAGTAAATATCATTTTTGCTAGGAGTCAGTCGAATATCTAGGCCATATCATTGAACAGGGACAAGTCCGTCAAGATCCGACTAAAATAGCAGCTATGCTTAGTTGGCCGAAACCCACAATCGTGAAACAACTTCGAGGATTTTTGGGTTTAACTGGTTATTAAGGCGATTTGTTCGGAGTTATGCCCATATTGCAGCACCACTTATAGATTTACTGAGAAAAGACAAGTTCAATTGGACAACAGCAACAGATAAATCATTTGAGGACTTAAAATTGGCAATGACGCCAGCGCTTGTCTTGAGGTTACCAGACTTCACCTTGCCATTTGTAGTGGGAACTGACGCATCTAATCTGGGCATCGGCGTTGTTCTTATGCAAGAAGAACATCCCATCGCTTTTTTTAGCAAGAAGCTCGGGCCACGATTACAAGGAGCATCCACCTACAAACGAGAGCTTCATGCTATTGTCGAAGTAGTTCAAAAGTGGCGCCAATACATCCTTGGTCGTTTCTTCATAATAAGGTCTGACAAAAGTCTAAAAAAACTGCTACAGCAAGTGGTGCAGACTCCTGACCAACAATTCTATGCCCGCAAATTGTTGGGATACCAATTTCAAATCCATTACAAACTAGGAAACTCAAATAAGGTGGTTGATGCACTCTCTCGAGTACAAGGGGAGATTGGGTAGGCAACTCACACAGTACCTTATTTCCACCTCGTAAGTCAGCCAATTCCTGACTTCTTGGATCAATTACGACATGACAATGTCACTTTGCCCGACCTCCGGGATTTTCATTGTCGTTTTGAAGGGGGTACATTACCTGCAGATTATTCCATCTGAAATGGTGTAGTGTTGTTTCAGAATCGATACTATGTGGGCGAACACTCGACACTCAAATCAAGATTGTTGCAAGAGTTTCATGCTACTCGGATGGCTGGTCATTCTGGAGTCACTAGGACGCTCTTGCGACTATCGTCAACATTTTATTGGCCAACTATGCGACGTGATGTCATTAAATTCATAGCAGCTTGTCTTCCATGCCAACGGACTAAATATTACACCCAAGCACCAGCTGGTTTACTTCGACCATTGCCGATCGCAGCACAAGTTTGGGCAGAGGTCTCAATGGACTTTATAATTTGGTTACCTATATCTCAAGGTAAATCTGTTCTTATGGTAGTGGTGGACAGGTTAAGCAAGTACACTCATATTGGAGCCCTTCCATCGCATTTTACGGCAGCAAAGGCATCGGACTTGTTCGCTAATATTGTGGTAAAACACCATGGGTTTCCAGAATCCATAATTTCTGATCATGACCCGATATTCTTGAGCAAGTTTTGGGATACCTTGTTCACACTTAGCGGCACAACTTTGCGTTGTAGCACTGCATATCATCCTCAAGCAGATGGACAAACGGAGGTCATGAATCGCACTATAGAACAATATTTGAGGGTGTTTACGCATAGCAAATCGACACAATGGGCATCGTACCTCTATTGGGCAGAATACTGCTTGAACGCAAGTCACCACAGTGGAATTAAAATGACTCCCTTCCAAGCATTATATGGCAGGTTACCGCCAACCATACCACGATATACCAAAGATGCCACCACTAACCAGGCAGTGGATGAGATGTTGGTAGAGCGTGATCAGTTGTTAAGAGAATTGAAGGCAAATATCAAAGAAGCACAACACCGGATGGAGCAAAAAGCCAATGCTAAACGAAGAGAAGTGTCACTGCATATTGGAGATGTGGTATTACTCCGACTCCAACCATATCGCCAAACCTCAGTGGTGGAACGGGGATCTCAAAAGTTGGCAAGAAGGTACTATGGGCCATATAAGATATTATAGCGTATTGGTAATGTGGCTTATTGTCTCGAACTACTTGAAGGGGCAAAAATACACCCGGTCTTCCATGTTTCCAAGCTTAAACCATACAAAGGTGGTGAGGAAATTAAAAGTTTTGAGTTATCAAACGAATTTGTTTCAGGGTGTCCAGTCTCCAAACCCTTGGCCATTTGTGCATCACGCCAAGTTCTACGCAAAGGGAAGATGGAGACTCAATTACTTGTGCAATGGAGTGATACAGTCCCAGAAGACGCCACTTGGGAAAATGCAGAGGATTTCAAGCTCAAATATATACATTTGCACCTTGAGGACAAGGTGGTTTTTGAAGATGAGGCGAATGTTATGCCAATACAAGGCCAGAGGCCACATACAATGAATAAAGAACAAGAAAGTGACAGCCAAGATCCTAATGTTGAAGATGGCATAATCAGAAGAGAGAACAGGCCAACAAGGATAAGGAAACCTCCAGGATGGCTTAAAGATTATTTACATTAGAATTATAGAAATTACTTGCCTTAGAATTATGGTTAGTAGTTACCTAAGTTTTCTTTGTTTTCCTAAAAAGTAGTGATAGTAGTACTATATATTTCGTTCATATATAGTTTATAGCAGAGGACAGTTCTTGAGAATACAATATTTCTTTCCATTCTACATCTCCCTTCTTTTCCTTCCTTGCTTTTTTCTTTTCTCTACCTTGTTGGATATTTATATAGTAATGGAGAATTAATGTTTCAAATGTCTACCATGGTAAATAATATTTGGAGTTGAGGAGTAATAAATATTATTTGATTTGGTAGAAATAAGTTTTGGATAGTTCGAGAGGTATCGAGAGGTACTTCGAGAGGTCAGTGAGAGGATGGTCGATGTCTCGAAGACCATCGATGTTCGATGTCTCGATGACCATCGATGTTGGATGTCTCGAAGACCTTCTATGTCTCGAAGGTTGTTATGTCTCGAAGTGACATAAAAGGCATTCTATGTCTCGAAGCATTGAACAATTGTTCACATGGATAAAGATTGGTCATGTTCACACGTAACTATTATCTAAGATGTTACAAGGTATGAAAGTGATCTTTTAAGACATGTGTTAACCAGATTATCTTATCCAATGTCGGTTGAAATTCAAACATGTGTTTGAAAGTTTAGTTTATCAACGGCTATAAACTCCAGTAACTGCGGATAGCGGTTAGGAATTTTTCTCGATAAATTCATGGGAGTATCATCTGATGAACGTGCAAGTTTTTGTTCACTATCAAGATATATCACAGTTCAAATCTCTCCAGAAAGTTTCTTTTAGAGCAACAAAGAACTTTGTTTCATCTTCTTGTATCCCATAAGATTTAATATTGAAACCTCGTTGCTTGTATAGAGAGGAAAGATTAAAAGCTTATAGGAAAGTGATATCACGCCTGAAGATTTCCTTTTCTTTGTTTGTTCATCTGTTTTCCAACCTCCGCAACTAACAATCTATAAGCTTTTAATCTTGCTTTTGGAAAAGATGAATGCTGGGTTCCTTAACTTTGCTGTCAACATCCCAAAGTTGGAACACTTTGAAGGCGTGGGATTTCGCAGATGGCAAAAGAAGATGAAGTTTCTCCTTGCGGCCCTGAACGTGGCATATGTGCTGAGCACCCCGAAGCCAGTGGAGCAAGAGAATGAGACGCTGGAAGCTACCCGTCGCCGGCTCAAGTGGGAAAATGATGATTTCGCCTGCCGTGGTCATATTCTGAACGGTATGTCTGACACCCTCTTTGACATTTATCAATATGAGGAATCCTCTAAGGACCTGTGGGATGTGCTTGAGGCAAAATATATATCTGAGGATGCCTATAGCAAGAAATTCCTGGTAAGTGAATTCAATGAATTCAAAATGGTGGACAATCGTTCCGTCATGGAACAATTCCATGAGATTGTCAGGATCATTGGATAGATAAGGTAACATGGCATGAATATGGATGACTCCATTGCCATTGCCAGTATCATAGACAAGTTGTCACCTTCATGGAAAAAGGTACATCGTTCCTTGATGCAAAGGAAGGAAGAACTAACCATGGAGCAACTGGCTTCTCACCTGTATGTTGAGGAAGGGATCAGACAGAAGGAAAGTAAGAATAAAGGCGGTGCAAGGGTTACCGGGGCCTCGGGTTTTACCATCAACTTTGTTGATGAAGGCAAACCATATGGGAACTGCAAAGGGAAAGGGAAGCCGGGAAAGGTCACCAAAACTTCTAAGTTTAAGAAGAATGGAAAAGGAAAAGGGATGGCTTCTGTTAGATGTTGGGTGTGCAACGGTCCACACCTTAAAAAGGACTGTGACGTTTAGAAGATTAGAAAGGCACAAATGGAAGGTAAATCTTCTGGTGATCTTGGCCAAGTAAGTGTCCAATGGAATCAAGGTACATTTATTAATCTTGTTTCCGATAGTACTGAAAACTTCATTGCTATGATATCTGAAATTTGTGTCATGCAGTCTGATGACTCGTGGTGGGTTGACACTGGGGCAACCAGGCATGTCTGCAAGGATATAAATCTTTACAAGATTTATAAATCTTACAAGATTTATAAAGGTCTGGAAGATGGTCCAAGCCTGTACATGGGAAATGATTCCATGGTGAAGGTTAAAGGGATTGGACAAGTTGAGTTGTTACTTACTTCTGGAAAGAAATTAACACTCACCGATGTGTATCATGCCCCAGATGTTAGTAAAAATTTAGTTTCTGGCATTGTATTAAACAAGTGTGGTTTTAAACTTGTTTTTGAAGCAAACAGGTTTATTTTATCCAAGGCCGGTATGTTTGTAGGCCAAGGATATCTGTGTTGTAATATGTTCAAGTTGAATACTAGTAAAGTTGATGGTTCTGTGTATGCAGTATGTTCATCATCTTTATGGCATTTTTGTTTATGTCACGTAAATTTTTTTTGTTTATTTGACATGGCTAAAGATGGATTAATTCCATCATTTGATTTGAACAAGGAACCATGCAGTGCATGCATGTTAAATAAAATAACTAGGAATCCCTTTCTTAGCATAAAAAGGAATTCAACATTGCTTGAATTAGTGCACAGTGACTTGTGTGATTTTCATAGCACCCCTTCTTTGGGAAATAAGAAATATGTTATCACCTTCATAGATGACTATTCGAGATATTGCTATGTGTACCTCCTGCATTCTAAGGATGAGGCCTTGGAAAAGTTCAAAATATTCAAGTTGGAGGTTGAATTACAAACTGGTCAATTGGTAAAAAGACTACGTACTGATAGAGGTGGTGAGTATTATGATCCACCATTTTTTCAATCCGAGGTATCGTTCACGAAACCACAGCACCATATACACCACAACAAAATGGTGTGGCAGAAAGGAAAAATAGAGTGCTCAAGGAAATGATAAATTGCATGTTATCACTTTCCGGATTGAGTGAAGGTTTCTGGGGAGAAGCTATGTTGACCGCCTATTATGTTCTCAATAGAGTTCCTAACAAAAGAAGTAGGGTAACACCCTATGAACTTTGGTTCAACAGGAAACCCAACTTGAATTATTTGAAAGTCTGGGGTTGCAGGGCTGTGGTAAGGTTGCCAGATCCTAAACGTAAAGGTCTAGGAGAAAAGGGCATTTATTCTATCTTTATAGGATATGCAGTTCATAGCAAGGCATATCGATTCTATGTGATAGAACCTAATGACTATGTTTCGGTACATACCATTATAGAGTCACAGGATGCTATCTTTGATGAAAATAGATTCACTTCGATAGATAGAACCAAGGGTCTTATTCCTAGTTCTAGTGAATCCAAAGATGATGATCAAGTTTATGATCATGCAGTGTCAAAGGTTCCCGAACTCAGGAAAAGCAAAAGGATACAGAAGGAAAAGACATTTGGCTCAGACTTCCTAATGTACTTGGTCGAAGGTTCGAGAGGTTCTTTCGAAACCAAAAATCTATATTACTTCAATATAGAAGATGATCTTGAGACCTTTGAGGAAGCTATGAATTCTCATGATGTTGCTTTCTGGAAAGAAGCAATTAATCATGGGGAATAACACTTGGGTTTTAACTGATCCTCCGAGAGGTTGTAAACCTATAGGGTGTAAGTGGATTTTCAAAAGGAAAATGAAAGTCGATGGGTCAATCGAGAAGTTCAAAGCCAGGCTTGTCGCACAGGGCTTTAAACAGAAGGAAGGAGTTGATTTCTTCGACAGCTATGCACCGGTTGCAAGGATTGCTACCATTCAATTGTTAATTGCCATTTCGGCTATACACAATCTGGTAATTCATCAAATGGATGTAAAGACTGCATTCTTAAATGGTGAATTAGAGGAGGAGGTTTATATGAAGCAACCAGAAGGTTTCGTGGTTGCTGGACAGGAACATAAGGTTTGTAAACTGATTAAATCACTCTATGGCTTAAAACAATTAAGCACCTAAGCAATGGCATGATCGGTCTGATCAAGTGGTGTCACTACTAGAATGTTAACATTTAGCGACATTTTCAAAACGTCACAAAAAATAAAACAACGTCACCAAATGTATTTACTGACGAAATAAAAACGTCACCCAGACCGTCGGGTTAGCGACATATGGAAAGGTATTACTGACGAAGTTATGTTTTCGTCACTAAATATTACTATTACCGACGTTTTTGCATGGTCTTGATAATGTCATTGAATACATACATTTTGAAACAAAAGATTAACAAAAACGTCAGTAATACTTTGTGACGAAATAAACTATTTCGTCAGGAAATATGTCTTTACCGATAAGTGCATCTACAGTAAGTTTAATGACCTAGGACAAGGGGTCATTATTTTGCTTGTATGTAGATGATATGTTGATCTTTGGAACTAGTCTGGAAAAGGTAGAAGAGACTAAAGAGTTCCTCAGTTCTAGTTTCTCCATGAAAGATTGCAGAAGTCATTCTTGGAATAA
Organism: Ipomoea batatas; assembly: GCA_002525835.2. NCBI lineage: Eukaryota > Viridiplantae > Streptophyta > Magnoliopsida > Solanales > Convolvulaceae > Ipomoea > Ipomoea batatas. Next base: position 11,664,146 of record CM008344.1, read on the forward strand.
GAATCTCTAAAGACCAGGATGGTATTCGACTAACATAATCTCACTATATTGAGAAAGTGTTGAAAAGGTTTGATCACCTAACTGGTTCTCCAGTCTCTACTCCAATGGATCCTTCACTTAAGTTAATTCCTAATGAAGGTAATCTGGTTTCACAGTTGGAGTATTCTAAAGTGATAGGATGCTTGATGTATGCAATGACAAGTACTCGTCCCGATATTGCGTTTGCAGTAGGGAAAATGAGTAGATACACTAGTAATCCTAGTGCAATACATTGGATGGCATTAAAGAGAATTCTGAAATACTTGAACAAAACCTCTGATTATGGTTTAGTGTATTCGAGAGGTATTTCCATCCTAGAAGGATATTCGGATGCCAGTTGGATATCGAATCAGGAAGATTATTCCTCAACTAGTGGATGGGTTTTTCTGCTTGGAGGAGGTGCAATTTCTTGGGCATCTAAAAAGCAAAGTTGCATTTCAGATTCAACAATGACATCTGTATTTATTGCTTTAGCTTCTGCATGCAAAGAAGCTGAGTGGCTAAGGAATTTAGTCATGGAAATTCCAGTTTGGCCAAAACCGATGTCGCCAATTTTGGTACATTGTGACAGCGCTACTACACTGGCCAAAGCATATAACAAAGTTTATAATGGAAAGTCAAGGCACATAGGCATGCGACATAGCTATGTGCGGGAGCTCCTAAGTAATGTTGTCGTGGCACTTGACTTTGTACGGTCCCGGTTCTATTTAGCGGATCTGTTTACTAAAGCCTTGGCAAGGGACATGGTTTTAAAGACATCGGAAGGGATAGGTTTGAAGAAACCCAACTCTAGTCGAGAGGTGAAGGAAAGCACAACTCACGCCTAAGTTATTACGTTAGGTCCTGAGTTCAATGATTGATGAGTACTTCATTAATCGGCTGCAAGTACTAAATAAAAGGTATCCCTGAAGTCAGTACTTGGTCTGCATGGGCGTAAAGGATGAGATTTACTCTTAACTAATCCTTTGAGAAAATGCTTGTTGTAGGGCATGATGTGAAAGGATTAGCCTATGTGAACATGAGGTGTGGCTGCTTCAAAGAGCTTGGGGTTTGGCTTGGATATGTTCATGAATGGATACGGACACATGGCCTTTAATAGTGTCAAGTTTTTGAGTTTTGTGACTGTAAAAAACTTGTGTGTATTTTACCTACATTTCTTCAAAGAGACTGCGTGATTCAAGGCTCGTCCATCACTGCAATCCGAATTAATGTATAGCGTATTATACTATGTGAAAGTTCAATCTCTAAGACACTTTCATTTATGCACAAGTTTTGAATTTATCTTGGTACAGAATTAATTTTACTATATAAATAGAGGAGGATTGTTGGATATTTATATAGTAATGGAGAATTAATGTTTCAGATGTCTACCATGGTAAATAATATTTGGAGTTGAGGAGTAATAAATATTATTTGATTTGGTAGAAATAAGTTTTGGATAGTTCGAGAGGTATCGAGAGGTACTTCGAGAGGTCAGTGAGAGGCTGGTCGATGTCTCGAAGACCATATATATAAAATTTATATATTTAAAAACTACATTAAAAGTACTATTAAACACAAAAATTTAAATTTAAAAATAATAAAAAAATTACGAAAGAAAATAAGCAATGAAGAAAGAGTTGGTTTGACCCATGAATAATAAATAGGATAGGTAAAATGGGACAGAGGGAGTATTAAATATAATGGGTTCATGCAAATATATTGACATGATAATTTTAAATAAGTCAACAAGTTAACAACATGAGCCATTTTAAAGATAAACCCTTTATTTTATTTTATTTTTTTGTACAATTTCAAGTCTGTTTGATCAGCTTTGTCGACAATTGCTAGGTTCAATAGAACCAAACTGTTGGAATTTATCGAAATTGTAGATCGAGATAAATGCCAAATGGTTTCCATGCTAGAGTGCTCTAATGCTAAGGTTTTTGAACTATTTTCTCTCTATCATTTTTCTTGTAGTACATATTTTTTTCGAGTTAATACCCAATATAGTCCTCGACTATAGTGGTTTTACTCAATTTAGTTCTAAGTGACTTTTTATACCTTATTTAATCCTCGACTTTAATGGTTTTACCCACTTTAGTCCTCTGTTAATAATTCTGTTAGTTGGGTGTTAATAACAAGGTTAACATGGTAATTTCATTTATATTTTATTTTTTATCAAATTAATTATTAATTATATGTATTAATTTCTCTCCCTCTTCTACATAGTTGATACAGTTCCCTCATTCTCTTCATCAGGCCGTAAAAACATACCGTAGACACATTGACAGCTAGTTAATTTCTAAACAAACAATACACTCCCTTAAATATATATACATATATACATGTATATACATATATATACATATGTATATATATGTATATATATACATATATACATATATACATATATACACATATATACATATATATA
>CM008344.1:11693568-11708617 GCA_002525835.2 Ipomoea batatas
TAAATCTGACGTGGCATCCACTTCCAGTAGATCCCATAACGTTCTGTAGGCACCTTTCTTTATCTCCATGATATTCTTCTTCTCCAAACTTAGATTAAAATAATCTAAGTTTCCTTTACTGCCGTTCAGCCCTATGGAGAAGTGTCAGTGTATCGAGACCTGGTTTGGTGTCTCGCCTGACTGATGTCTTGAATCCATGTCTCGAACTGGATTGATGTCTCGAGAGATTCTATCTCTCGAACTCTGCTTATGTCTCGAGACTTAGTTGATGTCTCGCAGACCCTTATTCCTCCAGTGTTGTTTCGTGCCTTCTTCTGATCTGACTATAGACTTACAACACGAAAACATCTAAGGTGTTCATTCAAGTTTACCTTAAGCTTAAATATTTTCCGAGTTGAGCTCAAAGTTACCCGGTTATATTTTCGCTCTTGGTTTACTTGTCGAACTTACATAGATTCCTATCTTTCGAGACTTAGGGGATTCTGATTTACATTTGGTATCATCAAAACCTATTAAATTATGTTCCTAACATAGTTTATGCATTTAATTATGATTATTGACTAAAACTTTAATTAGGGATTTAGATTAGCCTTATATTAGACTAATTGACTACTCCCTAGGTTTGATTCTTCTAATTTCAATTAAATAATTGAATGTGATTATATTTATCTTATGTATTTTAGTGTGAATTGTGTGACTGGCCATTGCATATTTCTATTATTATGGTTTATAAGAAGAACTGACAGGTGAGTTATGAACATGGTCCTCGTAAGATAGACACAATTGACCTAAACTAGACATAGCTTTAAGTATTTGTGGTGAGTTTTGGTTGTTACTTAATGGGTTCAATTAGGGCTCGTTTGGTTCGCGGAAAATATTTGAAGGGGAGTGGAAGTGAAATTCCGTGGAAAAGTAGTTACCAAGAAGATAAATTATGTTGTTTGGTTGGTGGAAAAGGAGTTGCTGGGAAGATAAATTCTGTTGTTTGGTTGGATTTAGAATGGTAAGGAATAATGTGTATAAAGACCTAAATGCTCCTCCTATTATTATTATTATTATTATTATTATTATTATTATTATTATTATTATTATTATTATTACTAAGCCTGCAGCCCATAACCCATCTCTAACCCACCAATTTCTAACCCACAAGGCACTAGCCCATAACCCATTCCTAATATAACAAACCCCTTCCCCTAACTGCAACCCCATTGCTGCAACAAATTGAAGCATCGGCGCACCGCAGAAGGCATGCAAGAGAGGAGAAGAAAATGGGAGGATCGAATATGGTGACCTGGTGTTCAGAGATGGTAATTGTGGGTTCACTCGTTTCTAGCTTGACTCTGGTTGGCCGTTTTCGTTGTTGTTATTGTTGTTTTTTTTTTCTATTTTAATTTATGAATTAAAAAAAATCTAGGTTTGTTGTATGTTTTAAGTTTTGAGGATGAAGATGAGTTCCTTGTTTGATTAGTTTGTTGATTTGGATTGATAGTATTTTCATTGTTTTTTTTTTGTTAATAAAAATCTGTGGATTTTGGGTATGAAGATGAACTGGTTGTTGTGTAAAGTCTCAAATATGAAAAAAAAAATTGCAGGGGTAATCAGGGAAGAGGAAGCTAAGGGTAGGCTCATCTTCCCATCTGCAACGGAAAACAAAATACCAGGTGGAGGCTCAGATTTTGTTTTCCTCATATTTGAGGAATTAGTTTTCCAATGGAAAATAATTTCCATGAACCAAACACCATAAAACATACTTTTCCTCAAATTTTAGGAAAATATTTTCCTTGGAAGTGCTTTTCCTGCGAACCAAACACATGCCCTTAATGTTGGTGAGATATCGACGGATGATCACAGTTAATTGAATACAACCTACTAGCTCGATGGAGTATTAGGATATAAATGGAGCAATCATCACTATAATCGCACGAATCAGTACTTAGGATGGTTAGTTAATTATCTAATAGGTGAGCCCTATTCGCTAGTCGTCTATCAATTGGAAATTTCCTTCGCTTTAAATTCGTAAGTATTCTTTTTGTCACATGAATTTCGTTTATTTGTGTTTTTCTCTTATAAACAATATTGGTTATTCAAGACAACAGTTAATTGTGTTCTTCGTGGGATTGACCCTAGAATACTCCAGGAATTTATACTGTGATTGACTCTGTGCGCTTGCAGAATATAGCAATTAGGTTCTTCCACCCCTTATTACTATCGGGGATTTTAGAGATGGTGCAGTGATGCCCGCGGGACTGGACCATAAGGTAGCCTCCACCATACTTGCTGGGGAGAGGTCGGACCGCAAAAAAGGTAATTAAAGAGTTCCAAGGTACACACCAAATTGTGCCGAGAACAAATTTGGGGGAATCATGCTATAGTGCGATGGGCATTGGGGATGATTTGACCCGGCAAAACCCCGTAGTAGCTCATGAATCCAATCAAGAAGGGCGAAAAGGGGAAGATCATGGGGCTTTTAGGGAGTCCAGGTGAATCCCGATCCAATTATCCTGGTGCCGATCAGTGATGTTTCCCAGGGATCGGTGAACCTTGAAGGGAACCCGACCCTTCAAGACCTCGGTAGCCTCTTCGACCTCGGCGTGAGTCAGCAGACATCCCTGCTGCTTAACATGTTCGCTGCTCAAGAATAGGGTGGTGTCGTCTGAGGGTGTCAACGACACAACCGATGGGCCAATATCGGTCTTTTGGGGGGTTGAAGAATTGGCCTCCTCTCCGCCCGGCAGGTGGGGTCGAGGGAGTTCAGAAACAAGGTCGGAAATGGTCGACGCGCTAAGGTCGGGGTATCGTGTCGTGAGGATTACTCGGGGAGACTTGCTCCGACCATATGTGCTAACCTCTTACGCAGATGACGCGGATACATGCCGCTGAGTTTCTTCTCCAGCAGAAGCTTCTGAAACGTGCTCGACTTCCTCGATTTGGCGAAAGACGGAGCACTCCGACGATTGCCCCGACAGGCCAGCCTCAGTTTTGGCACCAACGTCATAGTCCCGATGTCCCGATACATTTTGGCTATCCGAGCCCGATATTTCCTCTATCCTAGGAATGTAGGGAGGTCGATTTAGAGACTCGATCCAAGTCTAATCTAAGTGCGCTGTAGAGGGTGAGAACATGTGAAGGAGGCGCCTCCTTATTTATAGAAGCTGGCGCGGGGAAGCGAACCGTCGCTCATAACGGAGTTGCAATTTTCGAGGGCACCGCATCAGATGACACCCGTCACTACGCGCAGGTACCAGACCGATCTTCCGTGCACCCGCGAAGCATTTAAATTAAAATTCCCGATCTAAGGAGCTCGGACTCGGAAGGCAATTGGCGAAACGATTTCAGCTCGAACTCTTCAATCGTAAGTCTCAGACTTCGGGCTGCAGGGGGATACTTGATAGGAAATATCCTCTTGGTATGAGAACGGGTACGGTGAATCGTATAGACCTCCTCAAGGAACGAATGGTTCCTAAGACCCGACCCGACCCGTGAGGGTCGACAGGTTGGTCGTGGAGATCCAAACCCGTGAGCTTTCCTTTGAGGTGTAGAGATGGGTCAGTGGATCCCTTCTTCATTTTCGACCTACCGATCATGTCAATAGCTATCAGGGGTCAATTCAAGGTCGCCACGTGTGCGATAGCTTTATCGCCCAAAGGTTGGTCCGCTGCATGAGTGACACGTGTTCGTCATGCCGAGGGAACGAAACTTGTCCGTTTCCGCGCCTATAAATACCGCATTAATGGAGGAGAGAGGGTACTTTTGCAGACTGGGAGAAAGATCAGCCTTATTACCTCGGAGCTTTGTCAGCCCACTGCCAACCACCCGAGTTAGCTTAGATCGGCCCGAGCTCAATCCTGTATTTCACTTCAGATTTACGCCCTTATAATAACACACCTTTTCACGTTATATTCTTGTCTTCGTATTGCCTCCATATTTATCAGTATCAATCATATTCTTAATTTCATAAAATACAACTCTTTAATGTTAGTTATGTTACTACTAAATAGTTCAATTGTTTCTCATTTTATTTGACATTCTACAAGTTTTTCTTGCACCATTTTATCATTTAAAACTTTTTTTTAATGATGTTTAAATTCACTATTTTGTGTTTGTTAGTTCTTTTTATATAATTTTCAAATTTTTAAGTTTTATATATTATCACTAATTAAATATTACGAAAAAAAGAGAGTAAGTTGTTAATAAACATTGTTAATTTAATTTAATATATTGAATGAGGTGAAAGGTTAAAATAAAAAATAAAAAATAAAAAAATGAAAGGAGTATATACTTTACCACGTTAAATGAGATGAAATGAAATTAGACTTGGAAAAATTGTCCAACAGCTTGGACCGAACAATATGCTTGGCGTAGTCGAGAACCAACTATTATTCTCGAGACCGTAGCTTATTATGATTTGTGGATTTGGCATGCACATTTTGGTTTGCTAAAGTCGAATAATGATATTAATGTGTTGGTGGAATCTCATTTGTTTGCAAACATTGCAAATGGTAAGCACCTCCTGCTCATTATGTTATTCAAGAGAAAGAGTACAATACAGGATATTATTTAGTTGATGGTATATATCCGAAATGGTCAACCCTAGTACAAATTATTCATCAGTCTCGGGGACCAAAGAGAAAGTTATTTGCAATGATGTAAGAAGCATGTAGAAAAGACGTAGAACGTGCATTTGGAGTCCTCCAATCATGATTTGCAATAGTCAAAGGACCAGTACGTTTTTGGGATAAACATGTATTGCACTATTGCATGATATAATGTCATCATGCATCATAATGCACAATATGATCATTGAGGATGAACGTGATGAGCAAGCAAATATACAATGTTGGAGAGAAGCATAGGCTCCTGAAGTTGGCATAGGTAGAGATGAGAGTACTATCTTTCAAGAGTTTCTTACTCAACATAGGCAAATCAAAAATAAAGAAGCGCATTATGCGCTTCCGCCGCTTCGTGATGCATTAATTGAGCATATGTGGAAACGATATGGTAATTATGATAATTAAATGTAATGGATGTTCTATGATTTATTATTGTGGAATAAAATAATATTTTCATTATAATTATATTTTATATTAAAATATTTATTGGTAATACAAAATCTTAATTTATGAGAAAACAAATTATTTTAGTGAAGAAATAAATTTTGATGTAATGGATTAGAGATGAAAAATTTAGTGTAAGAATATACTGGAAATATTCTTTTTGGTGTAAAATTTGGTATAGATTAGAGGGTTGGAGATGGTCTGAGGAGAAATGTTAGGATTAATATTGTAAGGGTGTGTTTGGTTCGCACATGGGAATCGGAATCGGTATGGTTATCAAATATTTGGTAAGGGTATTGGGTTTTGAGGAAAGTACTTTGCATGTTTGGTAGTAGGGTGGAATGGAAATGAATATTAATAGTTGGGGAAGAAAGGAGGAAGGAAAATGAAACCCTTATTTAATAAGGGTATGGATTTTTCAATTAATGGGTATTCCAAACCCATAGTAATATTCTAAAAACCTGTCAACCAAACAATAACAATCACTTTGATACCCATACCTTATACCAAAACCGATCAATCAAACACACCTTAATTGTCTCTTAAGATGCGTGTAACTTCTGATATTTTGTTTTTTGACAACCAACTTGTGATAAGGCCCTGTTTGATAAATGATTAGCCTATCAGTCAATTTTGGCCTATTTGATCATTATTAGTTGTTTGATTTGGTTAAAAAATCAATATAAATGTTTGGTTAATAAACTTTTTGTAACTCCAAAATACTAAATTTTAAAAGGTTACTCAAAGCAACCTTTTCAATTAGCCTTTTGAGAAAAAAAATTATACCAAACAGCTATCAGCTAACAGCTAATTTACCAAACACTTTTCTACAATCAGCTAATATTATCAATTAATTATGACCATGTTTGGTAAATGGCTGTTAGCTGATGTTGTTAGTTGATTTGGTTAGAAGGTATAATTAATTGATAATATTAGCTGATTGTAGAAAAGTGTTTGGTAAATTAGTTGTTAGCTGATAGTTGTTTGGTATAATTTCTTTTCTCAAAAGGCTAATTGAAAAAGTTGCTTTGAAAGTTTGAGTAGCCTTTTGAAATTTAATATTTTGGAGTTACAAAAAGCTTATTAGATAAATACTTATATTGATTTTTTAACCAAGTCAAATAACTAATAATGATCAAATAGGTCAAAATTAACTGATAGACTAATTATTTAACAAACAGGACCTATACCTTCTAACCCAATCAGCTAACAACCATTTACCAAATAAGGCATTCTATTCACTAATTTCAATTAGGGGATCCAACTCATATATATAATTAATAAATTATTGCCCCATTTCTAATTTGTAAATTCAATGCCATTGACGGAGAGACACAGCATGCGTACATCCGGATATGAAAATTGGGATATTCTGTAATGAAATTTCTGTCGTTCCAAAAATTAATTGTAATCTAATCAATTCTTATTCGTGAGACGAGTTGAATCAAGATAAAAGCATAATACTTATACTAAAAAAATATAATACTACTGTGGAATAAAATATTTTCTTAATTATTTATATGAAAAAATGTAATACTTTTACATTTTCATTAAAAACATTTTTTTTTCAAATATATTACATTTTAATCAAAAGTATTACATTTTTTCTTATAAGTAACAAATACTTTATTCCTAATTAGTATTACATTTTGCAGTATAAATATTATATTTGTAAATTGACTTGACCCAATTCGATCTGTCTCACAGATAATAATTCGTGAGATGGTCTTACACAAATATAACCTTTTATTTTATTATCAATTTTAAGATAATTGATGAGATCTTCCTTGAATTTATAGGAGCTAGCCGACAATCCGACATCACTTATTGTATAGTGAACATTTTTTTTTGAGAATTATTGTATAGTGAACATATGTATAATAGATCTTACCAAATCAGCAATACTACTTTCTATTGGTTCCCATTTTAGACCAGTCATTTTTAGGAGTTTTTATGTTTACAAATTTTTATAACTCAAAATTTTTAATTCCGCAAACTATATCTTCAACCTATGAACCTATTTGCAGACCTATTAAGATATAAAGTAAGTCAATTTAATTTCAAAAATCAACACTAAACTATACATTTCATAGCAAAATAATATTGTAAGTTTGTTGGAAGAATAAGTCGAATTTATACAAAATAATATATATATATATATATATATATATATATATAGAGAGAGAGAGAGAGAGAGTCATGATCAGGTGTGGCCTGGTCATTAGGTGTGGCCGTGCGGCCTATTTTCAGCCATTAGATCATATCAACTCATCAAATCAACGCGCAATATATATATATATATGTTACAGAACACACCATTTTACGTACTAAAACGCACCAGAGGACCAATAAAACACACCATTCCGCACAGGCTATGTTTGGCAAACTTAGCTGAAATGGTAGCTGAAAGCTGAAAAGTAGCTGAAAGCTGAAAAGCTATAAGCTCGAAGCTGAAATCTGAATAGCTGTTAAGTTAGCTGTTATGCTTAAAAGTGTTTGGTAAAATTAACTTTTTGATAAGTTGATAAATGTAAAAAGACTAAAAAGGACATCTTCATAAAAGTTAAATAGTTTTAAATTTAAATAGGTTTGTTTACATATTAAAATATAAAATAATGAGATCAATATAATTTAATAAAATATAAAGTAAGAACATGTATTTGAAAATATATAAAGTAAATCAAGATGTTTATAATTCATAAAATAAGTTCATACAAAAATTATTGTTCAAACACAAATATCAAATTATACAACTTAACATATTGAAGAAAAAAGGCCAAAAGAGTTTTAATTGAGAGGGATAAATGATGTCATTTATATAAAATAATTAGGATAAAGCTGGAAAAAAGTTAAGAAGCTACTAGCTTATTTTTGAAAAGCTACTTGAAGTAACGTTTCAAAATAAGCTCTTATTTTAAGCTACTAGCTTATTTTGAGAACATTACCAAACAAAACTTATAGCTTATTAGTTGCTTAAAATAAGCTATAAGCTCCTAAATAAATTCTCCCAAACACAGCCACAATATACCAAATGCACCTATTCACTTAAAATTCTTCAATATACTTAGGCCCTGTTTAGTAAATAATCAGCCAATTTTGGCTTATTTGATCACTATTAGTTGTTTGGTTAATAAGTTTTTGTAACTCTAAACTACTAAAATTCAAAAGGCTACTCAAAGTAGCATTTTCAATTAACTTTTTGAAAAAAAAATTATACCAAACAGCTATCAGCTAACAGCCAACCCAATCAGCCAACTTTTTACTATCAGCTAATGTTATTAACAAATCATACCTTCTAACCCAAACAGCCAACCCAATCAACCAACAACCATTTACCAAAAAGGGCCTTAATAAAACACATCATTCTACGTATTAAAATGTACCACAACGTGTCTTATGTCAGATTATAAGCATACACTATTTACACATATTAGAAAACATGTGCTAAAATATGCATCATTCTACGTATTAAAATGCACCACACTTATTAGAAACACATGTGTTAACATACACACCATTCAATGTATTAAAATGCACCAGACGACGTATTAAAGCACACCATTCCACAACACAGTTACACATCATTCTACGTATGAAAATGCACCAGCGGATAGATTAAAACACACCATTCTACAACACAGTTAATGCACCAACATACGTAATAAAACGCACCACAGCATGTATTCAAACGCACCACACTATGTACTAAAATGCACCATTCCAATTCACATAATATAAATACTAAAATTACCATAATAACCCACTTAAACATACGTGAATTTCGGTAGGATTAATGAAATTGGACGGTGCAGATTAGGCCGCATGACCGCACCGGAGCTCACCGTCGCATTTGAACAAAAATCTATATATATATATATAATCAAAAGATATATAACGCAAATAATGGGATATATTTTACAGAAAAATGATCTCAACACTAGTACAAAACTAGTACAAGGGACTTAATTTACAGAAAATTAATCCCACCACAATTTGGTTAGAAACCAAAATAGTACACATTATATAAAAATATATAAGGGATTTAAATTTTAACAAATAATCCCACGTACCAAGAAAAGAGAAGAAGAGACGAACGATCCAAGTCGTGTAATATCTACACTATCCTTAAAACCGATTCCCTATCTCCTGAGGGTGTTAGGAGCGTTGTACTGTCGATCTCCCAAGATAAAATGGATCAATGATACTATGTTTGAGTACTCAAATAATAGTACCTTCGGCGAACTAAAACAAGAGGCTTGTTTTTGGAGGATGAAAAAATATATTTTTTCAGCTTATAACCCAAGTTCTGGTTCACACCAAAGTTGAATCCATGACCACGAGTTCATAGGCCAAGTTGAACCAATGATCACCTAAGTTGATGATTACCCAAGCCTCTAAGCTATACAATTCAATAAGACTTAGAAAGGTTCTTGTATAAATAGTGGTGCAAACCCACTTCTAAAACCAATGTGGGACAAAAGTTATTTTAAAGCTTTTTCCCCCATTTTCCAACTCCAATGGGTCTACTACAGTATCTGTTCATAACTATTTTTTCAACCTATTGAAGCACAAGAGTCAGTATTGCCCTACTTTTTTGAATACAATACAGTATCTGTTCATAACTACCCACCACTTCCCGTATAAAGGGAAGGATTTGATGCCACTGGACCACAAGGTCCTTGGCATCAATTGAGAATATAGTTCTTAATTAGTTACATCATTTGTAAAACTTGTCTTTTTAGTTTGGACTTTAAGATATTATTTAGAGTACAAAAATAAATATTATGTGAATAATTTCTAAACTTTTTTTTTCTTTTTTTATGAAGAAAAAACAGCCCAACATCAACTTCTGATCTGAAAGTTATCGAATCCCATGAAATTTCCAAAGCTTGACTGAGATGACTTGTACAAAGTTAGCATAGTTTCTTAACTACAAAGGGTAAAATTCCCTATTTTCAATGCATGACAAAATAATGAAAGCATAAATCAATGTGATTCAATGAAGATTAGCGCTTAGTGCCCACAAAACGTTTACCTCACTGCTGTTAATATTAATCTCGCATGGAAAATAATATATATATATAGTAGAGTTCAGGTGCGGCCGTGCCTTAACGTGCGGTCAGTGCGACCACACCACTATGTATACAAATATATAAAACTCAATGTTAGAAAATGCACAACAGAAATATGCACTATTAGGTGCGCATTGCCAAAAAACACACCACCAAGTATGTAAATATACACTATACAGTTTTTTTTGGTATTTTTATGTATTTTCATTATATTGTTTTGTATTTTTCTAACACTAGTGGTGTATTTTGTTAACACTAGTGGTGCATACCGCACCAATTGCACGAGAAAGCGCGGTCACATTTTTAAAATAATATTTAATAAAAAATTATTTAAAAAAAAACATTTAATAAAATTTCTCTAAACTTAAAATAATACTTCCTCTGTCCACTTTATTTATCCTATTTACTATTTATTGGTCAAACAAACTATTTCTTCTTTGTTTATTTTCTTTAGTACTTTTTACTTATTTTTAAATTTAATTTTGTGTTTAATAGTACTTCTAGTGTAGTTTCTAAATATATAAATTTTGTATACAAATTCTAAACTTAATATTATAAAAAATTGAATTAAAAATAACTTTAGTCAGGCATCGTTAACTGAATTGGAAACATAAAATGGAGCGGAGAGAGTATTTAACTTCAACTCGCAAATATTATTTAAGTTTAGTAAAATGGTTGAAATCCTCAAACACACATTTACTATATAAATATCCAACAACCGCTACTTATATCCTTATCCACAATTTACCCAATAGTTATACCATGGACCTGGGTCCACTCGCGAATTATACTGTGGGCCGCGACATCAAAACGACGTCTTTTTTATTAATGAAAACAACGGTATCCATTCCGCGCAACTGCAGTATCAGTTCAACATAATTGCAGTATCAGTTTAACACAACTGCAGTTCAAGACGAATGAACGGTCTCTGTTCCGCGCAACAACAGTTTTCTTTCAACACAAATGCAATATTAGTTCAACACAACTGCAATGTCAGCCATGACCATGGTCAACAGTATAACAACTGGGGCCCACCTTGCAAGGTGGACCCGTGTCTATTTACATACTGAATGTTCACAATTTAAATTGTGAACATTTTAATATGTAAATTGTGAACATTTAGTATATAAATTATATATATTGGATTCATGTTCATCTTGCAAGGTGGACCCAGATTCACAGAATAATTTGTCCAATTTACCATTCATGATGAATTAACTATGTAACAGAGTCTTAGTAGAGGCGATATTGATTCTTTGTGTTTCAGTAGGTTGAGAAAGTAGTTATGAACAGATACTACATTGTAACAGACTCAGTAGTACTTAAAAAAAATAACTATGTTGTTCATATAGGCAAGTTATCTTTATATATATATATTGATAATATCGACTTATTCGCTCAACAAATCTTAGAGTGTCAACATAGAGCTCTAGATACGAGATAGTATACACATTAATTAGCAAAATAGTTTGACTAAATGATTTTGAATAAAGGAAAATTGTAATTTAGACTCCTCCATGTCAATTATCAATGTGACTCCTGAATTATTAGAGGTGTAAATGTTGACCTTCAATTTTAAAACAGTACATGTATTGTCCCTCCCGTCACAGACCTGGGGTTTAAAATGGTGTCGTTTTAAAACGGATCTAGGACAATATATGTACTATTTTGAAAATTGAAGGGCAATATTTAAACCACTAATAATTCAGGAATCATATTGGTAATTAGCATATTATGAATGGATATAAATTACAATTTTTCTCATTTGATTTTCTTCGTGCCATATTCATTTTCCACATATTTCTTACAACCTAAGGTCTTGTCCAAATACTACATATAAACAATTCTAATTTCTTAGGCTGACTTTGAAAAAATTTAAAAGTCAAACAATAAAAAAAAATTATTTATGAATTAGTTTAGGGAAAATTGCATTTTTCGTCCCTAGGTTATAGGGTAATTGTAGAATTCGTCTTTTAAGTGTTGGTCATACCACTTTTCATCCCTAAGTTATCATTGATGTTGCACTTTTTTGTCCCTTTACTATTAAAACATTATGGACAAAATTTACAATTTTAGTATAACTTAGGGATAAAAGTGAGCACGAAAGGACAAAAGTGCAACGCCAATGATAACTTAGGGATGAAAAGTGAGCATGACTGACACTTAGGAACGTACTTTATAATTATCTTATAACTTAGGGACGAAAATTGCAACTTTCCCATTAGTTTAAAATTCAAAGGTTTTTTTTTTTTTTTGAATAAGGCTCAAATTGGCTACTTAACGAAACCTGAAAGTGCAATTAGGCCACTGAACGAAAAAAATGTGCAATTAGGTCACTGAACACTCCAAATGCATGCAATTTCACCTGATAACAGGTTACCTCCCATTTCATCAGGTTGCCTACTTACATGGATGGTGAGTTGACATTTTAAAATATTTTTTTAATATTAACTTTAAAATTAAAAAATAAAAATTAATTTAAAATATTATAAAATTAATTAAAATATTAAAAATTAATATTTAAAAATATTAATATTAATATTTTTTAATTTTTAATATTTATTAAATAATAAACTTTAAAAATAAAAATTAATTAAAAATATTAAAATATTAATATTAAAATATTAAAAAATTAATAGTAAAAATATTTAAAAATTAATATTTTTTAATTTTTATATTTATTATTAAAAAATTATTTTAAAATGGCACATCATCATCCAGGTAAGCAGACAACATGATGAAATGGAAGATAACCTGCAAGTAGGTGAAATTGCATGCATTTTGAGTGTAAAGTCGCAAATTATATCGTGGACCATGGTCCACAATGCATTGTGGACCATGATCATGGCTGATACTGCAGTTGTGTTGAAAGGATACTGCAATTGTGTTGAAAAAATAGTGCAGTTGTGTTGAAAGGAAAGTGCAGTTGCGCGGAACAGAGGTCGTACATCCATTCAACACAACTGCAGTATCCTTTCAAAACAACTGCAGTATCCGTTCATCACAACTGCAGTTTCAGACGGATGACACGACCTCTGTTCCGCGCAACTGCAGTTCACTTTCAACACAACTGCAGTATCCGTTCAACACAACTGCAGTATCAATTCAACACAACTGCAGTATCAGTCATGATTCATGGTCCACAATGCATTGTGGACCATGGTCCACGGTATAAGAACTGGTGTACAGTGGCCTAATTACACTTTCAGGTTACGTTCAATGGCCAATTTGAACCTTATTCCTTTTTTTTTTTTAATTAGACATTTATTAACATTGTTTTTTTTTTTTTTGACTGGGAAAATATGGGAAGTTTGGGAACATTGTTATTATTATTTAACATGCAACATGAGATATTTTATATACCCTAGCTAGCTGTAGCTGATTCCTCTCCTTCTTTAACTCGTAATATGAAGAAAACATAATTTAACAAACATCTTAAAATTAAAAGGAAAAAAAAAAACAGCTGTAAATGAAGTCATGATGGAAATGTTTATATATTTCTTATTAACGTTGATGAAGTCTTGGTTTTATGGTTAGGTGCACCAACTTTGATCAATTAAGTGTTGGTTTTCGCTGTGCAAGTAGCCAAGTAAACAATTATCATTTCTTGTAGATTAACTTTTTCTAAAAGAAAATAAAATGTCAAACAATCGAAAACATTGCGGAATAATTTTTTGTGTTTAATAGTTGTTAGGAACCCCGAGTTATTAATTTTGATGATACCAAACTCACCGAGGAGACCCCTAACTTTCTTTTAAGTCTTCAAAATAGGTTATGCTTTTTCTCTTAGTCTTTCAGGATAACCGAATCCTTAGTATTTTCCGATCACTAAAGATCTAAGTCTTATATACCGAGAACATGAAGACTTAAACCGAAGAGTAATCTATCCGAAGAGTTGAAGAAGCGAAGAAACGAAGACTTGGAGAACCGAAGACTGGGATCTTAGGTCAAAACACGGAAGGCCCAAGCTTTTATATCTGAGCAATGAAAAGTGTGATTGACTCGAGGAGTTTAAGAGAAATGATAAGGTCAATCATTCTCTTTCACAACCAAGGCAAAGACATTCTCTGATAAGTTGTCTTATCTACTGCCTTGAGAATGTGTATAACTGAATGTCATTTTGGGTCCTATGCAACGATCCCAAGGAGCATTTAATGATTGTCACATTTTTAAGGGACAAAAGACAAATTGTCCTGGGACAAAAGACAAATTGTCCTTGCACAAAAGTGGAGAAACGGCTAGAAAGTACTGACATTCTGAAAAAGAAGGAAACTCTACCCATTGGATATTACACACTGGACAATAGGTTTTGAATTTAATTCTCCCTCCAACGGATCTGAAATTCCACCTATAAATACCCTTGTCCCATCTCACTTTGACAAGGTTGAAATACGCGAAATATTGCTATTCAAGTGAAAAACTTTCAGTGTGATATTCATAAGCTTATAAGTGATATACAGTTCTCATTAGAAGTTCTTGTGTGATTAAGAAGTTGATCAAGGAAGCAAAGCACAAGAATTTCAAGTTGGAGAATCATCACAATCTTTCAACCATCTCTACAAGAGAAGTAGAAAGAGGCGGAGTAAACTTGGAAGAAGTTGAAAAACCTACAACAACAAGGCTGCCGGGCTTAGTGATCAAAAGAGCTTGTTGTAACGGAGTTTGTACTATAACGGGAATATAGTGCAACCCTTCACGTGTTGTGAAGAAGAGTGGAGTAGGCTTTGTTAACCGCCGAACCACTATAAAAACCCTCTCTCTCTCTCTCTTTATTTACTTTATGCATTGCATTGCATATATCACTCAAACTTAACATCTTTTACAAGAAAATCCTAAGTGCAAAGTGAAGATTAAAACTTGATATACTCTCTCCGCTGCGTTTATCTCTTTAGTGAAAAAGTTTTCCAAAATCCCTTGTGA
>CM008344.1:11724227-11740074 GCA_002525835.2 Ipomoea batatas
AATTACTGTTCACTAGGGCTTATTAATTAAGACCCTGCCTATTATTTGATATTGAATGGGATTTTGTGTAGTGTTCAATAGAGAGATTATTGTTCACTAGGGCTTGATGATACAAGACCATGCCGATTGAATTGAGATTGGTGTTCCTCCATGTATATGTACATGTATATATTAACAGTGATTTTGAAGATATATTACTTTTGAAATGTTCCTAAATTTTCTGTTATGCGAAATACTGATTTGGAAATTATGAATTATGAGTATTTTTGAGAAATTATGAAGGTTGGAATTCTTGAATATTTTTGGAGAGCTGTGATTATTTAGAATATTGTGAGTATTGCTTATTTGCATCTTTATGTTCCAATAATATTAATGTACACATCTATACATATTATTATCTACAAGTCGTGCTCCTATGTGCTATGTATATGTAAATAGTTATTTTAGGAGGTGAATTAAATCTTACTTAGCTTTGCGCTAACTTTGGATACTTTTTGAGTATATTTCGGGCGCATCTGCATGAGCATGGATTATGAGAGCGATTCACCACTTCCTAGATAGTTTGTTAAAATTTCGTTTTTATAGAAAATCTAGAAGTTGTTTTCAGATGAGTGTTATTGATTTGTTGTATTACTATTAGTTTGGAGATATCTTTGTAAGTTGTAAATCTTAGCCTTAGCGTTTGGGTATAGAGAAACACCTGAGCGTGGCGATAGCACCCATTTTCCTTTTGGTTAGTTAATGCTTTCGTAATGATAATAGTGAATTTTAAATTGAGAAAAAAAAATTAAAGGAAAATTTGGTCTTGGAAATTGGGGTGTTGCAATTGGGAAACAATAACCAGACCGAAGGTAGAGGGTGGTCTTGGCATACGACGTTTTCAGGATATGAACAAGCCTTGCATGGCGAAGCTAGGGTGGCGTCTCAAGCAAGAGGAACATAGCCTATGGGCGCAAGTCTTACTACGGAAGTATAGCCACTCAGAGCACGACAGCTATGGTGGTGTTTCGAATGCATGGAAAGGGATAATGGCGGCTAAAACGATAGTTAAGAATGGTTTGATCAAGGTGGTTAGAAACGGACATGGCACAAAATTCTGGATGGATACCTGGATTGGCGAACAACCTTTGTATAGTATGATGAGAGCACCAGTAAGCCTTCCAGAGCTTTACGCCTCCGTCAGGGAGTATTGGGATGAAACACAAGGTTGGAAGTGGGATCACCTTCAAGACTTGCTCCCAACGCCTGTAGCTAACCGACTACGTAGCATTGTTCTTTCAACGGATACGGATGACGAGGATGAATTCAAATGGAAATGGGACAGCCGCGGAGTCTTTTCTATTCGTTCAGCTTATGAGCTAATCACAGGGCCGAGCCAAACCGGAGCGCAGTTAGACTGGCGGTCTATTTGGCAACTTAAAGTCCCTTTGAGAATCTGCACGTTCCTCTGTCTTGTCAAACATGGTCGTGTTCTAACGAACATGGCTAGAGCTAAACAAGGCATCACTGCTAATATATCGTGTATTTTTTGTGCAGGCCAGCCAGAAGACTGCAACCACCTGTTCCTCCAGTGCACAGAGGCGAAGGCCATATGGGAAATGTCTCTGGGGCAAGGGTCTTTGACCAAATTAGAATCTCTAAATTGGGAAGATTGGTTGTGCGCTAATCTGGCCGGAAACCGACAGATGGGACTGGACAGTACATGGCCCGAGAGATTTGCGATTAGGATTTGGTGGATTTGGCGGTGGAGGAAAGATGCAGTGTTCAACGGCCGGACTACCGAGGCTACGCAAAAGTGCCACTGGATTCACAAACAAGAGATGGAGATTAATGGAGCTTTCTCCAAGCGCCGAGTGATGGGGACCGGAGCTAGGCATCTGACGGAGGCTTGTGTGAAGTGGAAGGCTCCGCCTGCCGCCTGGGTGACTATCAACGTCGATGGTAGCTGCTGCAGGACCATAGGGAAGGCTGCTTGCGGAGGACTGCTGCGGGATCAAACCGGCAGCTGACTAGGAGGCTATACGTTCAACATAGGATGCTGCACAGCTGAGGAAGCGGAAGCATGGGGAGTCCTTCAAGGCCTCCAAGCGGCGGCTCGAATCGGGCTCCAAAACATCATCATTGAAAGCGATTCCAAGAGGACTATTCTCTCCCTGAAAGGTGCAATCAGGTGTCATGGCCACTGCAAGAACATCATCGCGAGATGCCTTGGGATGGCCAATAGTTTCGCCAATGTCCAGTACTGCCATGTACTTAGAGAACAAAATCGCATCGCGGACAGCCTCGCGAAACAAGCGTTAACGCATCCGTTTGGCCTCAATATTGTGGACGAAGCACCAAGTTGGTTGCGAGATTGGGTTCGGGAGGATCAGTTGGGAGCGACCTTCTACTGACGATGATCCTCAGGAGTAGATAGGAATTAGATCCTAGTGGTTTATTGGGTAACCCCCTCTTTTCTTTCCAAAAAAAAATATATACATATACGGTACTAATTATATATACATAATTTTTACTCAAAATTATTTAAATATATATACATACACGGCACCAACATCACATTTATACACCTGCTCATAATTATATAAATATATACACGCATATCATAAAAATATGGAATATATATACATACAAAATACACTTATATAATACTCCGAAATTCTAAGTATTTCAAATACAAATTTCTCACATTAAATATAAGACATAGATATATACGAATTTATATATATACACACTTATACATATCACTACAAAAAAACGCGAAAATAACGACGGATTTAGCGACGGATCGTTTCCGTTTCTAATTTCGCGACGGATTTGCGACAACTTAGTGACGGATTTTTATTTTTTTGTTAAATGGACATCTAGCGACGGATTTGTGACGGATTTGCGACGGATATTACGACGGATTTTTTCCGTCGTTAAAAGCGTAGCTAACTTTAGCGGTGAATTTTCGCGCAAAAATTAGAGACAAATTAGCGACGGATTAGCGACGGAATTTTTGCGGGGATTTTAGTTGCTACAGATTAGTGACGGATATATTAACCCGTCACTATATTTTCAATCGCGATATGTTTTTGTTCAAATCTTAGCGACGGATTTGAGGATCCGTCACTACATTTCTACAATAATATTTTTAAGATCATTTTAGCGACGGATTTATCTTCCGTCACTATATTTACATACAATTTTTAATGATTCTAGCGACGGACTATGACATCCGTCACTACACTAATAATTTAAAATAAAAAAAAAGCCAATCTAGCGACGGATTTAAATATCCGTCGCTAGGATTAAATCGTTGTTCTCGCATTTGTTAAGTCTAGCGACGGATTTATGGATCCGTCGCTAGACTTATAATATATTCGATGCTGAAGATGTCTCCATCGCGTACTGCCCATCGCTAGACCTAAATAAAAAGATATTCAATGCTGCGCTCAAACTGCCTCCATCTTCATCGCCGCTACGAACTGCCTCCACCACCGACCGCTGCGCTGCTGTGCTGAAGGCTGAAGGACGACCATCGACTACTGCATTGAAGGCTAAAGGACGACCGCTGACTGCTGCGCTGAAGGCTTTAGGAAGACCGCCGACATCCACCACCGACCGCCAACGGGCTGCCCTCCACCGGCCACCACTGCTCTGGTACGTTTTTCGCTGCATTTTACCTAAAACCATTAAGCATTAAGGCATTTTCTCCTTTGATGGCTGGACATTTCACAATTGCGTAAATAGGCAATGGAGTACTTGAACGAAAGTTTATCAATTACTAATTAAAAGAATAATATAATTAATAAATTAAACTTTTGTCATTATTAGTTAGTGTCGACCTCAATGTTTGAGCTTTCATCATTAGTATATTCTTAATCTTATTGTCATATTTGTTGAGTAGCAGTAGCAGTGAGTGATTGTTGTTTGGCACTGTTAACATCGTACATTCAATTGTTGATTCATTGAATTCCAGATTCACGCACAATTTTGAGTTGAAAGTGCAAGGTAAGAAGCTTGAGTATTTAGTTTCTTTTTGGAATGTATACTAGCAGAGTGTTTCTAACTTTTGTAGCCATCTAATTTTGAATTTGATAATAGGAATGAACAAAGACTGAGCCTCTGAATTTGGAATGTTGAATAGCCAACCTAAACCTATTGGCTTAAATCTACGTAGTTAAAAGAAGAGGAAGAGGATCATATGGAGGAGCTAGTGAAAAATTTACTTTGCAGTTTGCACTTGGTTCTGTGGTGTAAACTGCTCATTATAGTTGTCTTTTTGCAATTATACAGCAAAATGTTCATAAGTTATTTAGATTTTTAATTTGAAATGCCTATATATGCCAACATGTTGTTGTGAATGAGATATTGGTTGTTTGGCCTTCGAAGTTTGGACTTGGTCATTTCTTGGGTATTCAGTTATTTACATTGTGCATTGATATGGACTTCCATTTACACAAATGTAGAGTGGGGCACTGGGGCTTCCTTTCAGTCTTATAGGAGTGAAGTTCCGCACCTCCATAGCTCCGGATAATGTATTCCCATCGAGACCCCACCATGCACAAAAGTGGTGCTGGAAACATTTTTTATCAAGGTATAACTATCTAGAGACATTTTCTGGTGGTCTCTTTTGATATTTCATTTTTATCAAAATTTTTAATTTATTTTTCATTAAATTGTTTCTAGAATTTGGACAAGGCAATTGATCACAAGGCACTAGTGTTGCTGTTATGAGAGAAGAAGATGGAAAATCAAAGGGTTTTGGATTTGTCAACTTTGGAAAAGCTCATAAGAAAGCTGAGAGAGAGCTTTGAATTAAAACATTGTTTTGAGTAGAGGCAGTTGATCAGTCACAAGGTTCAAATCTCTATATAAAAAATCTTGATGATACTATTGGTGATGAGAAACTCAGATCAAGTAATTATTCTCTCCATTTGGTACCATAACTTCATACAAGGTTTGCATAGTCTCTTAACCATTTGATTAAGAAGGTAATATATGAACTGGTCATGAATGTTCTCTGGTTAACCAAGCATCTTTTTTTGGGTTGTGAAATTGCAATAGGTTATGCGAGATCCTAATAGAATAAGCAAGGGATCGACTTTTGTTTCATTTTCAACTCCTGAAGAGGCATCTAGAGTTGTAAGTTTGCCACTTGTAGTTTATTTTAATTTGCACTGGGAATAACTTGAAATGTTAATCATTTTATTGAATTTATCCTACAGCTGGCTGAGATGAATAGTAAGATGATCAATGGCAAACCTCTCTATGTTGCCCTTGCACAAAGAAAAGAAGAAAGAAGAGCAAGGTTACATGTACCTTTGGTTATTCTTTTTGCCCATATTTTAAACAATTGTGCATAACACAGAATTGTGTTTCCATTTGCACTTTACTGGTTTGGTGCAAAAGATGTGAATCAGTTGTGGACTAATTTCACCGTTCATTGTTGGGTAGAAACTACAAAATATATTATCTTAAATACATGCATGTGTGTCAGTTTGTGTTATATCACTCATGGGTTATATGGTTGTGTTTTTGAATGATCAGCAATCTAGTAATAAAAGTAAATTTTTTGTCTGTGCCTACTTTGCTATTGCTATGCAGGCTCAATTTGCTAAGATGCGGCCAATTGCAATAACACCTCAAGTTGGTACTCGTATGCCAATGTATCCCCCTGGTGGTCCAAGTTTAGGGCAACAAAAATTCTATGGACAGCCACCACCTGCTCTGCTCCCTCCCCAAGTAAATGATTGCTCTGATCCTATTACCAATTAGGCAAAATATTTGGCTCCTGATTAGAAATATGCTCTAATACTGCTATTGCTTTTGACATTATTACTCCATCATCTTGATTTTATGTGCCGGTCTGGTTTTGGGTATCAACAGCAGCTTGTCCCAGGTATGAGGCCTGGGGGGCACATATGCCAAATTTCTTTACGCCAGCAAGGTCAGCGTCCTGGTGGCAGACGTGGAGGGTCTGGTCCAATGCAGGAGGGGCAGCAACCAGTTCCAATGATGCAGCAGCAGGTTCGTGCAACCAGATATTTACTTATTTTTCTCTTTTCCTGAATATTAGATGCTTCCAAGGGGACGTGGGTATCGTTATCCTACTGAAAACCTTGAGAGGAATTATAAATGGTTAAGTGCTAAAACTGAAGTTGTGGTATCTAATGAGCTTTATATAATATATGTATATTTTCTAAGATTTTGTTGTTCACCAATTCTATAAAAATCAATAAATCATTAGACATTTAGCTGTATTATATGTGTTCTCCTTTTTAGTGGATCGATAACTAGCAAGTGACTATTATTTTGTTTTCCTAACCGCAATATGTTCAAGTTTCACTGCTTCTGGTAATGTTAATCTGACATGAATTTATGGTGGAGGAACTTGTTTACCAACTGAGATCACAAATAATGAATTTTGCCTATGGACTATGGTTATAATTTTCATTATTTATTGCTAATGTAATATTGATGTGGTTTCAACTACAGATGTCGGGCGAAAATTATACCCACTTTTGGACCAGCTGGAGCCCGAGATAGCAGTTGGAACTTTATCCCATTGTTTGTAAATGTTGATGTGTTTTGTGTTCAACTTTGATTATTGCCTAACCAAAGGAAGAAATTTACTTACAAATTTATTATGCCTTTGTAATACTTATTGTTAAATACATAACAATCATATATTGTTAAATACATAAAATTTTTATATCCCTTTGTATACTTATTTTATTTTGTATGCCAAATTATATTAGTGAGGTACTCCATACTATATTATAGGTTTAATGTAGGTATGCGATATTAATTAGTGGGTAGATTTTTATTTTATTTTTTAATTTTTAAAATTTGACGACGGACAAATATTGTAGTAAATCCGTAGCGAATTATCTAATAAAATAAACAATGGCAACGAAATGACGGAAAAATCCGTAGTTAAATTTAGCGATGGATATTTCCGTCGCTATTCCCTTGCAAAGTTCGTCACCAGATCATCGTAGTAGGAGTCCAGCGACGAATATTGTGTAGGTTTAGCGACGGATATTCCATCGCTAGATTTAGCGACGGATGTTTCCGTCGTAATTCCCTCGCAAATTATGGCGTCAAAAACGTCGCGGGGAGAAATATAGCGACGAATTATTTTTATGTAGTGACGGAAATATCCGTCGCTAAAGTTAGCGACGGAAATAAATTGCGTCGCAAAATTCTAGCGACGCCCATTTTAGCGACGGAAGAAATCCGTCGCTAATCTGTCGCAAAACAGTTTAGCGACGGATTTTACCAGTTTAGCGACGGAAATCGTCCGTCGCTATTTTTGCATTTTTTTGTAGCGTTTAATATTTTTCTTAAATAAATAATTTGCAAATAATGTACGTACGTAGCTAAAAATTATAAACCCCCTTGAATGAAATCCTATTTCATACAATGCATATAATACATATTGCTACATTTATGTACATCATACATACAACATCAATACACAAATATGAATAATACCTCCTGTATATACAAAACTATTATTTCATACGTACATACATTTATATTCTTAGATAAAAATAAAATATACTTTTAGTACATACAAATCATGTATTTCGACTCATCATTTCATGAGTCAAAATCACAAGCAAATGAATGCATCTTTCATATGCATAAAATTTTGCTAAGTATAATTATACACTTCTCAAATACATACCACTTAAAACAGACAAATAATAAGGGCAAGGCATGGGGTAAAATTTCCACTTACTTGGAATGATGAAAATCCCTTTTCTTAACCTTTTAACCACGATTAGGAGATCCTACTTCTTCTATACCATCATCATCAATACACAATATCATACAAAAATATTCATATAAGATAAAATCCTTCATTAATATATGATAAACAAATCACTTAAAGGAAGAACTAACCACCCAAAACAAAGCTCCTAAAACTGAAGGATGAATCAAGAAGAAAAAGAATTTTTTTTTTTGTTTTTTTTAGAAGGAGAATTCGACCATGGGAAACGGAAGAAGAAATGGAATTTGAAATGGCTTATCATCATCTTTTAATGATTGGGCAAGGACAATAAGGAAAAATGGTTTGATTTGAGACATAATTGTGTAACTCCTAAGAGATTAGGATCAATCAACCTCTATCTCCATCCTATCAATTTATATACATATAATATTCCCAATATATAATAAATACATAACCTATTGAAGCGCAACAAAGTCAACATTGCCCCCACTGAGGCTCGAACCCATGACCTCCCGCTTGGGAGAATCACTTCATGCCGCTTGACCACAAGGCCTTTGGCATATATATATATATATATATATATCTTAGATACACATATATATTTAATTGCACCACATATATGCTATATATATACTAAGTACGTACACTCAAAAAGATATAAATAAATATACATACCACTACATATATGTATAATATATAAAAATTGCTAATAATGTATGTACACTAACACGAGCTAAACATATACATATTTATATTCAAAATAAATAAATACTCACTTTATTCAAATATTTATGCACATCATATCATAACTACAATAAAGATAGAGAATGAGTTTTCAAATGGTTTGATCGAAAAAGAGAAGGATGATGATAAGGAAACGGTAATGATTCAAAAATGACAATTCCATAAAGACCGGGTATTACAATCTACCCTCCTTAAAAGAAGGCTTTGTCCCAGAAGCGATCTTATCTTAAATTATATCTAAACACCTTAAAACATGTTATCCAACACAAAGATATGGAGTGAGGTGTTAAAAGGGGGGCCGGGCCTTGGCTAGATGAATAATGCTGATCGGATATTATTGGCCGTCGATCCAGTTAGATTGCGAATTGTTGCCCAAGTCATGCGAATCATGCCAACTGTATGCCTGGACTCCGGGGAGACCGACAACCTTTTATCACCCCGTGAGTTCAGCCATCCCGTTCGCCAAGTGGGGCGTGGACATCTTAAGGCCTTTTCCCTAGCAATCCGGGCGCCAACGCTTTATAATTGTGGCCGTTGATTATTTTTCAAAATGCGTTGAAGCCGAGCCGTTGGCGACCATTACGTCCCAGCAGTGTGCCCGGTTGTTATGGAGGAACGTGGTCTCCCAGTTCGGCGTGCCGGTGCATTTGGTCACGAACAACGGGAGGTAGTTCGATAGCGAATATTTCCAAAATTTCCTTGCGACGATCGGCACTAGATCGGTCCGATCCTCCGTAGCGTATCCTCAGGGGAACGGACATGTGGAGAACGCGAATCGGACCATTTTGAAAGGCCTCAAGAAGAAATTACATTCGGTCGGACGAAGTTGGGCTGATGAGCTCTGGTACATCTTGTGGTCGTACCGGACTACGCCCCGCGAAGCCACCAAAGAAACACCTTTTGCGATGGTCTATGGCGCGGAGGCACGTGTGCTGTTGGAGGTGATAGACGCCAAAAGTACCTATTTTTCTATAACTTGTTAAGTTGTTTTCTTGATTAAAATAAGCCTTAAAGAGTGCAATTACGTGTTTTCATGCTATTTTACTAACAAATTGCAAATGAGTCTTGTGTGGAGTGTTTTGAAGAATGCTACAGGAATGAAGGCCGAAATCAACCAAAAGGGAGCATAAAACCATTGAAAGAAAGAATCAATCCACATGGGAGCATACAAAGACCAAACCGGAAACAACAAAAGGAAACGAAATGAAGAATCCACGCCCACGAGCCTCACACGCGTGTGAGCTGGCGTGGAATCATTCTAGAGAGCTCCCACGCCAGTCCACACGCGTGTGGCAGACGTGGGGCGGCACCAGAAAACCTGCGCGATGTTTTAGTATTTAAGGGGCATTTTAGCTAGGTTTAGAGAGTCTTTTGTCACATTTTTCTACTCTACATTTTAGGTTAGGTTTAGATAGGATTAGGAGAAGATGAGAAGCTCCTTGGAGAAGAGAACTAGATCTCCATAACCTTGAAGATCTTTTGGGTAACTTCTTTCATTAAAGATTTATTTTCTCTTTGGCTTCCTCTTACTTTTCCTTTTTCCTTGAAGTTGTTTGCTTTATATATTGCTCTTGTAGATATGTTTTTCTATTTTGATGCTTTAATGATATTGAAGCCTATGAGAGGCTAATCCCTAGGATAGGGGCTAGATTGAATGGATGATTGGTGATCATGATCTAATTTGATAATGAGTTTGATTTCTTTGGGGAATGTTGACTCTGTGTGTATGTTTTTGTATGATCTTGTTGGATCGAGGGCCCCGATCTCTCCAAGAGTATAGGATCATCTCTTTGGCGAGATATCGCAAAGAGATGTAGCCCACTACTCACATCTCCCGCTCTCAATCTGAGAAGATGAGATCCGGAGGGAACTTGTAGACAAGGTGTTTGATAAAATTCTCCAACCGACTGAAGATTGGGAGCTTGAGTGTGACGCCACTCAAGACTATGTTTCGAGCTCCTTCAATCATGACTCAATAGAAATTAATACTCTACTTTACACCTCTAACCAATCTCCATGATATCTTAGCCCCATCCGCTTTTATTTCCCTTTACTTACCTCTTTATTTCACTATCCCTCATCCTCTTAACAAATCCTTTTTATCAAAAATCCCTTTGATCCATCTTAAGAGTTACTCCAAACCACCCAAGATAGTAAAGCCGTATATTCTCCTATTTGTCATCCACGAGAGATACGACACTCGGGGAGTTTATGACTCTTCGTTTTATCACTAACACCCTTCATACTTTCATAACCATCCACTCACCCCATACAAGCATCTTGTCAAAATGGCACCGTTGCCGGGGATGGCAAACGGTGAATTTGAAGTTTTACTATCTTGAGTTATTTGGATAACTTGTCTACTTTCTTTTCCTTTGTTTTATCATTGTTGCTAATTACACTTTCACACCAACCACACATTATTTGAGTTAATCTGTGAAAGGAACTACCTCTTGTGCTCCGATTCTTTGCCTGAAAAATTTGATTGCAGGAAGTCTTTGCTAAAATCATGGATCCACCTCCACCTAATGAGCAAGCTTATCATGGTCACATACCATACGGAAGAAATCCCTACTACCCTTCACATCCACAACCTTTATGCTCACACCCTCACTATTATCATAACTATCATTTCCCTCACCCACCTTCTTTCCATTATTCACCACCTCCTCTACCAACTTATTATCATGAACAAGCATACGCCACACAACACTTTCAACCCCAGAGATATCCTACTTACGATATACCTCCTCATTACCCTCAAATGCATTCCGACAAACCAAAACATCAAACTTCTGAAAATTTCGCGAGCTGTGATCCTGCCACGAGATCCACACGCATGTGCGCCGGCGTGGGAGCTCACTGGAATAATTCCACGCCGACTCACACGCGTGGTGAGGACGTGGACGGATCCTGTGCGTATGTCTATTCCTTTACTCCTCTTGAGCAGCCTCTTTCACTTGGAAACCGTCAAATCACCCTCGAGCAACGCCTGAATGACTTCATCCGAGAAACGAGGGAGGAGAATGCCAGACTTAAAGAGACCATTACTAAAGAGATGCTCGGAGAAATTCAAGAACTACGCCATGAGACACTTTCACCGCTTCAAACGGTTGAAAGCACTCTCACAAAAATCATGGAAATGATCCAATCTCAAGGAGAGACAAACGTAAATGTTGTAACTTTGAGAAGCGGAAGAGCACTTCCAGACACTATCCCGCCTCCTCCGCAATCGACCCCAATAGAAAAGTCCAGAGTGGAAAATGAAGAGATCACTGATTCAACACAAGCCGAGCAAACAATTGAAGAAGAGCTCAGGAAGGAAGAAATACAACCGCAACCTTCTCGGAAGGGGAAGGAAATCATGCAAGAACCACCGCCTGTGCCGAAAGCCAAACTTCCATTTCCTCAGAGATTCCGCACCGATATCGATAATGCCAAATACGACAAATTCCTACAAATGCTATGCCAATTACACGTCGATATGCCATTCATCGATGCACTTGGAGAGATGCCAAGGTATGCCAAATTCCTTAAAGATCTTCTATCAAATAAAAAGAAATTAGCTGAAACTGCTACTGTTGTTCTAGGAGAGGAATGTTCTGCTATATTGCATAAGAATGTGCCTAGAAAATTAAAAGATCCTGGAAGCTTTACTATACCTTGCAATATAGGAGGAACAACTTTTAATAGAGCCCTGGCAGATCTAGGTGCTAGCATCAATCTAATACCCTTTGCATTATATCGATAGTTGAAACTAGGAACCCTTAAGCCCACACGCATGAGCATTCAGTTAGCTGACCGATCTACTAAATACCCCAGGGGTATAGTGGAAGACGTTTTAGTCCGGGTTGACAAATTTATTTTTCCTGTGGATTTTGTGATCCTAGATATGGACCCAGATGTAGAGATTCCTCTCATCTTGGGCAGACCTTTCTTGGCAACTGCTAGAGCTTTAATAGATGTGGGAAAAGGCAAACTTATTATTCGTGTAGGAGACGAATCTGCTAGCTTCGACGTGACTAAAACAATGAAATATCCTTTAGATAGTGATGAATGATTTTTCGTTGATTATGTGCATGATGAAATTGATTATTTATACGAAATACCTAAAGCTAAGAGTCATGATTTCAATTGGGAATGTCCCATAGGTGCTAAGAGCAATAATGAAAATACTTTGGAACATGAACTTAATTCTTTACATATTGCTTTACACCGAGAGGTTAATTGTTTTAATTTGCTTGATAATAACTGCGTTTCTGAAATTATTGAGAATATAAACTCTATTGGAGAAGTCTCGGAGGGAATGGTTGGAAATGACGGGGACAAAATTGATGAATTAAAAGAGGAATATGATGATGAAAATAGGAACAGGAAAGAAGAGGATGAAATAATGCGTGAAAGAGAATTAAAACCTCTACCAGCTCATCTTGAGTATGCCTATTTAGGAATAGAGGAAGAATTACCAGTTGTTATTGCTACAGACCTTTTAGAGAGACAAAAAGAACAACTGATAACAGTGCTGAAAAGAAACAAGGAAGCAATAGGTTGGAAAATGACTGACTTAAAAGGAATTTATCCGGCCATTTGCACACATAAAATTCTGTTGGAAGAAGGATCCAAACCTGTGGCACAACCGTAGCGTCGACTTAACCCGAATACATTTGAAGTCGTTAAAAACGAGGTGATCAAGCTTATGGATGTTGGAATGATCTATCCTATCTCGGACAGCACATGCGTCAGTCCAACTCATGTGGTACCAAAGAAATGAGGAATTACAGTCACTGAAAATGATAACATTGAACTAATTCCTACGAGGAAAATAACTGGATGGAGAGTCTGTATCGACTATAGAAAACTCAACGAAGCTACTCGTAAAGACCATTTTCCATTGCCCTTCATAGATCAGATGATTGAGAGAGTAAGCGGGTATGAGTACTACTGTTTCTTGGATGGAATGAGCGGATACTTTCAAATTCCAGTAGCCTTGGAGGATCAAGAGAAAACCATGTTCACTTGTCCGTTCGGTACGTTCGCCTACAGGAGAATGCCATTTGGTCATTGTAATGCACCCACCACGTTTATGCGATACATGCTGGCTATCTTTGAAGATTTCATTGGCGATTTCATGGAAGTTTTCATGGACGATTTCACAATTTTTGGAAACACTTTTGAAGAATGCCTTGGAAATTTGGAAAAAGTTTTGGAACGATGCCAGCAAATGAATTTAGCTTTATCATGGGAGAAATGCTACTACATGGTCACGGAAGGAATTGTGCTTGGGCATAAGATTTCAAAAAGGGGAATTGAAGTCGACAGGGCTAAAACGGCAGTCATTGAGACCCTACCACCACCGCATAATGTTACATCTTTAAGAAGTTTCTTGGGATATGTAGGATTTTACAGAAGATTCATAAAAGATTTCTAGAAAATCGCAAGGCCATTAACTAAGTTGTTAGAAAAGGATGCCATTTTCGAATTAAACGAAGATGCTATGAAGGCATTTTAGAATTTGAAGGATGCCATGGTACACACTCCAATCCTGGTAGGACCGAAATGGGATCACCCCTTTGAGTTGATGTGTGACGCAAGTAATTTCGCTGTTGGAGTTGTGCTAGGGCAGAAAAACGATAAGAAATTTCAGCCTATCGCTTATGCCAGTCGGATGTTGACTAAGCCACAACAAGCCTATACAACGACCGAGAAAGAACTGTTTGCAATTGTGTTTGCATTAGATAAATTTAGATCATATCTCTTAATGTCAAAGGTCGTTATTCATACTGATCATGCAGCCATCAAGTTCCTTATGTCTAAACCGGAAGCCAAGCCAAGGTTGATCAGATGGATTTTGCTATTGCAAGAATTTGATGTAACTATCGTGGACCGAAAAGGAGTTGAAAACAGTGCAGCAGATCATTTGTCAAGGTTAGAGAATGAGAAAGGACAGGATATAATTGCGAACGTGAATGAATATTTTCCAGAGGAAAAACTGATGGGCCTCTATCTCACACCTTGGTATGCAGATCTAGCTAAATATCTTGTAGGAAGAAAGTTACCAGAATTTTTAAATATACACGCTCGAAGAAAATTAATAGCAGAATCTCGCTACTACTTCTGGGACGAGCCGTATCTTTTCAAGGTATGCGCAGATCAAATAATTCGCCGATGCGTAACAAAGGCTGAAGGACATGAAATCCTTGGAGAATGCCATCGAATGGGCCATCACTCAGCTAACAGAACTGCTAGGAGAGCACTCGAAGCAGGATTCTACTGGCCCTCAATATTTCGGGATGCTCAAATCTGTGTCAGAAACTGTGACAAATGTCAATGAACGGGGAACATCACCGGAAAAGATGAGATGCCACAGAATTACAAACTTGCGTGCGAAATCTTTGATATATGGGGACTAGACTTTGCAGGACCATTTCCGGACTCCAAAGGTTTTAAATATATTCTTATTGCAGTAGACTATGCTTCCAAATGGGTTGAAGCAGAGGCACTGCGAAACAATGACGCAAGAAGTGTAACAAGATTTCTGAAAAGATTGTTCACAAGATTTGGAGTACCACGAATTGTGATCAGCGATAGGGGGACACACTTCCGGAATGTACCCATGCGGAGATTACTCCAAAGGCAAGGCATACAGCACCGAGGAGGAGTGCCCTATCATCCTCAGACTACAGGGCAGGTCGAGAATGCAAACAGAGATATTAAAGCCATATTTGAAAAGACAGTATCTCGGCATAGAAAAGATTGGGTTGATAAGCTTAACGATGCATTATGGGCCTTCAGAACTGCTTATAAGACACCGATAGGTACCACTCCATATAGATTGGTATACGGCAAGGCATGCCACGTTCCTGTTGAAATTGAACATAAGGCATATTGGGCTATTAAGAAACTAAATGAAGACCTGTAACACCCCGAAAATTCCTACTACTCTTTTGAATATTATAAGGGGTTATTTTCTTATTAAATAATTATTTAAATAATTATAAGTATAATTATTTCCTATGGGCTTGGGATTATATACTCTTGTATATATATATATATATAGTTTATTGATATGATTAATAACAAAGTCTATAGCCCAATATTTCTATAGTTATATATATATATATATACATATAGTTTCTACATAAATACTATTATTGAGCCCATAACTATAAATATGTGTTTTATAGACTATGGTTATTCTTGAGCCCATATAAATTATATTTACTTAAGACTATACTAAGCCCATGATTCATTATTTATATTTTATAAGCTATGGTTTTGACCCAACTACTCTAAGCCCACAATCATAGTATGATCAACCTTGACCCCATGTAATTTAGCCCAAACCCAATACATATATATATAGTTGACCCAACCTTC
>CM008344.1:11751289-11763495 GCA_002525835.2 Ipomoea batatas
AGTTATGATGAGATTAGGGTCAGAATTTGGGAGGAAGTAATATAATGGAATAAGGAAATTAAAAATTTGAAAATTATAATATTCCCAAGGTAAATTTAATAAAACAATTTCAACATAGTTTTGGGTCAAAATAATTTAAGAATAGGCTGATATAATTATAAACCATATAGTAAAATAATTTTGAAGTGTCGAAATAATAATATGAAGATATATATTTTTCCTCGGCTGAGCGCAATACAAGCTACGTATGCCCGTACTACTATTGTACACGAGAGGACATAAAGTTACACACTAGGAAGTGCACCCGTACTTAGGGAAAATTCAAAATTCCATAACGATGTATGAGTCACCGTACGCCCATACGGGCCTTGTATAGAGTTACCAAGAAAGTTTTACAAACTTGGCCATAAAGGTTTAGGAGTCGCAGTACGACCGTACTGCTCTCGTACTGGGACATCCAAAATGGTTTACTAACCCACTTATGTCTGTACTGAGAGGATAGTGAGTAAGGGATGCTACGTACGAGCTCCGTACGCATGTACGGGCCATGTATCGTGTCCAAAAAATATCCAGTGTTACACTCACCCATTTGACTTGCACGCTTGTGCATGTGGTCGTGTAACATTTTCTTGTAAGAAATGTTCCAATTAAGTCTCAAATCTTGTCCAAATGTTTGTAATTCAGCCCCAAAATCGTAAAAAACACAAAATGCACTCACTATTGGTCCAAGATCTATATGTGTTATTCCATTTTTAGTCTTTTTTCTTCAAAACATCCATGTCGGTCCTAACATTATTGTGTCATGATAATTTTTGGACCGCTGTTAACAAATATGTTTAAATGGCGTTATTAATCACTCAAAATCCTCATTTTTTTCTCCTTGGTAATAGAACCACAAGTATTGTGGATTTTTATGAAGTAGACTTATGCACTAGACTTATGGTTTGCAATGAAGTAGACTTGTGATTTTTTAAATTGTTGCAATTTTTTTGATTTTGCAGTAAACTCATATATTGATAACAAATTTATTATCAAGAAGAAAAAAAAAGAGGATTTTGTGTGGTTAATAACATCATTTTTAATGCCATTTAAACATATTTGTTAACAAAAGACAAAAAACGATCGTGCACAATAGTGGTAGGACCAACGGGAATGTTCTGAAAAAAGGGACTAAAAGTGAAATGATATATATATATATATATATATATATATATATATATATATATATATATATATATATATATATTTATTTATTTATTTAGGACCGAAAAAGAAAAAAAGTTTTAACACTTAGAAATGAATATACCAAAATGCCCTTGTATTCAACGCTATTTAAATGGTTTTGTTGATAGAAGATAATGGTCATGCCACAATATTATTAGGACCAAAGGGAACGTTTTGAACAAAAAAGACTAAAAGTGGGCATTTAAACTATATGTGTGTGTGTCATTTAAAAGATCTCAATTAAAATTTTTTAATGATATAGTTTTTATACATTAAATTTATTTGTACAAAAAGGAAAAGAGAAAAATAAATTTAAGATAAAAAACAAGGATGTGTTTGGTGAATGTAGCAACACATATTTGGTCCATGATATAACTATTGTACATTTTTGTAATTGATTATAAATGCTGTTTCTGAAAAAATATTGTTGAAACAATTAAGTTTGTGTCGTACAGAGTAGAATAAATAAGTTTAGTGTGGATTATAATTTATAATAATTCAAATAACAGGCAGCAGATGGTAGTATAACTGAAGGCATGGAGAGAGGGAGCCATCAACAAGATTTAGCAAACTGCGAAGCATTTAAAAGCATTTCAGAAAAGATTGAAAATGTAAAACAATTATCTTCAGAGGCATGCTTATTCAAAGTGCACGAGGAGCTGCGTAAAACAAACCGGGATGCTTATACACCATTGATCATTTCCATCGGGCCTTACCATCATCGGGATCCGAAATTGAGCAAGATGGAAAGGTTGAAGGCATTGTATTTACAATCATTTTTGAAGAGAGCACATGAAAAAGGATTCGGTGTGGCGGATTGTTTGAAGAAATTAAAGGATTTGAAAGACAGAGCAGAAAGGTATTATGGTGACGACCACGACATAAAAGTTGGCGATGAATTCGTGGAGATGTTATTGCTGGATGGTTGCTTTATAGTGGAATTTCTTATTAAAGGGGCCTACGAGAGGGAAGGTGCAGAGAAATATGATCCCATCTTCAAGATTTGCGGGACAGAAAATAGTGTTGTTCGTGACATGCTGCTCTTGGAAAACCAACTCCCCTTCTTTGTTCTGCGAGAACTCTATGACATGATTAGTATTCCTAGCAAACTAGAAATCTCGGAGATGGTGAAAAGAACACTAGCATTTGTCCTACCAAAGATAAATGTTATCTCTATACTCTCTACCAATGTCAATATCCAAGAGATAAAGCATTTCCTTGAGGTAGTGCACATTATTTGCCAACCCCGCCGAACTAGTGGATTGGTTCAGCCGGAGAGGGATTCAACACGTTTTTGCTGCTGGTTTTGGAAACAACCACAAGCAGGCGTTGATATTGAATCCCATTATTGTTTCCTTTGCAAATTTGGGAATTGCAAGTGTCTGCTTTGCATGTTTGGGAAACAACCAAGTACAGGAGACCTTGACTCCGAATCATCGCATATACCTACTGCAACTGAGCTTCGAGAAGCTGGAGTTGACTTCAAAAAGGTTGGCAAGATCGGTAGCATTAACCCCAATGAAACCACAAGTCTATTTGATATAAACTTCAATCACAGCGTACTAGAGATCCCCTCTTTTGGTCTCTACGATGAATCAGAAAGCTTCTTCAGAAATCTCATAGCTTACGAGCTATATTCCCCTGATTTGCATACCAAGTATTTCGTAAGTTTTGCCATATTCATGGATGACCTTATCAATACGGACAAGGATGTCATCTTACTCCGCAAAAAAGGAATTTTTGTAAGTGGACTAGGTGACGACAGAACGGTGAGTGATCTTTTTAACAATCTATGCAAAGGAGTTGTATATTCCCATGCTGACTTCTATTACAGGAATGTCTACAAAAAATTGATTCACCATTGCAATATACCGTGGAATGTGTTGAAGGCAAAACTAAGACGCGATTACTTTCACAGTCCGTGGGCAGGGATTTCAACCATTGCAGCAATATGGCTCCTTTCTCTCACTACTGCACAGACTGTCATAGCTTTCATTGAACTATTTAAGTAATATATATAATATGCGTGCCATTTCTTTCCAAGTATGTATATCTTCAAGTCGTTTATGCCTGCATATAATATGCAGGGTGACAAGAAGTAAGCATTTTAGACTCTTGTTGTAATAAATCAAGATTGCGTTATTACGTTTATTGGGCAACCTTAGCTTGCATGTACCTATTTTGCAGCGTGAACTGAATTATTGGAAAGTATCACTTGCTAACAATGTTGAAAAAATTGTTAGGCCTCTCCGGGGCTGGATTATGATTATTATTTTTTAAAACTTTTTTAAGAGTTGATAATTATTATAGATTATTTAATATTTTAATACTTAATACTAAAATATTACATATTTCTAAAATCGTAGAGAAAATAATTAAGTACAAACTCCAAAATAAAGAAATTAATACAAAAATTCCAAGTCTTCAGATCTACAGAGTATTATTTAAAGAAGTGTTCTGGAGAGTTGATTTTCAGGATGTTTTACTGGAAATTTCCAAAAGGGTGAGCCATGGAAATTTTCCCTGTTATATTAAGTCAGAGGTCAAAGGCATTTTTTTTTCACATTTTGTTTAATTTGTTTCTAATTAATTAAGCTGTCTACAGTTGTGTTACTTACATGGACTGTTGCACTGGTAAATTTGTTATGATGTTGTAGTCTGCTTCAATTTGAATATATGAGTTCACGGAAGAAGACACCTTTCCAGAAACACCGTGAAGAGGAAGAGGCTAACAAAAAGGTACTAATTTGGAACTATGAAACTTCTACTTTCTAAAATAACAATGTTTCTTCTTCCTAACATTTAGGGGGTGTTTGGTTGGATTTTCCTTAAAGTGGGGGAAAATGGTGTTTTATGTTGTTTGGTTGGATGGAAAACAAATTCCATGGGAAAAAGTTTTATTTAACAATGAGGAAAATGTTTTCCTAGCAAATCTTAGGTATTTTGTTTTCCATGGAAAACTAGTATCACAATTCTACCCTCACCCTACTTTATTAATTACTCTTTTATTATTATAATATTATTATTGTGTAGGGTTATATATGTCATTATACTCATTATTCCTTACCATTCCAAACCCAACCAAACAATGAATTTATATTCCCATTAATTTATTTTTCACCAATCAAACAATGAAATCTATTTTCCTGATAATTTGTTTTCAATGGAATTTGAATTCTATTTTCCTCAAATATTTTACAGCGAATCAAGGTTTTCTTTGGCAGAGTGCTGAGGATGAAACAGCTCGTCTATATCAAGAGTTTGTGGAGTCATTATTCCAAGTTGATGATGTACCTGGTTCAAAGGCATTTGTTAGAGGGACATCAATCCCAATGATGAGAAGTTAAAGAATGATTCCAACCCAAGTTGTTCTCATTCTTTTGTAGTATTTTTAAATAAGATAGCATTCTTATGCTTTATGAATATTGGAAAATGAATGATTTTTTCTTAATTACATGGAAACATTAATAAAAGTATGAACCTTTTCTATTCATTCACGGATGGCAGGTGGAAATTCCAACGATGAGGGTTCTGGTTTAAAGAAGGGGAGTAGGTAAACATATGCCTTTTGTTTGACCATGCTATAATGCTACTCTAAGGGCACCCTTATTAGCAGTTATTTGGTGGGATATTGCAGAAAAGGTGCCACATGGGAGCTGAGGAAAAAAGGGAGGAGAGGGGGGGAGAAAGCTTCTGCAAGTGAATGGGTTATTTCAGAAAATAGGGTCCACAAATCATTAAATTCAGCCGTCACACCTGTGCGTGGAACGCACAAATGCGCCCTGCACGGGCATCAGGGGCGCCTGACATTTGATTATTATTATTATTTTTAAAAATATCAGATTTGTTTTTGTGTTTTTTTTTTCATCTTCTCTTATTTTTTCTTTCCTAAACACACTTACAAAAACTTCTCAATAATCGCGAAAAAACTCTATTAATAAGGATGCTCTAACGCCTTAAACACGGATGCCGAGTTAAGATTTCTCATGATCTTTTTTGTTGACTGTGCTTACCGTTCCATGGCTCTAGACCATCTCCAATTAACCCTCCAAATCACCAAAACACCAAAAAAAAAATGGTGTGAAATGGCTCCAATCAACACACCAAAACACCAAAATTTTGGTGTAGTGTGAACAGTGCAGCACCAAATTTGGTGCTGCACTGTTCTTCCGCACCATTTTTGGTGTAAACAATTAATTCCCATTTTGTCCATCATTTGTACTTTACCTTTTTCTATAATTACTTTTGTATCTTTTTTGTTTTTTTATATATTTACATATTTTGTTAAATATTTAAACAAAAATTGTATATTATTAAAAAACAAATTATATCATTTGAAAGATCTCATTAAAACGATTAAAACTAGACTAATTTTAATATAATTTAATTGAAAAAAATTACATAAAACATAATTAAATTTTAATTAATTAAATACAACTATATGATAAATAATAAAAGTATAAATATAAACTTTTTATGAGAATATAAATTATTTTAGTGTACGAATAAAATTTGGTGTAAATGGGTTGGAGATGAAAACAATTTAGTATAAAAATATGCTGGGAATATTTCTTTTGGTGTAGAATTTGATGCAAAATTTGGTGTTATGATGGCCTAAGGAAGTCTTCCTCTCCGACCACTATGATATATAGACTGTACGGTCCACAGCTTCAAGAGCTACACCAAGTTCGACGCAGTTGGTAATGAAGACTTCTTTTGCCGATTCGAGTACAATTCCTCTGCCGGAGCCTTCAATCCCGATAGAGTTGCCGTGTTTGTTTTAAAGTTTTTTTTTTGTTTTTATTTTTATTTTTATTTTTATTTTTAATTAGTTGCTAACAGTTGAGCTCATTCTCTTCCACAAGTAATGTTATTTTTGTTATTTCTGCTTAATATTTTTGATATGTTAACATTTGATGCTTGAAAGTATAAAATCTTACAAAATGTTAGCCAAACAACGTAGCCACGATGAGAGTTCAGGTATAGAATTGTGTCTGTGTATTTACGATAAACTAAATACTGGAAGATTACAAACTAAATACAACGTACTACGATCCAATCGTTCGAGCACACGAACTTGGATCCGGCGAACTAGGAACGTGGGTTCAACGCAGGTGGCTAGAAGGAAATGTGAGCAGAGTTTTGAGGAGGAAAACAGTGTATGCCGTGTGTTCTTGGTGTTGTTCCAAACCTCCGCCCACTTAGCAGAAATTTAATTCTGCCATTAACCAACATTTACACCCACTACCAAGTCCCATTATTCATGAAATAACTCTGAAAATAATGATTGGAATTAATCAAATTAATTCCGTAATATCAAGAGTCATTTCTGAACGGACACAGTAGGTGAAACGTCGCGTTCGAGAGGTTACCGGAGTCGCAGTGCGAGACATGGTCCAGTTCGTGAATCATCGAAATATCGCCGTGCCGCGAGACGTCGAGAAGTGCAAGCTTCGAGACATCATGCCGGCAGCGAGATGACCTTCGAGAGGTCGATCTCGAGACATTGGACGCGCGACATTCGTGCCCGCAGTCTCGAACGAGAGATCAGTATTTGGTCTGAGATGGAAAACTCGTTCGGAATTTTAGCATAATGTAGCCCGCAAGGCCAACCACTTTTCCGGACGACATTCGTGCCCGCAAGTGCCGGCGCACACAAGTTCAAGCCTTCTCGAACTCATTTTGGGATTTGATTTGCACCCCCTGCGCGCGAGAGAGAGCATCTATGCTATACAAGTTAATTAACCTTAAAAGACTCTTGTATTTATAGTGGGGCAAATCTTCATTCCCAACCAATGTGGGACAAAGCTAATAAGCTTTTCCTCACTTAAAATTCCATCTCAAATGGGTCTACTTTGAGAACCAATTTCTCATTCACCCATTATCCATTTTGAGCGTATAATATATCAATCTCTTCGTCTTACTACGAAGAATCCGAATCCACTTTGACCCGACCCAAATCGGATGTGGACCCTACATATATTTATACCACAAAATGGCCACTTAAAATGCCATTTTAGTGCTATTTTTCCAACAGAAAGTACCATGGTTTCCCAAGATCCCTGATTTTGAACTCTAAGGATAATTGATTCATCAAGTTATTAACCAGAGTAGGACTACTACCTAGCTAATAACAAAATCTAATCTACATACACAAGCACATATGCACGAGACTCACCAGAGACATAGATAAACTACTGGAATTAATTTATGAGAACTCAAGGTTCAACCATGTCTAGCCCCATTGCAAAAACCTATTCCATTATGATTGTGGGGGTGGGGCTCTTATCCAGAATGATAGAATGGAGGAATGCTTTTAAGGTTCTTGGGGATATGATAAGTAGCGGATCGGATGCCTTCCTGATGTTTCGACATATAAAGATCTCATTGAAGGTATGTATTTGGTTGGAAAGATCGAGGCAGCTTATAAACTTCTGGAAGAGATGGGAAGCAAAGGCTATCCTCCCGATATTGTTACTTTCAATTGCTTTCTTAAGGTCCTGTATCACAATAACGACAGAGATGAAGCACTTAGACTTTATCATAAAATGATTGAAGTGGGTTCGTTGTGTTCCTAGCGTACAAACTTTCAATATGCTAATTGCGATGTTTTTTAAGATTAATGATGTCGATGGTGCATTTGAGACATGGTGGGAGATGGATAATAGTGGCTGTGCACGGGATACAGAGACGTACTGTGTGATGATTGAAGGGCTCTTTAATTTGCTAGCGATAATACTCAAGATGCGTGTTTTCTGTTGGAAGAATTGATATCCCGGGCAATGAAGCAAGCTTCCTTATCAGAAATTTGACTCCTTTTTACTGCAGCTTTCTGAAGTTGGTAATCTCAAAGCTATACATAAACTGTCAGAGCATATGAGGACTTTCTACAACCCAGCCATGGCAAGACGATTTGCGCTGAACCAGAAGCGCAAGAGCATGAGTTTAAGAGGGAAGTAAGAACGAACATGGTTATCCTTGAATTGATCAGAAGATTCTGCAATTAATTATATATACAGAAATGCAGAGTTATACCTGTTTGAGAAATCTGCGTAATGATCAGGCCGGCATGAAGCTGAGCAACATGTGTTATAGATTGTTTCTTCTATATGCAGCAAAAGAATATGTGACTTCCTAAGCCCCTCTGGAAAATAGAGAATAAGCTTCATTAGTGGAAGGTATCTTCTATTCTTGGTGTTTTGTCACATTGGCTTATAAATAGTTGGGGTCACGAGGGAAACGCGCAACCACTACCCCGGTACACCCCACTTTGTGACCCTAGTCAGCAAAGAACCAGAAAGAGATAAACCAGCTTAGATTGCCAATGGCTAACTGGCTCAAACCAAGAAGGTTGGAATTCAAACATGAAACCTTGTGGTTACAAGTTTGTATCCTTAGTCATCTTGAGTGAGTTATCCAGGCTAATAAATATTTGATGAGCTATTCAAATATTTCAATAACTTGGGTAGTAATTTCTAATTTGGTGAGTATGACCAAATTTCAATAACATGGGTAGTAATTTCTAATTTGGTGAGTCAGACACTTAATGGTCTTCTACAATGTAAATTATGTGCATTATAATTTCAGAGTACTCTCATTTTGAAAGTAGATATGAACAGATACTACATTATAACAAAGTCAGTAGTACTCAAAAAAGAGTACTCCTGTTTTTTTTACTTTTTTTTTTTTTTTTTTAGAAAGAGGCATTGTAGTAAAGGGGATTTGATAAAACTCTAAAACTCCTATATTTCAATTATAAATTTATAATTTTTCTTAAACTTGTGTTCATATATTCTAGGAATAATTAGTTTTCGAAATCCTTTTTTTTACATATCATGCACCTGTAAACAATGTACGGTTTATATCCCTCAATAACCTTCATGCCCACCCCCACTCCAAATGAAGGATTAAGAAACATCCAGTGAAGGGGATGTAACCCTTTTACAGTTTTATTAGTCTGTGTAAATTTCTTTTATATTTCAGGCGTTTCTATTAAGCTGTAGTAATCACTCTGAATAGCAACATCTCCTCTTATGCCATCCCATTTGTGGGTTTTAATGAGATTTTAGAATAATAAAAATTTAAGGGGGGTTTTTAATAAATATGAGGGGAGGGATTTTGATGATTTTTTTTCCTGAGGACATTTTGGCAGTCCTGTAGGGCCCACTGTAGAGCATATAAGATGCGTCTCACGCACGTAGAGCATATAGGCAGTTCCCTGGGCGCGTAAATATTTTTTTTTTCTGTTTTTTATTTTGTTTTATTTATTTTTTATTTCCCATTCCTTCGTTAAGTTGGAAAGTGGAACTTTTTTAATGTTACTAGTGTTTTCGCCCGTTCGTTGCACGGAATGGATTTGTTATAATATTTTAAGAATATTTGGATCGATATACAATTATATAAATTATAACATCGAATATTGTATAGCGCAATTGATGAAATTGGTTGGATCAATTATGTTGTCTGGTGTTTTTCTTGCTTGAATTAGAGCAAATAATTGTTCAATTACTGGTGCGATGCACAAATAAATTATTATTATATATTTAGATAATAAAAATAAAGAAAATTATTAAAAAAATTCTAATATTGAACTTGTACATTTATTTGATTATAAGATTAGTGCAAAAGTATAACTCAATTAATTGAAATATATATGACTTGTTTGTCTACAATTATCTTAAAAAAATTGATATGTAATATGACTTATGTAATTATATTATTACTAAAATAAATATGAGAAAAATGAGAAATAATTTAATTATAATTATTATAAAAATAAATTCAACGACCAGTGTTTAGCTTAATTATCATAATAATTATTAGGCAACTATTATTAGTCAATTACACTAATATATGTGTAATTATACTTTTATACCTTAAGTATATTAATTTTCACCTTATCGCATTTAGATTTCTTCCTCCTTCATATTTGAATGAATTAATTGTAACTATTATAAAAAATCTAACAATCCATGTTTAATTAATTTTTTTTTAAGTTTAAATAATTTAATGTTTTCAAAAGGAAGGTGTAATTTTTTTTTTAATTTTTAAATAATTTTCAGTCAATTAGTAATATCCATTCCCTTTTCCAATTTGCCTAATTTTCGTTTCCTTTTCCATTATGATTTTTTTTATATTTTCAATCAATTAGTAAAATCAGTTTTCTTTTTCATTTTATCTTTAATATTCTCTGGGCGGAATTTCACAAAGGATGATTTTATTTTTATTAATAGTAGTATAGATAAGTATTCGAATTATTATTATTGGTGTAAATAATAATTAATAAATTATTTTTTCTTATAAAATTATGCAGAATTAGTTTCCATTATTCTCACAATAATAATGGTTTAATTATTCTCAGAATTTGGTAAATAAAATTTTGTTACCAATTAAACTTTATTAATTTTTTACCAATAAATTAATAATATTAGTTTGCGCGGGAAAGTTGAAGGGGAAGATTTTTCTTTTATTAATAGTATTGATACGTGAATATAGAAACAATATTACCAATTAATAGATATTAGTTAATTTCCATTTTACATTTGCTTACCAAATAAGCTTTATTAATTATTTGACCAATAAAATATTTAATTAATTCACTACAAAAGTTTTGGCGGGAAAAATGAAATAGGAGGATTTTACTTTTATATATAGTATAGATTAGCATCTTTTTATATTTTCAATCAATTAGTAATATCAATTTTTCTTTTCCATTTTATATTTACTATTGTTTGGGCGTGAATTTCACAAAGGATGGTTTTATTTTTATTAATAGTAGTATAGATATAGAAGTATAGATAAGTATTTGAATTATTATTATTGGTGCAAATAATAATTAATAAATTATTTTTCTTATAAAATTACGCAGAATTTGTTTCCATTATTCTCACAATTATAATGGTTTAATTATTATCATAATTTGGTAAATAAATTTTTTTACCAAATAAACTTTATTAATTTTTTTTACCAATTAATTAATAATATTAGTTTGTGCGGGAAAGTTGAAGGGGAGATTTTTCTTTTATTAATAGTATTGATATGTGAATATAGAAAAAAATATTACCAATTAATAGATATTAGTTAATTTCCATTTTACACTTTCTTACCAAATAAGATTTATTAATTATTTAATCAATAAAATATTTAATTATTCACTACAAAAATTTGGGCGGGAAAATAAAATAGGAGGATTTTA
This sequence comes from Ipomoea batatas, assembly GCA_002525835.2. Classification (NCBI taxonomy): domain Eukaryota; kingdom Viridiplantae; phylum Streptophyta; class Magnoliopsida; order Solanales; family Convolvulaceae; genus Ipomoea; species Ipomoea batatas. The sequence continues at coordinate 11,762,709 of CM008344.1, forward strand.
TTTTAAAAAACAGGGATTCTTAACCAAAAAAAAAACTCTAATTTCTAATATTTCCAAAAATATTTAATATTAAAAAATGTTCCAGTTATTAAAAAAGTCCAAAATTTCTTAGCAATGTTGATGAGGGGGTTCGATTGTGAATAACTTATGATGGATTCCTTTAAATCTTTTCTTTTCCATTTTTGTTTTCTAATTTAGAAAACAGGGTTTCAAAAAATATATGTTAAGTTTTACAATATTTTTAGGAAAACTTGAAAATATTTCTAGTTAATTACTGAATTGGTCCTAAATTTCTTAACAAAATGTTGGTGATGGATTCTTCTTGTAAATAACTTATGGGTCTTTGAAACCTGGAAAATATTTTTCAAAAAATGACATCATTTTTGAAAAATATTTTAATTTTCTGGAGTTTGATTGAAGGTGAGAAAAATATATTTTTCTGTTTGGCAGAAAGTTAAGAAATTGCATTTTTTTTTGTTTGGTTCATTTTTCTTAAAATGAATACGTACTATATTAATTGTTATAATAATAATAATAATAATAATAATAAGAAGTAATGATGGTGTGGTGGTGGATGTGGTGTGGTAGTAATAGTAGTGATGGTGGTAGTATTGGTGGCGGTGGTGATTATAACACCCAGAAATTTTGTTAACATTATTTTATTACTAAAAATATTTTCACAAATATTATTTTGACAGTAATACCTCAACAAAATTATTTTTTATGATTCAAAATCATACTAGTGTATTATTGAATTATTTTACTATACAATTTAACCCCAAAAATA
>CM008344.1:11763733-11774200 GCA_002525835.2 Ipomoea batatas
TTATTAATAATGATGAAATTAGTAAGGATGAAGTTATTATGATGATGAAGTGATAATTTCGCACTTTTTGACAGCTAAGCTATTCGATATTTTGGTCATATCTAGGCGTAGAAATGTTCGAATTAAGTGATTTTTGAATCTATAGAAAGGTAATTCAAATGGCTACAATTTTTATAAAAACTATTAAAACACCCAAAGATTGTAAGGTAGTAAAAAATGGCATGAAAGTCATCAGTAGTATCTCATTTTCCACAACAGTATACTATGATATAATTATTAGAGTACTATTTACTTATGGACTCTAGTTAGGTCTGTTGTGTTTGTATACGACTCTAGGTCTACATGTTATTTATCCTTCTTGTATTCACTCCATGTATGAATATACAATACTGAATATACGTAGACTATTTTCCAAACACTCATCTGGTATCAGTTTAGGTTCGTTCCTATGGCCGACGTTACCGTTTCTGTTGCCGCCGATGGTCAGGCTGTTTCATCCAGCCGCACCGTGACTGAAGTCTCTTCTGCTCAGCCATTGTCTACTCCAAATATGTTGCAACAGGCGCACCATTACGTCTCCATCAAGCTCACCTCCACTAATTTCTTGTTTTGGAGGGCTCAGCTTGTTCCTTTTTTTGCGCGTGCAGTGTTTGTATGGGTTTGTTGATGGATCGCACCCATGTCCGCAGCAGTTTCTTGCGTCGACTACGTCCGCAATTCCAGCCACTTCCTCGGCGACTCCCTTACCTTCTGTTTCCAATCCCGCATACGCTCAATGGGTTCAACAGGACCAATCCATATTGAGCATGCTCATCTCTTCCATGTCAGAAGAGGTTCTTTATCTTGCAATCGGCCATGAGACCTCTAGGGCTGTTTGGTGTGCGGTTGAGACGGCGCTTGGTTCCTGTTCGCGTTCTCGGACTCTCAGCTTGCTGTCTCAACTCCAAGGTTTGCGTCAAGGAGAGTCATCGCCGGCGGATTACCTCAGCCGTGCCCAGGTCTTGGTCAAACAGTTAGCTCAGGCCGGCCGGCTAGTTGATCTTGATGAACAGAATCTTCATATTTTTCGAGGGCTCCGGCCGGAGTATCGGGCTTTGGTGTTTTCCTTAACCACCAAAGATGTGCCGCTTACGATTCCGCAGGTTGCTGACTTGCTTAATGCCCATCAGTATGTTTTCCAGGAGGATGGTGCGCCGGTAACAATGGCGGCTCCACCGTCGGCAGCGCTGTTTACTCAGTCCTCTGTCTCAGGTCGCGGTCGAGCTCGTCACCGTGGGCAGAGAGGTCGCGGCCAGCGAGGAGGTCGTGGTGGTGTTCGCTGCCAGCTGTGCGACGCACCCGGCCATTCGGCTATGACCTGTTACCGTCGCTTTGTTGATCCGGCGATGTCGGCTGTTGCATTTGGAGGCTCGCCTGGTTCGGTGCAGTTTGGGCGGCAGGCTTCTACTTTTGGTCACCAGCAGAGGAATGGACAATTTGGTTATAATAATAGTTCCAATCCTAATCAGCAGTTTGGGTTTAATTCTAGACATCAGCAGTATGCTCCTCGTGCGAATATGGTGCATCAGACATCTGTTGAGGATTTTAATTCTGCGCCATTCTCGAATGTGTGGTATCCTGACACGGGTGCTAATGCTCACGCCACACCCCAGTTGAATAATCTCCATGATGTTGAACCCTATAATGGTGACGAGTCTCTTCGAGTTGGTGATGGTACTGGTTTGTCAATCTCTAATACTGGTTCTTTTTCAATTCCGTCCTCGTTACGGTCACTGTTTCTTAATAACATTTTACATGTTCCTAGCTTACGAGCTTCTTTATTGTCTGTGCATAAATTCACTTCTGATAATGATGTCTATTTTGAGTTTCACCCATCTTACTTTGTTGTGAAGGACCGTCGCACCAGCAGAGTTCTACTTAGTGGTCCTAGCTTTGGGGGAATGTATCAGCTTCCAGTTTCATCGCCTGTTGCATTCTTGTCTGCACGGGCGTCTCCTCAAACGTGGCATAATCGTCTTGGTCATCCCCACCTTCGTGTTCTGCGTCAAGTACTTTCTGGTTGCCCAGTTAGTAGGTCTTTTAGTTCGCTTAATAATTTATGTACTGCTTGTCAGTTAGGGAAATCTGCACGATTTCCTCTCTCTCGTGTTAGTCATTCTAGTCGGTCGGTTTTAGACCTTGTATACACAGACATTTGGTGTCCGGCCCCTTTTGCTTTCTATTGATGGTTTTCGTTATTTCGTGATTTTTTGTTGATGATTATTCTAGGTTTGTTTGGTTTTACCCAATGAAGTTAAAATATGATATATACTCTGTCTTTGCTTCCTTTCGTGCATATGTTGAGAAATTCTTTTCCTGTTCCATTAAATCTATTCAGTCGGATCTCGGTGGTGAGTATCGCAAATTACATGTGGTTTTCACTTCTGCTGGGATTGTTCACCGTCAATCCTGTCCTCATACTCATGAGCAGAATGGCAGGGTTGAGCGTCGACATCGTCATATTGTTGAGACAGGTCTTGCATTACTAGCTCATAGTAAAGTTCCTCAGTGTTACTGGTCGTATGCTTTTGAATCTGCGGTTTATTTGATTAATCGCTTACCTTCGTCTGTTTCTCGAAATGTTAGTCCATACAGTCTTCTTTTTCATAAACCACCGGATTATTCTCTACTGCGTGTCTTTGGCTGTGAGTGCTTTTCGTGTTTCCGTCCTTATAATAAACATAAGATGGATTTCAGGTCTGTTCCCTGTGTTTTTCTAGGTTATCCTTCCTCATTCAGTGGGTACAGGTGCCTCGATCGGGTCTCTGGGCGTGTTTATATTGCTCGTCATGTTCGTTTTAATGAGTCTGTCTTTCCCTTTCTTAGTTCTGCAGGTCATCTCCGTTCTGTACCTTCATCATCTCGTGGATCGGGGTTGCCTTGGGCTACTGTTTCTAGCTCCGTGGTGTCTCCAGATGTCTTGCCTGTTTCTGTTGTTGCAGGTGGTTCTGCTGTTGCGAGTGGCTCTGCCTCCACTGGTGCAGGGAGTGCTGTTCAGCCGGTGGCTCCATCCTCTAGAGTTCCGCCAACTGTCTCACCTCCTGCTGTTGCTGATGTTGAATGTGCCCGTGTGGCGCGTCTGCGTCAGTCACGTGCCCGTCGCCGTGTTATTCTGCCACGATCCCATCGGATGGTCATGCGTTCCTCAACGTCAGCTCAACGGCAATCTCTTGCTGCTTTAGTGGCCTCCGTTGATGATGAGGTTCCTACCTGCTATTCTCAGGCGGTGAAATCGCCTGACTGGAGAGTTGCCATGGATGCTGAGTTTAATGCCCTTCTTCTGAATCAGACTTGGCGGTTGGTTCCGGTTGGTGCTGATATGAACATTATTGGTTGCAAGTGGGTGTTTCGCGTGAAACGTAAGTCCGACGACACCATTGAGCGGTTTAAGGCCAGGCTAGTTGCTAAGGGCTTCAATCAGGTTGCTGGTGAAGACTATTCTGAGACGTTCAGCCCAGTGGTCAAACCCACTACTGTTCGCTTGTTGCTGTCTTTTGCAGTGTCTCGAGGGTGGACTATGCGCCAGTTGGATGTGCACAATGCATTTCTCAATGGCAACGTCACGGAGGATATTTATATGCGGCAGCCGCCAGGTTATGTGCATCCTACTCTTTCTACTCATGTGTGTACGCTGGAGAAATCGTTGTATGGGCTTAAGCAGGCGCCCCGTGCCTGGTTTATGCGGTTGCACACTTATTTGCTCTCTGTAGGCTTTTGTCCTTCGCGTACTGATGTTTCATTGTTTGTCTACATCTCTGGGGAGTCACGTGCCTATGTTCTTGTCTACGTTGATGACATTCTGTTGATGGGCAGTTGCTCCGTATTGGTCGATAGTCTAATGGCTAAGTTAGCTTCCGAGTTTAAAATTCGTGATCTTGGCAAGCCGCGGTTCTTTCTTGGTGTCGAGGTTGTTTATACTAGTTCGGATGTTGTCCTGTCTCAGCGACAATATATGCTTGAGGTCTTGCGTAAAGCAGGAATGGAGGCCTGTAAGCCCTTGGCTATGCCCATGTCTGTATCTTTGCCAGGTGGCTCTGATGATGATTCCTTGCTCGATGATCCTACGTCATACCGGCGGTTGGTTGGTTCCTTAATGTATATGCTTGTTACTCGTCCTGATCTTTCGTTTGCTGTGACTCGCCTGTGTCAATTCATGCACAGTCCGACTCAGCAGCACTGGTCTGCTTTGAAAAGAGTTCTCCGTTATGTTAAGGGCTCTTTGGATCTTGGTTTGCGCCTGTCAGGCTCGTTGGCGCCCACTGTTCATGCTTTCTCTGATTCGGATTGGGCTGGCTGTCAGGTTGACAGGTGTTCAACTGCTGGTTTTGCGATCTTTCTTGGTTCTAGTTTGGTTTCTTGGGTGTCTAGGAGGCAGCGTACCATTGCTCGTTCCTCTACTGAAGCAGAATACAAGGCTCTGGCGGATGTTGCTGCTGAGGTTGTCTGGATCCAATCCTTGCTTCGCAAGCTTGGACTTTCTCTCAACTCTACTCCTGTGCTCTGGTGTGACAACCTTGGTGCTACCTACCTGTGTGCCAATCCTGTCTTTCATGCTCGGACGAAGCATGTTGAGATAGATTACCATTTTGTTCGTGAGCGTGTTGCTGCAGGTGATCTCAAGGTCAATTTTCTTTCTACTAAGGATCAGGTGGCTGATATCTTCACTAAGCCTCTTCCTGGCCCGCGTTTTGCAGAACTGCGTGTCAAGCTAGGCGTTGTTCCTTGCCCACCGTCTGCTTGAGGGGGTGTATTAGAGTACTATTTACTTATGGACTCTAGTTAGGTCTGTTGTGTTTGTATACGACTCTAGGTCTACATGTTATTTATCCTTCTTGTATTCACTCCATGTATGAATATACAATACTGAATATACGTAGACTATTTTCCAAACACTCATCATAATTACCAAAATGGTGTAACGTAAGGAATGATCAACTTCTTCATTTTAAACTCTTCTTCTCTTCAAAAATCCCGATTTTTTTCTAAGAATTGAAGAACATGGAATTGGCGTGGTCTTGTGAACTTAATTTGGAAGACGAAGATATTGCCATGAATGTGAACTTGATTTGGATACTTTAGCCATGTGATCTTGATTGAGCAAGAACATGGAGGGACCTCTTCTTTATATTATCCTAATGTCATGAATATGGCAAGTGGAATCAGACCAAAAACAAGCTTGGAGAAGAAAGCAGTCACAGGGGAAATTGGGAAGGAAATACTAAGGGAAGAAGGCCATGAAACGGTGTCGTATGACACCCAGGAGTTGGAATCAGTTAACACTAACCTGGACGACGTCGTTTGAAGCCTGGAAGTTGGCAGAGTGTTCCGACGACGTCGTATGAACGCTGCCTGGCTGAGCTGTTATCCTGAGCAGATTCTGGGAGTTTGTTGAGGGAATTTCCTTGTTGTAATAACCACTTTGTCCTTGTATAGATGGTTTTTGTGTGCTGTCAGATTATGCTTTTGGATTAATGAATGAAATTCCTTTTTCTCTTCTCAATTTCTCTCTAAAACCCTACCTCCCTTCTCTATTCTTCTTTCCCCTTTTCTGCAACTCCCAGAGACTGTGACATTTGGTATCAGAGCCCCACTGCTGCCATGGAAGATCGCTTGGGTAGACTAGAAGCTCAAGTATTGGAGCAGGGCAACAGACGGACAGCTAGCGTACAGACCATGGAGGACTCCATTCAGGAGTTTAAAAACCAAATGGAGGCCTGGAAAACTGAGGTCATTGAGCTACTTAGGCTAAACAGCCCTCCCCCTCCTGTTATTGATCCCTCCTCAATCCATGGAAGAACTCACATCCCTGAGGCAGGAGGCTCTGCACCTGGAAGGAGGCCCGGCAAGGAACCTGCTGGAGATAATGATGCTGAAATCCATGAGGTTGATGATGAAGATGAAGGACAAGGAGAGAACACTCCTCTTCCAAGGGGTCCAAGGCCTTTTGAAAGAGAATGGGCTCCTAGGAGGGTCAACATGGATGCTAGGCAGCTAAGTCACAACCAAGGAGGTGACCTCATGAGGTATAAGCAAGAATTTCTCCTCTTTGGTTATGAACACCCTAGGTTGTGGATAGTGAGGTATGAGAGATTCTTTGTGCTTGATAGAATCCCTAGGGATGAAGTAATGAATGTTCTATGTATAAACTTGACTGGAAGGGTTGGAGTATGGTTTGAAGGCTATTTAAATGGCCTAAGAGTAGGGTTCCAGTGGACTGCTTTTGCCAGGGCTGTTTGTAAGAGATTTCGTGAGAATAATGTTGATGTAATGGAGGAGTTTTCTAGTTTTAAACAAGTGGGAAATGTTGTTGAATTTGCTGTTAAATTTGAGGAATATAGAGGACTGTTACTTCAGATATATCCCTACTTAACTGACCAATACTTCTTGGACAGTTTTATAGTAAGGCTTAAGCAGCAACTGAGGTGTTTTGTAAGAACATCTAGGCCTGGGAACTTGGAGGATGCAATATGGATAGCAAGGTAGTTTGAGAAGGGACTGAGAACAAATGAACCACAGAAAGCTAATTTTCCCTCACAAAAATCCACCTATACTGGTCAAAAACCACAACAATACACTAGACCTTATAACCCTAGAAATTTTGAGCCAACTAGACCCCAAAACAGCCAAAACACACCCAAAACCACAGCCTTAAACACCTTCCAATCCAGTGTTAAATCTCCTGAAATTAACAGATTCAAAACCCAACTCAAGGAACAAAACAGATGCTTCAAATGTTTTGAACCTTGGAGTCCTGGTCACAAGTGTAGAGGCCCTACATTCAACATAATTGAGGAAACTGAGCCCCAAGAACATGAAGATGAGCCTAGTGAGTATCAACTTGAGGGTGAGCAAGAGGAGGTTGAGGTGACTTTGAGTGCTGTTATTAGAGGTGAGGGAATGAACACCATCAAATTGGTGGGTACCATTAATAAACAGCCAATTACCATCCTGGTAGATAGTGGGAGCACTCATAGCTTTATAGATCCTAAACTGCTCATTCAAATGAAAATTGCATTTGAGAGGGTAAAACCTCTTACAGTGACAATAGCTAATGGAGACAAGTTGGCTTGTGATTTTATATGTTGTGGGCTGAAGTGGCAAGTGCAGAATGAAACCTTTGAAAAGGATTTCAGGGTACTCAGGTTAGGAGGGTGTGATATGGTCCTTGGGATGGATTGGATTGACACTTTTGCACCAATCCAATTACATACCAGGCCCCCTAGCATCTCATTCCACAAAGATGGTAGAAAAGTGTTATTGAAGGGAATGGCCAAAAAGATTTCATTACAGCAGGCTACTAAAAAAGAGGTTAGAAGGTGGAAAAAAGAAGGGGTGCAAGGTTATTTGGTGCAAGGTACAACTCATATGACTGAGGGGGAGGAGATAGGGAACCTCCACCAATGTGATACAGATCCAAAGATGCAGGAGTTGGCTGAAATCTTACATGAATTCCATGAGTTATTTGAGGAACTTAAGACACTACCTCCCAAGAGACCCTTTGATCATGAAATTCCCCTAATACCAGGAGCAAAACCTGTAAATTTCAATCCTTATAGGTACTCTTTTATGCAGAAGAACACAATAGAGAAGATGGTTGAAGAAATGTTAACATCAGGCATAATTACCCACAGTACTTCCCCTTTTGCATCTCCTGTATTGTTGGTGCCTAAGAAGGACAATACATGGAGATTCTGCATTGATTATAGAGCTCTGAATGGTATAACAATCAAGAATAAGTTTCCTATTCCCTTGGTTAAAGATCTATTCTCAGAATTGGCAAATGCAAGGGTCTTTACTAAGCTGGATTTAAGGGTTGGGTACCATCAAGTGAGAATGAGGGAAGGAGATGAGTATAAGACAGCTTTTAGGACACATCAGGGGTTGTATGAGTTCAAGGTAATGCCTTTTGGCTTAACCAATGCCCCAGCTACTTTTCAGGCACTCATGAACTATGTGTTTAAACCCTTGATCAGAAAAACAGTGTTGGTCTTCTTTGATGATATATTGGTATACAGCCCCTCCTTGGGAAGCCATTGGGAGCATCTAAGAGAGGTTCTAAGGATCATGAAGGACCATCAATTGTTAGCTAAGCTAAGCAAATGTTCTTTTGCTAAGACAGAAGTGGAATACCTTGGGCATATAATTTCAGAAAAAGGCTTACAGACTGATCCTGCTAAGTTGTCTGCTGTGGCTTCTTGGACTAAGCCAACTAATATCAAGGAATTGAGGGGGTTCCTAGGTCTCACAGGTTACTATAGAAGGTTCATTAAGTCCTATGGCACTATAAGCAGGCCACTCACCAACATGCTTAAGAAAGATGCATTCAAGTGGAGTGTTGAGTCTGAAGTTGCCTTTGAAGAATTAAAGCAGGCTTTGTGTACTGCCCCAGTACTCACACTGCCTAATTTCAATAAAGAGTTTGTGGTAGAGGCCGATGCTTGTTACAAGGGGATGGGGGCAGTTTTGATGCAGGAAGGCAAATCAGTGGCTTATTTCAGCAAGGGATTTGGAAATAAACACTTGGGGCTGTCAATATATGAAAAAGAGTACTTGTCTATAATCAATGCAGTTGATAAGTGGAGATCCTATTTGCTGGGAGACAATTCACAATCAGAACTGATCATCAAAGCTTGAAGTTTTTATTAGAACAAAAGATAACAACAGCAATGCAGCAGAAAGGGTTAACAAAGCTGTTGGGATTGAACTACACTATCCAATACAAAAAGGGAGTGGAAAATTGTGTGGCTGATGCATTGTCTAGAAAAGAGAATATTGATCAAGCTGAATTACTTACTGTTTCAACAATCAGACCACTTTGGGTTGAAGAAGTTATAAAAAGTTATGAAGGAGATGAGTTGGCATCCAAAATACTCACTGAAAATTTAGTTGCTCCTGAAGAAGGTTCATGGTTTACTGTGTCAGAAGGTCTAATTAAGTACAAGGGAAGGCTCTATATTGGGGATAAAGGGAACATGAGGAGTAGGCTCTTGTTACAGATGCATAAATCTCCTATAGGAGGACATTCTGGACAACAAGTGACTTACCACAGGCTCAAACAACTATTTTATTGGAAGGGAATGAAGCAAGAAGTAATATTGGCAGTAAGGGCTTGTGATACTTGTCAAAGATGTAAAGATGAAAATGTAGCTTATCCTGGATTATTGCAACCACTTAAAATCCCTGATCAAGCTTGGCAGAGCATATCAATGGATTTCATTGAAGGATTACCTAATTCCCATGGAAAAGAAGTCATTATGGTGGTAGTGGACATATTTACTAAATACAGCCATTTCTTAGCCCTATCTCACCCTTATACAGCTGAAAAGGTGGCTGAGTTGTTCATGGAGCATGTTTACAAACTCCATGACATTCCCAAAGACATTGTGAGTGATAGGGATAAGGTTTTTGTAAGCAAATTCTGGAAATTTATATTCAAATAGTTGCAGGTCAACTTGAGCATGTCTTATGCCTACCACCCACAGTCTGATGGGCAAACATAGAGAGTTAATAAGTGCTTGGAGACCTATTTAAGGTGCATGGTCTTTCACAAGCCAAAAACATGGGTTAAATGGCTACACTTAGCTGAACACTGGTATAATACTAATTACCACACCTCATTGCTGTGTTCTCCTTTCCAAGCACTCTATGGATACCTACCACCATCCTTAACCTTTGATGTGGTAAAAGAAGGGGAGGGCAGTGACTGGTTTAAAGAGAGGGCTACAACGGTGGCTATTCTTAAGGAGAACCTTCAAAAAGCCCAAGCTAGAATGAAACAACAAGCTGACAAGTATAGAAGTGAAAGGAAATTTGAGGTTGGGGATTGGGTCTACCTCAAGATACAACCCTACAAACAGGTTTCTGTGGCTGTCAGAACTAATATTAAGCTCACTTCCAGGTTCTATGGACCCTTTAAGGTCATTGGAAAGATTGGAGAGGTAGCATACAAGCTGGAATTGCCTAGTGGGACTGTCATTCACCCAGTTTTTCATGTTTCTCAACTGAAGAAGAGGGTTGGTGAAGGAGTTACCCCACAACTTGAGCTACATATTACTGATTCTGAGGGCATGGTTGTAACACCCCAATTTTCAACTCTTACATTTATTACAAATCCATAATAATACATCAGCGGAAGCTTACATCTTATCAATAGAAAACTGGGTGCTACCGCCACACCTAGAGTGAATTCTATCACCTCTTGACAAACTCCACTCTAAGTGCACAGGCTAAACTTACAACATCGACATCCACTTCCATCTTGATTAGATCTCATCGGGCTACTGGAGTCCACACTAATCTGCATCTAATAAAGGGGCACAATGAAGTGCAGTTAGCACGACGGCTAAGTAAGGATATCCATGGGTTATCCAAACCTAAATAAAGGTTTTGTAAAACTTGATTACATCAAAACCCTATCCTTACTCATCG
>CM008344.1:11794551-11810366 GCA_002525835.2 Ipomoea batatas
TGAAGGACTACATTGACTAATTGAGGAACGGAACAAAAAAAATTCTCTCAAAAAGGAAAATGAAATAAACCAACTATCAGTGTAATTGTTATGTTATCAATTAATGTATCCCTTATGTTAGTTCTGCGCAAGGAAGCTGCCAAGTGCCAGAGGAAGACATTGCTCAAGTATAAAATAGCCTTGGAAAAGTCATCTGGGTTGGAAGAATTGCTTCATGGTGTTTGTTTAGTTCTGTTCCCTAAACCAAGTGATTATGATGCTCGGAGAGATTTGATCCGCATATTTAATGAAATTGTCAAGGAAATTTATGGTAAATATAGTAATGAATTTTTCTTTATATATTCACTTTCTTAGTTATTATTATTATTATTATGATTATTATTATTTTCATACTTAAGATTTTCCAAGTATATAGAATAGATTTGACCATTTGACATGAGTTTTTATACAAAGAATAAAATTTGTTCTGCTCAATTCTTTGTTTCAGGCTGCTCTCGTGATATTCCTCGTGTTGTGGAGTTTGGGTCTTTCACAATGGATCTGTTTGCAGCAAAAAGTGACCTAGATCTATCTGTTAATTTTAGCAATGTTAACATCCCGCGTGACAGGAAGATTAGTACTCTCAAGAAGCTTGCAAAGAAGCTTAATTTACTTCAGCGTAAATTTCAAATACAAGTTCTTTTATTGCTTATGCTGTCTTAATAAAACTGTCTTATCAGTTCCAAACTTGTAGGTCTCACCAAGTTTCCAATATAAGAAATTGCTTACGTAATATGTTTCACATTTAGGTTAGCTGACCCTGAGAAAGATAATAAATGCTAACACCTTACTTGGATTAGCTGTCATTGCCAAGTTGTCGCTTTATTCCATTTTTATTGGCCACTTTGATTAGAGACATATTTTAAGAAATTTAGTCAAGGCTTTAAAATACTTGTAATATTCCACTTATTCCCAGCTTTTGCATGGAAAGCATTCAATTTTATTAATGTGCTAGGGCCATTTTAAGATTTTGTTTTTAATTAAATACTATTTAGAAGTTGATAGTGGGCAATAAAAATGGGATGGAGTGTTAAGTTTCTTCATGCATGGAAATATCTGTCAGGGTTTAGTGATTTTATTATTATTATTATTATTATTATTATTATTGAGTTATTTCCACTTTTGGTCCCACGAGTATGAGACCATTTCCACATTTGGTCCTGACTATTAAAATTTCCAGATTTAGTCCCATGAGTTTTAAATGCTTGCCACATTTAGTCCTTCTGATCAAAATTCCGGTCACCGACGACTATTTTCCGGCGAGTGATTTAACTTAAGGACAAAATTGTCATTTCATTTTTTATTTAAAAAAAAAAAAACAGCTCCATTGCATTCGGCGGCAAGCTGCAGGTCGGCGGCGAACAGCGCAGCGAGAGCAGCAGCAACCGTGAACCTCCATGGACTCCGGCAGAGCAACGACGTCCAACGGCCTCTTCCCTTCCTTCCGGCGAGAAGACGACGCACCACCACTGTCATTCTCTCTCTCTACCACGAAAGGAGGGTAGAAGGATGCTTAGTATAGTCCCCACAATCCAACCTTTCCTGCAATGATTAATTTCAATTAAACTTTAATTAATTGAAACTGATGTGATCTGGATGGGGTGGTTTTGGGTGGGTTCATACCTGAGGGGAGAAACTGATATGATCTGGATCAAAGGAGAGTCCACTATATGATGCCATATATGAAGATGGATGGAATAGATGAAGAAGGCAGAGAGAGGGGGGGTTCTCCGTCGCCCGCCATCGAATGCAGCAGAGCTGGTTTTTTTTTTTTAAATAAAAAATGAAATGACAATTTTATCCTTAAGTTAAATCACTCGTCGGAAAATAGTCGCCGGTGACCGGAATTTTGATCAGAAGGACTAAATGTGGCAGTAATTTAAAAGTTGTGGGACTAAATTTGGAAATTTTAATAGCCAGGGACCGAATGTGGAAATGGTACCATACTCGTGGGACCAAAAGTGGAAATAACTCTATTATTATTATATTACTAACTATCAGAATGTGTTATATTACTATTACGGTTGTTTAGGCGTTTGGGTTGTTCTAAGCCATGTTATCTATGTTGTGAATTGTCAGAGCTTATCTGTTCTCTCACCTATCTATATATGTTTCAGGTAGTGGACATGTTCATGGTGTCAACCCAATTACACGTGCTATTGTGCCTGTTCTGAAAGTTGTTGATAGTGGAACTGGGGTTGAGTGTGATATATCAGTTGGAAACAAGGATGGAATCTTGAAATCCAAGATTCTCTACTTCGTTTCTCTCATTGATGAAAGGTTTCGCAAACTATGCTTTTTGGTAATGTGCCCATCCTTTTGTGTTCTTATTGATGCTCGATATAATAAACTTTATGGTCCCTTGCTCCAAAAACTTTTTTTTTTTTTGCATGATTTTCATGCATTAGTGGGTCGACATATTTCTTTGCCGATAATTGATAATCCCCAAGGGAAAGCAATCAAAGCACCATCAAAGAATGATGAGTTGAATAGTAATTTTCAGAAAATTGGTTTTAATTGAGTGTTTCAAATGGCACCACATATCGTTCTTTCCGATGGATAATTCAGATTTGCTGCTGTAGCATTTGATGATGGTTTCTTTACAGATGAAAGCATGGGCTCAAGCACATAACATTAATAGTGCAAGGGACAAAACCTTGAACTCATTAAGTATAATACTTCTGGTGGCATTTCACTTGCAGGTGCGGTTTCAATTCAAATTCTTTAGTCATTGGTTAACTCTAATATTCATACTATTTTTGGAAGATTTATGCACTTGAAGAAATCTGCATTTTATGAGTAATATTAACAAATTAGTAAAAATTGTTTTTGTTAAATTGAAGGGTTATTTAAGTCACAAATTCCTCTAAGATTTTTGTGTCATTAACTTTAGTCATCACACTGATTGATTAACCAGCTACTGTTCTCTTGGGTAACTAAAACCTTGCAGACTCGTAATCATCCAATACTGCCACCATTTTCTGCAATTCTTAGAGGTAATTACTAAAAGAAATCTTTTTTTTTTTAACACTCGTAATTCTTTACAAGGCAGTATCTGTTATATACTTTCTGAATCTTTTTCAGCCCAAAAAGGTGCCATCACACTACACAGTAGTTGGTAAAAGAAATCTTTTTAGTAAATGAATAAGTACATGTTTTAAAATATTGAAACACAGTTCAGAGTTATCCTTGCTTGTTCCAAAAAGAGATTTTAACATTTCATACTATAGTGATATTTAGAAATTTCCTACAGATGATAGCTCTTCTTCTCTGTAGAGGTGGCACATCATTAGCATTCTTTAATACCTCCACGCTCAATATCAGGAGCTAGATTCTCCATTTAACTTTGAGAATATTTTCTGAACTTCTATTTACCATGATTAATTGCAAAAACTACAAATTCTTCGTCACTTTTACACAGCGGTACAACTTTAACTTTTGGCTTGTTGCAGATGGTTGTGATACTGGAGCTGTGGCAAAGTCAATACATAAGTTTGTTAATTATGGACAAAACAATACAGAATCAGTGGCTGAGCTGTTTCTGACGTTATTACTTATGGTGCTATTATATATTCCCTCTGTATTTAAACTCACATAAAATTCACTTTCCAAGAAGCCTATTAATTGACTCATCTTTTCATTACTGATTTTTTATTCCCAATGTTGAGCAATTCTGCGTGCTTGTGTTATTTGCAGTTATCATCAGTCGATGAACTTTGGTTCCAAGGTCTGTGTGTCAGCACTTACGAGGGATCTTGGATATCTAAGACTTGGGATCATAAAGTTGGCTGCATAACTGTAATTGTACTTGGCTTATTCGGATCCTTCTTTTCTTTTAGAAGCGCACTATATTTATGCTAGTTAATGGTCTCTCACAGGTTGAGGATTTCACTGACCGATCCCAAAATGTTGCAAGGGCAGTAGGAGAGAGTGAAATGAAAAGAATAAATGATTGCATTAACCTTTCTATTGAGCGCATTTCTGATTTTTTGAGTTGCCGAATGGAAGGGTATGCATTAAGTGAATTTTTGTTCGGCAAAGATGTGGCCATATCAGAAAGCGGAGTTACGATGAATTGGAATGCAAATGTCACAAAATCTAATGCAGCTCCTGGATTGACTACCTGGAGAGAGGAAAAAGATGCTATGGGTGGTCACAAAGCATCTCGTCAAACCAGAAATGTTGAGCATAGGGGCCAATCAGCCTTGGGAAAGAGGACGAGGACTGATGGATCATCAGTTCCCTCTACCAACACAAAAAGGATGAGAAATACCGGTGCTTCTGGGCAAATGCAGTATAGCGAGACTTATAGAGCCCCATATCTACCTATTCCAATTGCTCATCCTACTTATGCATCTAACGCAGGTAACTGGCTGTCTTCTGACTATGTTAGGGAGAGTGATATAGCCACACCATTGGTTACTCCAATCGTATACCACCCGAGTCATCCTCATGACCAACTTCAAAGGACTTTTAGACCTCCAAATTTGCCTACTCCAAGTGTTTATCCTACTTTTCCACCTATAGCAAACCAGAGGTTTCCTAGCCATGCTGGTGAGACTCTAAGAGTAGCAAATTTGCCATCTGCTTCTTCTGATTTGTTAGCATATCCCCTTGCTGGTTCCAAATTGTTTTAATTTGTAGCACCAACTCTTCCTTTCCTTGAGTAAACTTTTCTACCCGCTTGGTTTAGACGAGTCCTCTAACATAAGATGTTTAGTTTCGAATCATGCCAATAGAAAATATATCATCCAATATTGTAACCATCATAGTCTGCTTTGGACAATTATAGCAAAAATGTCAATATGGCCCCCAACTTATGCTTATTCTGTCAATTTTGTCCGATGCTATTGTTTTTTTGTTTTTTTCTGTCAAAATTTCAGTAACTTATCTCATATTTATGACCTAATGATCCATACTAACAAATCATCCATTGACCTCCCCCTGTAAAGTTCTTTAAAAATCCTCAGCTTTTCAAGTTAATGAAATCTTGACAGAAAGAACAAAGCAAAATTGGCAGAAAGAGCATAAACTAAGACATCTAATTAGTATTGTTTGCTTTAGAGGATGTGTTTTTGTTTTTTATTAAACAATGGGAAGTGCAATCAAACATCTTGTAAGTTACCAAGTTATTGTACTCAATAGGTGAAGTCATCAGCCAGGTACATTTCATTTCTTAGAGAAAAGCTCTCTAGAAACATCTTTTTGGACAAATGTAAACTCAAACCATTGTTTCTGACAATGTCTGTACATTGTAATATGTCCGCGTTTTGAGGGGTCATTTTGCAATGTTGTGTTTAGCCATTTTCTTATTAAAACATGCCAGTTTGGTGTTGTAATTGAACTTGAAATGGTCTGTTAGCTTCTGAATCTGCAGAACTTGTTTGATGCAACAAGGACTCTGATAGACAGACATAAGAGATAAGACATCTCTCCTGAGAGTCCAATTCAATTTGAAGTCAAATCGTATTGGGCCAATTACGGTCCACACAGCTATGTGGACCATGATTCAAAACGATGTTGAATTTTATAAGTTAGAATAATATAAATTATGAGTTAAAATAATGTATTTTGTGTTAGAATAATGCACATTATGTGTTTAGAATAATGAAATTTATGGGGTAAGATAATGTATTTTATGAGTTCAGCATAATGTACATTATTCTATGTTATAAAAATGTATGGTGTAGTGGGTCACGTGAAAAAAAAATATGCGAAAGGACGGTCATTTTTAGGTTGTGGTTTACACAGTTGTGTGGATCACAGTCCACGCAATAACTATTGATCATATTGCTAAACATTTTGCACTAGTGTATTAGTCTCTCCCCCCTTTCATTTGTTTCTAAAATATATCCGAATATATTTATTATCAAAAGAATATCATGTTTATTGCTATACTAGAAAGTAATTGTTGACATTGGAGGAGCTTTAAATCTCTAGGTCAGCTATCCCATCCAATAGAGGTGCCTACAATTCAGCGAAGGGATTAGTCACTGTGTCCGACGGTGGAAACCCTGGGCTATACCAAAAAAAAAAAGAAAAGAAAGTAATTGTTGACATTTTTATAATTAAATATCAATTTATTTACAAAAGGAAACAATATATTTCCTTTTTTTTTTTTTGAAACATATTTCCTTCCTATCTATAATAGTCGGATTATACTTTATTGACATTGTAGAATTATTTATTTTTATTTTTATATACATGTATGTCTTTTTATTGACATGATTTACGATCTCAGCTGTCCAAACATGAATTGGATATGATTTAGATAAGGTCGTGAGTCATAACTAGTGTAGCAAATCTGGAAATGCACTCAAAGTCTTGGTATGCAGAAGATGATGCAGCAATTTTGGGATTTTAAGTGAGATTTCAGATTTTCAGGAGTATGTATTAGCGTTATCATTTAATTATGAGTATTTAATGTTAGTGTCGACGTCTTAAAACAATATGTGCATACATATGCAAACTTAACTTATTGGGATGCTTTATGTAAAGAGACCCCAGGTAAAAATTGATGATTGATTAGTTCAATCCGTTTAGTAGATTAATTGTTTACAGTTGAAAATAAGATGAAAAAGGGCATGTCAATGAATATGATAAATTTAAAAATTTGTAATAATTATAAAATTAATGTTGCATTGGCCAAGTTAGACGAGTTAACTCGGTTCGCCGCCAACTCAATCGAATTAGACACTAGGCGGTTGCCTTGAGAGCAATTCACCTCGCCCTAGGGGCACCTAGAGCCTAGCCTGATATTTGCAACTGTGACTTAGAGAATAGTTAACTTATTTTAATAGTAGGAATGACTATTCGATAGTTATCTCTGAAAGGTTATGATACGAAGAGTTAACTTTAAAGGTAAGAATTGACCTCTCAGACTTATTGCTCGAGACATTCTCTGAGCGTACAATTCCAAACCTTAAAAGTAAAGAACTTTATGCAAAGTGTTACCAAGGTAATTGGATTCTTAGGTACACATCCTAAGGATGATTTTCCTTAAAAGCCTAGATAAAAGATGTAGTTTCAAAAAGTAAAGAGCATCAAGTAAGGTGTGTCAAACAATTGAAAAATCTGATAAAAAGTAACCTTTCGCAATATCCATTGGTCATTACCCAAGAGTTAAGAAACGTTTGAAATTTATCTCCCTCCAACAGATTTATTTCAAATGTTCCTATAAATACCTTCAATCAACATCCATGTACCCGTCCCCGGTGGGTATGGGGAAGCTTTCCCATCCCCACACCCGTCGGGGTGGGTATTGGATTTTTCCATCGAGGTCGAGTTGAATTGACATCTTATTTACATCTGTAAAAATTAGACAGATACAATTAGATTTTAAAAATATATATGGTAACATTTTCGTAATTATCGTCAACTTTACTTTCTAAACTTGAACACTTAAATATGCAATTAGTAACAACTAAATATGCAGTAAAAAGTGAACCTCAACCCTAAGTGCAATGCACGTTCGCATATTTGCAAGTGCAATCTTTTAATACTAAATGTGCAATATGTTAATACTAAATGCTGAACTTTGAAAAATTATGAGAATTGTAAATTTTAGTGTTCAAGTTTGCATAGTAAAGTGTGTGATAATTATGAAAATGCTACCGCATATTTTAAACACTTGCCCACAATTGTGCATTTGAAGGCAAAAAAAATGTGCACTTGAACGTCAAAATTCTGCATTCGAAGGCATAAGTGTTATTGAAGCAATTGCCCATACAAATCGTTTGTAAATCTCACAAATTTCATTAGAAGTTTAGTTATATATTATTGAAAAGAAGACAAAACTTACAATAAACATTGACCCATAAATATGCACTTGAATGCATACAAATGTGCACTTGAACGCACATAAATATGCACTTGAAGGCCAAATTTTTGCACTCCAAGTTAAAAAGATTTGCACTCAAAGGGAAACTAAGTACTGAGACCGAAAAAGTACTGAGACGGAACACATGCACTTGAAGAAGGAAAAATGTGCACTAGAAGAAAAGCACATATGAACTAACTTACACATATTTATCACAATGCCACTGCATTTTTTTAATTGTCTTCATTCTCGACCCTTGATATTAATCGGATAAATGTATGAGATCAATGTATGTATACATACATATACACATGCGCGCACACACACATTTATATATGTATGTATATATGTATGTATACATACATATACATGTGTGTGTGTACATATAGACGAGTTCAGGTGCGGGGATGCTTTCCGGTGCGGTCATGCGGTTAGATCTAAACCGTTGATCAAATCTAGATCAACGACTCAAATCAATGAAAATTAAAAAAAGAAACGCGTGTCTGGAAGAAAGAACTATTATTAGCTAAAAATAACGCACCTTATGTGATAGAAACACACACCTTAAATGTTAGAACAACGCACCTTAAGTGTTAAAATGACGCACCTTAAACACAAGACCTACTGACCTTAAGCACAAGACTTACGCACCTCAAGTTTGACCCATATGGAAAATGACCAAATTGCCGCTACATTTTTTTTTAAACGTTGTTAATCTTGGACGTTGATTTTGGCAAGACCAATGACTTTCCTCTCACCGCAGAATCGCACTTGAGCACTCCACTATATATATATATATATATATATATATATATATATATATATGGAGTGGTTCTGGTGCGGACGTGCGGTTTAATTTGAGCCGTTGATCAAATCTATATCAACGGCTCAAATCAATAAAAATTAAAATAAAAAAATGAGCGTCTAGAAGGAAAACAACAACTTAACCTTAAGCATAAAAATGACGCACCTTAAGTACACAAACCACGTACCTTAACCACACAAACAAAGTATTTTAAGAACACAAACCACGCACCTCAAGTTTTAAAATGGAGTACCTAAATATTATAACTAACGCACCTTAAGTACAGAAACCACGCATCTTAAGAAGGAAAACCACGCACGTTAAGAAGTAAAACAACGCACCTAAAGTTTTAGATCAGTGCATCTTGAGTTTCAACAAAAAACACAACTTAAGTTAT
The DNA here is from genome assembly GCA_002525835.2 of Ipomoea batatas. Lineage (NCBI taxonomy): Eukaryota > Viridiplantae > Streptophyta > Magnoliopsida > Solanales > Convolvulaceae > Ipomoea > Ipomoea batatas. Next base: position 11,803,612 of record CM008344.1, read on the forward strand.
CATTGAAGAACTGGCGCACCTTAAGCACAGAAACCACACACCTTAAGTTTGACCAATACGGAAAATTACCAAATTGCCACTATATTATTTTTAATAATTGTTAATCCTAGACGTTGATTTTGGCAAGATCAATGGCTCTCTTCTTACTGCACAACTGCACCTGAGCACACCATCCGTATTTGAACCGTATTATATATATATATGGTTTCCTGTGCAGTTGGCCTTCTCAGGTGCGGTTGATTTAGGTGCGTGGTTTTCCTTCTTAATGTTCGTGAAACTTAAGGTGCGCCATTTTAAAATCTTAGGTGCATAGTTTGTGTTCTTAAGGTGCGTGATTTGTATACTTAAGGTACATCGGACTAGAGCTTTAGGTGCGCGTGGTTTGTGTTCTTAAGGTGGTTTGTTTGTATGCTTAAGTTGCGTGGTTTGTATACTTAAGGTGCATCTTTATATATGTAGTACCTATGACCTCTTACTTAGGAAGGCCACAGCTATGCCGCCTTACCACAGCTATTAATACTCAATGTTAAGTTTTTAAAAAATAATAGTGTGTGTAGTTTTAGAATTCATATTATATTAAAAGTATAATTGATAATTTGAATAATAATTATGATATGATTAATATTATTAAAAAAATTATATAAGATAAATTACTAAATATAATTATGGTATCATTTAATTTAAATATAATGCAATCAAACTTATTTCTTATGCCCAAAACCTTGTGGTTTAGTGGCACCCGGTTGCACCCCCACATGGGAGGAGTGTGGGTTCGAGTCTCATAATTCAAGGACCCATGTTTAATTGCAATTATATAATTATCATAATAATTATTAATCAATTTATACTTTTATACTTTAAGTATAAAAAAAATATATAGAGAGATTAACATAAAAATAGCATAATAATTATACAGAAGAATGTGAATGATAATTTATTTTGTTCTCATAGTATTATACATTAAGTATATATATTTGTGTAATTATTAGCTTAATTCTAATAATAATTATTAGTCGAATATACTAATATCTGTGTAATTAATTATTAGTCAATTATACCAATATTCAATACGCAATTATACTATTTAATAAAAGGAAAGTGTAAGATAGATTTAATTGCATGTTATATATATTATAGTACATTTGCACGAACTACGTAAACAATTAGAAATAATTCTAAGATTATTTTTCAACGCAAATTTAACCTAGCTAGATCCCTATAAATCTTAGAAATTGTAATTTCTCTCCACTTTGTTTCGCATCCCTTGCAACCTGCGACCTCCCCCACCAAAGATCCCTCCAACTTGCTGTAAAACACAAAAAATTCATTAACCACAAAGAAATCCTTAATCAAAAAGAACAAAATCTTGAAATCTGCAAGAAGATACTTACGTTTTCATAGGTGCAACACCAATCCATTGTAGTTACTGGTGGTGGAAGAACGGAATGAGAGTGTCACCAAGATATGATTTCACAAATTAAAGAACGAGAAGAAGAGGGAGGCAATCAAAAATGAAGAATTATGATTTCCAAAGTAAGCAATCCATTGTATTTATATGTGAAAAATGTGAAAAATTATAAATTTGTATGATTTTTCAAAAGGAAAGTATAATTATTTATTTAAGGTCTTTAAATACTAATATGAAATGACAATTTTGTCGATGTTGATATTGCTAAATTGTCCCTGAGCTTGTTTGCGGAAAATTTTTGACAATCCCTTCTATTATTATAATATATAATATATAAATATGTATATGAAGCATTTTTCTTCGCATTAAATGTGCCAACATTCATCCACGTAGGATTGTTTATCCTATCCACACTATTGTTTTTGGAAAAGAATAATGATATTTAAATATTAGATAACATTCAGTTTATGCACGATTCTCTGGAGATGAAGATCGAATATTGTGGGGGAAACATGGTGGACATGCCCCGTCGGAGTCTTTGGCAGTAGGCAATATAATAGCCGTTAGCCGCAATGCAACAGTTTCGTGTTTTGGATAAGAAATTAAAGATTCGGTTTGTTGTTATGCTGGCAATACTATCACTTTGTGCACTTTGTGTATCGTATAAGTTAAAAATACTCCCCACACAAGCCTTTCCATGCCACAGTACACTATAATATATTATATTACTCAAACTATACATAAATAATTCATTATTAGGCTATTTCACTTTAATTTTGAGAATTCCTACTAATTGTGATCAAAGATAAATGTATATTGTGACTGCTAATAAAGTAAAAATTATTTATTTCTTTTGAATTGGTCAATCAACTGAATTGGCTCTCACAAAAAAAAAAGATCATTATAATTATATATAACGTTGGAATGATATAAGTATGTGATATTAGATAGAAAGTCACAAGTTGTAAGATGAGTAACATATAATGAAAATGGTAGCATCTTAGAAGGTTGTAAAAATCACATAGGTTATGACATCATCAAACAATTGTCCATTTCTATATCCAAATGACCAAATTCAAGGACTTAATTATATAAATGGAAAATGGCTGGGCAACCCAGTAACATTGGTTAGACGGTGGACTTGGTAACTACAAAAGAGTACAAGTTCAACTCACAGTGGGAGAGATCTATTGACTTTCTTAGTTTGAGTTGCTAAGCTATGCTCAATATAGTATGGTTTACCTAATTATCGCATTGTGGTCTTTTACCATCTATGGTTACAATGCGGGGTTTATCCAATACGTACGTTCGAGTGGTGGTTGAGAGTTTTTCTCGTCACTCAAAAGAAAAAAGGCTTAAACCAAGTAGGGAAGAATGCCATAAACAAGCAGGCATAGAATTAACTATATATTTGAGCAAATTTCACTTTTAATATTTAATTATTGTGTCATAGCCAATTTGTCACATTTAATTATATTCTTTTAATCTTTTCCTATTACGTTTTCGATTTTCATTTGCATGCCACATTTAGTCAATCGTTTAAATTTTTTATTTTATTTTTAACAAAAATGGCTAATATGTAATTATTGCATCATTTATGCCTCTTGACCTAACTTTTAATTCTCTCTCTCTATCTCTTTCCCGTAAACCATTTTAATTAATTGAATGATAAAATGACCTATTAGCCATATTTATTAAACGATGAAATGATAAAAAATTTAAACGAATGATTAATTGTATAAAGAAAATGAAAGTAAAAAATGCAATAAAGCAAATTTAAAAGAGTATGACTAAATAAGACAATATTACACTAGTAGACCGATGACTAAAAGTAGAATTATTTACTTTATTTTACTAATTTTTATGCAACTGGAAAAGATGAAATAAGATGAACAATGCATATATGCTAACTAAAAGTAATTTATATATGTCAAATATGGTCATACGACAAGAAAATAGCAAACTACCAAAATAAATAAATAAATAAATAAATATATATATATATATATATATATCTCATTGTTGCAAAAATCTCCCGCCTAGGTGCTAGACTGCTAGGCGCCCTAGACCGAGGCGAATTGCTCCGTAGGCGTCCGCTTAGGTGGTTGACCGCCTAGCGCCTAACTCAGCCGAATTTTATCGAGTTAACTCGTCCAACTCAGCAAATAAAGTTAACCGAGTTAACTCGAGCGAGTCGGTCTTGTTAATTTTTTTTATTTTATTTATATATATTTAAATTTATTTATTTATATAAGTAATAGAAGTAAGAGATATATATAATATATATAAAATATAATATATGACATACACCCACACACATGTATTATTTTTTTGTTTTTACTTTTTATAGGTCGCCGCCTAGACCGCTTAGGCGCTAGGCGCTAGTCTACAGCCCAACTAGCGCCTACTGCAACCATGATATATATATATATATATATATATATATATATATATTAATGAGCATGTCCAACAGTTTAATTGTAACCCTTTAAAAAATATTATATACGTACAAATATAAAATAAAAATGTAATAAAAACATATTGTCTAAATATAACTTATAAAAATTCAACAAAGAAAAAAATTACTACGTACAATTTAAAATTTGACTTAAAGTGATTTTCTTCCTATCTATTTAGATACAAAATTATTCATCAAAACTTTGATGTCAATTTTTTCTAATTTTTTCTAGAATTTTATTTTCAATTACAATTATAACCAATATGTTGATTCTAAAAACATAATTATCAAGTATAAAAAAATAAATTATATATATACTACTTAAAAAAAAAAACAAATTTGGACCCCTTCTATTCCGTCGTCATACCGTGGACCATGACCCATGATCTGATACTACAGTTGTGTTGAACTGATACTGTAGTTGTATTGAACTGATATTGCAGTTGTGTTGAAAGGAAACTACAGTTGTACAAAACAGAGACCGTTTCATCTGTCTGGAACTGCAGTTGTGTTGAAGGGATACTACAGTTGTGTTGAAGGGATACTACAGTTGTGTTGAACCGATACTGCTATTGTGTTGAACGGATGAACGGCCTTTGTTCCGCGCAACTGCAGTTTTCTTTCAACACAACTGCAGTATTTGTTCAATACAACTGTAGTATCAATTCAACACAACTGCAGTATCAGCCATAACTATGGTGCACAATGCATTATGGACCATGGTCCAGACTCCACATCATAATTTGCGCCTTCTATTAGCCTCACCTCATAATATATATTCTCATAATAGTAAGTTTAGAATTTCAACTCTATCTTTCTAAAGCTTTTCTCCCTATATAACTAAAAGTAATGATAAATTTTCCATAATTCTATTTCACTTCACCATCTTTCACGAACAGAAAATGATAAGGAATTGCAGCAATATTACAATAAAAATGAATAATAAATTGTGGCCCACGCTATCCCAATCCCTGGCATACATCTTTTTTCTGTCCAATATGGCAATATCCATACAGTATAACTTGTTTAAGATATATGCAAAATCATATTTTGTTACTTTGGCCAAGCACCTTGTGCTCAATTGGAATGTAGTGGCCACCCTCAGATGGGAGGTCATGAGTTCGAGTCTCAGTGGAGGAGATCTCGAAATTGACTCTTTGTGCTTCAACAGGTTGAGAAAAGTATAGATGAACAGATACTACATTGTAACAGGGTTAGTTGTATTCAAAAAAAAATATTCTGTTACTTTGAAGTAATAGCAACACGTACACTCTTGACCCTTGAAGAGCTAAGAAACCTATACACATCATATATATTACTTGTTGCCAAAGACGCAACTAAGACTTTGGATCACAATTCAAGGTGTGTTTGTTGGTTGGGAACTTTTGCGCCTTACTATAATTTTTTTTAATACCTATTATCATGTTTGTTTGCTTATTTGATAATTTAATTTGACAATACAATAATCAAATCAATGTTTTAATTCATAAGGAAGGTGTGTGGTCTAGCATACTCATCAATAATACTATCAATTAAATACTCATCAATAATACTATCAATTAAAATGTAATGATATTTATGTAATATTGTAATTTGTAATAATACTACATAGACTTCTATTTTTTATTCTATTTTTCTACTCCATATTATGTGTCACATTTTTATTGATTAAAAAAGAGATTGGTCATGGGTTTATTTATTCATTTTTCTTCATCTAATAACAAGTTAACACTCACTGGGCGTTTGGTTGGAAGGAAGGAATTAGAGGAAATGAATTGTAATTCTGTGGGAAAAAATATGGTGAGAATTGAACAATGTAAGAATTCAAATTCTATTATTTGGTAGGTAAGAATATAATTACTGATAATTGAAAGAAAATAAGTGAATAAAGACTAAAATGCCTTTGGTAACAACAACAACAACAATAATAATAAAATAATAATGGAAAAGTTGTCATTTGCTTTGAAATTCTAATTCCGTGGGCTGTAGAATTGTAGTTCCAAGGGAGTCTAAGAATTACAATTCCATGGTTGAAGAACCAAACAATAGAATTGTAAATTCCATGAAATTTGGAAAGTTTCACAACTGTACTAAATGAGAACCAAATAATCTTTTTTTTTTTTCAAAAAAAAAAGAACCAAATAATCATGAATTGTACTTGGTATTATTTGATATAGTTTTCAATGAGAATCACTCAAAGCCGTCTATTTGTGAAGATCTAATGATTTTAAAGTAAGGAGAGAAGGAAAAAGTACAGTGACATTTTCTTAAATAACTTGAACTTTTAATGAAAATAAAAGAGTTAATACCACAAATGGTCCTCTGACTATTGGGTTAGTATTCCTTTTAGTCTCTGACTTTCAATTCAACCACAAATGATCCTCTGACTTTCATTTTTGACCACAAATAGTCCCCTGTTAAAATTTCTGTTAAATAGGTGTTAAATCTAGGGGTAATATCATCAAATTGATTAATATTATTATGATTACTTCTTTTTGAGAATTATATGACAACATAATTAATTTCAAACATTAAGTTAATAAATATAAAAACAAAATGGACGTGACAAATTACATAAATGAACAAATTAAATAAAAATTAATGATTAATGGTCGCAATTTGTACTTGATTAATTATATTAATTCAACGATGGCGACCTTCAGTTATGTCCCAAACAAAATGTTTGATCGATTAATGAAAAGTAAAAACTATTAATCGGCCATGTATGAACAACCATGAAAATGATGGAAGCAAGCTAACGTTTTTGAAAAAAAAAATTCTTCCATTTTAATCTGTTGGTTAAACTAAAACAAATATCTCTAATATTAAATCTTCATTTTGTAGGCATAATTACGAGAATAAGGTGTATTGTCTTTTTATTTTATTTTA
>CM008344.1:11818691-11834072 GCA_002525835.2 Ipomoea batatas
TATGTTTGTTCTTTTGAAGGGCCTCCGGTTTCAAATGGTTTGATCTTCAATAGGAGGTTTAGATCAATATTTGGCATAATCTTCATGGATGAGCTTTTACATTTATGATCATTTTATTGAAGCTAATTCTATGATTTTTCCTAGGATGAATACATAGAAATGAGAGGTCCTATTTATAGCGGTAGGATAAAGAGTTTTGATAAGTTCAAACTCTTTTGATATTATCTAATTAATAAATTAGATAATATCAAGATTATCCCAAAATATATTCAAATATACTAAATATTCAAAAATAAATATATTTAATAAAATTTCAGTGTCAACAAATGCCCTCTCGAGACTTGCTTGTACGCCACTTGAGAACATATACCACCCGAAAGTATGTAGTGCAAGGAAGTCTCGACACTACAATTAAAGATATAAGGCCGTTTTGACTCGTGTCAAGGAGCATGGATATGAGGCCGTTTCAACTCGTGCCAAGGAGTATGGATATGAGGCCATTTTAACTCGTGCTTGGAGTATCATTTAGCTTCCTCCATTTCAAATTTCATATGGGGTTTGCCCCCATATCAGTGTCTATGAAGAGATGAGAGGCAGAGCTATCCCACTGGGTGTGCCAATTTGTAAACAAAGAAATTTTGAATATATATATATAGGATTCAAAATTCTAGTTTACACAGAATATCAATATGGGTATATGGGTACAACATCTCTGGATGTATGGTCCTCTGATTCTTCAATCGATGTCTTGAACGCTCCATCGAAAGGCCTCCGAATTTCTAGTGGCTTGATCTTCAAAGAAGAACTTATATGTTTGTTCTTCTGAAGGGCCTCCGGGTTCAAATGGCTTTGATACTACTAAATACGGGGATACGAAGCTAAAGCGGGTAAATACGATATACAAAAGGGCTCGAAGGGCTCGAAGGGTCGACAGTGGGCTTTCCTACTGTCTAAGCACTCTTCAAGGCTTCGTCTAGAATCCAGCCAAAAGTCCCCAACTTGAAGGGCTAAGGACCCTTAAATAGGGATGAGCCAATACCCATATAGCGCACGCAACATACGTATAGTACACGCAGCATATGTATAGTATTCGTAGGGCGGTATACGGGGGTATATTCCCTACCAGTCTTGATCTTCAATGTGGGTTTAGAGCAACATTTGGCATAATCTTCATGGAGCTGAGGGACTTTTACATTCATGATCATTTTATTGAAGCTGATTCTATGATTTTTCCAAGGATGAATACATAGAAATGAGAGGTCCTATTTATAGCGGTAGGATAGAAGAGTTTTGATAAGTTCAAACTCTTTCGATATTATCTAATTAACAAATTAGATAATATCAATATTATCCAAAATCTATTTAAATATACTAATATAAAAAAGAGTTTATTACCGAAATGGTCCCTCGACTATTGCGAAATTACCAATTTGGTCATCGACAATTTTTCGTACCCAATTAAGTCCCTCGACTTTGAAAATTTTAACCAATTTGGTCCTCCGTTTATTTTGCCGTTAAAATTGGGATCAAATTGGTAATTTTGCTATAGTCAAGGGACCAAATTGGTAATTTTACTATAGTCAATGGATCAAATTGGTAGTTAATTTTTCACTGAAATGGTCCCTTGACTATAGCAAAATTACCATTTTGGTCCCTTGACTATAGTAAAATTATCAATTTGGTCTCGATTTTAACGGCAAAATAAACGGAGGACCAAATTGGTTAAAATTTTCAAAGTCGAGGGACTTAATTGGGCACAAAAAATTATCGAGGACCAAATTGGTAATTTCGCAATAGTCGAGGGACCATTTCAGTAATAAACTCTATAAAAAATAATCAAAATTAACAAATTTTTAATGTCAACAAATGCCCCCTCAAGACTTGATTGTACGCCACTTGAGAGCATATACCACTCGAAAGTATGTAGTGCAAGTAAGTTTCGACACTACAATTAAGATATAAGGCCGTTTTAACTCGTGCCAAGGAGATATGAGGCCGTTTTAACTCGTGCCAAGAAGATATGGATATGGGGCCGTTTTAACTCGTGCCAAAGAGATATGAGACCCTTTTAACTCGTGCCAAGGAGTATCATTTAGCTTCCTCCATTTCAAATTTCATACGGGGTTTGCTCCCATATCGGTTGAAAGATATGTGACTATGAAGAGAGGAGAGGCAGAGATGTCCCAATGGGCGTGCCAATTTGTAAGCAAAGAAATTTTGAATATATTTATATCGAATTCAAATTTCTAGTTTACACGGAATATCAATATGGGTATATGGGTACAACATCTCTGGATGTATGGTCCTCTGATTCTTCAATCGATGTCTTGAACGCTCCATTGAAGGGCCTCCGAATTTCTAGTGGCTTGATCTTCAAAGAAGAACTTATATGTTTGTTCTTTTGAAGGGCCTCCGATTTCAAATGGCTTGATCTTCAATAGGAGGTTTAGATCAATATTTGGCATAATCTTCATGGAGGGGCTTTTACATTTAGGATCATTTTATTGAAGCTAATTCTATGATTTTTCCTAGGATGAATACATAGAAATGAGAGGTCCTATTTATAGCTGTAGGATAAAGAGTTTTGATAAGTTCAAACTCTTTTAATATTATCTAATTAATAAATTAGATAATATCAATATTATCCCAAAATATATTAAAATATACTAAATATTCAAAAATAAATATATTTAATAAAATTTCAGTGTCAACAGGTGGCAATTCCAATTTTAGTCCCAAACTATCGTTTTTGCCATTTAACATCTCAGACTATTAATTTTTGACACTTTTAGTCCTTCTCATAACTTTTTCTATTTTTAGTAAGGGCAATTTTCTCTTCATATATATTTTTTATTTAACCAATTTTGTCCGATTTGCTATGGGTGCCGCGAAAAGTTACTTAATATTTTATTAATTTAATTTTCGTGGCACCCGATTTCGGTGGGTGCCGCGGAAAGTAGTATCTTTTTTTTTTAGGAACACACTGCACCTTTTTCAAAAGGTGTAGTGTAAAGTTATACTTATATAATCAGTTTTGTAGTAGTGGCGTGTGGTCTGGAGCGACCGGACACCTAGGCGTCGCCTTAATAAGCTTGATCTGGTTGTCATATCCTACTTGCACTATACTTAGCTTCCGCGCCCATCATCCCCTTCCTAGCTAGGATTGGACTTGGTCCGACCTACGCCCACATCCTATTCGTGATTGGACTTAGCTCTCGCCTCACCATCGATTCGAACCCGTGACCTCGGCTCTGATACCAATTGTTGGATCTCAATATTGCACTATGCTTACTTCCCAATGGGTCATCAATCCTGTAATTGCTGTAAATCAAGCACGCTTAACAACAGAATTCTTTAGCTATCTTGTTGCCCTATCCTATATTCCTACTTAAAATCAATTGGTGATAAGTAGGTAGACACTAGCCATTTAACAACATCTCTCTATGGTAAGTCACAACGCCACGTCTCAAATCGAGTAGGGGCTGAACTTGGCCAACCTGGCCGACGCCCAACAAGCAACCCCCTCTCAAAATGAGAGGAGTTTCTTGTGTGCAAAGAGCAAAAGTTCACTTTTAGGGTGTTATTTTTAATCTCATTAACAGTAGTGTGGGAACAACCCCCTCTCAAAATGAGAGGAGTTGTGCGTAGTGAGCAAAAAGTCTACTTTTGGAGTGTTTATTTTCAGAAATAAAAATTAGGAGAGATTTTTTCACTTATGGAAGATAAAATTTTTACATGGTTTTTTCTCTTGCAAATTAATTTTTTTTTTGTAGGACCCATCCATTGATAATAAAAATTTAAAAGTCTTTGCATGTGCGCGTCAAGTGCACTGGGCTCGTAAACACTATTGTGTTTATTATTATTTTTATTTTAAAAAAAATTGGTCAGATTTTTTTTTTTCCTTTTCTCTCCTCTCTCTCTTACTTATCACTACAAAAATCATTAAAAAAATTTTTCTCATTGTTGATGTTGCTCTAAAATATATTTTAATTACAAAATATGTAATTTCAATTTCACTTCCAACTAACTCTGACATTGGAATCAAGCGCCCCTCAGATTTTATTAGTCTAAACTTGCTTCACGGGTCTAAAATCTAAATCTCCTTTAGTCAAATATTATTAGTGAAATTGTATCGTGGGTCTTGAATGCAAGAAAACATTTAAATTTCTACTCAATTTTAATAAAAAAAAATTAACTTATCCTTCATCAAGATTTATTAAATAAATAAAAGCTCAAAATAAGAAAGAGTAGATCCCGGACACAACAAATGGTAACGCAACTTAGAGCTAAAATTCCTACGTATGCAGTGCAACTCACGAGAGCTCAATCCACTAGTTGTTCACCAAGATTAGAGTGGATGAAATGATAATCATACACAAAGGCCAGCGCCTAATTCATCAACATTCATCTACTAATCTTCAAAACATCTTCATAGGAATGCTTTCGTGCAAGCCTCAATTCTTCCCAAACAGCTCCATGCCACAAAGCATCAATATAATATAAATATAATTCAGTCACTTAAATTCACTCACAATCAGATTATAGTCAATAAAATATGTTGGTGAGCCCATGGATGGTTAAGGGAAGGGAAGGGTGACTATTTTTATTGTTGAAGAGGCCACGGATGCTTGACAAATGGATGGCATCGGCAACCTTCATTCTTGGCCACACACATGTCCCCCACTACTTTGCTTCCAGCACACTCCAATGCATAAGTGGAGCTTCATGTCCTTTAGTATACAAGATTTTGAGTAGTTTGGTGGTCTAGAATTTATGTTATTATTATTATGTTTGAGGTTGTGGGTTTGAACCTTTTGGCAACACTTCTTTTATGTATTCTGCTCCATCCCTCCTTCTTTCCTTGGCAGTAAAAATAGACACCATGCTTGGGCCAATAAAATGGAACCTGAGTCCCATGTCCTCATCAAATCATATCATATTCTTAATTCTTGATTGTTACATTATTGGATATTAGGGACAAATGTATATTACGAATGGTTCCTTCTTGCCAAGTATATTCTAAATCTGTTGTGATTGCATAATGGATTGAGTTTCTTTTGGCTAATGCCTGATGGATTCGATTATGTTAATAATTTGTTGGCGGCGATGCGATCTGATTATACTATTCTAACTGTAATATCGACTTACATAAATGAACAACACGCATATTCTAATACTCATTGTAGTGCATAGTGTTAACCTAAAATTAAAATTGATTAATTTATGAATATCAAAAACATAAAACTTTCAACAAGATGCAACTAATACTCAATATAAGTGCATTAAGCTTTATCCTTCTATAGAAAAAGTGTTTTTTTTTTAAAAAAAAAAAAAAATTCAATCCAAGAACTGCAAGATAGGTCAAACTGATACAACCCTGAGGTTGTATGGGTTGCTCTTCTTCGAGTCAAGAGCTAAACTCCAAAGAAAGAGAGGGAGAAAAGACATGGCTACGCTTCGAGTGGCAGCCCAACTCCAAATGACTATACTTCGNGTGAAAGCAAAATCTGAACAACAGCGAAAAAATAGGATGAGTGAGGTGGAAGGACCTGGTACGGGATGTTCTAAACATACTAGAGGGTCTAGATCAGCTATCGAGCACTATCACAAATCGGTAAGCCTCTTTCCTTTTTGGTTTGTTTGATGAATGGGGAATTGAATGTGGTAACAAGTGAATTGAATGTAAAAGCATGAAATGTTGATGAACTAGGATGATCATGCTAGCTTTTGGATGTCATTTACATTTTCTTTATGAGATCTTATGTGTGTTTTTACTTGTTTTGAGGCATTGTTTAACCAAATGTTATTTTGAGTTACCTATTCTAGTTTCTGTTGTGTAGTTAAATGCACTGAATTCACTGAATAGTCAGCCTTGTAGTTTATTAGTTTGATGACATGTATTTTTGTACTACACTTGCTGTTTTGAAGGGTTTTTGGTTTGTTTGATGAATGTGGTAACAAATGCATAGAATGTAAGCGCATGAGAAGTTGATGAACTAGGATGATCATGCTAGTTTTTTATGGATATATAGTTCTTTAAGGCTATGTGATGTTGATCTCTGAAAGTATCATTTTATTGTTTTTGCTTGTTTAATAGCGAGAAGAACTGCAAAAAGAGCCTAATCTGTTTGAGTGTTTTGCCCAAATGCACAAAAAGAAAGATGGTATGTTTGTTGATGAGAGGTCAAAGAGAATTGCTTAAGTATAACGTCACCAATCATATATTGTTAAATAGATAAAATTCTTATATGCCATTGTATACTTATTTTATTGTGTATATATACTAATTGTAGGAAGAAGTACAAGCACGCCATGATATTGCAAAGCAAGAAGCTGAAGACTCAACTGAGTCAGCAAATATAAACATGTCACAGTTGTATGTGGATGTTGTTGGCGCGTCAAAAAAACAGCGTATTTATGGCTTAGGGACTAAGGGATCCTCATTTATCAATGGTAATAGTTGTGGTTCACCTGCTACCTCACAACTTCATCAAGCAGCAATGAAAGATATGATGAATCAACAGTTAGAGACCATGCGAGCTGATACGGAGGCTAAACTACAAGCTGAGATGGATGCTAAACTACAAGCTGAAAGAAATCAAATGCAGACTCAAATGCAAACTCAAATACAGACTCAAATACATGCTCAAATTACAAGTTTGATGGATGAGTTGCGTCGCAATGGGATTCAATCCACTTCTATGCCACTACCTCAAAATACTCAGCAAGCTGAAAATTCTGTTAATTCAAATGATGAAAACCTAGGAGATGATTAGATTATGTTTATGAGTATAAATATTATTTGTTTCTAACGATGGATACTTGATACTGTTTCGAACTATATTACTTTACTTTTGTTATTGTGTTATGAGTATGGATGTTATATTATTTATAGGATTAATGCAGGTATGTGATATTAATTAGCGGATTGTTATTGTGTTATAAGTATGGATGTTATATTATTTATAGGATTAATGCAGGTATGTGATATTAATTAGAGGATATAATTTTTTTTTTAATTTTACAATTTAGTGACGACGGACAAATATTGTAGTAAATTCGTAGCTAAGTATCTAATAAAATATAGAATACAGACGAAATAGCAACGGAAAAATTTGTAGTTAACTTTAACGACGGATCTTTCCGTCACTAAATCGTAGCTAAATGATGTCAAATTCAAATAATAAAAACGAATTAGCGACAGTTAGCGATGACACATTCCATCGCTACAGTTAGCGACGGAAATTAGCGACGGATATGTCCGTCACTAACTCTAGCGACGGAACTATTGGTAGCTATTCCCTCGCAAAGTTCGTTATCAAATCGTCGCCGTAGCAACCTCGCGACGGAAATGGATTGGTTTTAGCGACGGATTATCCGTCGCTACACCTAGCGACGGATGTTTCCGTCGCTAATTCGTCGCAACAAACGGCGTTGAAATCGTCGTCCAAACGAATATAACGACGGATTATTTCCACGTAGCGACGAACACTTCCGTCGCTAACCCGTAGCGACGGAAAAGAATTGCGTCGCTAAATTCTAGCGACGCCCATTTTAGCGACGGACAATATCCGTCGCTAACCCATTTAGCGACGGATTGTAGCCGTTTAGCGACGGAAATTGTCCGTCGCTATTTCAGCGTTTTTTTGTAGTGAAAAGTTCACTTTTAGGGTGTTTTTTTAATCTCATTAACAGCAGTGTGGGAACAACCCCCTCTCAAAATGAGGGGAGTTGTGCGTAGTGAGCAAAAAGTCTACTTTTGGAGTGTTTATTTTCAGAAATAAAAATTAGGAGAGATTTTTTCACTTATATGGAAGATGAAATTTTTACATATTTTCTCTTGCAAATTAAAATTTTTTTTGTAGGACCCATCCATTGATAATAAAAATTTAAAAGTCTTTGCATGTGCGCATAAAGTGCACTGGGCTCGTAAACACTATTATGTTTATTATTATTTTTATTTAAAAAAAAAATTGTCAGATTTTTTTTTTCCTTTTCTCTCTTCTCTCTCTTACTTATCACTACAAAAATCATTAAAAAATCTCTCATTGTTGATGTTGCTCTAAAATATATTTTAATTACAAAATATGTAATTTCAATTTCACTTCCAACTAACTCTGACATTGGAATCAAGCGCCACTCAAATTTTATTAGTCTAAACTTGCTTCACGGGTCTAAAATCTAAATCTCCTTTAGTCAAATATTATTAGTGAAATTATATCGTGAGTCTTGAATGCAAAAAAACATTTAAATTTCTACTCAATTTTAATAAAAAAAATTAACTTATCCTTCATCAAGATTTATTAAATAAATAAAAGCTCAAAATAAGAAAGAGTAGATCCAGGACACAACAAATGGTAACGCAACTTAGAGCTAAAATTCCTACGTATGCAGTGCAACTCACGACAGCTCAATCCACTAGTTGTTCACCAAGATTAGAGTGGATGAAATGATAATCATACACAAAGGCCAGCGCCTAATTCATCAACATTCATCTACTAATCTTCAAAACATCTTCATGGATCAAATTCTGTTAGACAAAAATGCTGATAATACTGACTTAGTTCTAGAACACCGCAGAAGAAGATAAAGGAAGAAGATACATGGAACAAACTGTGAGACTTTGAGATTTTTCAAGCTTAAATGCGGTCCAAACTAAACTAAAAATATAAATAAAATAAAACTTAAATTTTAACAAATAATTTAGCGAACTAAAATAAAGATGTACATCCTTTGTGCACTTACGATTAGCTTCCTACCTAGCAGTTAGAAATTCCTATATTCCCACGTGATGGGATTTGTTATTCGTATTTTAAAAAATTATTTACTTTTGCTAATCTAATTTCGATCATGGAAATTTTACAAGGGATCGGATCGGATCGGACCGGAGTGTTTTTACATTTTATATTTTAAAAACATTTTTCTCGTGAAAATTCATAAAACTTTCCTTGAAACATTTTCGTGGGGAAAACATGTTTTAAGGGTTTGATTGAAACGTTAGTTAATTTTCTATTGCACGAGAGAATCATGATAGTTTTGTTGGAAGCGGGTCTACCATAAATCGGGTATGGAGGTATAAAACGAGGATAGAAAAATTATAATATTATTTGTTCGGGACTCTAGGTTCAAAAGAATACGTACAAAATCTGAGATATGGTCCAAAACAGTGACCCAAATAATAAAAGCTTTAATCCAAATAATGGGCTAAGAATAATAAATAATACAAGTTATAGTCCTAATAATGAAATAGAAATAACTATGTTATTGTTAGAAATCGAACCTTGGTATGCCAACAAAAGGGATGAGACTCAAGCATATGGACCAGAAGGGGGTTGGTGAGCCCATGGATGGTTAAGGGAAGGGAAGGGTGACTATTTTTATTGTTGAAGACGCCACAGATGCTTGACAAATGGACGGCATCGGGCAACCTTCATTCTTGGCCACACACGTGTCCCCTACTACTTTGCTTCCAGGCTTCCAGCACACTCCAATGCATAAGTGGAGCTTCATGCCCTTTAGTATACAAGATTTTGAGTAGTTTGGTGGTCTAGAATTTATGTTATTATTATTATGTTTGAGGTTGTGGGTTTGAACCTTTTGGCAACACTTCTTTTATGTATTTTGCTCCATCCCTCATTCTTTTCTTGGCAGTAAAAATGGACACCAATCACACCTTGCTTGGGCCAATAAAATGGAACCTGAGTCCCTTGTCCTCATCAAATTAAATCATATCATATATTCTTAATTTTGATTGTTACATTATTGGATATTAGGGACAAATGTATATTACGAATGGTTCCTTCTTGCCAAGTATATTCTAAATCTGTTGTGGTTCCTTGTTGTCAAGTATATATTATATTCTAAATCTATTGTGATTGCATAATGGATTGAGTTTCTTTTGGCTAATGCCTGATGGATTCGATTATGTTAATAATTTGTTGGCGGCGATGCGATCTGATTATACTATTCTAACTGTAATATCGACTTACATAAATGAACAACACGCATATTGTAATACTCATTGTAGTGCATATACAGTGTTAACCTAAAATTAAAATTGATTAATTTATGAATATCAAAAACAGAAAACTTTCAACAAGATGCAACTAATACTCAATATAAGTGCATTAAGCTTTATCCTTCTATAGAAAAAGTGTTTTTTTTTTTTTAAAAAAAAAAAAAATTCAATCCAAGAACTGCAAGATAGGTCAAACCGATACAACCCTGAGGTTGTATGGGTTGCTCTTCTTCGAGTCAAGAGCTAAACTCCAAAGAAAGGGAGGGAGAAAAGACATGGCTACGCTTCGAGTGGCAGCCCAACTCCAAATGACTATACTTCGAGTGATAGTCTAACTCCAAAAAGAGAATGTCTCCAGACATAATTCATTAATTATATTCTTCAGTTCCTTTTGTCAATACATAACTAGCTATTTATACAGGATCATAGAAACTATCCACTACTCCTGTACCCCACTACTTGTATAACTACCTATTAAATGGCTAGTGGTTATCCCACTATACAATAATAATAATAATAATAATAATAATAATAATAATAATAATAATAATAATAATAATAATAACTACAGCAACACCATGGGTGTATCATTAGAAATTCTCTTTTTGGAGTTAGACTATCACTCGAAGTATAGTCATTTGGAGTTGGGCTGCCACTCGAAGCGTAGCCATGTCTTTTCTCCCTCCCTTTCTTTGGAGTTTAGCTCTTGACTCGAAGAAGAGCAACCCATACAACCTCAGAGTTGTATCACAAACCCATCATAAACACAAAATACTTATATAAAATCACACATAATATCGTCCCAACTTGAAATCTTAACATTATGTATAGATTCAAAAATTAATAAAAATATGTTTTCATAATAAATTTACTACATACCATTTATTATCTGGTTGTATTAGATCGAGTAGCATTGATTTTCTTTTAATAAATTTGATATTAATTATATATGAATTGATTAATTTCAACAAGATTAGAGTTAATAAAAAGTTCACCGATAATCAATTATAAAAAAAAAATTAATACAATATTTCTTCTCAAAATGTTGAATCCCCGACCCTTGATCCGACAGAACATTTGGGAAGATGTAAATCATACTAACTCACCTGAACACAGATGCTAGACCTTTGTTTACTGCGTTCCGTGGGTGAGACTTGATCCTTAATTTTTCTTTCCAAATTTCGCCGATATGACTAATTGAACTGTCCATGCGGACGTATTTAATACAATATTGTAAGCATGAAGCGAAATTAATTTGAGATCTGTCCGCAACAACGGTGTGCGCGTAGCTTTTTCATAATAGTTCATGAATATGATTTACGACGCAAAGCCATTGGCCATAAATAGGTTTAGAGTCATTTAAGTGCTAGCATTATTTTTTAAATTAATAATTGAATAGGTATCATAACCATACAAGTACTACTTTTATTTGTTTTTAATAATAATAATAATTAAGTAGGTATTATATCAATATAATAAGTACTACCATTATTTGTGATAATAAATACTCCCTATAGGGCTATTATACTTGCGAGGAATAAATGAATAATGTTACTTGTTTTAAATTTTGCATAATTTGATATGATTCTGTTTGAATAATTATTACTTATTAATATTAGTATATATGTTGACCAAATTCAGGGCAGAGCCATAATTTTCGCCTTTTTTTTTAGTGGGGTAGAAATAAAATACTCAAAGTTATGCACTTATGCATAGTGAATTTGATTTCTTGACTTATATTACGTCATACACCTACATAACAAGCAATCTAAGCTAACTCCTCGATCTTTTAATATTTTTACTATATTACTTTGTTATATGTAAACATTTACTCTATATATACACACACAAGGGTCTCCTATATAAAAGAGATGGGTTGGGAGGAAACTGCCCTCACCGTAGATCCACCCCTCTGATCAAATTATTAGTAATAATGTACATTATATTGAATATATTATTTACAAAAGTTACTCTCTAATATTTACTTGTTGATGTGTAACTATTATATTAGATTTTTTCCTGTTATTACGTGGATTCTCTATAAACTCACAATGGAGACAAATAAACAATTCATAGATTGTCAATGAAATACAAGAGTTTTCCTTCTATTTTTTTTAGAAAATGTACAAATAGGCCATTGGACTATTCGAGGGATAGCAATTAAGCCATCGAACTCCAATAAGCTCCAAATTCATCTATGAACCTGTAGGACAAAAGCAATTAGCCTTTTTAACCGGTTACCAACAGGTTGTTGCTGATTGAAATGCCATTGGGATGCCACGTGAATTTTTTATTTTATATTTTTATTATTATTATTTTCCTACTAAGCATCTGACCCAAAAAAAAAAAATTTAAGGATTTGACCCTCAACTATAGCTTCTTTATTTAATTTTACGCTTTTTCTCTCTTTCGCGATTGTTTGTGGTATTTGCGATATTTTCGGAATTTTTTTTCATCATCCTTATTACCTTCATGTTCATAATTTTCTTATTCAAAAATATCGCAAATGCTTAGTAGGAAGATAATAATAATAAAAATATAAAATAAAAAATACACGTGGCATCCCAATCAGCAAAAACCTGTTGGTAACATGTTAAAACGGCTAATTGCTCTTTTTTTACAGGTTCATGGATGAATTTGGAGCTTATTGGAGTTCGATGGCTTAATTGCTATACCGCAAATAGTTCAATGGCCTATTTGTACCTTTTCCCATTTTTTTTATCCATGTCAGGGATCGGAGTAAACATGCATTATGTAATAATTTTAGTGGAGTAAATAAAACTTTCCAATAAAAAATATTGTGACAATTGATATAACTACTTGTGCATATAAGAATTTGGTGTAATTGCCCGCATGAGTAGCTCAATTGGTCACATGGGTGAAGTTTGGGAGAAGAGACATCGGATCAAGTCTTACCCGTGACAGTGTGAGAGCAACCTTTACATCCTCCCAGGTGCTTTGTCGGAATAGGGATTCAACCTTCGCCTGTCGTCTTCTATTTTTTTCCCGACATTTTGTTCCCAAAAAATAAAATAAACAACAATATTATGAAATGAAAATTGAGTAGCTAGATTTACCATCCAACCAGGTCGTATGCATGTTATTGCTACATTCTCCCCATTTTATTGAATTTTTGAATAATTGTGTATAATTAATTAATTATTGATTAGTAAATTTGATTGTTTTTTATTAGTTGTGATATTAACTAGGGTTTAGTATATATTAAGTAAATCTTCTTTCTTAAATGCAAATAAAATAATAATTATTTATTTATTTATAATATATGAATTAAGAAAATAAAATTATGAATTTGAGGGAAATTAAAGTCAAATAAATTAACCACAACTCATTTCTTAATTTATTTAAATATAATAATAATAAACTAAATCTAACTATGTACTTAAATCATTACTTAATTTATTTAAATATAATAATAATAAACTAAATCTAACTATGTACTTAAATCAATACAATATCATTTCAATGTGCATTCCTCTTCGTATCAATATCTCCTCTAATCTGTATTTAGATTAAAAAGTTACAATTTTATAGATTGATTGGGATTTGGATAGATGGATTGGAGTTTGATGTATGAGAAACACAATACACTTAAATTTGTGCAAGGGGTTAAAGAGTTTATAAAATATATATGCTAAAGAAAATACGGCTAAAATAGTGAAGATTTTATTGCATGCCATTATTATGATTGCAAGAATTTGAGAAAGTTACGTATATAGTTTTGAGCAAGTGAAAGATCATGTGATATGTCGTGGTTTTAAAAGAAGGGTTTATTAGTAAATGGATATGACAGGGTGAAAATCTACTCCCTAGTAGTAGTAACAGTGCTAATAAGGGGAATGATGATATTGAAAATTTTGTTAGTGATGATAATGATGTAGATAATGATCGAATAGATGAAATCATCCCTGATGTGCAAGGAGATTGTAGTGAAAGGCCTCCTATACATTTGAAAGTTTGTTTGTTGATTTAGAAAAGTGTTTATTCCCTTGGATAGATGTGCCAAATTTACAAAGTTACCTGTTGTGCTTAAATTGTATAACTTAAAAGTAAAAAAATGGATGAGATGATAAGTTAGAGTTTCACGGAGTTATAATAACTAAATATGTAAATAACTCATTTTGTAGTTAAAATTCTAAACCGAAAATCACCTGACTTCTAAAGACTTTTTAAAAACTTTAATCAATACTATTTAACTTTTAAAGACTTCATAAAAGTTTTAATTGGATACCTCCATACTTTTAAAGTTCATACAAATTTTTAAAGGTCTATGAAATGTACGGCAAATTATTGTGTGGACCATATGAAATGTAAATTTAATATACTAAATGTACATTATTTTTGTACTGAATGTACATTATTTTTATATTATAAAAATAATGTACATTCAGTACACAAATAATGTATATTCCCTGAATACAATGTACATTATATTTATATTGAATGTACATTATTTTTATATTAAATGTACATTATTTGATAGTATGGTCCACATAATAATGATTGGAAATGTACGATAGAATATACCCCTTAATAATCAAATAGAAAAAAAAATCTAATAAAATATTATTACGTCTGGGGATGAATATTAAAAGGAAAATTTTAGAAGAGATATATAGCATAAATCTTAAAAAGGAAAAATAAATAAAGCAACAATAACTATTAATTTGATCCTTAATTATATTTTTGTTGTCTAGTTAATTTTGTCATACCTTGTTTTTTGGACAATTTTAATTTATATTAGGCTAATTTCATTCGATATATTCGATTAGTTATCAGTAATCTATTTGTTTTTCATTAATATAACCATGTTTTTCTTAGTATTGCCATACAAATCATGGACTCACTAGTCACTACCATGTCTACGTGCAAAGAAGCAATTAGCCTAATCAGTGGTTGATTGTGACTCATGATTTATCACTGCGGTGACTCTATGGACAGGGTCTTTCAAATTATAGTCAAATAAAATTATGATCAACTAAGTATTAAAAAACAATTAGCCTAAAAAGTATGGCAACGGATAATGCGATAGAATTAAGTAAAAGAAAAATGTTATTTATCCCTACAAATATTGTTCACAAACTTG
The DNA here is from genome assembly GCA_002525835.2 of Ipomoea batatas. NCBI lineage: Eukaryota > Viridiplantae > Streptophyta > Magnoliopsida > Solanales > Convolvulaceae > Ipomoea > Ipomoea batatas. The sequence goes on from CM008344.1 coordinate 11,833,814, forward strand.
TCACTCTCTAATGTGACAAATTTTAATAGACTTGTTTTTTTCTATTTTTCCTTTTTTATTGAGTTAATACCAATACAGTCCTCGACTATAGTGGTTTTACTCAATTTCGTCCTAAATGACTTTTTGTGCTTAATTTAAGCCTCGACTTTGATGGTTTTACACAATTTAGTCATCTTGTTAAAAATTCTGTTGTGAGCATAAATATAATATGTGCAGTCCAACTATCAGCTTAGGCTTTTAGTTGAGATGGAGCACATGC
>CM008344.1:11838493-11853935 GCA_002525835.2 Ipomoea batatas
TTATTATTATTATTATTATTTTTTTGGATGACGAGGGAAACCCCAACAACTCTTTCGGGTATAAGTAAATCTCGCATTGTTAGTCGGCAAAAGTAAACAACTTAGGTTACTTATAGCTGACCGACTTAAACTAATGGGGCATGGATTCAAACTCGTGACCGATTTTGTGGTTACAAGTGTGGATGTCTTGCCATCTTGGTTAGGGTTTTAGTCCCTTTCTTTTTGTTGCAAGCGCTATGCCGCTTACAAGTGTGGATGTCTTAGTGTCTTAGCTTGCTTTATTCATTTTAGGGAAAATTACACTTTTCGATCCAAAGTTATACAGTAATTGTAGGATTCGTCCCTACTTGTTGGTCGTTCTCACTTCTCATCCCTAAGCTATAACTGACGTTACAAATTTCGTCTTTAATTTAATGTTTTGGTAGAATAAGTTATAGCTCAGAAACAAAAAGTGAGGACGACCAAGTGACCAACAAATAATGACGAATCTTACAATTACCCTACAACTTAGACAAGAAATCACTTTCCTTCATTTTATTTAAGTTGAGCCCAATCTTTTATACCGACATAGTTGAGTTATTTAAATTGTGCTTGAAAAGTAGTTGGAACGGTAAAAAGTCAAGTGAATGAATTACAAGCACAGTTATTTAATTTTTATAATATTATCATCAGTTTTTTTTTTTTTTTTAATTTTACTGTTATTTAAAAAAATTCTTAAAGTAGGATAATTTGTAAGAAATTTATTTAATTAATTTAATTTGATGTGTAGGTAAGTGCCCAAGACCTAGAAGACACCTACAATGTGCCCTTCAAAGCTTGTGTAGAAGAAGGGAAGGTGGCAAGTGTGATGTGCTCCTACAACCAAGTTAATGGAAAACCTACTTGTGCTGATCCTAATCTCTTACGTGGGGTTATTCGTGGTCAATGGCATCTTAACGGGTATGTTACATTACATATATTCATGAAAAACAATAAATAAATCAAAATTGTGTTTAGTGTGATATATAAGCCTTTATTCAAATATTGTTTTTAAAAAAAAAATGTTAAGGTATATGAATAAGATAAATTTCCATTATTATTATCATTATTGTACTAACATTTTTGTAACCATGAAGATACATAGTCTCTGATTGCGATTCAGTTGGCGTAATGTTTGAGCAACAACATTTTACTGAGACACCAGAGGATACTGTAGCCGCTACTATCAAAGCAGGTTTATATTATTTCTTTTGCCCCATTTTGAGTATCTTATTTACTATTTGTTAATTAAATAATTTTTAGAAATAACTGCGCACTTTCCTGTAAATAAAGTTAAATAATTTGTAAAAATATTTATTGTAATTTTAAAATTAAAAATTTTGTATTTAATATTACTTTTAATCTAATTTCTAAATGTATAAATTTTATGTATTAATACTAAATTAAACCTTACCAAGTATCTAATGGCAAATAACTAAAAGTTCAAACTATATAAAGGAAAAATCAGAAAAAAAAAATATTTAAATATTCTTTTGTAAATTTTACAGGGTTGGATTTGGACTGTGGGCCTTACTTAGCAATCTATACAGAGAAGGCTGTACGTACAGGAAAGCTTAGCGAAGCTGATGTTAACAATGCACTATCTAATACGTTAACGGTCCAAATGAGATTGGGCCTCTTTGATGGAGCACAACAGCCTTATGGTTATCTCGGCCCAAAGGACGTGTGTAGCCCGGCCCATCAACAGCTTGCTCTCCAAGCAGCACGGGAAGGCATTGTTCTTCTTAAAAATACTGGACGTTCATTGCCGTTGTCGCCCCAGCGTCACCGCACTGTTGCAGTAATTGGGCCCAATTCGGATGTCACAGTCACCATGATTGGCAATTATGCTGGTACGTTACAAATATGCTCTCAAGCACTTAATGCAACCAAATTTAATTTTAAAATGACTAAAAAATTTGTTTGAGTCGACCAGTTATAGACCACGTAAGTTGATTTACTTTATTGTTATCTTTTGCCCGGGTAATGTCTTAATGCAGTCACATCCTTGAATAATGGCTGCGAATTTTCCTAGTTATTCAAAAAAATGATTAAAACACTCTTAGAAACAGTTTGATACTTTCCCATCAACTAAATTTATGAGAAAATGTTTCCAAAGAATATGTTTGACTAGAATAACTTTACATAGAAAATTAATGACAAATACACACACACAACTATACATACTACATCGTAACGTAATAAATCGTATATTGTAAATTAGATTATGAAAAACTTTAACTGTGTATTTCAAAAAAAAAAAAAAAACTTTAACTGTGTAACAGGATGTGATAAACAATATGTAATGGTGGGAGAGTCAAATTGTTTATATTTATAAGTGACTTTTAGTCTGATGCTAAAAAAGATAAATACATAATTGAATAAATTTAGTAGAACAGAATGCAGGAAAATAGAATCCTACCTCTTGTAGGTGGGATGATTTACTTTCCTTATATCATGTGATTGTCATCGACTCCAAATCAAAGATCGCACTAAAAGTGAGAATAATTTTCTCACATTTTAAATTCCCAGGACAGTTTGAACTTTTCTGGCTATCAAATGCCCTCTTACTTCAAAATTTACAAAAAATTGTGTATAGGTGTTGCATGTGGTTATACAACACCGTTGCATGGAATTGGAAGATATGCTAAGACAGTTCATCAGCCGGGCTGCTCCGGGGTTGCCTGCACAACCAACCAAAACTTTGGCTTTGCGGAGATTGCCGCCCGCCACTCAGACGCCACTGTCCTAGTCATGGGGTTGGACCAATCAATCGAAAGAGAAGCTAAGGACCGTGTAAGCCTCCTCTTACCAGGATTGCAGCAAGAGCTCGTGGCAAGAGTCGCCAGGGCTTCCAGAGGTCCTACTATATTAGTTCTCATGTCTGGTGGCCCTGTGGATGTCACATTTGCCAGAGACGATCCTAAAATTTCTGCCATTTTGTGGGCTGGCTATCCTGGTCAAGCTGGGGGTGTTGCCATTGCTGATATTTTGTTTGGAACTGTTAATCCAGGTTAGTCTGTCTGTCTTTCTTTTACTTTAGAAAATTACATTTTTCCACCCTAAATTATAAGGCGATTGTAGGATTTGTCCTTATTTGTTAATCAGTTCTTGCCTCTAAACTATAATGTTACAAATTTTGTCATTTTTTCAACAAAACATTAGGGACGAAATTTGCAACATTAGTTATAGCTTAGTGATGAGAAGTGTGATTGCTCTGATGTATGTCATGTGAATTGTTAGGTGAAGGCGGATGAATGGTCAAATCTAGTAATTGGTGGCTAGGTGATTGTTGGGCTTAGGCCGGTAAAGGCCAAGTCCAACACCCTACCTCTTAAAAATGTGAAAATATACCACCCTATATCTTAAAAATGTAAAAATATAGTAGTATATAAAGAAATAAAGTTACACATTCGTTATGAATTATAATTCTTGATATAGTGATAAACGTTTGATCCTAACATGATTCATGCCTTTTGTTCAGGTGGGAGGCTACCAATGACATGGTACCCAGAAAACTATGTGCAAAAGGTGGCTATGACCAACATGGAAATGAGAGCTGGAGCAGGGTACCCTGGGAGGACCTACAGGTTCTACAAGGGGCCAGTGGTGTTCCCATTTGGGGCTGGAATGAGCTACACCAACTTCAAACAAAGCTTAGCCCAAGCCCCAACTACTCTTTCAGTGCCCCTCCTTGCAGCAAGTGCAAACATGACCACAAGGTTGGTTGATGAAGTTAAGGTTGCACATACCAACTGTGACTCTCTCAACTTAGAGCTCCACGTTGACGTGAAGAACGCCGGTGAAATGGACGGAACTCACACCGTCATGCTCTTCTCCGCCCCGCCCCGCCTCGCCAAGAACACGGCTCACCCTGAGAGGCAATTGGTGGCCTTTGAGAAAGTTCATGTTATGGCTGGAGCTAAGAAGAGAGTAAGGCTCAATGTTAATGCGTGTAAACACTTGAGCGTTGTTGATCAGTTTGGGGTTCGAAGAATCCCAATGGGTGAACATAGCATTCACATTGGCGATGATCTCAAGCATTCAGTGTCCCTGCAAACATCCAATTTGGAACAAATTAAGGTATAGAAAAGATTCTTGAGGATACTAGCTAGGATGATCAAGATCAAGAACTTTATTTATTGGAATATGCATTGCTATACTCTTTTTTCTGGCTTTTGTTCCAAACCTTATAGCATTTGCTTCTTTTCTTCAAAAGGGGATTAGGAGCATCATCAAGTGTAAAAAGGCATGATTGATTGTCAAATAGAAAAAAATATGCATCAAATAGCCTTACTAGCTAGATTAGAGATTGGAGAAGAATAAATGTGAAAGTTTATGTAATTGGGTTGTTCCATACAATAATGTGGAGCGATACTTATCATGTGTAATTTGCTGAAAAACAAATATATATGATATGGTTGTTTTGGAATGAATTGGTGGCGGTTATATCTATTATCAACTAAATTATATAAGAACCAATGCTAATGGGATCCAAATATATATATATATATATATATAGATTTTGGTTCAAATGCGGCCGTGCTCTCCCGTGCGGTCACACACCACTCAATGTTACGAAATACACCACTCAATGTTAAGAAACACACCACAATAAAACACAATGAAACACACCACAATGTTAAGAAACACACCACAGTGCATATTTGTGTGGTGTGTTTCTTAACATTGAGTGGTGTATTTCGTAACACTGAGTGGTGTGAACCGCACGGCCGCACGGGAAGGCACGGCCACACCTGAACATGCCCCTATATATATATATATATATATATATATATATATAAATATATATATATATATATATATATTAGAAANCTGCTCTGCTCCATTTTGTCCAACGCCTACCATTCTTGAGTACATATGAGACGTACACGACATGAACAAAAAGCTCTTTTTGGGTCTCATATTTGGCGCTTTCAGAAATTCTTCTTCTTCTTCAGTGCTCTACCCAACTTTAGTGAGGGGTAGAAGTTGTAGGGAGCCATCTTTATCTCTGTACAATGCTTCAACTCCTATTTTCTTCACCACACTTGCTTCAACTAATGATGGTGATCCAATCTTCTTATCTCTGTAAAATCCTTCATAAACTTCAGTCAGGGCCGTTCCAATAAAAACTGGGCCTTGTGCCATATCTTAATTTGGGCCCCTTTTTTCGAGTAATTTCAATATATAAATAATAGTTGTTCAAAAAGTTGTATCAAAATATAAATATTGTATAAAAATATATATAAAATTTTATTTAAAAAGTGACATGCGTCGTGCACATTTAGACGCAAAATTATCAATCAAACTTTTGATATCAACTTCTTCCAAAAACTCATTTTCAACAGAGATTAAAGCTAATCCATTGAGTTTGTTTTGTAATGAATTTTTCAAGAACTCTTTTTTTAGATTGAATTAGTTGCACAATTCTTCTTTTCTTTTTACGCTTCTCAGACTCAGATGTATATTTTCTAGACTAGAAGAAATAATTATAAAATCTTAAGAAAAAATAAGAATTTATTTAGAAACTCTATGAATAAATAATTAATCAAGAAACAAATTCTTGAATATATTTGTCTAAAATCAGAATTATTAAGTCAGGTAAATAAAACAATAAATAAGAATTGTGAAATATTTAATAATTTTAATTAGCTGTTAAGAGAATTGAAGAACTTGAGTAATCAAGAATAATTGAAGAATTCTGTGTGCGTATACGGTCTATCGTCTACTACGTCAATTGCGTATTTACTTTCTTGCTACTGCTTTCGTCGTCTGGTGATAATATTTGCATCAATTAAAAAATTACCTAATACCTAACTAGGCTAGTTGTGAGTTGTGAGATTCGTGTACATATAATATAACTTATATAAACTTTACTTAGCAATTTGAATATAATTTTAGTAAGGAAAGGAAAACAATTTGAATTTTAGTAAGGAAATGAAAGCAATTTGTATTTTAGTAAGGAAAGGAATGCCTAATACCAATTAGCCGCTGCCGCAGTACATACACAATTTTTTTTTAATAAATATGGGCCCCCAAATTTTGGGGGCCCGGTGCAACGGCCCTGGGCAGACATGCCCAGGGCCGGGCCTGACTTCAGTTATAGGTGTTGTTAGAATAATTATGTTTAATATTGTATGGCTCACTATTATTAGTATGGCTCATAAATATCTATTAAAATTTAATAATTAAATAATTCTAATATTGGTCAGTTAAAAGATAAAGAGCAGTTCCAACTGCTCAATAACTTCTCACGTTGATGGAACTGTGAGATAGTTATAGCCATTCAGAGGCTCTGGTCCTCTCCCCAACCTTCTGCAAAAATAAAAGTTCTCTCTCCATCAGAGTTCTTAGGCTAAGGGATTGCTCAGGGTCTGGAGGGAGAAACCAAGTCTCCATTGAAGCATCTGCAGAACCATGGAGCCAGGTATCTGTTAAACCTTAATTATAGTACTGTATGTGAAGAGCATGTGTTCTGAAGATCTTATGTATGCTTAAGTTTTACATGTGGTATCATGAGCCAGGTTGTAGAACATATGTTTTTCCATATATTATGATAATTACGTATTGTTTGTATGGTTGCGTATGTATGCCCAGTTTTTAGAATATATGAGTTTTTATTCGTATGCTCAGGTTTCCGTAATTACATTTGCATGCTCCCTTAAATTATTGACGTATCAAGGTACTCCACATGCTGCATGTTAATCAAAGGCTTTTGGCTTTTGGCTTACGTAGATAGGATTATATTTGCCTGTACAGTCTGATGAGGAGTACGTAGATACATGTTTTGGGTTTTTTTTTGGCTTCTCAAGTTGTGATATGTATGAAGAAAGGTTTATATCTGCATCTAATATTACTGCATTTACGTATTGACATATTATAATGGATTTATGAATTTAGCTTTACGATGATGATGAATAAGCTGCATAGAATTTCATTGCATGTACGGCATATTATATTGCATGATGATGATGCATATTATAATATTTTTTATATCCTGATGGTTTTATGAATTGGCATATTAAGAAACAAATGCCATGTTTATATGGATTGCTGTGCTGTATGGTTTGTGTATGCATGTTCTGGCATATTAAGAAACAGATGCCCCTCGCTATTACTGCTCCTTTTGTTTTTTCAATCATTACGTACAAATTGCATATTAGTCTGCAATTAACCGTAATTAATTTAAATATCATATATTCATTATGTATTAGAATTGTTACTCTATTAGAATTATTATTCTATTAGAATTGAATTAAGTATATTATTCCGCATTAATTTTCTGATTTTATTTATTATGATTTATTTATTTGATATCTAATTATGATTATTTGTTAGTCACCTTATAAAGTTTCATAGATATCAAATTTAAATAAATTAATTCAATTACCCATAATTATGTGATGCTTATAATGAAATGACATGTTTTTTTTTTTGTATTGGGTAAATTGAAGTTTAATAATTATGAAATATTTAAGGGTCGCCCAAAGGTTGATCAATTATTTCATAATTATAAACATAATAGCGGTTAATTATTTATATTTGATTGGGTTGTTTAGCATATCCAAAGATAGCAAACAAGTCTAGTCATAATATAATTAATAGCCAATTATGTGAAAATTGCAATAATTGAGCATCATTATGTTTAATGTTATACGTTGTTGGATCACCCAAAGGAGACCTTCAATGTATTTAATTGTTTACGAGTATGTTAGTTAAATGTATTTACTTTGTGTTAATGTATAATTAATGTCTAAGTATTTTATATGTATTGCAGCATTAAGTTGTGTNTCTGATATATATTTATATTACCAAAAACAATTGAAATTATATTAAGTGACAATGTGATATTGAATTACAATTTATTGAATATTTAAACGTGGGCATTGCATTGAAGTATGGCTATGTGCTCTACAATAATTACATTTTCTATTATTATTATTATTGCCATAATCCATTTTATTGGGAAATCAACGTGTTTGTCATTAACCTCGACGTTCTCGACGTGTAGCGGAAACTGGTGGAAGGCATGTGCTTGGATTAGTCCACTGATTATTTGAAGCCGGTGGATAGAAGTCACCCCATAACTCTTTCTGTAATATTAATTCAATTGTGAAGACTGGCGACACCAGTGAGCCATACCCAACCCTGTGAAAATTACAAGTTGTAATTGCATGTGCGTAATGTATATGGTCACAACATTTTTTAGCTCGTCAAACCGGGTGAAATCCAATATTCTGGCCTTGATCACATTTGTTGTCGGATCGTACGAAAACTTTGATTTATCGTCATCCTGTTGACCATAGCTAGTACGTATTAAATGAAACTGGAGCATAGTAGTAAGGAAATTCATAATCGTCAACCCTTTTTTTCTCGTTGTCGCTCATCTTCAAAACTCATTTCATGTGTAATAAGTAATAAGTAATATTATTTTAGGGAAAATGGCACTTTTTCCACCTATGTTATGTGCATATAGCACTTTTCCCCCCTGTGTTATTAAAGTGGCAGTTTTCCCCCCTCAGTTATTTTAAAAGTTGTAGTTTTTCCCCCTGTAATGTTAAATTGACTTTTTTGCCCTTAAAAATAATTATTTCATTTATTTTTATTCTTCAACCAATTATTACTAATATGTATGGAAGATCACGGTTCGATACGAACCTAATCGAACACTGTAGCAATTAAACTTAAATAGTATGGACGGTAGTTACGGTTACGGTTCAGAACCGAAAAAATAAAATAAAATAATTGTTGAATTTAGACTATTTTTAAATAAGAAATAAAATTAAAAAATAAAAAATAGATAAGTTTTGATTGACAGTTCAAAATCGAAATTGTAATCGAACCGTACCGAATTATCAAAATAAGTGTTTGATCATTTTCACTATATATGTCTGTGGTTCGGTTCCGGTTCACGGTTCAACAATTATTTAATTTTGTTTTTTTCGGTTCTGAATCGTAACTATAACCGTCCATACTATTTCGGTATGATTGCTATAGTGTTTGGTTAGGTTCGAACCGAATCGTGATCATCCATACATATAAGTAATAATTTGTTGGAGAAGAAAAATAAATGAATAATTATTTTTAAGGGTAAAAATGTCAATTTAACATTTCAGGAGGAAAAGCAACCACTATAATAACACATGAGGAAAAAGTGCTATATGCACATAACATAGGGAGAAAAGTGTCATTTTCCCATTATTTTATAAATAATTTGACTATAAATTGTTTATTATTATTAAAGTAGTCATAATTTATTTTTTCTTATTATATTACAATTAAAGAATAATTACTAATTACTAATTACTAATTTCATTCCTAATAATTAAACACTTATTTTTTGTTATTATTATACACTAATTACAAATTATTGTTAATTACATTTAAAATTTAAAATTATTATGCAATAACTACTGCATACTAATTAACTAACTAGTAATAAATGATTAAGGAATTAATGATGTTAACAGCAATTATACCTATATATTATCTTTTTTTCCCTCATACATATATACTATCTTTTTTTTTTTCGTTATTTCTACAATAATGTACACATACACATATAATACCATAATTTTTTTTTTAACTAATTTTTTCTTAAAAAAACTAGCACTCTTGAAGTGCATTTTTTCTTAATCAAATATGCATTCCATGAATTCTCTTTTTTCTATCTATGCATACTTTTCAGAAGTGTCCTATATTTGTATCCCATAAAAAAAATCATCCAAACCTGTTACTGATTCGTAAAAATAGGCAGTAGAACTTCGAAATACCAGTAGTATTTTCTTAAAATATATGAGTATTATTGTCAATGCATGAAGGTAAGTAGGGACCGTAGATCAAGGAATCATCAGCGACACCTGTAATGATGTTAAGTGGCAGCACATTCTTTGTTGATTGTGGGTTTCATGTGGCATGTTTTCAAAAGCCAAACAAACTTTCCTTTTTTTGAAACCCTATGTTTGAAAAACGCCAAACTTAGTCAAATTTTCTCCAAAACAAAAAAGTTGACTATAAAAACCTATCAAAAATTTTGACCAAACACCTGAAACCATGTTTGAGTTTTCCGTACATAAATTTTGTACAATTTAGTGATCAGAGACAGCAATATATTGATATGAGTTGATTTTTCAATAATTTAATGAGATGTATTTAATTTATAGCTTTATTCTATTAAATTTGATGTAGTAAATATTTATTATATTTGAAATTGTTTATTATTGATTATGTTTGTAGATTATTGAGAGGACTAAATGATGGGTATGTATTTGCCAATTAGTGAGTTATATTCATTATTTTGACTAGTGGGTGATATTAGTTGTTTATTAAAAAATATATTCACTAAATTAAATGTTTAATTTTATTCTGTAACATATAAAATGATTTATAAAGATATGAATATACTTTTTAACTTATTTAATTATCTTAAAGTGTTTTATATTTTATATATAAACTAGCAGTTTATCCGTGTAAAATAAGGAAGAAATTATATTATTATGAATTTAAGCAAAAAAATTAAAAAATAAAAGATATTAAAATTTACAATATAATGATAATCTAATTGAATTTTCAATATATTTAGTAAGATATGTAGTTTCATAGCATAAAAATTTAAAATTAAATTTGTATTATTAATAATGTTTGTAATCATGTACGTATTGAAAATTTAAAATACATTTATAAACAAAATATACATAATTAAATTGATTGTTCCTAACTATATTTCATATGTATTATAATTCCAACAACAACAACAACAACAACAATAATAATACTAATAATAATAGTAATAATAATAATAAAAGGAAATTATATTTTGAAATCAAAAGATGTAAGTTTTGTTGGGACTGCGGCTTGGAGGGCTAAGTTCATCATCCTGCCATCGTGTTGTGGCAATGTGGATTATTATAGAGAGATGTTCTTAAATGGAGGGAAGTAAACATAATATAGTGCTTGATTATATGTACCGATGCAAGTATTTGTTCATACATACTTTCTCAACCTACTAAAGCGCAAAGAGTCGAACTTGTGACCTCTCGTTTGAGAAGCCACAACTATGTCGCTTGAACAATTTACTAAGCACCAAATTTAACGGTTTTACTTAATCAAACCACTGTAGCCAAACAAATCCATAAAAAAAATTTAAAAATTCATCATTTACTAAATACTCTCTTTATGTATATAGTTAGATCTTGTAATGATTTTTTAAATATAATAAATTTATAACTGCACTACTGCAGTATGGTACAAATCTGACATCATGTTAGAATAATTATTATTAATGTATGACTCATTATTATGGCTCATAAATGTTTATGTATATTTAATAAAATAATAATAATTCCATTGGCCAGTTAAAGATAAATGACAGTTTCAACTGCTCAATAACTTCTCACGTTGATGGAACTGTGAGATAGTTATAGCCATCCAGAGGCTCTGGTCCTCTCCCCAACCCTTCTGCAAAAACTAAAAGTTCTCTCTCCATCAGAGTTCTTAGACTTAGGGAACGCTCAGGGTCTGGAGGGAGAAACCAAGCCTCCCATTGAAGCATCTGTAGTGAAACCATGGAGCCAGGTACATCTGTTAAACATTAACGCAGTATTGTATGTGATAATCATGTGTTCTAAGATCTTATATATTTAAGTTTTATCTTACATTTGGTATCAGAGCCAGGTTGTAGAACATATGTTTTTTCCATATATTATGTTGAAAAGCCATCATCATTCAAACATTATGATTACGTATACTTATGGATTACTTTTACGTATATAATCTTTGAGCATCGTATACGTTTGTTTGTATGAAATTACATTTGTTTCCATACGTTTGTTTGTATACGTTTGTTTCCAGTATATTGTTTCCACATTCATGAATTACATTTACGAATAACAGTATGGATTGAGCCATAGAATATGTACGAATATTATATTGTTTGTATTTTGTAAAATCATGAAACACATGTACGAATAACAGGAAAATAATGATGATTCTAGTAAAATCATTCCAGTATATTGTTGTATGATTTTCGTATATATACCCATGTTTACGATATATATGACTTTATATATATAATGATGATATGTGGTTAATGATCACTTTTCATATACAATGCAAACAATTACGATTTCATAATTTGAGTCAGGAACATAATGATGATCGCGTATGGTGTTTATGGATTACGGCGTGCTTATATGAATATTGCATTTGCAGTATTCAAAATATTCCGCTTATTCGTTTGCGCTTTTTACTGCATATATTATTAATATGCCGTAATTTAAATATCATATATTCATTATGTATTAGAATTGTTATTCTATTAGAATTGTTATTCTATTAGAATTGAATTACGTATTTTCTTTTAATATAATGTTCCGCATTAATTTTCTGATATTATTTATTATGTTTTATTTATTTGATATCTCATTATGATTATTTGTTAGTCACCAAAGTGACCAAATTATAAAGTTTTATAGATATCAAATTTAAATAAATTAATTCAATTACCCATAATTATGTGATGCTTATAATGAAATGACATGATTTTATTTTCTATTATATTGGGTAAATTGAAGTTTAATAATTATGAAATATTTAAGAGTCGCCCAAAGATTGATCAATTATTTCATAATTANTTTGTTGGTTAGTATGAATGTTAAGTATACTTCCCTTAGCCTGTGCACCTGGAGTGGAATTTATCATGGGATGATAGAATTCACTCTGGGTGTGGCGGTGACTACTCCGGTTGACCGGTAGAGCCGAGCCGGGGGTGTTACATATACCATATGAATTTGGCTTCAATTTGGCAACAACTGAATATGAGCACATGCTATAATCTTAAGCAAAACATCGCTGAGGCAAGGGGTTGGTGAAAAAGAAAGATAAACATATGCTCACTATGTTTCTTACTCACGTGAGGTTCTAGATCCCATAATCTCTGCTCCCGTTGTTGAATCCGTGAATGCAAGGCTGCTTCAACCACCTGAAAATTATCAGGACAAGTATTTTCAGGAGGTTCAAAAATATCAGAGGGTCACCAACATAATTTTCTTCAAATTATTTCTACAGAGATTTTATCAAAAGAAATGCCAAAGAGAATATATTGATCAAGCAGCTGAAAAGTAGTGCATTTGGTATGGATTCTGCTTGTAGGCATTCCACCAATGTAAGGCAAAACCAATGAAAACAACTATTTGGTGAACACTGCAATTATGCATACAAGCCAACTACCAACATTTTATCTTAAGTTCAGAGACTATCACAGGAGATGACACATGAACATTCTGCAATTCAAAACAGAAGAATATCATAATTTCAATCAGGATCACAACATGCAAAGGAGACAAGTGCACTTGCAGGGAGAACAGATGTAACTGTAGATGGTCAAGTCCTGGGAGGAGGTTAACACCTTGGTACAATGTCCTAAGTGCCTAACTTCTGCAGGGAAATAGACCAGGAAAGATGGTCTACCTGAGATTAGATGGAACAGAAACTTCCAAGGCTTTCTTAAGCCAAATTACCCCATCAAACAGCACAATACACAACTTACAAGATGCATATATAGTTGGGAAACGGCCAGCAATTTCCAAACTCTTTTCAATTTCCTACAAGATAATAAACATAAGCACAGTATAAACCAGCACAGTCTGAGGAGTTAGGAGCAAAGCATGGAGAAAAGGAGAAATCAAATATGATAGTCCATATGGCTATCTAAATATCTAACGGTTAAGAAGTACAACCCATTACCTCAATGGAAGGAACAATAGAAGAGAAAGAAAGTAGTGAGCAGGCACCTTGAAGTTTAGAAATCATATCAAACTCAAAGCCAAGATAGTGAGCAGCTTGTATGGCACTCTCCACTAATGAAATTTGATGTTCAAGTTTTTGACTGAGAGAGCTAAAATTTTGATCACCCATAACATCAACATTCAAAAGGCAATCTGCATCATTCAACAAAGAACAGGCATCCTGCTTCCATTTCATGCACTTATCAAAAATCCGTCGCTAGTCCGTCGCTAATTCGTCGCAAGTTTATGCGCGAAAATTTACCGCTAAAGTTAGCTATTGATTTAACGACAAAATTTTTCCGTCGCAAACTATCGTCGCTAATCCGTCGCTAATCCGTCGTTAATTTTATATTTTTTTAAAATAAGTAAATCCGTCGCTAAATCGTCGCTAGTCCGTCGTTAAATTAGCAACGGAATGGATCCGTCGCTAAATCCGTCGTTATTTCCGCGTTTTTTGTAGTGTTAAAGTTTGGAAATGGATGTTTCAGTTTGTTCAAACAAAATCACTTTATTGGTTCTGGTATACTTTCTGATGCTTTGTACAAGTTAAATCTTGAAAATCTTTTTGCTGAAACTCTTTTAACCCTGCATCATAGTATTGGAACTAAACGAAGTTTAGTTGATGAAAGATCAGCTTACTTGTGGCATAAACGTTTGGGTCACATATCCAAGGAAAGGATTCAAAGACTTGTAAAGAATGAAATTCTTCCTGAATTGGATTTTACTGATCTCGGTATTTGTGTGGATTGTATTAAAGGAAAGCATTCAAATCACACAAACAAGAATGCAGCCACAAGAAGTACACAACTCCTTGAAATAATACACATTGATATATGTGGACCTTTTGATGTTCCGACTTTCGGAAAGGAAAAATATTTCATCACATTTATTGATGACTTTTCACGTTATGGTTATGTCTATTTGTTGCATGAAAAATCTCAATCAATAAATGCCTTAGAGGTATTTGTGGAAGAGGTTAAAAGACAATTAGACAGAAAGGTGAAAATTATAAGATCTGATAGAGGTGGTGAATATTATGGAAAGTATAATGAGAGTGGACAATGTCCTGGTCCATTTGCTAAATTTCTTGAAAAACGTGGTATTTGTGCTCAATACACAATGCCCGGAACACCGCAACAAAATGGTGTTGCAGAAAGGCGTAATCGAACCTTAATGGAAATGGTTAGGAGCATGATGAGTTATTCTTCTTTACCCTTGTCACTGTGGACATATGCTTTGAAAACCACCGCTTATTTATTAAACAGGGTTCCTAGCAAGGCAGTTTCAAAAACACCTTTTTAACTGTGGACTGGAAGGAAACCCAGTTTAAGGCACCTTCATGTTTGGGGATGCTCGGCGGAGATACGCATTTGTTGGTCCCGATAGGGTGGGAAAAGTCTAGAGGGGGGGTGAATAGACTTTTCAACAAATTCCAAAAAATTATAACACTTTGGTAATTTCAACTCTAGGTAGCAAGCATAAAGCAAATAAACAACTTAGAGTTCGCAGCGGAATATCAGTACGTAAAGTGCTATAAATAACTTGATCAGATATGAAGAGATATATCACATGCAAAGGCAAACCCAGATGATAAATAAAGAATGAATAGTAAATGGGTTTGTAAGAATCAGGAGGAA
>CM008344.1:11867723-11878069 GCA_002525835.2 Ipomoea batatas
CAAGGAAATGTAACTGTTGGAATTGAGAACAAATAAGTATTCTGTATGTAAGACCGTTTTAATTATATGAGGCGTGTATATTACACATGATTGTAGAAGAGGTAAATCACACTAGGAAAATCTCATGCGAACATGCAATGAACTCAACGACTGAAAGGTTGTTGACAAAAATCAAATTCGTGATCTTTAGATACAAGAATCATGCTCCACACACTTGATTACCTCCTTTCGACAAAAAGTAACAAGTTTAATTTTTAATTTTCTACGATTTCAAATGATTTTTTTAAAATAGTTATAATGATGACAATGGAATTTGGTCTAGTGGTCTAGTGGCTCTCTCATATGGGAAGTCATAGATTTGAATCTCAGTGGGAAGTGCACATATTTTTAATCAAATACTCCGTATTAAATAACACAATTAGATAATGTCACGTCAGAAAGGGTGTTTAACATTACTCATAAATAATCTAGGTCGTCGGTGGATGCTGGATTTTGCAATCTGTGTAAAGCATGCATTACTTTAATGTATCACCGCATATAGTTTTGTGGGTCGTGCCAACTCTAACACCATACAATTCAACTACTCACCTTGCGCAAAAATTGATTGGGCTATCCACATGCGCATATATCATTCTCAATTTATTCATTTATTCCCATATTATGGAACATTATTCGGTGCACCATAAATAAAAAGTACATTATTTATAAAGTATTGCTATTTGTACTACTTTGGGTGTAAATAACCTTGGAATACTAAACAGATTACAAATTTCAGTAGTTTCATAGATGATATAAATAGCAATTAGGGTGTAAATATTCCTATTTACACCACCATGGTCAAATGTAATTTAATTACACAAAAAAATTAGGCAGTGGAATTAGAGTTTTTTTTTTAATTTAAAAAAAAAAGGTATTGGAATTAGAAATATTATTTTAATAAAATTAAATTAAATGATTATTTAAAATTTTAAAAATAAAAACATTAAAAAAATCACGAATTACTCCATAATCATTACGTTAAGGTAACATTGACAGGAAGGTACCCAATGCCTGCTGTTGCTCCATAATGCCTGTTGTTGCTCCACAATGCACTTATTTTAAATATGATTGTGCAGATGCACGGATTACTCCATATGTGAATCGAATCAATAGTTACAGTGAGCATGTATATGCTCTAATTGTACTAATGAGAATGTTATATTGGATTGAAATGGAATGCAATTTTCTTTTATATTTTATTGTGATGTTAATGTGTTTTTATAGTTTTTAGCGATTCAAAATTAATTTATTATATTTTTATAATAAGGTAAAATAATGCATACAAAAAATTTGAATTATAAACAATATTAGAATAAAAAATAATAATTTTATCATTAACATTTATTAAACGTTAGATACTACAGAAAATAATTAAAAATTATTATATATAAAATTATTATTCCATCACAATTTGAAATAAAAATAAATAATAAATATTTTAAATAACTAATTAAAAATATTACGGACAAAATTATTATACTATCACAATTTAAAATAAATAATAAATAATAAATATTTTAAATAAAAAACATAATGTTTGACTAACTTTAATGAAGGTGGTGCGAATAGCTAGCAAATTCTATTTACACCGCCTATAAAGCTATCAAACCTATTAAAGGGTGGTGGTGTAAATAGAATTTAGGGTGGTACAAATAGAATTACCCTATTTATATACATAAAGTATATTATTTGAAATTACATTATTTGAGTACTAAAAATGGATTATTTTGTTTACTATTAAATAATGTATATTCAATACACAAATAATGTGCTTTTAATATATTAAAATTTTATTTTATATTCAGAGAAAGTACATTATTTTGTATAATGTACATTCAGTATACTTTTAGTATATTAAAAATGTACTTTTTTATGGTCACATAATAATTTGCCCCATATTATAATGTATGTAATTCACCATTATTCTAATAGTTATATATCTTAAACCGGAGTTAATACTAAAAATCATATATTGATTATGTCGTAATTCACAAATTAGCCATCAAATATCAATGCTATTAAATTAAGAGGAATTCATTGAGTAAGATTTAAATACTACCAAGCGCCGCCTCCTTGTCCAAGAAGAAGGTGATGATGGTCGCCGCCTTCTTAGTTTAAGAAGGCGACTTACAACGAACTTGAAGAAAGAGGCAACAAACTGGTAGCCGCGACTGTTTTCAATCTCAATGGTCTTTTTTTTTTTGAATTACTATCTAGGATATATGGCGGTCAACAGCAGGCCGGTGATGACAGTCAACGGCGGAATAGTTACAAATAACCTATTGGTTACCGACAAAATGGACTTATTTAATTAATTTTGTGAAGTTGAAGTGCTTAATTACACATTTTTAAAGTTGAAGAGTGTAATTACACTTTTGTATAAAGTTTCTGGGTGTATTTGACCATTTTTCCTTCTAAGGTTAAAATAAGAAGTTCTAAAATAAGCTACACATATAAATCAGTTCTAAAATAAGCTACACAAAATTACACTAGAACATTTAAAGTTTTCATACTAAACTTTTAAATAAATAAAAGAATTTGATTAAAATTATTACAAGATACGAAAATTTATTAAAGTGTAGTTTTTTATTTTACCAATAAACCTAATATTGGGTAACAATTTATTACAGGGTGAATATTATTGGTAACTTGTCTGGTTTAATTAGGGTTGTTAACGAACCGAACATAAACGAACGGAGCCTGTTCGTGTTCGTTTGTTAAGGATTTTGGGGTGTTTGTGTTCGTGTTCGTTTGTTAAGGTTTTTGAAAATCCTGTTCGTGTTCGTTTGTTAAGCGTTCGTTAGTGTTCGTTAACGTTTGCGAACACGTTCACGAACGTGTTCGTTAACGTTAACAAACACGTTCACGAACGTGTTCGCAAACGTTAACAAACACGTTCATTTACGTTCATGAACACTTAATAACCAAACACATGCACGTGTTCGTGAACACAATTTGTTCGTGAACAAGAAATAATCTACGTTCACGAACAATTATATATATGTTTATAAACATGTTCATGAACATTATTAAACGAACACTAAACGAGCTTATTCGCGAACACTACTAAATGAATACAAACAAGCTTGTTCATGAACACTACTAAACAAACACAAACGAGTTTGTTCGCGAACACTTAACAAACGAGCTTACCACTGTTCAGACTTTGTTCGTTTATTAACCGAGCTCTAAATTTTGTTTGTTAATGTTCGTTTACCTTAATAAACGAATATAAACGAACGCTTACCGAGCTCGAACGAGTAGTTTATCGAAAGCTCTGTTCGCTAACAGTCCTAGGTTTAATTTAACATTTACTCCAATTATGTTGGATACATTTTGATTGGAAGCTTTTGGGTAAGCCGTAGGTGGAGACTGTGCACATATCATTCATTTAATTTCCTACTTTAACGCATTGTTTGGTGTGTCGTGTCAACTCTGCCCCCATACACTTCAACTACTCACCCTTGCACAAAATTAGTCATTTTCTCTAAATTTAATATTCATAGCTTAAAATAAGAACTTTCGAATTTAATATTCACAACTTCAAGCAGTAGCAATCAGCTTATTTTTAGAAATTTTATAACAGTGTACTTACTTTTTTCTGGATCTAAAATTAATATCAATCATTCTCTTTCACATATGACGAAAACATAAATCAACTTAAGTGAAACAATTTTTTTTTTCAATCAAATTAAAAATTGATTAAAATTACATCAACATACGTGTTCTTATTTATTTATGTTACTGAATAAGTCGATTTAACTAACAATATATAAAAGTATACAATCAGGATTAGATAATTCTTAAAATAATAATTTCAAAGGTCAATTATTCGGAATCAATTCAAGAAAAATTCAAGTGGTGTGAAAACCACACCTTTTTAAAAAAAAATTAATTTGCTACTTTTCGATGGTACTAGAAGCGTTGAAACATCAGTTTCTTAACATAAAATGAATTTACAATAATTATATTACTCTCAGTGAGCAAAAACTACAAGTAGAACACACAAAATTTTAAGTAGCGTGTGAGCAAAAGTTTTTGGAAGAGTACAGACAAAATTTTTAGGAATAGACAAATATAATTGTTTTTTTTTGGGAATGCTTACCTATCTGCCCAATAATACAGTACTTATTGGAGATGATAAAATCAAAGCATTAAAATAACATTTAAGTCTGATATAAAAATTATATTATAACCCCCATAATGGTCATAAATTATGAGAATAACAACGGTTACTAAATTATTTATAATTAATTCTTAAACTGACCATATTTAACTTGTTCCAAAATGTTACACTTCTCCCAAAAGGTTGAATCCCCAACCCTGGCCCTACAAAGTATCTGGGAGTATGTGAACACAAAGGTTAGACCTTTGCTCATTGCGCACAAAAAGTTCCCCTCACTTTGAGAGATTGCTCCCACATTGTCATTAGTGAGACTCGATCCCTGATCTCTTCTTCCAAACTTCACCCCTATGACCAATTGAGTGTTACACTGAGATGTGCAATTGTAGAGTGTACCCAAGAAATGGAGCCCACTTCCCTGTATATATCAACTGAGAAGTGGCGCCAACTCGTCCCAAAGTGGGCAATAGTTGAAAAATCAAAGACACAGAAAATTAACAAAATGTAGCCTGCACGAGCTGTCAATTTTTAAACGACATTCGTGTGCCTAGGTCGCGGGATGCATACGAGCCCAAAGTGGACAATAGCTGGTAAAAAAAACATCCGGAAAACTAACAAAATGTAGCCCACACGAGCTGCTAATTTTCAGATGACATTCATATGCATAGGTCGCAGGGTGCGCACGAGTCAAGTCTTTTCAGACTCTCCTAGTAGAGAACCTTTATGCTATACAATTCAAACAAATTCACATTTTCAATGTTGGAGAAATACTTTTTTTTTTTAGTACTATCGACTCTGTTACAATGTACTTTTTGTTCATAACTACTTTCTCAATCAAATGAAGCACAAAGAGTCAATATCGCATCCACTGAGGTTCGAATCCACCCTCTCGCATGTGGGAGAAATACTTCTTCTAAGAGCATCCACAATAGCATTGAATTTTTTGTGGTTTTTGAGGTGCCACTATGAAAGAGAGAGGGGGAGAACAAAAAGGAAGAAAAAGAAAAAGAAGAAGAAAAAAAAAAAGAGACGGAGAAAGTAATCTAACACGGAAACTTGGAAAAAAAAAATTAGCAGGTAATGCTTTAGCGGGCGCATGCATGCAGTGCCTACATCACCCCACAAAAGTTACTTTCTTGCAGGAGTAAAATTTCTCCAAAAACTCCATCCCACAGCAACAAAAACCATGCCCTTTTTTTTACTGTTCTAAAAATCCACCAAAATTCATTGGTGTGGTTACTCTTAACCTTACCATAACCATTTTTCCAACTCAAATAGGTATACTTTGAGAATGAATTTTTCTCATTTACTAATTGTCCGTTTTGAGGGTACAATATATCGATTCTTCGTCTCACTTATGAAAAGTCAAATCCACTTTATTACGACCCAAATTAAAAGTGGATCACACTAATATTTGTACCACAAAACAGGTACTTACAATCATGGTTAAAATATTGCTAGGCGCTCCTCGAGCGCCCAGGGGGCGCCTAGTGCCTAGACGTCCTTTTTTTTATATATATTTTATATTTTTAATTTTTTTAATTTTTTATGAATAATAATTATAAAATATTTAGTACTTTAATAGTTAATATTAAAGTATTAAATATTAACCTAAAAACATCTAAAATTTGAAAATTTTAGGGTTATTTCATTCAAAACAATATTGTTTTGAGTGAAATATCTCTTAAAAAAAAAAGAGTAATAGCTAATCAACCGACTAGGAGGCCTAGTCGGCTCCTTGGAAGCCCAGGTGACTGCCTAGTCGACTGGCCACCTAAACCACTGATTATGGTGATACGCTAGGCGGGCGGGCGGCGCCTAGCGCTTCGCCTAGGCGGAATTTTTGCAACATTACTTACAATATCATTTTAGATAAAATTTCTAACAATTTATAATTCAAATGAAATATTTTTTTTAAAAAAATGACTAAAGTAATTTGGGATCGAAGAATGAAGCCATAAATCACTTACAACCTAATTTAAGTGAAATTAAATAATATAGAGTATGTCTAAAATATTGGTATAGTTTTAGTTGAAAAGCTAGTTGAAAGCTAAAAAACTTGTTAATAGTCCATGTATTAATAAGTAATTGAAATTAAAATATTTGGAAAATTACTTATTAAATAAATTGATAAGTTAAAAAAGACATAAAATGACAAACTTAGATATTAAGGTTTTAATTAATAAAAGGCAAATGGGTAGGTGTCATTTTTGTAAATTAATAAGTATAACACAATTTTTTTTTAATGCCAATAGCTTATTTTGAAGTGCGGGTAGCGTTTTAAAATAAGCTATTAATGTTTTACTAAAAAAAATTATAGCTCAATTTTAGATTAAAATAAGTTATAGGTTCTAAAATAAACTACACAAATAAATCAATTTAAGTCAAACTATTTTTTTTCAAACAACTTAAAAATTTGTTAAAATTACACTAACATTTAAAATTTGGCAAAAACTTGTGTGAGACCGTCTCACCATGAGACGGGTCGGGTCGGGTTACGATGCAAATATAATGTAACACTTATATGCACAAATGTCATACTTATATGCTCAAATGTAATACTAATCAGGAATAAAATTTTTGTTACTTATAAGGGTAAAATGTAGACCTGGCAATTATCGACACGACCCGTTAACACGACACGAAACCGGACACGAAAATAACGGGTTAGTGTTTAGCCTTAACATGTCCCGGGTTGTTAACGGGTTGACCCGTTAAAAACCCGTTATGTTTTCGTGTCTTAACAGGTCAACTCGTTAAACCTATTAAGAACCCGTTTAACCCGTTAATATTATCGTGTTAACCCGTTTATACGAACCCGTTTACACAGACACGTTTAGAACCCGCTAAGAACCATTGTCATTTAGGTAAGAACCATTGTCTTTACAAAATATATCATGAACATGATTAAGAATGAATTTACTATATTAGGCCAAGATCATACACATGTTTATTGTGTTCAATTTTATTCTAAAAACTAGTATGAGCTTCTTTAATTATGATTTTTGGATGTTATTTTATAATTTTATGAATGTTATAAATTGAATATTTTTTTTAGTTTGTTTGATGGATTGGATTGTATGTTTTATTTCTTTTTTTTATATAATTTAATTTTAAATTTTAGATTTTAATATATTAATAGATTTAGCGGGTTTAAACGGTTTCGTGTCGACACGATGCGAAACCCGTTAACAAAACGTGTCTATCGTGTCAACCCGTTTAACCCGTTAACAAATCGTGTTCGTGTACGTGTTACAATTTTGAACCCGTTAACCTTAACGTGTCGTGTTCGTGTCGTTATCGTGTTGACCCGTTAACGAACCTGTATACACGAATTGCCAGGTCTAGTAAAATGTAATACTTTTAAGGGAAAATACAATACTTTTACATTTCGATTTAAAAGTATTACATTTTTTTCACAAAATTATTATATTTGCCCTTATAAGTGAGGGGCACTTGTCAACATTACTTATTATGAAAAATGTATGACTTTTTCTCTAATAAGTAACAAAAATTGTATTCTTGATTAGTGTTATATTTGAGCACATAAGTATGACATTTGTACATATAAGTATGACATTTGCATAGTGCTTTGACCCGACTCGACCCGTCTCACAAAATAAGGATCCGTGAGACGGTCTCACACAAGTGTGGCCCTTAAAATTTTAATACTAAACTTTTAAATTTATAAAAGAATTTGATTAAATTCATTACAAGATACCAAAAAAAAAAAAAAAAATTAGTGTGTTTTTTTTCTTTAACCAATAAACCTTATATTGGGTAACAATTTATTACAGGGTGAATACTGGTGGTAACTCGTCTCGTTTAATTTGGCATTTAATTACTACAATTATATTGGATACATTTTGAATGGAAGCTTTTGGGCAGGCCGTAGGTGGAGGCTGGATTTTGTTCTTTGACTGTGCACATCATATCATGCATTTAATTTCCTAATGCATAGTTTCGTGTGTCGTGTCAACTCTGCGACCATACACTTCAACTACTCACCTTGCACCAAAAAAAAAAAATGATTATTGATATATACAAGTTTATTAGACTTATGGACCATGTAGTCAAATTTCAACTAGTGCATGGTGTTTGGAGTGAAGCTTGCATTATGAATTTAGTCGGTAAAGAATTACAAGAAAGTAAAACATTCTAGGTTGTTCATAGTTGACAAGTTAAAAACAAGAATGTCAATAGTTAGCTTCTACAGAAATCAGACTTGGCCAAAGACCTTGTGGTCAAGTGGCACCCGGTGTCCCGATTAACACTCTCACATGGATGATGTGAGTGGGTTCGAGCCTCAGTGGAGGCAACGGTTGACTCATTGTGCTTCAGTAAGTTGAGAAAATACTACATTGTAACAGAGTCAGTAGTACTCATCTTAAAAACGGTTTACTTTTCGCTTTTTATTTAAAAGTTGTTTTACCGTGAGTCTAAAATATTTATATTTTACAAAATTTAAACTAAATATGTTTATTCTTTTATATGTAGGGATAAATAAGGCAATAATATAGATATATATAGACTGTCTGCAATTCAAGTTTTCTGTAGTATTACTAGGGAATTTGTTTCTAGATCTGATTGTATGAAATTTCTTGTATCATTCTAACGAGCTTTGTTGTAAATGTTTGATGTTTAATGGATTAGTTTCTCTAAAAAAAAAAAAAAGTCTTTTTCAACTCAAATGAATCAACATGAAAGCAGCTCCCAAAATATAATTATAATAATAATTAATTTTTATTTTCTCATCAAATTGAACAAATAAAAAATCATCACTATGGTGGATAAAAGTAGATGATGATTGATGACTTGATGATAGTTTTGATGCGGACCGGCGAGGTAAGTTGAAAAGTATTTTTTTTATTTTAATTTTATATTTTGCAATTAATTTAAAAACGGCTGCTTGCAAACCAAAAATAAAATACGGATAGCATAGAAATTAGAAAAATTAACATGATAGATATACTAACAATAAAATATATAGGTAATGAACTTCATTTTGAGTAAGGTTGTTAATTCGCATTCGCCGGTCTCACTACGGGTTTGAATTTTGCAGGTTTTTTTTTTTTTTTTAAATAATCTAGAAGGGTACTAATTTTTATTATATACAGTGAATAATAATACATGATATGATTTATGAAGTATGAGCGTTTTTAAATTATATAAAATTATGAATACAATAAAGTGACTATAACATTTCCTTTAAACAAATTTGAAAACCAAAAAAAAAAAAAAAAAAATTAATGCACAATTGTCATTGTGCATTTAGAAACTCTTTTCTAAATTCACTATCAATTATTTTTTAAATGCGCAACTTTAATTACAAAAATGTCATCGCATTTAATTTGTTTTTAATTTTTTCATTTATCATGTTAAATGGACATATGAGATTAGTTTTCACGGGAGAGTAATTCTCATCTCTCTCTCTCTTTCTACACACACACACACACATATATATATACACATATATAAATGAGTTCACGTGCAGTTGATGGTCTCAGGTGCGGTTGTGCGGTTAAATTTGAGCAATTGATTTTGCCTAAATCAACGTTCAGATTAATAGTGATTAAAAAACGCGCTGTGACAATTTTATCTTTTTGTATTTATGTCAAATTTAAGGTGCGTGGGTTTTGTGCTTAAGGTGAGTCAGTTGTTGAAACTTAAGGTGCATGAATTTCCTTCTTAAGATGCGCGATTTGTATGTTATGGTGTGTGATTTGTGTGCTTAAGGTGCGCCATTTTAAACCTTTATATAAATGTGCGTGATTTGTGTACTTAAGGTGCGTGATTTCTGTACTTAAAACGCGCCATTTAAAAACTTTAGGTGTGTGGTTTGTGTTCTTAAAGTGCTTTGTTTGTGTGTTTAAGGTGCGTGGTTTGTGTACTTAAGGTGCGCGATTTTGATGCTTAAGGTGTGCTTTGTTTTTCCTAGCTTCTTAAAAAAATAAAATAAAATGAATTTTTATTAATTTTATAAACAATTTCATGAATTCCTTTACGTTGTTTGTCATCCCAGGCTAGGTGCTCAAATGAGAGCATTAATGGAGAACATGTGCTCTTTTTTTCTTTTTTTTTTTTTAATTTTAATTTTCATTAATTTGAGCCATTGATCAATGGTTCAAATGTAGCCCATTTTTTACCTGGGAATAATTCGGCACCTGAACCCTTCCATATATAT
>CM008344.1:12014250-12025736 GCA_002525835.2 Ipomoea batatas
ATGAACACCTCTAAAGTGTTCATAGACAGATATTTATCATGTAGTAGATATATGTAGCCATATCGTGAATAGTCATTTATAAAGGTAATGGAGTACCTTTCGCCGCCCCAAGAAGGAACATTGAAAGGTCCACAGATGTCAGTGTGAATTATTTCAAGCAGCTCACTACTCCTTGTGGCAGGTTTCTTGGTTATGTGTTTGGTTTGTTTTTCCTTAATACAATCCACACACACATCCCAATCACTAAAATCCAAGGCAGGTAGGATTTCAGATTTCTCCAACCTTACTAACCTTTCCTTGGATATGTGTCCCATGCGTTTATGCCACAAGTAAGCAGAATTTTACTTTAATGCACTACGTTTGACTCCTATACTACTCTCAACTTGAAATAAAGATTCAGCATCAAGATTAAAACGATAAAGAGAATCAATCAAAGTATCAAAACCATAACATTTATTGTCCTTACATAAATGAAAAGTACGATTCTCGAATTTGATGTAAAATCC
Organism: Ipomoea batatas; assembly: GCA_002525835.2. Classification (NCBI taxonomy): domain Eukaryota; kingdom Viridiplantae; phylum Streptophyta; class Magnoliopsida; order Solanales; family Convolvulaceae; genus Ipomoea; species Ipomoea batatas. The sequence goes on from CM008344.1 coordinate 12,014,757, forward strand.
CAACATATCCAACCTACTAACTGAAACAAGATTTCTAGCACATTCAGGAACATAGAATTTTTTTTAAATATCCAAATGATATCCAGTATCTAGGATCAATCTATACGTCCATATTCCCTCAATTCGTGCCTTCATCCTATTTCCCATAAACAAGAATTTATCAGTTCTTCTTGTGGGTTGGATCGAACTGAATCCCCTTATGTTCAAACAAAGCCTTTCTCTTCGGACAATTTTTCTTCAAATGCCCCATTTTAATCTCGCTTCCTCTTGAACCAGCAAATGTTTAGTTTCTTTAAAACTCCATTTTTCTTTAAGAGTATAGTAGTTCACACGGAACTGTCCAAACTCTGCTAGTGGAAGTGAGTTAATGACTAGATGAACTAGCCATGATTCAGGCAACTCCATCCCCATCCCCTTTAATTTTGCTGCAATATTGACCATTTGGTCGCAGTGATCATGGATTGGCACATACCAATCAAACTTCATAGAAGTTAATTCTGTCATCAGGTTCCCTGCAAATTAACTTATCTGCAATTTCAGACATTGATAACTCTTTCACTTTTGCCAGAAATTCAGATGCAATATCAACTTTTGGCATCATCGGCTTCATATTTTCTGTCATGGTAATCTTCATGAGGTTTAAACACATTTTATTGGACCTCATCCATTTTCCATGGACAGCATTCATTGAAGCCGATAATTGAGCAAAAGCTGAAATTTCACATTTATACCTTAATGCTTTTATGCTAGGTATTTAAACAATTCAGACTTACATTTATGTATGATAAAAACATTAATAGATGCCAACAATACATAAAATAAAACAATAATAATAATAACCAAGCACTAGTCAAATAAGCAAGTCATCTTTGGATAAACAAAGCTATTTGACAAAGCACTAAAATTATATTCTTTAAATATTATAAATTATTTGCAATGATTCACTTTGGGCAATCTCATTGCAATGTAATTTATAATAATTGTAATTGTCATCAAAGGCATCTCAATGATTTGGGCAAATAAATTCTATTTTATTAGTATCTATCACCAACTAGCTAGGTCACTTTGGTGACTAACAAGCTAAAAGAAATATGCATCCTTAAATAAAATAGAATTTTATTGCCATAAGACATATTCATTAAGTCCAAAACATTATATAACAAGGTCACTTTGGTGACTCTCAAGATCCGTAATAGACTAAAAACACAATTCAAGTAAGCAAATATTTAATTTATTTTAATCTAATTGTTACTTGGACAGGCTACTTTGGTAACTAACAAGCTCTTTACAACAATAGATAAAATAAGCAAATTTAATTTATTTTAATCTAATTGTTAGACTACTTTGGTAACTAACAGGCTCTTTACAACAATAGATAAAATAAGCAAATTTAATTTATTTTAATCTAATTGTTACTTGGCCATGCTACTTTGGTAACTAACAGGCTCTTTACAACAATAGATAAAATAAAATAATAAAATAATAATAATGATTTGAGAACCATAACAATCTAACAAATCTTTTCTTCTCAAACCAACATTCATAATAATAATAATATTAATCTAATAATCATATTATTATTATTATTATTATTATTATTATTATTATTATTATTATTATTATTCGCCTCCACGCACACCTAAATCAAAACGACATATTTTGAGTCTCAAATTGTGTGTAATGTTAGGTGTCTTTCCACATGTTGTAAGTTGCGATGGTAACTTTAATCATGCACACTGGTTAATCTTAATCTTAGGGGTGAGAGTTTTAAAAGTGCATGCCAATAGAATAATATTGTAAATGAACTTTGAGTTAAAGAAACACCTGTATGCATGGCTGGCATGCATAGATTTCCTCAAGAATGCAGAGAGCACGCACACGGCCTTGTATCAGTGTCCTTTCCCAATCTGCTATGCCCTCATAGGCATGGTCTGGAAGATTCTCAAAGGGCTCTTCAGAAATGGCCCATTCCAATAATGAAACAGCTTTAGGCAAACTGCTCATCAAGGAATCTAGATCAACATCTTTCGCCTGTAATGGCGGTAACTAAAATGAGAATGTGGAATAATGCACTGGAAGGAAGAAGAACATGACATTAAGGAGCCGTCCAACCAGTCAGAACCACCGTCGAGAAATCTTCCAAAACGGAACACCAGAATTTGATTAAGTCCAAATCCGCCGCCGTGAAGATGTATGCGAATCTGAAGAAGATGAAACAGCCCATCCATCTCGCCAGGGGCTCGCCTCACCAACTTCCTCAACTCTCTGTTTGCCAACGGGAAGCCCAAACCCGCCGTTAAACCATCGCCGGAAGACCCCAAGTTGTCGCCGCCGCCGCAGCCGTCCACATCGTTGTCCTCGGCTTCGCGCTCGTGTCTCAACAAAACTCCCAAGATCAACAATGGGGTGAAGAAGACCGTCTGATTCAACCCGTCTGTAATAGCCTTGAGGTCAACAGACAACATAAAAAGACCAAAAAGTCCTTCTAATTAACAGTCCACAAACGGTATAAGTCACGAAGGACTAAAAGTGTCCAACGACCAAAAAGCGTGGCTAGAATCTGACCATTTTTATTATGAAGGACTAAATCTGGCAAACGCCTAATAAGTCTTGGACCAAAAGTGGAATTAACTCTAATAAAATAAAGTAATAAGGTTCAAATTGGCCACTGAACGTAACATGAAAGTGCAATTACGCCACTGAACGAAAAAATAGTGCAATTAGTCCACTGAACACTCCAAATGCATGCAATTTTACCAGATAGTAGGTTATCTTTCATTTCATCAAGTTGCCTGCTTATGTGGATGGTGGATTAACATTTTAAAATAAGTTTTTAATAATAATAACATTAAAAATAAAAAATAAAAAATAAAAAATTAAATGCCTGCTTCCTTGTTTTAAAAAAAATTAATTAAAAAAATTAAAAATATAATGCGCTTGTTTGTTTTTTCTTTAATTTGTTATTTATTTTATTTTTGTTTTTAAAGTTTAGTATTAAAAAAATATTTTATTTTTAATAACATTAAAGATAAAAAATAAAAAATTAAATGCCTGCTTCCTTGTTTTTTTTTTAAAACAAAAGTAATTTTAAAAAAAATTAAAAATACAATGCGCTTGTTTGTTTGTTTTTTTTTTTTTTAAATTAAAATTTTAAATTTTTTTATTTATTTTATTTTTATTTTTAAAGTTTAGTATTAAAAAAATATTTTAAAATGCCAACTTACCATCCATGTACGCAGCAACCCGATGAAATGGAAGGTAACCTGCTATCAAGTAAAATTGCATGCATTTAAAGTGTTCAGTGACCTAATTGCATTTTTTTTCTTTAAGTGGCTTAATTGCACTTTGAGGTTACGTTCAATGGCTAATTTGAACCTTATTCCTAAAATAAATATCAAATTAATAAAAATGGTTTAAATTATTATTATTATACAATATTATAAATATTTAAAATCTAAATAAATTTAAAATTTTAATATAGAGTACTGAGAGGTTTTTAAGTACATGCAGTTTAGTTGCGGGGTTCAGCCTAATTCCGTAAGTTTGTTGAATTTGTTTCCCGCAGTTTGCAAGTTGACGGACGAGATGATTTGCATGTCTATTCATGGGTTTGTTTATAATGGCCTGATTGATATGTACTCAAAATGTGGACACTCCAATGTAGCTAGCTCATCAAGTTTTTTATCAGATGAGAGTGAGAAATAATGATGTTTCATGGGGTACAGTGATGGCTGGAGCTTTTTGATTGCATGAAAAGAGAAGATTTGAAATGAATAAGGTATCTGCTTTTAGTGCATTGTTGGGAGCTGCTGAGATGAAGGACGATCTAGAAAAAGGTGTGGAGATTCATAATTATACAATTCAAGAAGCTAAGGGATTGATTCAGACATTATGCAAAGTGTGGACAGTTGGAGAAGACTAAAGGATTGTTTAGAGAGACACAAGAAAGGGATTTGATTGCTACTTCTCTAATGACAATACTAGAAGTTTTTGATATTGAAACTCTGCAACATAAACTCTCTGTTCAGACATGGTCACTATAAAGTTTATCAGAAAACCTTTCACTGTGAGTGAAAAAAATGGTAAATGCTCTTCTAACCTTGTATTCTTTTCATGTTCCAACTTACAAGTCTAGAAGACACAAACTTTTATGAATATATATTTCTCTTTCTGTACCACTCTTTGTTAACCAATAAACAGTGTTTATAAGGAGTCTGAATTCTCCCTGGAAGAACATATAGTTCACCAGGTGTTTGACCTTAGGATCTAGCTTTAGTGTTAAAATTGAACTATACTTTAGATAATTTTACTTTAGATAATTTTTTAAATAAAGCAATCACCAGGGGTCCATAGCTCAGTGGTAGAGCATTTGACTGCAGATCAAGAGGTCACCGGTTTGAACTCGGTTGGGCCCTTTGAAGTGATCTTATTTTTGTTTCTACCTATGCCTAATAAGAACATGGTTATTATTATTTTTTAATAGTCTTTTGAAAACAAAAAAATATATATACACAATTACGGGGAGTAATAATTGGAGTGGTCGCTGGACTTAATTGCCTAATGAGTACATGAAGTGAGCTATTGGCATGCATGCATGACGAGATTTTTCTAGAAAAATTTTTATGTCATGGCGGTAATTAACTACAATTGGTAATATACTAATATCTAAATAAATTCTTTAGGGTTCACATTGCTTCTTAAATTTTTATCATACTATCGCATTGTTAGTTCTTTGAGAATTGACATCTACCCTTCCAATGATTGAAGGTCACCACCCGATACAGCTAGTTAGGGTGAGAAGCAATGCAAGATGATCTATCTATGTAAGCTCCAAAGGTAGGTTCAAGAGAGAGCTAAATGGATGGCATCCAGATAGATCAAAGTTGCAAGCCACTAGCCACTGACCCTACTAAAATGTATAGTATTATTTTTGTTTAGCTTAACTATGTTGGCCCTGTTTGGTAAATAATCAGCCTATTAGTCAATTTTGACTTATTTGACCACTATTAGTTGTTTGGTTAATAAGTTTTTTGTAACTCCAAAATGCTAAAATTCAAAAGGCAACTTAAAGCAGCATTTTCAATTAGTTTTTTGAGAAAAGAAATTATACCAAACAGCTATCAGCTAATTTATCAAACAACTTTCTACAATCAGCAAATATTATCAACAAATCATTCATTCTAACCCAAACAGCCAACATCCATTTACCAAACACGACCGTTATCTTTTTATACTTTTGTTAGATGGGGCTGAGGGATTGTTGTTGATAGAATGGTGGATGGGCCAAATGACATTATCTTAAATGCCTCAATTCTAGATCATAGTTCACTAATGGCTTATGTTTATACTTAAATGAAAAATGAAATTAGGCCTCAATTAGTCGTGTTATTTATTTATTTATTTTCCTTTGGTTTGAATGAGGGATGATTATTGGCAAAAAGTTGGATGGAACACTAAGGGGGTGTATTCAATCAAGACTTTATTTTAAAGACTTTTAAAGTGGTGGATTTTAATTGACTTTTGTAGAGTTCTTGTAGACTTTCTTAGAATCTTTTAAACTTTCATCAACTTTGTAGGAGTTTATAAATATCCATAAGACAGACATTTATGGACTTTTAAAAACTTTTTCATATTAAAAAGTACGTCTACAAACATCATTAAAACTCTAAATTGAATACACCCTTACAAACATTCCATAACTGTACTTCTGTTAATATATTATTTATAATTTTCTTAGAAAATATATTTTTATAAACCATAAATAAATTAACGCATTGTAAAACAAAAAATAAATAAATATTGATTCCACAAAAATATAGTATATTATACATAATAAAGAAAATATAACCAATTTTCACTAAATATAATTATCAAAATGTCTAGAATGAAAAAGGATGAATTAAAATATTTATCTTGTTAGTATAATTATCTTGTTATTTTAACCTTTACTCTTTTATATATATTTATAATTGTAGAATTCATATTAATATTATTCAAGAATTAAAGAAATGATACATTACTAAATATAAATATGGTAATATTTAATTAAAATCTAAATGAATTTAAACATACCAGTGAAGATTGTAAGAAAAAATGGGTATGCATTATTAAGGCATATGTGGCTGACATATTCCATTTCTGTGTTTGTTCTAGTTTAGCTCCTATTGGATAGTTGGATATGTTAGACTAGTTGTTATAACTTCTTACTATCTTCTCTCCTCTGTACACTATTTATAGCTGTGTGAGTTTACATTAATAAATCATCAAGTTCATAAACTCTATATGGTATCAAGAGCCTAAAATATCCCACGAAAGAACGAAAATCTTTTTCTTGTGCCTTTCGAATCGATGGCTTCCACCAGTGAGATCATTCACCTAAATGCTCCCACACACCTCCCTATCAAACTTCACCACCAACAATTTCTCAGTTTGGTGCCGATAGGTTCACGCTACCCTTGTTGGTCCCAATCTCCTAGCTAGGCTACATTGACGGTTCCATCAAGGAACTAGCCAAATTCACGAATTCTGCTCAAACCGTCCCTAATCCAAACCATTCAATTTGGTACTGTCAAGACCAAATTCTTGTTAGTGCACTTATGGGAAGCTATACTGATTCAATCCAACCGCTCATCTCGTTGGCCACGACAGCCCATGATGCATGGCAACGTCTTTTTGCAGGTTATGCTAGTGCCTCTCGAGGACACATTATTTCCCTCAAGGCAAAGCAAAGCTAACTAGAAACCTGAGAGGCTCTTGGTCTATTACAACATATCTTAACGACATGCGAGCCATAGCCGACATGCGTCCCCTCAAACCAACCGGCAATCGAACTCCAATCGGAATGCCGTACCAATATTGTTAATCACGGAGCCAACCGATCGAATTGGCAACAAGGGGGAACTAATCGGCCCACTATTATATGCAAGTTTTGTAACTTTGCAGGTCATGAAACAAAGGTGTGTCGTAAGCTGGCTAGGTTCTTGAAAGAGCATAACGTCCTCCCCGCACAGACGTCTGTGTCGGCTACAGCTCATTCGGCACATGCATCTCCACCTTGGCTATTTAACAGTGGTGCATCGCATCACGCCACCTCTAGTCTCATGTCTCTACAAACACTCTCTGAGTACAATGGGCCTGATGAGGTTTGCCTGGGTGACGGTAATTCCCTACAAATTTATCATATTGGCCGATCTGTCATCCCAACTCCATCTTCTGTCTTTACCTTAGAAAATGTCTTGCATGTTCCTTAGTTACATACTAACTTAGTTTCCATATCCCAGTTATGCAAGACTAATCGCGTGTCTGTTGAATTTTTTGGTTCTCATTTTCTTGATAAGGATCTTCAAACGGGGACTTCTCTACTGAGGGGAGTGAACAATAATGGTGTCTACTATGGACCAGCTGTTTTGCACCCAGTAGTACATGCTACACAGTTGTTGTGTCTGTCTCAATGGCACCATCAACTTGGTCATCTGTCTAATAAGGTGTTGCAACTTGTGTTGCAACGCTGCAATGTTCCAGTTTCTATAGCTTCTCTGCGACAATTCTACTGCCCTTCTTGCAATGTGCATAAAAGCCATAAATTTCCCTTTGCCAAAAATACCCTCGTTAGCACTAAATCCCTGCAATTAATCTATACTGATGTATGAGGCCTACTGAAATGTATGTTGATGAATTTTGCTATTACGTGATTTTTGTAGACCATTTTTCAAAATACATTTGGCTATACCCCATGAAGCGTAAGTCAAATGTATTTGCAATATTTACCCAGTTCAAAAAATTAGGAGAGAAATATTTTGGCCTTTCCATCACCACTTATTATTATTATTATTATTATTATTATTATTATTATTTTAAGAAATAATATATTCATTTCCAAAAAAATGAACCAAACAGAAAAAATGTAATTTCTTAACTCTTAGCCAAATAAAAAAATATAGTTTTCTAACCTTCAGCCAAACACTAAAAATTTAAAATAATTTATAGAAAATAAATCATTTTCTAAAAATTATTTCTTAGAAAATATTGTTTAGATTTTCAAATAATGGGCCGTTAATACCATAATTGTTAAACATTAATGATACGAAGTACTAATTATATTTATTGGCATATGCTTTTGTTATAAATTTTTTTAATGTTGTTATTCAATATCATTTAATGTTGTTATTCAATTTCAATTCTATGGTAAATTTACCAAATATTACCAAAATTGCATATGATAGTCACTTTAAATATAGGCATCGGATCAAACTGCATATCAAAACAAGAGCAGATATACATCTGAATAGAATTGCTACTAAGGAAACATGAATTCAAAGATGGTAAAAATTTACGTTTCTTGCTTATTTGTGGGTTTCATCATGCTTGCTTTGCTCTCCCATCTCGGTAAAACTTCATTTTTATGCTCTCTTATCTAACCTTTTTATATTCACTTTTAGAATGAGAAATCAAAATTTTGGTCCATCATTTATTTTTTAATTGTTAATGTAATCCTTAATTTTCAATTTCAGCCAATTTGATATTCGAATTGTTTAAAATTTCGTTAATTAGACCCTTTAGGAATCAAAATGGGGATTTTCACATTTTTAAAATTTCGTCAATTTGGTCTCTGGAAAGATTTAATTGACGAAATTTTAAACAACTCAAAGATTAAATTGGTTGAAATTGAAAACTAGAGACTACATTGACAATTGGAAAATAATTGAGGGACGAAAATGTTGATTTCCCCTCTTTAGAATTTAATACATTTATACAAAACTAGGAAAGTATAATAATTAATAATTATTTTACTTATGATTATGACAGCCCAAGCTAAATCATTGATATACCAAGGACCTTGTACAGATCCAATGTACAAAAACTGTTATCTATATTGTATCAACAATGGGTTCCCAGAAGGTGGTATATGTTTGCCAAGTGTCCCTGGAGTTCCCCTTCTTTGCTATTGCATAATACCATGATTTTTTTATTTTTTGTTATTTTGTATCTCTTTAACTAATAATATAATATAAATTTCATTCAATCTATTTGATGTCGGTTGATTTTGAGCAATCGCGAAATTTAATTTTTAAGATTGTTATAATGTTCATCGCATGTTTCGTAAATGTAAAGATTCCATGGACACAAATAATCCGGAAAAATGAGTTCTTTCAAACAGGGACGATTCCAGAAAAATAATTGAGTAGGGTGAAATTCAAATTATAAAATTATACGAGATCGTATACTTAACACTTCAAAACTACCATGAATATAGATGAATCTTTAAAAGTAGTTATTATTTTAAAGAATTTCTCTACAACTGAATCAAAAAAATTCATTCATATCATAAATAAATTTCATAAGCAAACATGAGCTAATTTAACTTTAGGCAGTAAATTTTTAACCAAAGCAGACTAAAGGCTACACAGTGAGTTAGAAAAGGTTTCATTTGATGCAATAGATATTGTACAGAGTATTTGTTTTTTTTTTCTTTCCGAGACGTTTGGTTGTAGGGAAGGAATTAGGTGGGAAAGAAATTGTAACTCCATGGGTAAAGAATAATGTGGGAATAAAGTGGAAATTTAAATTCTCGTGTTTAGTTTGCAGGAATAAAATTACTGAAAATTTTAATTCCAATGTTTGGTATACATGGAATTGAAGGGAAATAAGTAGTATAAAGTTCAAAATGCTCATTATTATTATTATTATTATTAATCTTATAAACAATGCAAATTTTCAATCACTATTGCATAGAAATAAAGAATTCATTCGTTATTATAAATAAAGTTAACAAGCACACAACTTACACCATTCACGGTTGCATAGATCGGCGCACAAAATGAACATTATACAACTCATCCACTATCGACGCACAGAATGAAAATTTTGCTTTTCAAAATTTAGGCAAATAGACTATATATACATATCAAATTCTCTCAAACCAAATGCCCCGTTCTAGTTTCCTTGTTCACACAATATATTCAATCACATGCATATGATCACAAAACTATAATCATCAAAAGTAAAGCTATTGAAAAGAAACGTGAAAATGGGCTTTAAAAGAGTAAAAAAAAAAAATGCTCACCAACAAATAGAGAAATTAAACAAAAATCTGTAAATTAGAAAGTCAAAACAAAACAAAAATCGCAGTGTAACTACAAACTTAGAATAAATTCATCGCAATTTTGTAAACGATAACTAAAACTAAGTAGGCAAAGTAAACCAACATTTCAATTGTCCAAGCAAGCAGCAAATCAACTTCATAATTGACAAACCAATAAATGAAATTCACATTATTTCGCAGACTCCTTTCATATGAACAAGCAGAGCATCATTACAAAGATTATACAGAAATTAATTAACAAAATGTGGGGAAATATACATCACATATATAAACAATAAATAGAGAATGCATAAAATTATTGAGGATTGAAGATTTAGGAAATTAGAGATTTATTATTTATGGAATTAGAATTAACTAATTAAGAGAATAAGGTTGAAAATTGGTTCGAACCTGAGCATTTGCAAATTGTTGCTGACTTGTCTGACTGCGAGATGATTGGACGACATCAGACCGTGGTCATTGGGAATTTGAGATGCCTCATGCCTGAGTCTAACATCAGCACATCACCTATCTCTCTAATCTCTCTATCCTCATTCCTCAGCGGTAAGCTCTCATCTATCATAAAGAAATTAGGGCAAAAGCAAAATTAGGAAAATTAGGCCAATATCATAATATATAAGATTTCAAAACTCAAAACATAGGGCAAACAATTGAAAAAAAAATTAAGATTTATAATCCAAGGGGTGAGAGAATGAGACTACAAACCTGAGGCCGGAGGGTGAAGACGGTTAGACCAAGCCGGCTGTCTGCGAGGCAGCGACTGGACAACTCAAGATTGTCGACTGCCCTGAGGCGGGCTAAGGGTGAAGAAGGAGACTTGCAAACGGGTAGTTGGCGACGATCGACGGGACCACTAGACGTCTGGACCTAGTAGTTGG
>CM008344.1:12079563-12089815 GCA_002525835.2 Ipomoea batatas
GACCAAAAATAATTGTCATGTCACAATAATATGTTAGGATCAACATGAAATGCTCTTTAAGAAAGGACTAAAATAGAATACCATTTATAAATTTAAGACAAAAATAGAATTAAGTCTAATTTTATACTCCGTAATATATTAGTGCAACTTGCCAACTTTGATATGAATTGCACTATGATTGATTGTGCAAATGGACCGGAAATAGGAGCTAGAGCCTAGAGTGCACCAAAGTTGAAAGTAAGTATATTAATTAGTAGGAATATAGTACAAGTTCATTGTAATACAGTACAAACATGAGTAGGTTAGGAATTAAAGTTGAGCTGAATAGGTTAGTTAGCGTAGCTTATTTCATATTCGTGTATTGTAATTGTATTTGTAATTGTAAGTGAATGAAGATGACCCTCAATACGAGTGGATGGTATCATGGTAAGGTATATATACTAGACTCAAGTTGCATGTGACTTATAATGTTATTTTGTTTATGGAATGACATGACATCGTATGATTGATCAAAATAAATCAATAACTTAGAGAGCACGTTAAATGGCGTAACAGTACTCTAAATAATTAAAATGGTGACATATAATTTGACATTTTATTAGTTTAGACCAGCAAGTTGATCTCCGACACAAGAATGTCGTGTCAAATCTTCAAAAAAGTTATCCTAGATCTATTTTTTGATCATTAGACCTATCAATCTACATACCCAAAACTCCACCAATAATATTTAAATTCTGCCCACATGGACTGTTCAATTGATCACAGTAGTGAAGTTTGAGAAGAAAGACTAGGGATCGAGTCTCACCAACGGCAGTGTGGGAATAACTTTTCAAAGTGAGAGGGAATCCTTGTGCGAAATTAGCAAAGATCTAGCCTCTGTGTTCAACTGAATTACCATGATTTACATCCTCCCAAATGCTCTGTTGAGTTGGGACATGAGGGATCATTAAGGTTAGAGATTCAACCTTTTGGGGAAAAAATAATACTTATAATTGCGTATGAAAGATGATATGGAATGTTAGGTCATGTTTCAAAATTGTTTGGATATAGAGGCGGGAGTAGTAAGCAATAGTGAGATGGAATCATGAATGTTTATCACCAACAAATCTACAAAGATCTCTCCCTATATATAATATCCTATTCCTCATTGCAAATGCATTATTGGTGATAGCGATGCTATTTGTCATATCCAATTCTCTTCAATGAATCTCCATATTAATAATAATAATAATAATAATAATAACAACAACAATAATACAAGATAATACAAGTACCATATAGAACTCATGAAATGTGCCTGGCGATTGGAGTAACAACACAAAGAGATTCCACATGTCAATTTTTGTTTTCAAATATTAGCACTTAGCTGTTTGACTTTGGTGTTTTACGTCCCAATTGAAACATTTTTCATCTCAATTTAAAGTCTAAGCTAATAGTTGAATTGCATATTTATATTTATATATTATATGCTTAACAGTCCCACAATAAGTATAAATAAAGGCATCTACACTCTACAGTAAAAGTATATTTCTTTCTTTATATCATCAACTTACGACCTGTTTGGTTAGTATAAAATAATTGAAATGGAATTGAATTTAAATTTCATAAAAAAAATTGCTATATTGATTTCATTGTTTGATTGATAGAAAATAAATTATTGGAAATAATTAGTATAAAGATTCAAATGTTTCTACATACTAAAGATATATATGTGAGTATGTGACCGTGATATAGGAATTTATGTTACGTTGTAACTTTTCTCCCAGAAGGTGTAAAAAATAAAAATAATAAAGAAGATCGAAGAATTCGTTTTACATTGGAATAAATTATCCATCAACTAAACAAGGTAAAAATATGTTTTTTTTTTTTCAAATTTGAGAAAAAAATATTCACAACAAATAGTATCATGTGAACCAACCAAGCCATTAATATTTATCTATCTCCATAATATCACCCCATTTATATATATTTATGAAATAGATCAAATAAAAACTTGCGCCTAGGTACCTTGTAGTCTAGTGCATCAAGTTACAATTGTTATATCGTGGACCATGGTCCAAAAAAGACACTATTTCTTTAAAAGAAACAGTTGTCATCACATCTTAACGGAGTTCCGTAAATGAGACTATATTTCATCTCAAATGATATTGCCTCACATTTGTTTTTATATTATCAAATGAAACTGTAGTTATATCAAAATAGTACTGTAGTTGTGTTGAATGGAAACTGCAATGTATATAAAATGAAACTGAATAACAGTTTCACATATTTGAGTGTATAATGTTGAATGAAACTGCAGTTATATCGAAAAGAAACTGTAGTTGTGTTGAAAGAAAATTGCAGTGTATATAAAATAAAACTGAATAACAGTTTCACATATTTGAGTGCATATTGTTCAATGAAACTATAGTTATATCGAAATGATATTGTAGTTGTGTTGTAATGAAACTATAGTGTATATAAAATGAAACTGAATACAGTTTCACATATTTGAGTGTATAATTTTGAATGAAACTGTAGTTATATCGAAAAGAAACGGTAGTTGTGTTGAAAGAAAACTGCAGTGTATATAAAATGAAACTGAATATGCTATACACACAGAGCTACTTTTTGCGGAACGGGTGCTGTTTCTTTTCATTAATCAAAATGACGTCATTTTGATGCATGGACTACCATGCATTGTGGACCGCGGTCCACGGTAAAATTTGCGCATCAAGCTTCACTCCTATATGGGCCTCCCATATGGGAGGTTTGGATTCAAGCACTGCATTGTAACAGAGTCAATAGTACTCAAAAATACACGTCAACAAACAACCAAGTGTCTAAGCCCAAAATTCGAATAAGCCCACAGGACCCTGTCCCTAGAGCTAAAGATAAATCACAAGTCATGCAATCATCTCACCACTCAAACTTTCGTCTTCATGCACACACAAGGGATTCAATCCACACCTTCCATCATCCTAAATATTTTTTCCCATTTATATTTCCAGTGATGGAATTTAAACCCCACACTTTCTCTTTAATCGTGATATATATCAAGTCATGTGACAAACCACTATAGATTTCTAATACAAATAAACTCATCTTTGTTTTTGTCCGAACCTTTTAGTGTAACCATTTTAACAATTTATCTTTAAATATAAAGAATGAAAAAAAAAAAAAAGAGTTCAGCAACGTGCATAAAAATGCAATAGACTAAGCTCATAGATAAATATAAAAGCTGAATATTTTTATTCAACTTTTATATTCACAAGTAGTGTGCTAAAATAATAATAATATGGAATAATTAAGAAATAGATATAATTCATTATTTTGATAGATTGTTCAATAATAAAACGATCAAAATTGAAATATAGGATGAAATCAATCAAATAAAATAAAATAAAACAAAACAAAATTAACAGGTTATAATAATATGGGAAATTTTGATATTTTTCTCAAAATAGTACTCCACAATATAATAAAGGGTACGGTTCATTACATTATGATTGATATTCATCATATATATCAGTCATCAATCAAGATCCATTGCCTGTTGATTACATTTATAGAGAAAAGATTCATAATATTTGTGATTAATAATGATCAAGTTCATACTACATTTATCAAAGTGGTAGCTATTTAAAGTTTTGATGATTAACCAAAACGTATGTCGTGATGTGTGATAGGGATATGATTAAAGCATTATAATAGAAATCAGAAGAATGATTAGCATGACTATGACCACACAAGGCCCCAATAATATTCTATCTACTCTCCTTTTTGTTTTATATCTTTATCACAATTGAAAAAGAACCAACTTTGTCGTGCCTCAAATTTTCAAATTCATTTAGACCTACATCACTCTTCTTCTTTATTTTCCAATTAGAGTTTTTACGATATCATAATATCATATACAGTTATCACAAATTAACAATGATAATAATAGATGGAATCAGTGACGGATCTACAGTGAGGGCAATGGGGGCGGCGGCCCCCACTCACCCCCACCCCCACCTATATATTTTCCTTGTATATATATGTATGTATAGTACATGTTTTAGATATAAGTATAAGAAAATAGATAAATGTAAACAAGAGGTTAAGGTGAGTACTTGGCAAGGTTGTGTTTGATTAAAGTGAATGACAAGGGTTTAAATCTTGTGTTGCTGAACTCTTACTTTTAACTGCCTCAATTTTGTTACCTTTTTTTATGGTTGCGCTTTGTTGTGTGTGTATATACTATATATACTAGTCTTCTCTATGCGCGATGCGCAAAAACGTATGCCTAATATTTATATTTTTAAAAATAACTTACAAATTCTTACTAATTAAAATCTAAATAAAAAATTATTTATTATATTAATCCAATATATAATGTCTACAAATGTTATTATCATTAAATAATATAAAAAAAGTTATGGTAGATGCATGTGCATTGTAAAGTTAATGGAAAAGATAACGGAAGTTATGACGGTAAGGGTATTTTTGTCCAAAAAATTGTATAGTACAACTCTAAAAACACAATGTACAAAATGATTAGCACTAAAGATATGGACATAAATAAGGGATATAACTTAGATTAAGACTTATTATGTTTATTATATATATATATAATGTTATTTATAATGTATTTTCTATTTGAATTATTTTATAAATTAATTATGTTTCATATTTTATTATTTTTTTGAAAACAAACCGCAAGGCGGACTATATATTGATAGAAATAAACGCAGGGGGGACAGAGTCCCATAACAAAGAATTAGCCTGAGAATAGGCAGCAGTAGCTAGAGAATGAGCAACAGTATTAGAAGATCTAGGAACAAAGTGTAAAGAACAATCAGAAAACAAACTCATAAGGTTCCTGCATTGGGCAAGAATAATGCCAACATAGGATCTATCGTGAACCGCTGGAGCAGAAATACTGTGCACAAGCCTGATGCAATCCGAGAAGCAACACACCGAACCAATGTTCTTGCCCCTCAACCATGTTAAAGCTTCCTTAAAAGCCATTGACTCGGCCATAAGAGGGTTGAGACACTGATGAAGTGGGCCGTTCACCGCAGCAACAAAGGACCCTGAATGAGTCCGTAGAATGGCACCAAAAACTGCATCACCTGTGAGGGCATTAAACCCCGCATCAATGTGGCATGTCTGTGTCGATGTAGACAAAGAGACCTGGGGCGGTTGCCATGGCGTCGAAGGAGTATGAACTGTGGCAGCCAACCGCCAATCTGAGCACGCACGAGCAGCAGCACTCCAAACCGCACGAGGCGCAGGCAAGACAGCCTCCCACACCGCACGGTTCCTTGCCAACCATATGCCATGAAGAACAGCAACAGATAACTCCAGTTGCATACCATCCAGAGATGTACACAGAGACTGCATCCACATAAGAAATTCATTAAATGAACCAAAATTGCTAGGAATCCTACTCTCATGCCATACACGTTTAGAAAAATCACAATTAACCAAGGCATGCAAAACATCTTCATTAAAATCCCCACACATTGGACAGACCGGTGAAACATCCACTCTTTTATTCAACAAATTTGTAGTGGTGGGAAGGATGTTTCGTATAGCTCTCCACAAGAAATTCTTCCACTTTGGGGGAACCTTTAACTTCCAAATTTTGGGCCAAGAAAGGAATCCAGGAGGCAGCACTGCAGACTCACCCATAAGAGCTCTATATCCTTGCTTAACAGAATAGCTTCCCTTCGGATCACCAAACCAATACCAACAATCCTCGAACGTAGGGCTAATGGGAACCCCAATGATGCGGTCCACATCCGATTGATCAAATATGTCACGCAAAAGTGGTAAATCCCAGGAACCCGTAGTAGGGTCTATCAAACCTTGAACCACCGTGCCACTAAGTTGCGGGGGCATAAGTGTATTGACCATAGGGTTATTTGCATCAATCAACCACGAGTCTCCCCAGACCAAAGTATTAGAACCATTCCCGATTCTACGCCTGGCACCATTACAAATAAGGTCATGCGCCGCCATAATACTCCTCCAAATAAAACTAGGACAGCTGCCCACAGTAGCATCAATAAACGAAGTTCGAGGATAGTACCTTGCTTTAAAAACCCGAGCCACTAATGAGTGGGGTTCAGTAAGAAACCGCCAACCTTGCTTCCCTAGCATTGCAAGGTTGAAAGCACGCAAATCCTTGAAACCCAACCCACCAAACTTCTTAGGTGCACAAAGCTTGTCCCATGCCATCCAATGAATCCCCCTAACATTTGAACCACCGGAACCCCACCAGTAACGATTCATGCATCGTTCCAGGGCCATACATAACGAATCAGGGAGTAAGAAAACACTCATCGAGAAAGTTGGCATGGCTTGTGCCACACTCTTCAGGAGGACCTCCTTTCCTGCCTTCGTAAGCAACTTCTTATTCCAGGCACCCACCCGTTGTCTAACCTTTTCTTCAACATATGAGAAAACAGCCCGCTTATTTTTACCAATAAAGGACGGTAAGCCCAAATATTTTCCAAAATTATCGGCCTGCTCAACACCAAGGATGCCTGCCACAAGATTCCGAACATCTCCTGGAGTATTCTTACTAAAACAGATATTGGACTTATGATAGTTAACCACCTGGCCAGATAGGCTTTCATATGTATGAAGACAATGTTTAATCACGCCAGCTTCGTGCGCATTTGCTTTAAAGAACAACAAACTGTCATCTGCGAAGAATAAGTGGGAAATAGTCGGTGCACCTCTAGCAACTCTACAACCGTGAATAGCACCCCTCTCCTGAGCCTGTTGTAGCAATAAAGAAAGGCCTTCAGCACAGATTATAAAGAGGTAGGGAGAGAGCGGGTCCCCTTGACGTAAACCACGCGTAGGAATCACCCGACCACCATTGCTACCATTGATCATAACATTATAAGTGACAGTAGTTACACACCTCATAACCAGGTTTACCCAATTCGGACTGAACCCCAACGCCAACATCATGTTTTTCAAAAAAGGCCACTCCATTCTATCATATGCTTTGGCCATATCTAACTTTAAAGCACTCCACCCCATAATTCCCAATTGTTTCCTGTGCAAATAATGACCAACCTCCCCTGCCACCATAATATTGTCAGTAATCAAACGGTTTGGGACAAAGGCACTCTGGGACTCAGAAATCACACTACCCAACATAGATTTCATCCGATTCGCAATCATCTTGGCTATAACCTTATACACCACATTACAAAGAGCAATCGGCCGCAAATCAGACACAACTTTGGGTTCTTTCTTTTTGGGGATGAGTACAATATTCGTATCATTAAGACCATCCGGCCAATGACCAAGATTAAGACAATCCAAGACAAAACTAGAAACATCCTCACCCACCACATTCCAAAAATGCTGATAAAAGCCCGGATTCATCCCATCAGGACCAAGAGCTTTATCAGGAAACATAGCAAATAAAGCAGCTTTTACCTCTTCTTTTTCAAAAGGGGCATCAAACATAATATTTTGGCTTTCAGAAACACAGGGAGTAACAGAGGAAAAGAAATTAACCTCATCAAGCATACCCACATCAGATAAGAAAATATTCTCATAATAATTCAGAATAACAGAATTAAGAGCCTCCCCCTCCACCCAGTTGTCAGCAACATCCCTAAGTTTCAAAATGGTATTCTTTTGTTTTCGGGCAGAAGCATACCTATGGTAGAAACGTGTGTTGGCATCAGCTCCCTGCAGCCAGTGCTGTTTGATGTGTTTTATTCTTCGCTTATATACAACAATATTTATGATTATGGCTGTGTTTTTTTATAATCAATATATATAACTTTTTTAAATTAATAAATAGATATATAATTTATAATGTGTTTTCTATTTGAATTATTTTATCAAATTAATTATTTTTCATATTTTGTTATGAGTATTTTTATAAAATTTTGATTTGTTTTATTCTTCGCTTATATACAACAAATCTATGATTATATTTCCTAAATGTTTTACGGTTTAAGAAAAATTTTCGCCTTCACTGACTAAAATTTCTGGATTCGTCAGTGGATGGAATGGTAAACCTCTCAATACAACTAAACAAAAACAACTGCATTGACTAATTAGTAATTACCTAATACATTGACAACTCGTTTCACAAATTGTTTCAAAAAATAAAAAGAAACATCTCTTTCACAAGAGGTGCCAATTGCAAACCCTTAAATAATAACCTAGTAAATTTTCAAGAAAACCAAATAAAGACCATAAAACAAATTACGTCATGGATCAATTAAGATTCATCAAGCATGGTATAACCCATGCCTTAAGACGAATACTTATCACGTGGCAAAATCTCCTATAACACCATTTCACGGATCCTCATTCGACAAGTTGAGTTTTCACAAGAATTACATTTTTTCTCATAAATAACTCTTCAACCATAAATATTACATTTTGATTTAAAAGTATTACATTTTCATCAAAAGTCTTACATTTTTCCTTATAAGTATTACGCTTTATCTCATAAATAAGTAAAGAGTTAATTTCATTTTTTGTCCTGAATTTATAGGTGGCAGTCCACTTTTAGTCCTTTTTTTTTTCAAAACATCATCCTTTGGTCATAGTATTATTGTGACATGACTATTTTTTGTCCTATATCAACAAAACAATTTAAATACCATTAAATACAAGGGGCATTTCTGTATTCAATTATGTATTTTTTTCAAAAAAAAAATAATAAACATACAAAAATGTAATGGGTCAACGCACTTTGTATTAAAAAGATAGAAATGTTTTTCTATTTAACAACATTTCAACGATTTTGTTAATGGATGACCAAAAATAGTCATGCCACAATAATACTAGAGCCAAAGGGATGTTCTGATATTATTAAAAAAAAAAAAAAAAAAAAAAAAAAAAAGACTAAAAGTAAACTGACACATATAAATCTAGGACCAAATATGGAATTAACTTATAAATAAATAACAATCAATCAATTTATCTCTAATTAATATTACATATTTTTCTTATAAAAAATTGTTCAACCCTTAAATATTGCACATTTTCTTTTATATGTAATAAACAATTCATTCATGATTAGTATTACATTTTCCATCATAAGCATTACATTCCAACAATTTATTCATGATTAATATTACATTTTCTAGCATAAATATTACATTTCCATATTGACCTAACCTATCTCACAAGAAACTCACTCTTATCACATTAACAAAAGGCAAAAGTCAATAACAAATACAGGTGTGAATGTTTACTGCATTGGAAGTAAATATGCCATTGTGATAGTCATCACTTCTGAAGTAAATGTTCATCAAACTTGTAAATAATATACAATTCCGTTACAAATAAAAGAGGAAATGGACGTGACCACCATAGAAGTCCTTTCAGGAACTCAGAGCTTTGGATTTGTTCAGAATTGGAATTAACAGTGAGCCAAATTATTGCAGATATTGTTGTTTTGTCACTATCAAGGCATGAGCCAAATGGAGTCCAGATTGTGGGTTATGCCTCTCATCTGGATGTGTAGTTATCATCCCTCTTCTTTATTGGCACTATCATTATAGAAATGAGAGTACTGAACAGGTTTCTCAGAAGCAACAGATTTCTTCCCGAGGTGACCTTTCATATCATTCATGTGAGGACGCCTGTGTTGGTAACTTGACATTAGAGAGGCCTTCCAATAGGTCCCAGAGAGACCTAGCCTCTAATAATCTAGTTTGACCCTAAACCAAAGTTCAAAACTTTAAAGCGGCAGTGTGAAGATTATGTCCAAAGTGAACAAATCCTTTGTGCGCACTGGCATTTGACCATGTTTGCTGAGCCACTAAGTTACAGTAATTTACATCCTCCCAAATACTCTGTCAAACTAGGGCATGGGAGGCCCTTGGAATTGGGGATTCAACCGGCAGAGTACATCCTCAAGTTGAGTAACAGTGAAGGAAGAGTACACAAACCAAACCAAACCACATCAAGGGATTGATCCTTGACTTTTGGTATAGAGAAGCCTAAGTCTCCAGGCCAGCTGTCGCACTCTTAGAAGTGCCTACAATTCAAGGAAGGGATGGGACGGTGAAAATCATGAGTTACACCCAAAAACCAAACCAAACCAATCACAGGTACCACTGATAAGGATTCAGAGAGTAGCAATATGTTGCGTTGAGGACTTGTTTAATTGCCATCAAGCCTTTCCAAAGGTAGCTGTGGACAACCAGGTACACTATTTCAATAACTAAAACAATGTATTTAAGCAGTACAATTGAAAATGTATATATGTGTATATATATATATATATATA
>CM008344.1:12094928-12108183 GCA_002525835.2 Ipomoea batatas
GCCTAGAATTTTTGAAACGAGCTAGCTCGGTGAACTTTATAAATTTTATATATATATATATATGTTCAGGTGTGGTCGTGCCTTCCCGTGCGGCCGTGCGGTTCACACCACTCAATGTTACGAAATACACCACTCAATGTTAAGAAACACACCACACAAATATGCACTGTGGTGTGTTTCTTAACATTGTGGTGTGTTTCTTAACATTGAGTGGTGTATTTCATAACATTGAGTGGTGTGTGACCGAACGGCCACACGGGAGAGCACGGCCACATTTGAACCAAAATCTATATATATATATATATATATATATATATATACATGCACTAAACATTAAAATCTTTAAAAAAAATATGTAAATTTTTAAACATGAAAAAATTTTATATTAGTTATGTTAAATTATTTGAATATAGAATAATAATAATATAATAATTTTTTAGTTTTGAAGTTAGGCCCGCGAGGCCTATGAACCCGCATGAGGCGGGTTATTGTTGCATAATCCTAACTTGCGTAAAGACATCCTCTAGCCATGCTGCAAAACACGTCCTAGAGGGTATAGAAGAGATGTCGGCCGCAACCCACACATCAAGAACCATCTTGCACTCAAGGAATAAGTGGGTCATTGACTCCTCACAACTACCACATAAGGGGACACGCAGCATCAACTTCCACATTCCTTCTTCGGAGGGCTGCACGAACAGGGAGAATATCTTTTACACATCTCCAAAGCAAGTTCCAAAACTTCGCAACCACCTTAAGTTTCCATAATTTGTTCCATGATTTAAACTCATTGGTTAAAGAAGGCGAATTAGCCAAAAGCTTGTACCCGCTGCGAACCGAATGACACTCGCGGAGGTCATGGCTCTAGTACCACTCTTCTCTTAAGTCTAGGTCCAGGTCTTAATAATATGTTCAGCATCTAAGGGGCAAAACTTTTAAGTTTAATATATGTAAAAATTTTACATTTGATATCCTAACTAAGTTTATATCTATGATGTAACATAACTAAAATATATATGAACTAATAATTTATTAAGTTCATCTAAAATTTAGTTTAGATAATATTAATATTTTTTTAGCTAATATTTAAAATATTTGTGGATATATTAATTTGAGTGAAACATATATATATAATTTTTGCATTGAAGTCTAATATATGTCAATTTTTAATATCAGGACCATATTTATATTAGGGTATAACATAACTAAAATATCCAAACCAATAATCTATTTAATTCAATCAAAATCTAAAACATTGTTTAAAGTTCAAGTTTTAATTGTGATAATGTGAATACTATCTAACTTTAAGCTCAAATAGATAATTATGTTTATATACATAATGCGATGAAAGAAGTAGAAATGGTGATGAATAAAATGAGATGAATAGATGATAATAATATAATCATAATATAATTGATATATAGATAAATATGTAAGTAATAATGGTAAAAATATGCTTCTAGTGATATATAATCAAATTGACAATAGAAAAAACTGAAAAATATTTACAATTTTCAAAATGAAAATTTGTGTTACTAAACTTTTTTTTTTTTTTATGTTCTTCAATTCTTTAGTTTTTTTAAAAATAAGAGAAATTATCTAGTTATTAAACAAGCCTTAGAGTATGTTGAGATTTAATCTTTTAAATTTTTATTTCTGCATTAGTTTGTATCCCTTCTCCAAGTTCAACTTTTAAATGCAGTATTAATTTAGGGAAAATCAACTGAAATATGAAGAAATGAAGAGTAATAGACAAAAATATGACATTTTAAAAAACTTGACAGAAATATAAAAATACTCTTTTGAAAAATGCGAGTGGGTGTCAAAAAAGCATTTCTCAACGTCGTTTGAAGGCATTTCAGAAATGCATTTGATGTCAAAGTTATTTCTGAAATGCCTTTGATATTAAAAAATTAAAAAAAAATTAAAAAAAATTGACCTGATCGCCTTCTCCTTTGCCGTAACCAATAACTAGTTGCCTTCTCCTTAGCAGGGTCACCTTCTTCGGCGCGAAGGAGAATTGTTCTCCTTCGCCTTGGCATGAGAAGGTGTCCCAACTTGGTCACCTTCTTCGGCGAAGGAGAAGACGATCAAATGGTTATCTTCTGGGTGGCCTTCTTCGACATTAAGTTCATTCGCATTTCAGAAATGTGTCTGATAAGCATTTTCCAAATGCGTTTAGTTTCGTATTTTAAAAAAATTAAACTCACCATCCCAAACGCGATTTTTGTAATCATGTCAACTTTTTTTTTTTTTGGTTAGCATTTTTGCCAATTGGGAGCTATGCATTCATATTTCAGTCAATTTCCCTTAATTTAGCAGAGGAGGCTGTAAGCAGTATACCAGAGGAGGCCTTATATTGCAGAGTTGTTGACTATTGGGATAAGACTTCAGGCTGGAAATGGGATGAGTTAGAATCCATTCTGCAAGTAGAAACTCTGAGCAAGCTGGCAACAAGCCAACAACCATCATCTGGGATGATGATGGCAAAATACGTATGAAATTATTAACATGGAGTTAAGAAAGTGTGAACATGAACCTACCGAGCCTGAGCTTACAATTGACTTGGCCTGAAGTCTTTTTAAAAACCTATTTAATATTTAGGCCACCCAGTACCTACTATCAGCATGCAAGCATGAAGTCCGTAAGGACAGCCCAAGTGGTAAGAGTGCTCTACCTACAGCCGAGAGGTTGGAGGTTCGATACTCAAACCCGTGGGTTTGAGCCGGTCAGCTATGGGTAACCTAGGTTGGTCATCCTTTGCCGGCTAGGGTCACAGGGCGAGGAGAAAACCTCGTTAAAAGAGAGCATGCAAGCATGAACTTCAGGGTATTGAAGTTTGGAGTATTTCGTTGATTGAACGGGAGCAGAATGTCACGGCAGATGCTCTAGCCAAGCTGGCTCGACGATGGGCGAAAGGAATGCATGTCCTTAAACAGCCCCCAACTGAGATTTTTGCCTTTCCTTATTGATGATGTAAATAGCTTCCCCTATTAGCATTATATTCATGAACGTAACCAACGTAATATGTACCGGGTAGCCCCCTTTTGAATAAAAAATATATATTAATTTAGCAATTTAATTAAATAATCGATATTACTGTGTCAAGTATTTATTAAAATGTGTATTCCCTACTCAATTCGAGATGTGGTTAATGTCCACTTACTTATCACTTTGTTTTAATATCGTAACTCATAAGATGACAACTGCATCCTTGGATATTTCATATTTACGATATTTCTAATGTGTTCGAAATATGAGTTATGATATCGAAATACGAGTTATGATATCGAAATACAGTGATATCCTTAAATTGACCAATAAGGCAGGCCTTCCACAATAGTTGTTTTTGGACTAAATTTTAAGAAAAGTTGAGTGAGGTGGAGGAGAGAGGGGGAAGTGAGAGAGGAGGGAGATGCTTGCAGTAAAATAGGGATTTTGCAGGTAAAGTGAGTCCTACTTCATTAATAAGTGGTTCTTTGTTCTACGCGTAAATCATACTTTGCGCGCTCAGAGGGCGCGTTCCGTGCAAGGCTCGCTGGGGGCGTAAAGCATTGTTATTTTTTTATTTTATTTTTTTTAATTTCAGATTTTTTTTCTCTCTTTTCCTATTTTCTCTTTCCTAATCATACCTGCAAAATCTCCTCAAAACCCTCACACTATTGAGGAAGGCCTAACAATGGAAAAAAAAATCCTTACACATTGTAACTCATATTTCTATGAGTTAGGATATTATATCCTTTGATATTTACTATATTTCTAATATGTTTGAAATATGAGTTACAATATGTGTAATAATTTTTTCTTTGTTATTTGTCAATTCTAATGGTAAATTAAGGGAATTTTTAACGAAAGGATAATGATGGCAATCAAATGAAGTCAAGGATGTAATATGACAGAACAAAATGAACAGGACTGAATGTGGAAATGCCACAATAGTTGAGGACTACAAATGAAATTTGCTTAAAAGTCAATGATGTAATATGTCAAAATTAAAAGAATAGAACTAAATGTGACAATGCTACAATAGTCTATGACTAAAAGTGGAATTTGCTATAGTAATAATGACGCAATAATCAATGTTGAATTCATTAAGTAGTAACAAAGTTATAAAGATGTAAAAGTATATTTGTCTAACAAAAATGTAATATGACATTTTTGTCTAATAAAAATGGAATGTACAATATATAAAGTAAAATGTATACATGTATTAGGGTATAAAAAGGATTAAAAAAAATCATAAATATAACTCTTTTTTTTGGGTGTAGCCCAGGGTTTCAACCATCGAACAAGATGACTAACTTCTCGCTGGATTGTAAGCACCTCAATCGGGTGGGACAGCTGGCCTGGAGACTTAAAGCTGCTCCATACCCAAAATCATAAATATAACTTGAATTAACATATATAATGTTAATACTTAAACACAATGAGGTAGCTCAAGTGGCAAGTGAACTCTCTTTGTAGGAAAAAAGAAAATAAAAAACTCTCTTTGTAGGTAAGAATTTTGGGAATGAAACTAAGCAAAACGATGTCGTTTTTGGACCACACAATAACCCATTGAAAGGCTGCCATGTAGTGCATTTTTTTCTATAGTTCCACTTTTAAAAGTTAATTGGATTTGTAAGAATGTAATGTGAATAATAAATTAATGGTAAATGGGTGATGTGGAAGTAGAACCCACTTTTAAAAGTGAGAAAGTATTGTAAAAATAAGGATAGACTTAGACAATAAAGTTAGATATGTTAGACTATTATAATAGACTCTTTAAAACGTGACCCATTGAGAGGTAAGTACCCTTACCGTGCAACACAAGGTGTTTCGAATGGGGGCTTTTAGGTATTGGACAATATACTTTGACCATTTCAAGCATTATATTAGGTGTCCCATTCTTTTGGCACAAAAGTATATCCTATTAGGTGTCGTTACTCTCAAACCAAGTAAGCTTTGGCTTTCAAGTCCAAAAGTGAAAAGGAATTGAATCCAACAAATTTATGCTAATACAGACACACACAATCATTATTTTGTGTACCCTATTATCAAATAATGTACATTTAATATAAAAATAATGTACTTTTAGTATATTAAAAAATGTAAATTGTATTCAGGAGATGTACATTGTATAATGTACATTTAGTACACAATATACATTTAATATATTAAAAATATACATTTTGTTATGATCTACATAACACTACGTGGATCATGGTCCACACAATAATTTGTCGGACACAAACAACTATGGAATTTGACCGACGAAGAAAATGTACATAATACTTCCATTTGAAATTTTTAAATAATTTTCACCATATTATAATATATTAATATGAAAAATATTGATCCATACTTTCACAAAATTTTTCTTGTTTCATGTGCCAATCTTTAAGTAGTTTTTAGCATTCAATAATTATTAGGCACATCACTAACCTAAGTGTTATATCAATGCATAAACAACTCTATACCTCTCTGTCTCACTTTACATGTATTGTTTCTCATCATTGATTAAATTAGTTCTTTTATCTTTATTTATTTTCTTATTTCTTATGAGTTTTAAATCCGATCTCTTATGTTTAATAGTATTTTATGTAATTTTGAATATATAATTTGTATGTATTAATTCTAAAGGAGAAATAGTTAAATGGACTTTTGAAATTTATTTAGAAGTGCAATTAGACCCCTGATTTTTTTTTTAAAAAGAATGTAAATAAACATTCAAACTTGTCATTTTGGTGCAACTAACCCAATAGTAAGTTATCCACATGAAATAACCGGTCATTAGCATTCCTACAATAATTTTGAAGACAATTTTGACGACCGTAGCTGGTTGCCTTCTCTTGGAGAAGATGACCAGACCGGCCATCTTCTCTAGTGTATGTGGAAAAGGCGACTGATCATTTTAATTTCTCCACCAAAGAAGACAACTAGACGGGTCACCTTCTCCACCAGAAAAGATGATCGGCCGGTCCCGGTGGAGAAGGTCACCGACAGTTGAATTTTTTTAATGGTGGTGAACAGTTGTCAACGGTATTCAACGGTAAATAATAGGTTATCGATAAACATAACTTATTTGACTCATTTTGACAAGTTTGAGCGTTTAATTTCACTTCTTTTAAAAAAAAAAATTAGCAACTTAATTGCACTTTTGAGTAAAGTTTAAAGGCCTATTTGACTTTTTTCTTAATTAAATATTATAATAAAATAATTTATAAATAATTAAAGTTAAATATGGTTAATTAAATAAGTGGGGCGGATGGAGTGAAAAACGGCAGGAGTAAGTGATTCCTTGCTCACCAAAAAACAAAACGGCGAGGAGCCAGGACCATCAACAATTTATTTCTTTTTGAAAAAAAAAATTGATGCGATATTGTGGGGCCCAAAAACTATAATATTTAGGCTCCGTTTGGAAAGCATAAAAATGATTTCCGAAAAATGTTTGCTGGAAAATGAGTCATTTTCTAGAAAATATTTTCCTTTTCAGTTTTTGGTTGAGTTTTGGAAAACTGTTTTGGTGTGTTTGGTTCATTTTCTGGAAAATGAGTAGAATTGTATAATTATATATTTTATTATTTTATTTAAAATATAAAATAATATAAAAAATATAAAATAATAATATTTATTATAAAAACAAAAGAAAAATTTAAAAAAAAAAAACACAAAACACTGACTCTGGTTTCGGTTGGAACCAGAGCAAAACTGCCAGGCGGATTGGTTTCCACCGGAAACGAGTCCGCCGGAATGGGTGAGATGACCATTTTGATCGAGAACATGCGAAACGACCATTTTGGCCATTCCGAAAAATGACTTACGGAAAAAAAAAATTCTGTAAGTCATTTTCCAGAAAAATAACTGATTTTCCTTGGTTAACGGAAAACATTTTCCATTGATCGCATTTTTCGGACGTTGCCAAACACCGAAAGCTTGGAAAATATTTTCCAGGTTACCAAACACACCTGGTAAAATATTTTCTAGAAAAGTCAATTGTAATTGTAATTATATCAATATTAATAGCACTGATGCCAAGACTTTGTGGTCTAGTGACACCAAGGTTGCACTCCTATGTGGGAAGTTGTGGATTTGAGCTTATGAACAGATAATGCATTGTAACAGAATAACACTGATAGATTTTTCATAAAAAGTGACAAATGTGAATTTAAAGACAATATTTACTCTCGAGAGTGAAGGTGGGGAGAGCTAGCTCCTCTCCTCTTACTCCGCTTTCTAATTTACACTCACACGTATATTGGAACTACTTTTTGTTTATTTAATAAGTAACATATTAATAGATCTTCATTTTAATTTGATCCGATATTAAATTTGTAAATTTTATATGAAGATTTAGCATACTAACCTTCGATTCATATGATTGGTCATATTTTGAATGTTATCTTGACCCAGGGAAATCTTCATGGGATAAGGAATAAAAGAGCAAATACCAATTTTGGTCCCACGACTATTAGCAAAATGACAATTTTGATCCACATGTTTCATTTCTACCAATTTTGGTCCCACGACTATTGTTTTAGTACCAATTTTTATCCACGACTATTGTTTTAGTGCCAAAATTTATCGCGCCGGTCACCCATCCGTTTAAAACGTGCAAAAATCTAAAATTGTTAAGCGTATTTTCATCATTTTCAACTTAATATCTTAATTTGAGTACGAATAAATGAATTTAAGTCCTAAAATAGATCAAAATTCGCAATTTTCCTCCTCATTTTACCTTAATTTGAGGAGGAGAATTGTGAATTGTGATCGATCTTAGGGCTTAAATCTCTTTATTAATGCTCAAATTGGGATATTGAGTTGAAAAGGACGAAAATACCTTCAAAAATTTTAGATTTCGACACGTTTTAAACGGATGGGTGACCGGTGCGATGAATTTTGGCACTAAAACAGTAGTCGTGGGACCAAAATTGATAGTAAACAATAGTCGTGGGACCAAAATTGGTAGAAATGAAACATGTGGACCAAAATTGTCATTTTGCTAATAGTCGTGGGACCAAAATTGGTATTTGCTCAGGAATAAAAGAAGTAATAAGAATGGGTTTATGGTTATGTAACTAGACTTCTATAAAGCCTATAATAGTATTGAAGAGGTTCTTGTGGACTTCATGTTTTCGAGGTACTTGATCAATCTAGTCATATTCTCAATTTCTCATGGTTCCATTTCAATCCTTTTGAATGAGAAGCAATTCCCCGCTTTCTAGTCCAAACGAGGGTTACAACATGTGGATCTCTTAGACATATATCTCTTCATCTTGGTGATAGAAAGGTTATCTACTGATATCCAAAGAGATGAAAAAGGTCAGTGGAAGCCCATTACTCTTAGTAGCGGGGGCTTTTGGGGGTGCCCACCCCTTTTTTCATGGATTATCACATGTTTTCCAATGAGGTGACTTTGAGACAAGCTCTTGTTATGATGGATTTTGTTATCGATCAGGGCTCAAAATCAACATAAAAAAATCACAAGTTTTCTGCTTTACTAGCATGGAGCCTAGGTAAGGAACTCAATTTGTGAGATAATTAGGGGGTGTTTACTTCCGTTCTCTGTTTTTAAAAACTTGTTTGCCATTACTTATTTTCAAAATTTATTTTTCACTTACTAAATTAAATATGTATTATATACATATATTATAAGTTATATATATATATATAAATTATACAAAACATTTACCAATAGCCCAATATAAATCCCTAATCCAATTTATATGTATATAAATTATACAAAACATTCTGCCAAATTCAATTTATTATGCCGATAGCCAAATAATCCAATTTAATAGCCCAATAACCACAATTCAATTATACAAAACACAAAACACAAATTTGAGAAATCCCTCATTTTCTTCTCGCCGAGCACATAACACAAAGACATTCTGCCAAGGCGTAGAGTTCGATCGCTGTAGATGAAGAACACAAAGGCGTCAATTTCGACCGCTGTAGATGAAGAAGATAAAGGCGCCAAGTTCGACTACTATAAATGAAGAAGATAAAGGCGACGAGTTTGAAGCCGTGAGAGGGTGAGTGTGAAAGAGAATAAGAAAGTGCAAAAGAAAGTAGAAGAAAAATGAGGAAGAAAGAATGAGAAAGACGCTACCAAGAATCGATGATAGGACTAGTTACTGTTCACGCGTGATTTTTTAATCTAAGAACAAGTTTTGAGTGTGTCTCTAATTTCTTCTAAAATAGAGAATTGTTCTCAACTTTGAAAATTGAAACATAACATAGTAAATGCGCCCTTGATATCCCTATTATGACACACTTGGGTAAATATTTAGGGATTCCCATGCTATAGAAAAGAGTTTCTAAAGGGACATTCAATTATATCTTAGATAGCATGCTAAAAAAATTAGTGTCTTGCCAACTAGAGTCTCTTAGTTTGGAGGGCATCTAGGTGTTGGTCCAATCTATACAATGCAATATGCCAATATTTAGTCCTCCTAGTTGAGGTCTATAACAAAATTGACAAGCTTTGTAGGGATTTCATTTGGGGTGACAAGGACTCTAAGAAAAATGTCTATCTCATGAATTAGAAGGATGTATGTGTTAGAAACTTAGAATATAATACATACATATACGCAACGGAAGCATCAATCGCATTTTCTAGATTTTACGTTATAGAAAGAATTGAGTAATATTACCCATGAAGCATGCTTTGGCATAATCAAACTTGAATCATCGAATTATATGGCCTCTAGTCCGTTTACAGACCAAGCAGACGAGAACTCCCCGTGATTTTATGTGAAAAACTTGTTTTTTCTTTCTGACAAATCTCTCTTTTCTTATCTTTTAAAATTCTTAGCATTACCACATACCATTAAGGTGTGACTTTCTAGGTTCATAGTCAAATTAGGAACGAATTATTTTTAATAACTCATTATTAAGTAACTTGTAAGTCATGAGTGATACCTAGCAGTATGTCATGACTACCTAGTTGACTAGGGCATACATGTTTAACAGTATGTGCCCAACTAGAGAAAAAGGGTTTGGGGCTAAGAAGGGCATGGAATTTCAATAGGCCTTTCTAGCCAAATTAGCCTAGCAAATAGTCATGTGCATGAAAAATCTGTGGGTTCCAACGATGAGGAGTAAGTATGTGCATTAGGGGAATTTCTTCACTGCAATGGTTCATGGTAATGCTTCATGGGATGAAAGAGTAATCCCAAGGGTCATTCTCTAGTTAAGCTATGGGCAAAATGGAGAATAGTCAATGAAACTTCCATTGATTTTTTATTAGACTTGTGGGTCGAGGACAAGCCGTTAGGGGTCGAGATGGAGCTAGATATCCCAAACGAATTAAATCAATCATGTGTTAGAGATTTTTTTTTTATTGTACTAATTGTTGGGACATTGATAAGTTACACACTTGGCTATCAGAAAGGGTAGTCAATCTAATCCGAGCAACCCCTATTGCAATGGAGGGTGATGTTCTTGACTCGTTCATTTAGCCTCACTCAAGTACGGGTTCCTTCTCAATTAAATCAACTTAAGATTTTATTGTAGGTACTACTAGTAGAGATGTTGACTTTGTGTGTGTGTGTGTGTGTATGTGGAGCATCAAATGCGTGGATAAAGTGCGCTCATTCATTTGGTTGCTGACCAAGAATAGTTTCCTAACGGATGTTGAAAAGAGGAGGCAAAGCATGGGCTCAAATGGCGCTCTCTCGAGATGCGATAGAGGGGAAGAATCCTTGTCCTATCTATTTAGAGATTGGCGATTCACGCAGAGGTACGTGGCTCAAAGACAACTGTTCGAGTGAAGTTCAAGTTGTGGATGAAACTTAGTGGGAGCCTAAATTCACCTACATGTTGTGGTTTATCTGGAAGGCCCACAATGATGAGATATTTAGTGATCGTGTATCCACACATATTAAAGTGGTTAAGAAAAGCAACAGGGTTGGTAGGTGTTGGATCTTAACACCCATCTTGTAAGTCAAACATGTTTAACCATAAGAGTTCTTTGGTTATCAGCCGTAGTCCCAACAATCCCCTTTCTAGCACCTATGACCTTAATACCAATTGTTGGATCTCAACACTGCACTATGCTTACAACCACAAAGTTCTTTGGTTATCTGATTGACATATCTTTCTTAAAACCAATTGGTGATAAGTAGGTGGGCATTAACCAATTAACCACATCCCTCCATGGTAAGTCACAACGCCACAGTTCAATGATAGGATGCTGAACTCGGTTTTCCAAGCCATAGTCCCAACACTAGGGAGGCAAGAGACTTGCTTATATAAAGAAAAAGAAACTTAATATTAGGTAAGATGGAGAGGTGGGCAGGTTGGGTCCTGCCAGATGAAGGTAGGCTCAAACTCAATAATGATGGGGCTAGGGAAAGGGATTCAAGGCACTTGAGCGTAGGGGGGGGGTTGGTAGGTGGGTTTGTGGTTTTTTTAGTGAAGATTGGGCAAACGAACAACTTCTCGGCGGAAGTTTGGGGGTTGAGAGAGGGTCATAAACTAGTGAGAGATAAATGCTCCAAGCAGTTAGATGTGGAGTTAGACTCGAAGGCGATGGTTAAGGAAATCACCAATGGGGTATTGGATTGTGGCGCTTTTGCCCTTCTAGTCAACTATAGAAGGATCTTGCTGGGTGAGGGTGACTTCAAAATTTTCCTTGTGTTGAGAAAATGCAATAAGTGTGGGATCTCCTCGCCACCCTCGGCAAAAACTCATGTTGGGGTACTTTCATGGTGGATCATTCCCAAGATGTGCTTACTGACTAACTCTAGCTTGATGTCTCGGGGGCTTTGACTCGACAAATCAGATTCTAGGAGGCTTGGTTCTCACACGGGCTTCCACTGCCCCTAGAGTATATGCTTAAATTTGAAATTGTGATACTATTTAGGGTAGAATTAATTCTTTCTAATGATAAATATTGTAATACTTATAACTTAAATTGTGATATTTACACACTCAGTTGTCTACAACCCGACTCATTTCATGGACAGGGATTCGTGAGATAGTCTCACATATATATTTTGCCAAATACAAATTACCCATAGGATTGCAAGTTTATAAAACAGCCTAAGTAACGGAAACTTTTCAAATATTTATCAAATTTTGGAAACAATTTTTATAAAGGCCTTGTTTTGTAACATAATTAGCTTATTAACCAATTTTAGATTGTTTGACCACTATTAGCTGTTTGACTTGGTTAAACAACTAATATGAGTGTTTGATTAATTAGCTTTCTGTAACAATTATTTCTCCAAAATGCTAAAATTAAAAAAACTGCTCAAAACAACTTTTTTATCAGCTTTTTGAGAAAGTCATTTGCATGTAATAAGCTATCAGCTAATTTACCAAACATCTTTCTACAATCAGCTAATGTTGTTAATTAATCAAACCCACTAATCCATCAGCTAACAACTATTCACTAAACACCCCCAAACCGCACCGTAGTTACACAAAGCAAGAGCAACTGAATCCACCGATGATCAAAACCCAAACGAAGCATAATTTGTTCAAGAAAATCCCATTCCATTTTATCCTATCCCATTTTCCTATTCTTTAATTATCATTTTATTAAAATTACCATATAATGATTAATTTAACAGTATATTATATTTAATTAAATATCTAAGAGAATTAAATCATATGTGTATAAAATACCTACGCTATTTGCGTATACATACCCAACATATGTGGTTGTTAGATTGACATTATAGATTTTTTTATTTTTATTTTTGTAAACATAAATTTTAAGAAAATTGTGTACATTTTTTTTTTGAAAACAGAAAATTGTGTACATTATTATTAAATAAAAATACAAAACCTTGTTTTTTTCGCTCTATATTATTCAAATATAATAATTAAAATGTATTAGTTTAAATAATTATGAAATATAATTTGAACTATATATTTTTTATTTAACAATATTTTAATATTGGATGTGAATTTCACGCATCACGCATACAAATTAAAATGCTTGTGTGTATATATATAATATATACACGCGTATAAAGAAGTTAGTATTATCGAATGACTTTCTGTATTTAATAATTTTTATTTTATATTTTGAAAAAATTTCTCTAGATTAGACTAGACTCGACTCTGATAATTTTTTTAAAATAAAAAAGAAAAAGAAAGAAATTGTTTTATCACACCGCTAAGCAATGGGAGGTGCACAAAGAGACAAGGACTTCAAACACCAGTATTATTCAGTATAATAGTGATGTAATATATAGGGATATATATATATGTTATATGTATACATAAATCTAAATTTCTGTGTACAAAGATTTATATT
>CM008344.1:12116925-12129135 GCA_002525835.2 Ipomoea batatas
CACCACGAGGTGGTGTAGACCAGCCCATGAGTTTCGACCCACTTTGAGAGTCCTAACTGCACGATGAACCGTTTTCAATTCACAGATACTCGTGCTCAGTGTTTTTGTAGGCCTCAGTACACGCGGAGTTTCCCGATTTACTGGCCTTATTAGCTAGTTGAGTCATCAATCGTTATATCGTGGACCAAGGTCCACAGTGCACTGTGGACCTTGGTCCGAAACAACGTCGTTTCGATATTAGTGGACGCGGACGTGAATGACTCTAGGGAATTCATTATCTATAATACATACACATAATCATTATCTAGAATACAAAGAACGTTTGCCTAGAATACAAAGAACGTTTGCCCAGAATACACAAAATATTGACACAAAATACACATAACTCATCCTTCTAACACTCGAGTGCACATACACATCACAACCCGTGTTAATAACATGAATACACAGAATATTGACACAAAATACACAAAACTCATCCTCCTAAACATTCGAATGCACAAACACATCACAACATGTGTTACTAACATGAATACACAGAACGGTTGCCTAAAATACACAAAATGATTGCCTGGAATACACAGAACGATTACCTATAATACACAGAACTCATTTCTTAATATTTTGGTACGGAATGCACAATGCATTGTGCACCGTGATCCACGATATAAATTACCATGAGTCATAGCCTCCGTTACTACCTTGGTAATTGTGTGGCTCCGATCCATTCACTATTTTCTCACAGAGTGGTTTGTCAATGGCAGTGGCGCAGAAATTTGCGGCATTAGTATGGAGGGCAAGGGTCGTCAAGGTTATATATACAATGGACAATGCAACAATGCATCTCTTCAAATCCACCATTTTTAGTTAGTTGTTGATCTACTCAAAAAGATCTATTATTTATTTTGCTCTTAATTGGTTTTCAAGAATTACCATTCTTTCCTAATCTTTTAAGGTATTGAAAATTTCAAAGTGAAACTCTAATGAAACTTAAC
This sequence comes from Ipomoea batatas, assembly GCA_002525835.2. NCBI lineage: Eukaryota > Viridiplantae > Streptophyta > Magnoliopsida > Solanales > Convolvulaceae > Ipomoea > Ipomoea batatas. The sequence goes on from CM008344.1 coordinate 12,117,921, forward strand.
CACAAAATAAAATAAAATAAAATAAAAAATGTATGTGATATGACCTTATTAATTCATGTTAAACTAGGGTGACTGCATGTATGTCTAAACCTCAAAACTGTTAATTTAATTTTTGTTTAGTTGCTGTAATGATATTACTTAAGAATTTCTAAGTGATATGGTCATTAATCCACGTTAATTAAGTGCAGGTTTGTATAAATCATTTTTTTTAGTACTACTAACTCTGTTACAATGTAGTATCGGTTCATTGCTACTTTCTAAACCTACTGAAGCACAAAGAGTCAACAACATTTAAGGTTGCTTGATAAATGTCGAATTTATTAATTTTTGACACATTTGATTAATTTTAACGGTTTGATTTAATTAAACTATAAAATGAGTGTCCATAAATAACAAATTTACTAAAACTATTACAACGTAGTTTTAAAAAGAATTTTATACTTAGGTGATTCCAATTTTGCCGAATTAATCCTAAGCCAATAGGTATATGACCTCACTCCTAGAGACACTGCAGAGGTAAATCTCGATTCGTGCAATCAACCCACCGCTCAGACACTAGTCTTCATGTGCGCACAAGGGATCCAATCCACACATTCCTTCATACTGATCCCTTTTCTCATTCATGTTTTCAGTGGGATTCAAACCCTCACACTGCTGCCTTCAGTCGTGACTTCGAATCAGGCCACAAACCATTATGCAAAGCCTCGCACTACAAGAAAAATCGCGAATCGCGACGGAAACTATTCCGTCGCAATATAGCGACAGATACTGCGATGGAATAGTTTCCGTTGCAAATTAACGACAGAAATTAATTCCATCGCGATTTTTGGCTCAAAGATGAAATTAAACCTGCGAAATCTTGGAGGAAAAATATTTACGACGGAATTTGCGATGGAATGTGAATTGTTATTCGTGAGGACTATTATATTATTGTTTAGACTTGAATTGACTATTATTAGTTACTAAATGTGGATTGATGATGTAATGATGTATTATTACTTGAACTTAATGTGAATTGATAATGATTTAGAATTATGTTATTTTTAAGAATTAATTGTGTTTTAGTATGCCATTGTAGTTGTATATTAATATTTTAAAACCTCATATTACTACTTAAAAATAATAATTATAAATAAATTTCTTTAAAAATAATTAAAAAATGTGACAAAATTGCGACGGAATATTCGTTTCCAAATCAAATCCAGGGGATGATGAACTTACGATTCGATTGAATAACTGAATTACAACAGCGTTACAATACCTATATGAGAGTTAGCTCAAAACTCTCCTAAGCTATAGGTAATAGTTATTGACTAGAAATACACATATAACTACTAAACAAATACAATTATATAAAAGCATATAATATAAAACGTAACATGACTAACACGCCCCCTCAAGCGCAAGGTTGGGGAGAAACAACATTGAGCTTGCCGCGTAGTGTAGTGAAACGCTGTGCAGATAACGGCTTGGTGAAGATATCCGCAAGCTGATCTTGAGTGGACACAAAATTAACAATAAATTCCCCTGAAGAAACATTGTCACGCACAAAATGATAATCCACCTCCACATGTTTAGTTCGTGCATGAAAAACCGGATTTGCAGCCATGTAGGTAGCGCCTAAGTTGTCACACCATAGAGTAGCAGGCTGACCAGAATGTAAATGCAACTCACGAAGCAGGGAAACAACCCAAGTGACCTCAGCAGCTAGATCGGCCAAACCCTTGTATTCGGCCTCCGTAGATGAGTGAGCAACTGTGCGTTGCTTGCGAGAGACCCAGGAAATCAAATTAGAGCCATAGAAAACTGCATAGCCACTAGTGGACTTCCTGTCAATCGGACAGCCAGCCCAGTCCGAGTCAGAATAACCATGTAATGAGTAGTGAGACGACGGTGCTATACACAGACCCATGTCAAGTGTGCCTTTAACATAGCGTAAAGCCATCTTGAGTAAGCCCCAGTGTTCTGTTGTGGGCGAGTGCATAAATTGACAAAGACGGTTTACAGAAAAGGACAAGTCCGGTCGAGTGATAGTAAGATACTGAAGCGCTCCTACAATGCGGCGATACTGAGTAGGATTATCAAAGAGCTCAGATGAAGAAGAGGCAGACTGAGAGACAGCGGCCGGTGTGGCTAGAGGCTTGCAGTCAGTCATGCATGCCCGAACAAGAATATCCTGCATATACCGCTTCTGTGAGAGCAAAAAGCCCCCATTATACTGCAGAGTTTCTATTCCAAGGAAGAATCCGGGTGTGCCTAAATCCCGGATCTTGAAAGCATTGCTGAGTCGGCGAAGTAGTGAGTTAACTAAAGGTGCATCGTTACCCATCATGATGATATCATCAACATATACGAGTAGATATACTCGAGAATCACCGGAAGCGTAGTGAAACAAGGAGACGTCGGTCTTAGAGGAAGCAAACCCTGCAGATAACAAGTAATCATGCAGCCGTTTGAACCAGGCACGGGGTGCTTGCTTCAGGCCATATAGTGAACGCTGCAGCTGACAAACATAGCCAGGGTATAGTGGATCTTCATACCCCGGGGGTTGTTTCATATACACAGTCTCAGATAAATGTCCGTTTAGGAAAGCATTATGAACATCTAACTGGCGAAGAACCCATGAATGTGAAACAGCAAGCGAAAATAAGAGTCTAACTATTGTTGGTTTAACAACGGGACTGAAAGTGTCAAAAAAGTCCTCCCCAGCCACCTGATTAAAGCCTTTTGCGACCAGTCGGGCCTTATATCGGTCAACAGTACCATCTGCTTTACGTTTCGTGCGGTATACCCACTTGCAACCAATTATGTTCATTACGGGTGTTGCCGGTATTAATTTCCAGGTGCTATTATGCAGTAACGCATTAAATTCTTGATCCATTGCATCTCTCCAGTGAGAATGTTTGACTGCTTGTGTATAACAAGTTGGATCAGTCGTGGTGTGTAGGGCATAAAATTGCTCACCAGTTCCCTTCGTCTTTTTGCGTGTTCGCATAGCGTGAACGGGAGCCGCAGCCTTTTTAGATGCACCAGGTGTAACAGGTGGTTGAGTGTGAGTAGGAGATGACGAACAGGAGTCAGTTTGAGTCCTGGAAGAATCAGTTTGGGGAGTAATAGAATCCGAAGCTGCAGCCACTGACTGTGGTAGAGTAGGAGTGGTGGTGCATATAGGAGCAGTTCCCCAAGTTGTATTCTCAGATGACGTAGATGGAAGTTCCTGCAAGGACTCCTGAAAAGGAAAAACATTTTCATCAAAACGAACATGGCGACAGGTATAGACTTTACCAGTGTTAAGGTCCATGCACCGATATCCCCTAAAAGTAACTGGGTAACCTAAGAAGACACAGGGTGCGGAGCGGTACTCGATTTTATGGCGATTGTAGGGACGAAGATATGGGTAACAACGACAGCCAAACACACGGAAGAATGTGTAAGGCGGGTGAGTGTTGTATATTTGGAAATGAGGGGTTCGAAATTGTATAGCCGATGAGGGTAAGCAATTAATTAAAAAAGTAGCTGATTTAAAGGCATAGTCCCAGTATTTAAGGGGTGTGGAACTTTGGGCAAGAAGAGACAGCCCTGTTTCTACAATGTGACGATTACGACGTTCTACCCTACCGTTTTGTTCGTGTGTATAGGCACATGACTGACGGTGTGATATTCCCAATGATTCAAAAACAGTATGAAGATGACGGTATTCCCCACCCAGATCGGACTGTATGGCTTTGATAGAACGTGAAAACCGACGTTCTACCATCGCCCGAAATAAATTAAAAGTTTTATAAATATCAGACTTTACACGGAGTGGGTAAAACCAGGTATACCTGGTATAGTCATCTACAAATAAAATAAAATAGCGATAGCCGGAATGAGAAATTACGGGTGAAGGACCCCATATGTCTGTAAAGATTAAATCTAATACATGAGTACTATTATTCGGAACTCTATCTAATGGAAAACGTGACGCTTTCCCCATTTGACAAGCCGAGCAGACATCGAGAGTGCTAATTTTATGAGATGAAACCGGGCAGTTTTTCAGAATGCGCCGCAGCACTTGACTGTGCGGGTGACCCAAACGCTGGTGCCAAACTTTAGATGACGCACGGGCAGAAAGATAGGCTTTATGGCTATGAGGAAGCACCAGTTGATACAGACCACCCGACGTAGAGCCTTTAAGGAGCACCTCCTTGGTGGTGCAATCCTTCACAAAAAATGAATCCTTATGAAATTCAAAGTAAACGTCATTTTCATTAGCAAACTTATAAACAGAAAGTAAAGAAAGGGACAGGTTCGGGACATGTAGAATATTAGACATTTTTAGGGAATGCGTTTTAGATGGAATAACGGTGCAACCCACACTAGTGATGTCCAAACCTGTACTGTTGCCCACTTTGAGAACGTCATTGCCAGTGTAAGGTTCTGCATGATCCATCAGTCCAATATCTGGAGTGGCGTGCGATGTGGCCCCTGTGTCCGGGAACCACGATTCCGACGGCGAAGAAGCGGCAGCCTCGCCTGAGTACGTAGCATGAGCTTGCTGTTGAGGTTTCTCGTCATAACGACGGAAACAATTTACGGCAATGTGACCGTAATTCCTACAAATTTGACAGCGAGGAGAATTGCGCCCGCCACCACGCCCACCGTTGCCTGATCCTCGGCCACGCCATTGTCGGCCTCCGCGTCCACCAGAATTCCGGCCGCTGTTCTGCGAACCGCCTCTGCCACGCCCAGCATAAAATGCCGCGGGCGCAGTCTGCTGCAGCGACGAGTCCACGACGCCAAGGTCTTCTGCATGCAAGAACTCTTGAGCTTGGAGATGGTCGGCTAGCTGCGGGAGGGTCATCGGTGTCGCGGCCGCCGTGAGGGTGCTCGCCATTGCGCGAAACTCCGGCCGTAATCCCCTTAGGACGTACAGGATCTGTTCGTCGGCGGTAAGAGGTCGGCCGGCCAGCGATAATGCTTCAACGAGCATTTGTGCCTGGCCGAGGTACTCCGATGGTGTAGAATTGCCTTGACGGAGAGTTTGGAACTGTCCGAGTAGGCTGAGGCACCGGGTCCGAGACTGAGACGCAAAGGCCGCCGTGATCGAATCCCAAACCTCCCGTGACGTCTCCTTGCCGACGGTGAGGTACATGACTTCGCTAGTCAGAGAGGAGACGATTAGTGAAAGGATTGCTTGATCCTGTTGTACCCAGATTGGGTACGCCGGATTGTGAACCGGCGGTGGAGGAGCCGTAGTCGAAGACGACACAGCGGAGATGATCGTCGGCGGCGGGCTTGGGATGGATCCATCAAGGTAGCCGATCAATCCTTGGCTATGGAGGAAGGGAAGGATCTGTGTTCGCCAGTAAATGTAATTCCTGGCCGTAAGTTTAATCGAGACATGGTGGTTCGCCGTTGAGATGGTGGGTGGCGGTGGTGGCGACGCTGTAACGAGAGCGGGAGTAATGGCTCCGTTAGTGGGTTGCGTCGTCATCGCAAAAGGTTCGGGAATAGTTACGGTGGTTTGTTTAACGGAAAGACCTAACCTAGGCTGATACCAGATGAACTTACGATTCGATTGAATAACTGAATTACAACAGCGTTACAATACCTATATGAGAGTTCAAAACTCTCCTAAGCTATATGTAATAGTTATTGACTAGAAATACACATATAACTACTAAACAAATACAATTATATAAAAGCATATAATATAAAACGTAACATGACTAACAGGGATGCAAATCAAATAGTTGGTCTATTAAGTTTGATGTCACGAAATTAATTCCAATTTTAAGTTCTATTCGGATACCGTTACTAGTCTATTAATTTTGATGTCACGAAATTAATTTAACTTTTAAATTTTAGAATTAATTTTCAAGTTAATGGTTGTCTGTTATAAAGATTACACCAATAAGAGTATTTTCTAAAATTAAATTATTATAAAATTTATATCAATAATTAAAAAGAATACTTTAAAAATAATTTTTTTCAAAAAATAAATAAATAAAACAATACAATTATATTGAGAAAATTCCACTTTTAGTCTTTGACTATTGTGGCATTTTCACGTTTAGTTCTATTCTTTTAATTTTTGCCATATTACATTACTTACTTTGAACAACTTCTACTTTTAGTCATCGACTGTTGTAACATTGCTACATTTAGTCCTATTCTTTTAATTTTGTCATATTACATCCATGACTTTGAGCAACTTCTACTTTTAGTTCTCAACTATTGTGGTATATTGTCACATTTAGTGCTATTCTTTTAATTTTGACATATCACAATTTTAATTATAAATATTACAATATTTATCATTATTAGTAATAATCAATTTTACCTTAAATTGTATCACAAGTTTAGATATAAGTATTACAATATCTATCAAACCATTTATTTTTAATTCAAATTGGTATTAAATTTTCTACAATAAGAATTGCAATTTCTTTCATAAGTAACATTTCACATATAAGTATTACAATATTTAGATTAAAATTAAACTTTGTAAGCATTGCAATTTCAATTATATGTATTACAATATTTATCATTAGTAATAATTATTTTATCCTAAATAGTATCATAATTTCACATATAAATATTACAATATATATTATAAGTAACAATTTATTTATTTCAAAATTGGTAATAAATTTTTTGTAATAAGTATTATAATTTCTATCATAAATAACAAACAATTATTATAGATTTTACCCATCTCACAGATTAAGATCCGTAAAATGGTTTATTTTATACAAGTGTGGCTCATTATCAAAAGAATCATGCTAGGCTCCATCACAATTTTTACTGTAGTTTATTTATAGCCTTATGTATAAATGTTTTCAACATATTTTGACTATTCAACTTTTTAAATTTAGTGGACCAAGGGTTGATTTGAATAGTGATGGGGCATACCACTGCCATCATTGCAATAATTCTGCCCAGTAATGTCAGGGTCGTATGTTACATTATTTAGTGCTGTGTGGTCTCATCTATAATGAAGTGTTTGGTTGGGAGAAAGAAATTATGAAATAAATGAATTGTAATTTATTAATGAAAAAAGAATAAGATAAAAATAATGTAAGAATTCAAATTACATTGTTTGGTAGGGAAGAATAGAATTATTTGGAATGAAAAAGAAAAAAGTAGTAGAAAGACTAAAATGTCCTTGTGTAATAATAAAAATAAGGCACAAGGGTCAAATAGACCATCAAACTATACTGATTTGTGCAATTAGCCTCTTCCACTTAAAAAAGCTCTAATTAGGCCCTCAAACTTGTTAATTTGGAGCAATCAAACCCTCTGACCTATTTGTGACCTGTAATTGCAGGTTAATTAACATTCCAGTCAGACTCCGGCGAACCTCAGGCCAAATTCTGGCAAGTGAAGTAAAAAATCATCACCGGCGATATCCCGTTCTGCCCGAGGAGGCTCCGGCAGTGGAAATGGCGACCAATTGGTCGCCATCTCCAATCGATTGCAGATAGCGACCGGTCCCCATCTCCAATGATTGGAGATGACGACCAGTTTTTTGACTTCATTCGCTAGAATTTGGTCTGAGGTTCACCGGAGTTTGGTCGGAATTTTAATTGACCTGCAATTACAGGTCACAAATGAGTAAAATGGGTTGATTACTCCAAATTAACAAGTTTGAGAGCCTAATTGGAGCTTTTTGAAGTTAAAGGGCTTAATTGCACTAATCAGTATAGTTTGAGGTTCTATTTGACCCTTATCCCTAAAAATAACAATCACTAAGGATACTTTTGTCATTTCTTATATTTTTCCGATTCCCACAAGCATTGAATTGCAATTTGGTCCAACCAGACAATGTAATTGAGACTTTTATTGAATTACAACTCAATTACATTCAACCAAACGAGTTGAAATAGTATTTCTGCTTTGCTTTCCCTCAACTTGGTACTATACATATACTATTCTCCATCAACTTTTTATGGAAGCTAGGCAAGCTAAGCTAGCTTCATTCATATCGGAATAGGCATCCAAAGTTTCATAACATGCAAAGGTAATAATATAATCCCTTCTTTGCATTATGTGTATGTTCTCAATTTTCTAATTTATTTTCGATACGGGGTGGAAAGCTCAACATCATTAGTTAGTCTCATCCGTATAGTAGTCGTGGCTCCAAGGAGCCCTAGTTCATTATCTCTCGATCAGATGTCTCAGAATACTTACTGGGATACTGGTAGATCCGGATCCCCTCATTCTGTTTGGATCCTAGACACATGATTTTGCACTAAAAATATGTAATTAAGGACTATTTTCTTTCTTTCTCTTCAATTATAGTCATATTTTTATGATATTTTACTTAAAAAAAGTAAATCTTTGACTTTCATAAAATGGGCTCACAGTAGTGCAAATCTGCACTAAGCTACACTTGTACTAGTGTAGCGAATGTGGGTAACGTGGAAAGGCCTAGGCTTTTCGCAATAACCGCTAAGCTAACAGGTGTCGCAGAAGTTTTTTTTTTTTTTTTAAATAAAAACTTTTCGCGACACCGTCTCCACAATGGGTGTCGCAGATTTTTTATTTTTTATTTTAAATTAAAGGCTTTCCATGACACTCTATTCTCATAGAGTGTCGCTGATTCTATTCGTCAAATATTTTATTTAAATTTTTAAAACAACCTAATTTTTTAAAATTCAAAATCATGTATAGAAATTTTCTAAACCAACACAAAAATTTACAAAACTAAAATAACAAATTATCTATACACAATTATCTACTCACAATAATATATAACTATCATCAACACAATATACTTACTATCGACACAATAATAACAATCAACACATTTAAAATTGAAATCAAGATATATAATTGTTCAACAAAACATAATAATAATAATAATAATAATAATAATATAATAATAATAATAATATAATAATAATAATAATAATAAAGATAATGTCTAATCTAAATAAATTTACACGCACTCTTCTAAAAAGTATTTCGCCCACAACTCCCGAATCTCATCTATTCTGTTCATAGAGTACGCTGCTTCTTCAATTGCCTACAAAAAAAAATTTAATTAACCAAATTAGCAAATATGTTAATTGATTGATAAATTATAATTTAACTATATATAGTTTTATTTAAATTAATTACCTCATCTAAACGATCAACCAATGAATATTTAGTAACAATGTCGTACATGTATCACAATACATAGTATCCACATTCAACGCCCCCCGATTGTTGTGGACACTATAAAATACATACATACATACATACATACATACATGCATGCATGAATGTGTTAATATCATATTAAAACATTAATTTTAATTTCATACTTTGTGTTCCTTCCCATCAATAGTTTTAGTTCCTCGTCCATTTGCAGGAACATATCGAATTGCCCTATATTATATAACAATTTATAAATAACATAGTAAAATTTAAAATATTTATATTAATAATAAGATTTTTACTTACATATTCACAAAAAGTTTTGACATCAAGGGTGCGCTCACATTTGAAGAGATCCAATACATACACGATTCTTGAACATGTGCAGATCACAATCATCACAGTAAGTAACCAATGATTACTACATTTACAAAACATACATATATGAAAATTCTACTATCAAACACTTCAAATAAAGTTATTAAGTTATATATATTAGTAAAGTAAAAGACTTATTCTTGATGATACGGTGTCATTGATCTAGTAGATCTAACGGTTGAAATAAACAAAATTTTGTAATATTTATGAAAATGACCCCGCTCATTTTAAAAGTTTATAATATTTATGAAAATTACCCCGCTCATTTTTTACTTAATTTCTCATCCGTCAGATCTTGCAGATAAATGGTTTGGATTTGTCCTCACGTTCTCACTTGGGGGCATAGTTCTCATATGATTAGGATTATATATATATATATTAATTATGGAAATTATATTATATAATTTGCCTATATACATATTAATAAATATTATTTGCAACATATTATACCATCATTAAGGAAATCCAATTAGAATTTAAATTTACAAATACAAAAAATAAAATTTGCATCTTTTAAAAAAAAAATTTCTTAGTTATTATTAATATTGTTGGAATTATAATATATATGAAATACACTTAGGAATAAATCAAATTGATTATATAACTTTTTCTCTATAAATTTATCTAAATGTATACATAATTTTAATTAGAGGCTATTAATTATACAAAATTTAAATTTAAATTTTATATGCTATGAAAATCGATACTTAACTAAATATATTAAATTACAACTATATTATCATATTGTACATTTTAAAATATTTATATTATTTACAATTTTTTATTTAAATTCATAATAACATAATTTTGTTCGTGCATCGCACAGATAAAACACTAGTTACCTACAATATATATTACAAGTAACAATTTATTTATTTTAAATTGGTATTAAATTTTTTGTATTAAGTATTATGATTTCTATCATATATAATAAACCATTATCCTAGATTTTATCAATTTCACGGGTTACGATCCGTGAAATGGTTTATTTTACACGCGTGCGACTCATTAACAAAAGAATCATGCTAGGCTCCATCCCAGTTTTTACTGTATGTTTTTTTATAGCCTTATGTAAAAATGTTTTCCACCGATAAAGATGTTTTGACTATTCAACTTTTTAAATTTAATGGACCATTTTAACTTTGTAATATCATATTGAAGAGGAAAGTTAGGGGTAAAAAATGAGAAAAATAGTCATTTTACTTTTAAAAAAGGCCAAATTGTCATTTTGGTCCACTGAGTATAGGGGTCATGTTAATTGCAGTACACGACTTTCAAAACTGTTAATTTCGTACCATAACTATTCAATTTTTATCAATTTCGGTCACTCCGACCAAATTACCGGTCAAATGTCGCCGGAAAGTCCTAAATCCTAAAATAACAAGGATATTTTGGTCATTTCACATTCTTGTCTTCTTCTCCGGCGACCTCCCACTTTTTCTGTTTGGTCGGGTTTAGGGTTTAGGGTTTAGGGTTTAGGGTACAAATTGAATAGTTATGGTACAAATTAACAGTTTTGAAAGTCGTGGACTGCAATTAATAGGACCCTTATAGTTAGTGGACCAAAATGGCAATTTGCTCTTTAAAAAAAAAAAAGAGTTTCTTGAACGCTTCTTTTATTTATTTATTTACTAGTGTTTTACCCGTGCGATGCACGGATAATATTTTTATATTAAATAATAAAATTAAAGGTTAAATTATAAATAAT
>CM008344.1:12129573-12154067 GCA_002525835.2 Ipomoea batatas
AAAATGGATGGTATTCCATTCGAAAACGTGTAGTAGTACAATAATTACAAAGGTGAGGTTGTTGATTTGTTGTCGTATATATAGGATGATTCTAGGCCTCTGTTATAAAAGTGTGGTAACGCTTAATCCCCAGTTCTTATATCGTGGACCGCGGTCCACAATGCATTGTGGACCTCAGTCCCAAAACGACGTTGTTTTGATTAATGAAACAGACGGATGAATTCGCGCCACTCACTTTCTTTTCATATATACTGCACTTTCTTTTCATATATACTGCACTTTCTTTTCAACACAACTGCAGTTACCTTTCAACACAACTGCAGTTACTTTTTGATATAACTATAGTTTCATTCGATAATATAAAACTGTAGTTATATCAAAAAGTAACTGCAGTTGTGTTGAAAAGAAAGTGCAGTATATATGAAAAGAAAGTGCAGTATATATGAAAAGAAAGTGAGTGGCGGCGCGAATTCATCCGTCTGTTTCATTAATCAAAACGACGTCGTTTTGGGACTGCGGTCCACAATGCATTGTGGACCACGGTCCACGATATAATTTGCGGACTAGCCAGCTAGTGTCTTGGGCTAGTCAAATGAGCTACTCCCTCCGTCTCATTTTATGTGTCTGGTTCGGTTAACAATGTTTGACTAAAGTTATTTTTAATTCAATTTTTCATAATGTTAATTAAAATATTAGTTTATAAAGTGTATATATTTAGAAATTAAATTAAAGTACTATTAAACACACAAAAAAAAATTAAAAATAAGTAAAGAAGAAAGATTTAGTTTAACCAATAAATAATAAATATGATAAGTAAAATAGGACAGAGCTAATAATATTTTGGCCCTAATTAGTGCATATTATTTGGTTATTCAATTGTAGCTTAGAAATGGTCTGTTGTTGCTCACTTTATTGTTCCATCTACTTCCCTTATTTTTTTTTAGTACACTTCCCTTATTTTTTTGGATGCTCAAAATACTCTAAATACTCAATTTTATTTTATAATAAGTCTGATCTAATAAAGCTATTAATAATAAACAAATTTTTTACGATAAGAATTACATAATAAAAGTAAAATTTTATTAAAATTATTGCATCATAAATGAAAAATGAATTTATTTATGATATATTTGTAGAAATTTTCAAATAAAAAATACATAAAAATTTAATAATATAGGAAATTATTATTTGTCATGGCATTGTGTTTCCTTAAAATTTGGTTGAAGCATGTAATTAAGATTGAAGGAGTGTGTTTGTCAGCTGCTGTGGCTTGGAGATCAGGGGAGGCGTTGAAGTTGGAGGAGATACAAGTGGACCCACCCAAAGCCACAGAGGTTCGGATTAAGATGCTCTATGCCAGCTTGTGTGGGACAGACATCCTCTGCTGCAACGGCTTTCCACGTGTACGTTCATTATTTTTCACTAGAGCATTTTCAATAGTATTGATTTTTTATTTTTGATCTGTCAATTTGGAGAGAAATGAGAGAAAGAATATAAGAAAAAAGAGAGGAAAAAAAAAAAACATAAAAATGCTGATCTCACGCCAAAAAAAAAAAGAAGACAAAAAAAGACATAACGCGTCTGATAGTGTTAATACTCTGACATACGTTGGTCGGCTACTCCGAGTGTATTCTTAGGGTCGATTGGTCGGTTACCTGGCCTGACCAGTTATGCGGTCCGGTCGGATTAGCTCGGTCATGACCCTGATTGATGGATAGCGCCTATCGGGGCCGCCACGTGCTCCCTCCCGCTGGGCAAAGAGCGAAGTAGATGCATGCGCGCCACGTGCTCGCCATGCTAGAGCCCCGGGGGTCGTCACTTTCCCCTCTTATAAATACCGCATTAATGAGGAGAGAGAGGGACTTTTTGGCTGGATTCTAGACTAAGCATTGAAGAGTGCTCGGACAGTAGGAAAGCCCATTGCCGACCCGCCGAGCCCTTCGAGCCCTTTCTGTATTAAAATTCGAGGCTTTGATCCTTTTGGTAATAAGAGATCGTATTTGCCCGCTTTAGCTTCAATTCGTATTCCCGTATTTAACGGTATCAGCGTCGGTTGGACGTTGGTTGTGCGTGAAGCATGCCAACTATGGTTGTCCTCTAGTTTTTCTTTCTCTTGCGCTCCACAAAAATCATTCTTGGAAGATATACCCATTTTTTACTTTCTTTTTCCTCCACCTAGCATTGGACCTCACAAAAAACCAAGAAAAAACTATAGATGGGGATGCCCGAAATGAATAGGAAAATACTACATGGATTCACACTGCTTACTCTCAATTTCTACTCTATCTCACAAATTATTGACGTAGACACTTTTTCTGAGACTCACTTGATAAAATATTCTATCCTTGGTTATCATATTGTGGAGTAAAAATGGAGTAGAAATTGAGAGTATATGTAATATAACTCTAATGAATAAGCTTCCTAAACCATAATTTGTTGAATGAGTGTACTTTGAGTCTGTGAGATCGTGCATTCGTACCACAAATTCTTATTTGTGAAACGAATTGGATTTTAATAAAATATAAAATTATGTGATATTTGTAAATCAAAATGTGGGTTGAATAGTTTTTTTTTGAAACATTTATAATTCTTTACAAGTTAATTCTCAACATTTTCAGTCCAAAGAATCAAAGCCCCACCAATGGGGTTCAATCATGTGACTTTCTATTTGGAATAGTAACAAATGTGTCATCACATTACATAGTAGTTGGCAGAGTTCAATAGTTATGATAAAAATGTAATACTAATAATCATCGATAAATTGTTTAATTGTTACTTATTAGAGAAAATATAATACTGAAGACGAAAGATGTGATATTTTTGATAAAAATGTAATATTTTTAAATCAAAATGTAATATTAAGAAGTAAAGAGTTACTTATAATGAAAATTGTAATATTTATTTGAGAAAAATGTAATACTTATATAAATAAAATAAAATAAAATTCGACCTATTTTTTGATGTGATATATATATATATATATATATATATATATATATATATATATACATATACATATATACACACACACACGTTATCATCGATTGATTTTATTAAGATTTCTCCTCAACACACACGGTATCATCAATTGATTTTATAAAGAGTTCTCTTCGATTAATTAATGAAACATAAAACATCAAGATTTGAAATATATAATTTTTGGTAAAATCTTTGATGAATCTAGTGAAGCATCTATGTCATTCATTTTCAATGCAACTCATTGCTTTATTTATTTTAATATTCTATTTAAAGTAGTTAAGCTAGAGTTATAGTTCCATTAAGGCTCTTTTTGGCATACCTAGCTGAAATGCTAGTTAAAAGTTGAAGGCTGAAAATTGAAAAATCAGTAGCTAATAAGCTAACGAATTGAAATTAAAGGTCCTGTTTGGTAAAATAGTTAGCCTATCAGTCAATTTTGACTTATTTGATCACAATTAACTATTTAACTTGGTTAAAAAATCAATATAACTGTTTGGTTAATCAATTTTTAGTAATTCCAAAATGCTAAAATTCAAAAAGTTGCTCAAACCAAACAGCTATCAGCTAAAAGCTAATTTACCAAACACTTTTCTACAATCAGCTAATGTTACCAACTAATTACACCCTCAAACCCGATCAGCTAACAACCATTTACCAAACAGGGCCAAAGTGTTTTAGCAAAATTAACTCTTAAATAAGATGATAAGTGTAAAGAAAACATAAAATGAAAAATTAAGATATTATGATTTTGATTAATGAAGGGTAGACGGTGCCACTTTTAAAAATTAACAAGGACAAAAAAGAAAAAAAAAAAAAAAGGTTAAAAGCCAAGAGCTTATTTTGAAACGATACCTGGAGTATCGTTTCAAAATAATCTATCAACTCCACATATTTTATTAAACATAAGTTATAAGTTTTAAAATAAACTTTACCAAACCAAACATAGACAAGTTCTCTCTTCCTTGTTCAAGTGACAAGTCTCAGTCTGATTTCTAGACCTAATTCCTTTTCTTTAGCATCTTTTTTAGCCTTACAGTCTAGTCCTCATCCCACCAGGTGTCATTTCAACGGCGATTAGAGCAAAGAAGGTGGGATAGTAAACAGGGAGGTTTTTTTTTTTTTTTTTTTTTTTTTTTTTTTTTTTTTTGGTTTTACAAGACTAGGGAAAGGTACTCTGAGCTATGCGTGTTCCTTTTGAAAAACGCCTAACCCTTATGCTTTGTCTATTTTTCAATTAATTTTAAATAATGGTAGTAAATATGGTAGGGAAACACTAAACAAGCCTAACATCACTGAACAAGGCTAATAGTTATGCATGTTCAATTCTAACTTAAATTCCACGTCTAAGAGATAGGCGTGTTAGTGCCATTTTTATGTATTTGTGTTATTATTTTCTATTAGTAAATGAAATAATCATTTTAATTGTTATTATTAGTGTAAATATAGGTGTGTATGTATCATTTTAATTATAGGTGAATATATAAAATTATTAAAAGAATAATAATTAATAAATTAATTATAATGTAAACAAATAATTTAACAATTTATTAAAATATATAACATGATTGATTTATAATTTATTAATTATATAAATGAATTCAATTTATCTTAGAATATTTTATTTCGAATAGTAATGAATATTTTAATTATCTTTAACAATTATAGCTGTCCGAAAGCAATTGCATTCCTAGCATGATGGATCCGTCATAAATATATTTATTAACTACACAATTATTAATAATCATTAAAAATACTTAATGTATGTATGAACATTATGTGTATTTGGTTCTTCTGTATTCTCTCGTATTTTTTTTTAAATATAAAACATAAAGCCTAAGACTTAGGCTTGTTTCCAAGAAAGAGAAACTTCAAACAGCCTAAGGTTATTCTTATCCCTGCAATGTTCTCTCACTTTTAAAAGTGGATTTCACTTCCACATCATAAAATTTGTAAATTCTCTACTATTTTCTCTACATCTCTGCAATACTCCCTCACTCTAAAAAACAATAGTCATACTTGCCTTTTATATTATAAATTAATAATAAAATAAAAAATAAAAAATAAAAAATGAAATAAAAGTCAATTACAAACTTGCTATTATAGCAAGCTTGCAAGCCACATAAGTTAACAAAATAAAACCAAAAATAAAAATCTACATTACCTTCCACATCATCTTGAAAGACAGTCATTATACGGTGGACCATGGTCCACAATGCATTGTGGACCATGGCCACAAAACACAGACGTTTCATTAAGTAAAAGAAATGGCTACAGTAAGTCTTAACGGAGCTCCGTAAAGGATACTACAGTTCATCTCAAAAGATACTGCCTCACATTTGTTTTTACATTATCAATTGAAATTGTAGTTATATCGAAATAAAACTGTAGTTCTTTCGAAAGGAAACTGCAGTGTATGTAAAATGAAACTGAATAACATTTTCACATATTTGAGTGTATATTGTCCAATGAAGCTGTAGTTATATTGAAATGAAATTGTAGTTAGGGTTGACCGCAGTCCTGGTTCCGGTTCGGAACAGTCGGTTCCCGTTCCTCAATTGGCAAAACCAGAATCGGAACCTTAATATAAGGTTCTAGTTCCGGTTCATGAACCGGCGGCGGTTCCAGTTGGAACCGCCGATTATAATTGGGTTTTTATTTTTTTAAGAATAGCAAGTTAGTATTTAGTAACCCGTGAAAATTTTTGGTTGTCTTGTTTTTTTTTTTATTATTATTATTATTTTTAACAATGTCTATGAGGACCATGGCTATTATTTTTAAATGTTTCGTTTTAAGTTTTAACATTGTTGTGTATTTGTGTGGCTAAGTAGTAACTAGTAAGTATACAAGTACAACAATTGTAACAAAATCAGTGAAAATATTACAGAATCCAAATCTCATATATTATTGACTACTCAATCCTTATAAACCTAGAATAAATTGGTTATAATAATATAATATACATTTGAAAGATGTTGTTGAGATCCAAGTCACCATCCATGATCCATGATTCATCATCTATAATTTTACTTCCCCGTGTTCATCAATTGTTTTCTGCTAAACTTTAATGTTAAACTAAAAAAAATAAAAATAATTTTGGGCTTGCACTTAATTTTACCAAGATTAAGTTGCTTACGTATCTTATTGAAACTTCAATAAGAATCAAAGTCTACGTAGTTTTTTTTTTTTTAGGAGTCGGTTTGTTCCCTTCGGTTGCAGTAGTTGTTGCATCATCGAAAAAGAAATCGTTGATGATGCCTGATTTATCATTTTCTTGTGCTCTAAGTTTTGCCAATCCCCAATCGGATGTGCAAACTTAAATTTCAATTGATTGTGGCGTCATTCTTGAACGAGTCTCGTCCAACATATTCGCACTTGCACTGAATTCCTGTTCAACTACTACAGTAGAAGCAGGAGTTCCAAAAATTTGTTTCGCAATAATAGATAATATAGGAAAAAAGTTTTCGTGGTCTTTCCACCACTGCAAAACATCAAGATTATTATCATTATCTAAAAATACAAAATCAGTATTTAAATGTACCTCCACCTCGGATAATGCTGGAGATGATGAACTTGTCCCACTCCCACTAGTCCGACGACTTTTACCTGCTCTACCTAACAGGTTAAAGCCTCTACTTTGTAGGGTTGATTTTGAGCTTTGTGAAGTACTTCGAGAAGAAGTACTAATATTCATCGAAGGACTATAAACCTGTAAATATTTTTCACACAAACTATGAAAAATAAACTTGTTATTTCATTATATATAGAACTAATATTAACATATTCATTATCATCAAGATCATTTAATTCTAAACATTCATAATAAGTTTGTAAAAAAGCATTTAAACCATATAATTTACAACGAGAATCAAAACACATTGCAATTAAATAAATTATAGGAATATTTCTATAATAATCTAAAAATTTTGATTTAATGCATATAATAGCATCACTCAAAATAGGATCATCACGAAATTCAAAGAGCTTACTAACAATATTTACAGCATAAATTAAAAATAAGTGTGTAGTCGGATAATACACACCGGACAAAGCCAAAGTGGCATCATTAAACTCTTTAAATAATTCACAAATCTTCGTACAAGCATCCCAATGTTGCGAAAATAAATGAATATCACTATTGTTTGAAAAAAAAAACATAACAAATCTTTGTAATAAATAGTACTACTAAGCAAAGTAAAGGTAGAATTCCAACGAGTTGGAACATCTCAAGGAAATCTTTTTGGGGGAATATTATTTCTTTTGCAAAATCTACTAAATTCTTTTTGAGCATTGAGATGTTTCCACAAATAAACAACAGCATCTCTAATAGGTTTAATACTACTACTTAGAGAATTTGAACCAGCTTGAACACATCAATTTAAAACATGACAAACACATTTTGGTGAAAAAATTTACCTCCAAAATATGGTACACATAATTCCTTGAGGGCAGGGATTGCAACAATATTGTTGGATGCATTATCAATACCAACTGCAAAATTTTTGTTAGTAATTTTGTATTCATCAAATATACTTTGTAACTTAATGTAAATATGGTGTGCATTGTGTTGTTCATCAAAACAACGAAAGGCAAGGAATCTTTTTTGCAGCGCCCGGTCTTGATCCACCGAATGACAAGTAACACCCCAAATATGAATGTTTCCTATAATGGTTGCTCCAAATATCGGCACATATAATAACACGCCCAGAATGTGATTCCAAGCAAGAAATCAATTTTTTTTCATCTTTATATAATTTATAAAGATGACAAGTAGCAGTTGTACGCGGTAAGTCACACATTAGTGGATTTAATGCACCCCTACAAAATTCTTTAAAACCAGCTTTCTGTCCAAAACTAAATGATAAACCATCAATAGCAATCATTTCAGCAAACTTGCGTCTAGTTTGCTCATATGAGTAACGAAATAAAGCATTAGATTTAGTTGCATACCTGCCAATTTGTTGTTGTGTTTGTGTATTTACCTCTTTATCCGGATGTTTTGAGCTTATATGCTTCAGGTACGTCTTGTAGCCACCGGATTTTGACCATCTGTACTCCTTGTCACAATAATTACATTTTACTGTAATTCTTCCATCAGGGTGTTCAATTTTCTTCATGTGTACCCTGAAAAGATCAGATTTTTGTTTAGAAGCAAAATGTTGAACTTCTTCGGGTTCATCGTCTTAGCCTTGCGAAAATTCTGAGAAAGTAGCATTGTTAGAATCAAAAGAATAATGAAAGGGTTAAGAGCCAAAAGAGGTATGTTGAGGTTCATTTATGGCTATTTGAGGATTTGGATTGAAGTGTTGGTAGTATGCTTGTTGTAAAAATTGGTGGTATTCATATTCGCTTGGAAATTCATGAACCGAATGCCAGGGAGGTTTAAAAGAAGGAGCTTCTCTTCAAAATTCATGAACCGAATGCCATGGAGGTTCTACAGCAAGAGATTTGCAACGATTTCCATGACTACCACTAGCTTGGCCTTCATAAGAAAAAGATGTTTTGCTTGAACTATCCATTTGAAACTTGAAAGTATAAAAAAATTAAATATGGTAGAACTTGGTAAAAATAAAAATGTAATATATAGAGTGTAGAGATATAAAAAATGTAGAGGTAAGTAAAATATTGAGTATTGAGAATTTAGAGAATCAGAGAGAGAAAGTATTGAGAATTGTAGTTGTAGGCAAGAGAGTATTGAGAGAGTGAGAGAGTGAGATACTGAGAGTTGTGTAAAAAAAAAATTGTTGAACTCACTGATTTATAGAGTAAAAGATAGAAGAGTGAGAGTTGATCAGTTGAAGCCTAACGAAGAGTGTCAAAAAAATGATCGTTCTTACATTTTGACTTGGTTGCAGTAACAACGGCTAATTTTTTTATTATTATTTTTTAAAAAAAGTTCCAAAATTTTCAGGTTTAAAGCCAAAAATTTCGGAAGATATTGGTGCCCATTCTACACTTGTGCCAGGCACACTTGCAGAGGGAGCCAAAAATTAAATAAAGTGCTAGAGATCCACACTAGGCGTCCAGGCCACGCCTGTTCTTTTGCGCTAGTCAAAAGACTCAAGTGAGTCTTAGACTTTGTCTAAGACTCACTTGAGTCTTAAAGATAAAGTGCCAGAGAATCTCTGGCACTTTATTTAAGTTTTGGCTCCCTGCAGGTGTGCCTGGCACAAGTGCAGAATGGGTGCCAATATCTTCTGAAATTTTCTTTTCAGAACTTTAAAAAAAAAAAATTAGTCGTTGTTATTGCAACCGAGCCAGAATGTAAGAACAATCAATTTTTTTCAATACTCTTCATCAGGCTTCAACTGATCAACTCTCACTCTTCGATCTTTTACTCTATAAATCAATGAGTTCAACAAATTTTTTTTACACACCTCTCAGTATCTCACTCTCTCACTCTCTCAATAATCTCTTGCCTAGTGGTAGTCGTGACAAATCTCCTGCTGTAGAACCTCCACGACATTCGGTTCATGAATTTTAAACAAACCTCCTTCTTTTGAACCTCCCCGGCATTCGGTTCATGGATTTCCAAGCGAATATGAATACCACCAATTTTTACAACAACAATCATACTACCAAGACTTAAATCCAAACCCTCAAATAGCCATAAATGAACCTCAACATACCTCTTTTGGCTCTCAACCCTTTCATTCTTCTTTTGATTCTAAAAATGCTACTTTCTCGTAATTTTCGTAGGGCCAGGACGATAAACCCGAAGAAGTTCAACCTTCTGTTTCTAAACAAAAATCTGAACTTTTCAGGGTACACATGAAGAAAATTGAACACCCTGATGGAAGAATTACAGTAAAATGTAATTATTGCGACAAGGAATACCAATGGTCAAAATCCGGTGGCTACGGGATGTACCGGAAGCATATAAGCTCAAAACATCCGGATAAAGAGGTAAATACACAAACACAACAACAAATTGCTAGGTATGCAACTAAATCTAATGCTTTATTTTGTTACTCAAATGAGCAAACTAGACGCAAGTTTGCTGAAATGATTGGTATTGATGGTTTATCATTTAGTTTTGGACAGAAAGCTGGTTTTAAAGAATTTTGCAGGGGTGCATTAAATCCACAAATGTGCGATTTACAGCGTACAACTACTACTTGTCATCTTTATAAATTATATAAAGATGAAAAAAAGAAATTAATTTCTTTCTTAGAATCACATTCTGGGCGTGTTACTATATGTGCTGATATTTGGAGCGACTATTGGAGAGAACATACATATTTGGGTGTTACTTGTCATTGGGTGGATCAAGACTGGGCGCTGCAAAAAAAATATTTGCCATTCGTTGTTTCGATGAACAACAGTGCACACAATATTTATAGTAAGTTGCAAAGTATATTTGATGAATACAAAATTTACTAACAAAATTTTTGCAGTTGGTTTTGATAATGCATCCAACAATACTGTTGCAATCCCTGCTCTTAGGGAATTATGTGTACCATAGTTTGGAGGTAAATTTTTTCACCAAAGATGTGTTTGTCAAGTTTTAAATTGATGTGTTCAAGCTGGTTCAAATTCTCTAAGTGGTAGTATTAAACCTATTAGAGATGCTGTTGTTTATTTGTGGAAACATCCCAATGCTCAAAAAAAATTTAGTAGATTTTGCAGAAGAAATAATATTCCCCCAAAAAGATTTCCTTGAGATGTTCCAACTTGTCAGAATTCTACCTTTACTTTGTGCTTAGTAGTACTATTTATTACAAAGATTTGTTATGTTTTTTTTCTTCTTTTTTTTTTTCAAACAATAGTGATATTCATTTATTTTCGCAACATTAGGATTCTTGTACAAAGATTTGTGAATTATTTAAAGAGTTTAATGATGCCACTTTGGCTTTGTCCGGTGTGTATTATCCGACTACAAACTTATTTTTAATTTATGCTGTAAATATTGTTGGTAAGCTCTTTGAATTTCGTGATGATCCTATTTTGAGTGTTGCTATTATATGCATTAAATCAAAGTTTTTAGATTACTGTAGAAATATTCCTATAGTTTATTTAATTGCAATGTGTTTTGATTCTCGTTGTAAATTAATGTGTTTATTTAATGATCCTATTTTGAGTGTTACAAACTTATTATGAATGTTTAGAATTAAATGATCTTGATGATAATGAATATGTTAATATTAATTCAATACATAATGAAATAACAATTTTATTTCATAGTTTTTGTGATGAATATTTAGTTATTTACAGGTTTATGGTCCTTTGATGAATATTAGTACTTCTTTTCGAAGTTCACAGAGCTCACAATCAACCCTAAGAAGTAGAGGCTTTAACCTGTTAGCTAGAGCAGGTAAAAGTCATCGGACCAGTGAGAATGAGACAAGTTCATCATCTCCAGCATTATCCGAGGTGGAGATATATTTAAATACTAATTTTGTATTTTTAGATAATGATAATAATCTTGATGTTTTGCAGTGGTGGAAAGATCACGGAATTTTTTTTCCTATATTATCTATTATTACGAAACAAATTTTTGGAACTCCTGCTTCTACGGTAGCAGTTGAACAGGAGTTTAGTGCAGGTGGAAACATGTTGAATGAGACTCGTTCAAGAATGACGCCACAATCAATTAAAATTCAAATCCGATTGGGAATTGGCAAAACTTAGAGCACAAGAAAATGATAAATCAGGTACCATCAACGGTTTCTTTTCTGATGATGCAACAACTACTGCAACCGAAGGGGAACAAACCGACGCCTAAAAAATGTAAAAGAACTACGTAGACTTTGATTCTTATTGAAGTTTCAATAAGATACGTAGGCAACCTAATCTTGGTAAAATTAAGTGTAAGCCCAAAATTATTTTTATTTTTTTAGTTTAACATTAAAGTTTAGCAGAAAACAATTGATGAAAACGGGGAAGTAACACCATAGATGATGAATCATGGATCATGGATGGTGACTTGATCTCAACAACATCTTTCAAATGTATATTATATTATTATAACCAATGTATTCTAGATTTATAAGGATTGAGTAGTCAATAATATATGAGATTTGGATTCTGTAATATTTTCACTGATTTTGTTCCAATTGTTGTACTTGTATACTTACTAGTTATTACTTAGGCACACAAATACACAACCATGTTAAAACATAAAATGAGACATTTAAAAATAATAGTCATGGTCCTCATGGACATTGTTAAAAATAAAAAACAAGACAACCAAAATTTTCACGGGTTACTAAATACTAACTTGCTATTCTTAAAAAAATAAATAAGAAAATTAAAAACCTCGATTAGAACCGGCGGTTCTGAACCAGAATCGGAATTGGGGTCAACCCTAAGCACACCAGGCCTGAACGCCTGGTGTGGTCTATTTTATATTTATTTATTTATTTTTATTAATTCACGGTTCCGGAACCACAACAGGCGGTTTCAGAATCTTTGGAACCTTAACCGGAACTGGAACCGTACGGGCGGTTTCGATTCTGGTTTGGTTCGAACCGAACCGTGATTATCCTTAATTGTAGTTGTTTTGAAAGGAAACTGTAGTGTATTATAAAAGAAACTGTAGTTGTGCTGAAAGGAAACTGAATAATAGTTTCACATATTTGAGTGTATGTCGAATGAAACTTTAGTTATATCAAAAAAAGAAATTATAGTTGTGTTGAAAGGGAACTGCAGTATATATAAAATGAAAGTTAACGGCGCGGAACGGAACCGTTTCAACCGTTTGTTTTCATTAATCAAAACGACGTCGTTTTGATGCATGAACCACAATCCATTGTGAATCGCGGTCCACAGTAAAATTTGCACTTGAAAGGGGTTCACTTGTTGAGATAAGAATAGCCTAAGCCTTAGTATATTTTTCCCTATATGGAACCCCAGCCCAATCCTTCTCTGTTTGGAAACCCATGTTTCATGCGGTCGTCGAGGAGTTAATGATGCTCCCACCAATCTCATCTTCTTTCTCTTTGTGTCGTCGGCGTGGATGCTTCACCCTAGAAACATTGTGTGCACGCGGACTTGATGATTGAGGAGGAGGAAGAAAGTGGCGTAATATTTGACGGTGGTCAAGGAAGATTATAAATATATCCTACTAGTAAAATCCTCACTGATAAACCAATGAAGTTCAACATAATGAAGGATACTTTGGCAGATGTTTGGAGACCAGGAAAAGAGATGTATGTGAAGGAACTTCAGTCGTTATACCATGGATCAAAACGATGCTGTTTCATTAAGTAGAAGAAACGATTGCCGTAAGTCATAACGG
The DNA here is from genome assembly GCA_002525835.2 of Ipomoea batatas. Classification (NCBI taxonomy): domain Eukaryota; kingdom Viridiplantae; phylum Streptophyta; class Magnoliopsida; order Solanales; family Convolvulaceae; genus Ipomoea; species Ipomoea batatas. Next base: position 12,142,790 of record CM008344.1, read on the forward strand.
AGCTCCGTAAAGAATACTAATCATACTACAATTCATCGCAAAAGATACTGCCTCGATCACATTTGTTTTTATATTATCAAATGAAACTGTAGTTATATTGAAATAAAACTGTATTTGTGTTGAAAGGAAATTGCAGTGTATATAAAATAAATCTGAATAACAATTTCACATTTTTGAGTGTATATTGTCCAATGAAACTGTAGTTATATCGAAATGACATTGTAGTTGTGTTGAAAGGAAACTGTAGTGTATTATAAAAGTAACTATAGTTGTATTGAAAGGAAACTGAATAACAGTTTTATGTATTTGAGTGTATAATGTCGAATAAAACTGCAGTTATATCAAAAAAGAACTATAGTTGTGTTGAAAAGTAACTGCAGTATATATAAACTGAAAGTTAACAGCGCGAAACGGAGGCTGTTTCAGCCATTTGTTTTCATTAATCAAAACGACGTCGTTTTGATGCATGGTCCACAATCCATTGTGAACCGATGTCCACGGTAAAATTTGCAAACGAACTTGCATCAAATCTCTATCTCTTCAAGTGTACGTTATAAAGATAAAATACATGATCAAATATAAAATACACCAACAATTTTGACTTGATTAAAAAAAAAAACTCAAAATTGTATATGTTATTAAAATCACATTCAAAAACTTATTTATTCATATTAATTTCCTATGATTTTACTGTTTGATAGTATAATATATAGCCATTATTGATTTTTATTTTTAAAATTTTGGTCAATTTTTTTCTCCAGCCTTTGTTCCCTCGCATTCCTGGACATGAAGGAGTTGGGTATGTAAACCTCTCTTTAATTATCAAGTTTAATTAGTTCTAATAATTTTATATTTTTATTTCACGCGGGGAAAAATGACACTTTTTTCTCTGAGTTATATACTTATAGCACTTTTTCATGTGAATTATTCATGTATCCACAGGGGAAATCATCATTTTGATCCCTCAATTATCTATCAACTGTCAATGTACTCCATAGTTTTCAATTCCAACTAATTTGATCATCGAATTGTTTAAAATTTCGTCAATTGAACTCTTCGAAGATCAAATTGACGAAATTTTAAAAATGTGGAAATCACCATTTCGGTCCCTTGAAAGGGTTTAATTGATGAAATTTAAACAATTCAAGAATCAAATTAGTTGAAATTGAAAACTAGCGACTATATTAACAATTGGGAAACAATTGAGATATCAAAATGGTGATTTCCCCTGTATTCACATTAGCCCCTCAATTATTCTAAAAATGAAGATTTTCCCCTTGATATGTTAAATGATTGCCTTTAAAATAAATATTTTATTTATTTTTGTTTTCTAACAAATTATGACCACAGTTTGGATCAAACCGAACAAACACTATAGCAACCAAAACAAAAGGTTCCGGTTATTACGATTTATAACCGGAACCCAATATTTGGGTTTAAATTTATTAAAATCACGAACCGGAATGGCCGGTTCCGGTTTCGAACTGAAAAAAATAAAATACATTAATTGTTGAATTTAGACTATTTTAAAAATAAAATATAAAATTTTAGAAAAAGTTTGAACCAACAGTTCAAACTGGATTCGGAACTGTGAACCGATAGTTCAAAATTAAAATTGAATCGCAGTCATATCTATTTATATGTGAGAATTGGAATAAATGCAAAAAAGAACCTACACTATTTGCAAATATTATAATTATAATTTTAAACTAATGCTAGTAGTTGTTCTGATTTCGAAACGCCGATTCATGGTTCAATATCGAATTTTTCCGATTCGTGATTTTAATAAATTGAAACCCAAATATTGGGTTGTGGTTTTGAATCATAACCATAACCTTTTGATTATTCGATTGCTACAGTGTCCGGTTCAGTTTCAACCAAACCGTGGTCATCCACTCATCCCTACATATAAGCAATAATTTGTTGAAAAAAGAAAAATAAAAGAAGTATTTATTTTAAAGGTAAAAATGTCGATTTATAAAATATCGAGGTAGGGGAGGGACCGCCACTTTTAAAGTAATTGATGGGACTAATGTGAATACATGAATAATTCAAGGGGATAATAATACGCTATATACATATAATTTAACGAAAAAAAAATGTCGTTTTCGCTTTCTGGTTAAATAATTGTGCAAAGAATTACGGAGTAACTTTATATATATATATATATATATATATATCAAAGTTTTACTTTATATTATATAAAACAGATAGGGAAAGTATTACTAGTAATTATTTATTTTTTTTGAGTCACCAGAGAAACTCACATCACTCCATGGTATAAATTCGGTAAAACTCACATTATGATCTTAACTGACAAAAGATCACAAGAGGTAAATTAACTTAGATTTTTTGTCTAGTTGACTGGTTGAAAATAAAAAGACTAAACAAATTCAAATTCTTAACTTTTAATTATAAATTTATATTCTTAACCATCTTTAAAGGGTTTACCATGTCTTAATTAATCAGCTTATAATTGGTAATTAGTTTTGGTATGAGGTGAAGTAAGTGAATGCAAATAATAATATAATATGGGTGCAGAGTCATAGAAAGCGTAGGCGAAGAGGTGAGAAGCCTTAAAGAAGGAGACACAGTGATGCCCCATTTCATAGGAGAATGCGGGGAATGCCCAAACTGCATTTCCGGGAAGTCGAATTTATGCTTCAAATACCCACTCAGCTTCTCGGGGCTGCTTTTGGATGGAAGCTCGAGAATGTCCATCAATGGCGGCGCGCAGAGAATATACCACCACGTCAGCTGCTCCACGCTGTCGGAGTACCTCGTACTCGACGAAAACTACGTCGTCAAGGTGGACCCTCGCCTCCCTCTCCACCACGCTAGCTTCCTCTGCTGTTCCTTCACCACTGGCTACGGCGCCGCTTGGAAGTTGGCTGACATTGACAAGGGCTCAACTGTTGCTGTGCTGGGCCTCGGTGGTGTTGGACTTGGCGTAAGTCATTTATTATTCATTGATCAAATTAATTTTTTTATTTTTTTTAAATTTTTAACAAAAATTACACTTTTCATTTTTTAAGTTAATGGGTCACACTTGTGTGAGACCGTCTCACGGATCCTTATTCCGTGAGACGGGTCGGGTCGGGTCAAAGTACATGCAAATGTCATACTTATATATACAAATATCATACTTATATGCTCAAATATAACACTAATCAAGAATACAATTTTTGTTACTTATAAGAGAAAAAGTAATACATTTTTCATAATAAGTAATGTTGACAAGTGCCCCTTACTTATAAGGGCAAATATAATACTTTTGAGGAAAAAAGTAATACTTTTAAATCGAAATGTAAAAGTATTGTATTTTCCCTTAAAAGTATTACATTTACCCTTATAATAAATAACAAAAATTTTATTCCTGATTAGTATTACATTTGAACATATAAGTATGACATTTGTGCATATAAGTGTTACATTTGCACATTGACCCGACCCGACCCGACCCGTCTCATGGTGAGACGGTCTCACACAAGTTTTTTGCGTTTATATGATAATAGTAGAATTCGTTCTTAATTGTCGATTATGTTCACTTTTCGTCAAAGTATCATTGGCGTTGCACTCTTTGTTCCTTTACTAACAAAACATTAGGGAGAAAATTTGTAAATTTAGTATAGTTTAGGGACGAAAAGTAAACACAAAAATTAATAAAAGGATGAAATTAAAAGTGGAACGTCAATGATAGTTTAGGGGTAAAATGTGAGCATGACCAATACTTATGGACGAATTTTACAATTATCTTATAATTTAAGGACTGTAATTTTCTCAATTTTTTTATTAGTTTTTAATTATTTTTAAATTTAAATTTCTATTTTTATACTCTTAATATAATATCTAAGTATATAAATTATATATACTAATACTTATCTCTATTTGACACACTTAGCTAAAAAGCTAGTAGCTAATAAACTAACAAATTGAAATAAAAGTTTTTGATAAAATTAATTGTTGAATTAGATGATAAGTATAAATAGGCATAAATGATAAACTAAGATATTAGAATTTTTATTAATAAATGGTAGATGGTGTCAATTTTTTTAAATTAATAAAGATTATTTAAAAAAAAAAAAAAAGATCCAATATCTTATTTTTAAACCCTACTTGGGATAGTTTTTCAATATAAGTTACTATATCATATTTACCAAACAGAACTTATAGTTATTTTTAGCTTAAACTAAGTTATAGGTTATGTTTGACAACATAGTTAGCTTACGAGTCAATTTTGACTTATTTGATCATTATTAGCTGTTTCACTTGGTTAAACATTCAATATAAGTGTTTGATTAATTAGGTTTTTTGTAACAACTTATTGCTCCAAAATGCTAAAATTCGAAAAGCTGCTCAAATCAATTTTTTGAAAAAGTCATTTTACATGTAATAAGCTATTAGCTAACAATTAATTTATCACACATTTTTACAATCAGCTAAGGTTATAGACTATCTAAACCTACTAACTCAATCAGCTAACTGCTAAGAGAGAATCTATCGAGCTTTTAAACTTTTTTTCCGAAATTAAAAGAAAAGAAAATTGCAGGTGGTAGAGGGAGCAAGAGAACGAGGAGCGGCGAAAATAATTGGAATTGACATTCACGATAAGAAGGAAGAGAAGGGAAAGATTTTTGGCGTCACAGACTTCATAAATGCAAAGAATTGTGAGGATAAAAGCATTTCAGAAATGGTGAAAGAAGCTACGGGTGGACTGGGCGTTGATTACCTTTTTGAGTGCACCGACGTCCCCGACTTGATGATCAACCAAGCTATTGAAGCAACCAGAAAGGTAATTTTAAATTTTAATTAGGGATATGATTTCATTATCTTTTTCAATTCAAAACAATAAACAAATTTAATTTAATTTAGGAATAAGGTTCAAGTTCCTGTGTCGACGGTGCTTTTTATGCGACCGTGCGGTGACTAACCATTAGGTACATATAAATGCACCTGAAAGTGTTTAGAAATGCACAATTAGGCGTGGTGATTTTTTAGTGTGGTGTGGTGCATTGGTGCATTTCTTTGTGGTGCATTTTTGAACACTATGTAGTGCATTTTTACATACTTACCCGCAGAGGAAGCACTGTCCGCAATTAAACCAGTATCTTAAAAATATGGATCAAATAGGTTATACACATGTCTCAATATTATTATTAAATTCATCTTTCACATAACAACTACTAGAAACTAAACTAACAAATCACATATAATAATTAAAGAACAATTTTTTATTTTTTTGCAAACATAATTAAAGAAAAATTAAGTATCAAATATCAAAATAGGGAAATACATAGAATTCATAATTTATTTTTTTTTAAACAATATAGTCCATAATTAATTAAGCACCAAAACCTTACAACATAAGACACATACACATGCACCAGAGCACTATGAACTCTGGTCCATGGTACAAGGATTATTTCTTAAGCAAGTGTTTGGCTGGACGACCCTACTAATGTTAATATAATTGAAAATTTGTAGGGATTTGGGACAGTGATTCTGCTTGGAGCAGGACTACAGATTGATTGGGAAATGAATTACGTTCCCTTAATGTTTGGTCGGACTTTGAAGGGCTCTATCTACGGGGGCGTCAGGATCCGATCTGACCTTCCTTCCATCATAAATAAATGCATAACTAAGGTATGTTTTTTGCATAAATCAGCCTAGCTACTTGTTTTTTTTTTTTTTAATTATTAATTTTTGCCATATGAGGAAGATATATTCATGTTCAGAAATCAGAAATATAGTTGTAGTTAGTGTTTGTTTGATCCTACTATTTCCATAAAAAGTTTTCTAATTTCTAAACAATTTCTTGCAGGAAATTAAATTAGATGAATTGAGTAGTCAAGAATTTTCACTGCATGAAGCGAACGAAGCGTTAGAGTACTTAAAAAATCCGGATTGCGTCAAGGTTTTAATCAAGTTCTAGGCCAAGTGATTCCCGGTGATGGAATAAATTAATCCGGGTAGGTAAAATCAAATAATCTGATAATAAAAAAAAATGTAATAAAGAAAAGATATTGAACTTGAGAAGACAAGACTTGTATTAATGAAGAGCGTGTAATGAGATTACAAGTGGATTTGAGATGTAATTGAACATGATTTGTAATGCCAAGACAATGCAATATTTATATAAGATGTGGGCAAACAAACTCCCCTATAGTTCCTTTAAAAAAAAAAAAAACTCCCCTATAGTTATGGTAGGTCACAAGACTAAGTCGAGGCTTACGCAGTGGACCATCAAGAATAAATCAAGGCCCATCATTCTAGGCCCCGGAAATCTGCTCCGGGTCTTGGACCCTAGCTGCTCGAACTATCTTCTTATGCCTCGGGCTATGCACTCCTAGACTCAAGGTTCCTATTATTGGGTCGTTTCCAATATCCACATCAATAGTCCCTCACTCTCTGAGTTGTCAGGAGTCAACAACGAGAGAGAGTAAGCGTTCGGTTCAATCGAGGTAGTGAGCGTGGCAGTCCCATACCACCGTTAGGTAATGTTAAGGTCGTGGCCGGCGCGCACGGCCACAACCATGAATTAACCATTATATTTAACTTGATATAAGTAATTTCGAGTGTCGCACGAAACCTAGTGATCCACAAATTAACATAATTTATTATCATTGATAATATTAGATACCTTACCCCAAATATAAGGTCACACTTGTGTGAGACCGTCTCACGGATCCTTATTCGTGAGACCGTCGGGTCGGGTCAAAGCACCATGCAAATGTCATACTTATATGTACAAANGGGGGGGGGGTATGGTGGTTGTGCAAGCTTTGCTTCATGAGAAAGTGAAAGAATTAAGATGCCTCAATCATCCTCCAGTAGCAATCATGAGAAGAGTTTGTTGAGGATATATAATCTATAAATATAAATGTGCAATCTATTTAGTATGGAGCACATACTTTAATTTGGTCTTAGAGCTAATTTTATGTCAAAGGTCATAGGTTTGAATCTTCGCGTCACCCGATAAAAAAAATTATGGTCCACATCTTGTTTGGAGCCCATCAAAAAGTAATCAACCTGTACATGTGAGGGATGCGTTGCACATATAATATGTAAACATAAATGTGCAATCCAACTTGGGTTATCTCAGCATGGTCTTATCACAAGGATGAAATGATTTTGTCCAAATAAATGTCAAAAGTGAAGTATTGTAGTATATTTCTACTTGGGTCACACTTGTGTGAGACCGTCTCACGGATCCTTATTCGTGAGACGGGTCGGGTCGGGTCAATGCACCATGCAAATGTCATACTTATATGTACAAATCTCACACTTATATGCTCAAATATAACACTAATCAAAAATACAATTTTTGTTACTTATAAGAGAAAAAGTAATACATTTTTCATAATAAGTAATGTTGACAAGTGTCTCTCACTTATAAGGGCAAATATAATACTTTTGAGGAAAAATGTAATACTTTAAATCGAAATGTAAAAGTATTGTATTTTCCCTTAAAAGTATTACATTTACCCTAATAAGTAACAAAAATTTTATTCCTGATTAGTATTACATTTTAGCATATAAGTATGGTATTTGTGCATATAAGTGTTACATTTACATCTTGACCCGACCCGTCTCATGGTGAGACGGTCTCACACAAGTTTTTGCCTTTCTACTTAGTTTTGTAGTGAGACAATTTTTAAAAAAATAAAAATTAGAAATGGAAAATATATATATACAATAAGAAATTAAAAAGATGATGTTATGTGCAATCATATTTACATACATGCATCACTTAATTTGACAAAATTTTATTGATTGGCATAAGTACTTTTAGCAAATTCCACCCATTGAATTATTGCCACAACAAGTAATAATTGCTCTCATTTAAGTGTAACCATCTATCATTTTGGATTTCAAAAATAATTAAAGTTAGGTTAAAATGTGACTTGAAATGTGAAGGGGAGACAAAAATTGAAGACAGTATTTCATAGTTCCTAGGTAAGATGTTGAAGGAAAAAAGTTGTCTCTCTAATCTTGGCCTTTCTAGAGGCATCTTCTTCACAGAAATGCCCTTCATCATATTTTTTAAGTTAAATTTCTCACCTATAGGCCCAGAGAGCTGTCTTACATTCAGGGAGCTTTACAATCAAATCAAATCAAGTCAGTCATGTATGCTGGAACCTCAAATTATTCAATGGACTAAAACAACCAAACTATGTGTATTACCTCAACACAAATTACCCATTAGGTTAATTTTTTGGGGAGTTTGTAAAAGCAATTTCATCAGTGATTGCTCTCTAAATACTTATTGACAATGTTAAGGTTGGAGTGATTTGATATCTCACTTGTTTTAACTATTAAAATTTTCAACTTAAAAGAGAATCGTAGCCATTCAAATTTAAAATGAATTTTTTCTAGGGTCTATAAAATAAAGAAAAGAAAAATAAATTGGTCAGACTGGTCACCCTACTATGCCCAATGATGGGCGCGACTGATGCACGATACGCGCACTAGCATTGTTTGTTTTTTCTTTTGGAGTCCAATAAAAATCCAAAGCACTACTTTGATCAGAAAATCCCAACAAAAATGCATTGCTCTTAAAGGCTTTCATAGAGTTCTTTGAGTTAAACAAGTTTAAATAGAGTTGCAAATTGCCAAAGATCTTGTGATCAAGTGGCATAACTGTAATTCTTTCAAATGAGATGAAAAGTCATAGGTTTGAACCCTAGTGTCAACAATGACTCTTTGTGCTTCAATGGGTTGAGAATGTATGGACAGCTAAATAAAGACCAATTAAAATTGTTGTAGATATTTAGCTCACCAGTTTCTATTTTCCTGCATAATTAATTGAGGAGTATGGGCAAGGAATTGTGTAAACTCCCTGGCATTATAACATGTAGTCTAATTAGATTTAGTGAGCATTAGTTTGCTTTTCATTGTTGGTTCAAAATATCAGTTTTTTGAATCATGGCTTCTCTCCAAATTTTACTTTACCTGCATAATCTGTAAAATGCCTTTAATTTTGGGCAGTCTGTTTTAACCTCAAAGTAAAAAAGTAAAGCAGACAACAGCATACATTGTGAGGGAACCAAGAAAATTACTTTTCAGTAAAATCATTGGCAATACCTCTGAGAGCAAAAGCTTACATTGTCAAGGCTGAAGAGCAGATTGCACTTTTTTCTTGAGAGGTTTTGTAATGAGTATACATCATCTTCTCACTTCATTCAAAAAACCAAATATATATACTCAAAGAATCATCTTAAGGTCAATGAATCACTATTCTACAAAGCACCTAAGTGGAAAAACTTTCATTTACTCACTTCACTTGCCAGTTGGTTCCTGCAAATTTGAACTTTTTCGTTAGCAAACAATCATTGCTAAGCCCTCGGGGGGTAGGAGGATTTACGGGAATAATTTACCTAATCGTGATGCAGGAATGGCAACTGGTGCACGGTTGAACGGTGTCATAAGGGGGCGTTTTCGTAATTCACGTGGACGATTGGAGTTAGTGTTCGTTTAAGATTGGTTAGCGATCAAAACCCGGAATGTCAACACCTGATTACGATTAAGAAAGACGATAATTTTATAAAGAGAATGGAATGTGCAGCACACTCAAGAAAGTGATAAAGAGCAGAGACTAACCTTTTTTTGGATAGAGGGCTAAAGAGAAGGTCCACATTGCCATTTGCCAGATAGGATTGAATTTTGTCAAAGAGATTCCTGCTTCTTTCTGTCTAGAACCAAAAAGGAACAAAGATGAGGACCGTGAGATCTTTCGCCCCGAATCAAGTTGTTAACTTGTGTTTTATCGGGAAGGGCTATTTCATAATAGTATCGAGAGTAGATTCATAACATAAAAAGTATAATTTTATGTAGGAAAATTATCGTTGGGAATCAATTGCAACGCCTTTCTTCTCCCTATTACAATAAAGATAATTGCTACTTCTTCGTGACGGGAATAAACAGGGTAAGTGATATAGAACGTACCAAAACTTTCAGTTTAATGTCCTCCATCTTCGCTCAAAAGAAGCAGAGTTCGGTATAGCCATGCGAGTATGGCAACAGCTCCTCCACCTCGATCTTTGCATTTGAACAACTCATGCTTTTCCTCAAATGACTCGGAACAGACTCAACTTCGGCGCAAAATACGCTAGATACAGGTCGATGATCTGAAAATCTGGATTCACCGCAGGCATATGATAATTGTTGTAAACCACTCCCATACCACAAGATCCGGTCACACCTTCAATCATAAAATAATTCATAGACCCAGTTAAAAAAAAAAAAACCAATCATAGAAGATGCATAGAATCTCTCGATGAATTTTTTTGCAAATGAACCATGTACTAAAAGAGATTACCATGCTGGCGTTCGTCTTTTCTCCTTTGGATGCATGTCATCACCTGAATATCTGTCTGAATTACGTGAATATTTGTACGTTGGCGGAAAGTATATTTTCCCTTCTTTCCATCCCACAAAAACCCGACCTCGCCTCTGTTCAATCCTTAGCTGCAAAGAAGGTCGCAGATCATATCACTTGAATATAGTTTTTTTTTTTAAGGAAATCAAGCCAACATAGAACAAGATAATAGATGGGGAATCAAATTGTTGTTTAAGAGTATAGATAGATACCTGGTCGTTCTCTAGCAAAGCTCTCCAATTTTGCATCTCAACAAGTGCTTTAGCAGATCGGTAAGGAAGTGCAATTCTATAATTCAGATCTCCAAGCCAAATAACTCGACTGAATGAAATATGTAAAAACATTAGTTTCGTTAAAATTTTAAAAGTACAATCAATCAGTTTCATTTTGTTTCTTTCATGTGATATGTGTCTAAAACTTTACTTATTGAGAAGTTTTCATCGGCTTCGATTAATTAACTGAAATAGGCATAAAGTAACATAATTGATAGTCAATTTTATGGAAGGTTAGTGAGCTCCAGTCTTACTCGTGTTCAAGGATTGTGTATGGGGACTTCTCCCCGCACAAGTTATTAACTGATGGAAATCTTGTTTTCTTTAGGATCTCCATAACATCAGAATTCCTGCGAATCTCATCGCCCTCCTTCTGACCCGAGGTTAAGTGAGTGCACACAAAGCAAAAGCTTGTCTGGTGCAGCAACATACTGATAGAAATGGATCCCTGCGAAAGGCAAACATCGTAATGCTCATTATGTCAATCACTACGATTCAATGTAAATTACTTGGTAATACATACCAATGAGACAACAATTTTGTAAGTCTAGAAAAATACCTTATTTCCGAGGTAACCCATCAATCCTCTGCCGACACAGGATACTTTCATATTCTTAACGTGTTCTTT
>CM008344.1:12175595-12185659 GCA_002525835.2 Ipomoea batatas
TTGATTGTTAGAATTTTTTCTTTTAATATTATCATGTGAGGAATTTAATTACATACATTAAAAATATATTTGGTACTATATTAAAAATACGCAAGATTAATATATTCATACAGGAATGGAATTGATTAAAATATTACATTAATTTCCGTGTATAATAAGGAATGAAATCATATTTTGAATATTTTATCAATTTTAGCCATAAATAAGAAATGATAAGGAAGGCTAGAATTTCTGATAAGGAATTATTATATAATATTACGTTGACCGATTTCAAATTTTTTGGACTAAAATAAGCGGGAAAGCTAGCACTTCTGTTTTAATATATATATATATATATATATATATATATATATATATATATATAGATGTTCTGATACCATTTTCGTAATTAACTTGTACTTTTAGAATGAAATGTTCTGATACATTATATATGATACATGTATTTATTGTCTTTTGTTTTGGTTTATCATTTTAAATTTTCTGCATTAAGAGATCATTGGCTGCTTGAGGTGGACCAATCTCTAGTAGGGGTGGGCATTTCAGTTCGATTTATCTGAACCGAACCGAACCAAATCGATCTGATCCGAATCGAACTAGTACTACAAAACAGAATAGTTCGTGACTCTTGTAAACCGAACGCTGTTAAAAACCAAACCGAACTTTGTTTGGTTTTAATAATAATAATAATAATAATAATAATAATAACAACAACAACAACAACAATAAAAATAATAATAAAAAAGTAAATCTAAGTCTCTTGATGCCTGCTCCGTTGTTTAATTCTTATTCTCAAGCATCTCTCTTAAATTTTTTATTTGATTTCTTTATAGCTTGTTCTCTACTTTGCGCTTTTGTTGTTTGCTGCAATTGTTCTTTACCTCACAATTAGTACTTAATAGTATGAATTGCTATTTTCTTATATAATTAGTTTTACACGCTCATTCTGCGAATGAGTTAATGCCCAATGTTTATATTTAAATAAATATTTGAAAGTATATCAATGCAATATTATATAGGAGAAGTTTATACATAGGTAATTGAATGTCGAATTTGTTATTTAAATATGTAACTCAAAGTATATGAATCCAAGTTAATATATAAAATTCATTATAATTGTCACTAAAATAAATGTTTGCAACTTTGTAAAATCGATAGTATAAATACTTGGTCTAAAAATAATAGTATAAATAAATACTACTTTTGGTTTGAATTTTTCTAAGTATTCTTAATTCTCTTTTGAGTAACATTGTCATTGTCTTCATCTTTACTATTTGTCATATTCTTTTTTGTTGGTAGTGTGTTATTTGCAATTGGGTTACTGTTGGTAGCATAATATAAATGACAATGTCATGGAATGAGATTATGATATAGGAGCTATAGACTTTCCTTTAGGTGTTCTGCTCGGGGTTCATTTGGTTCAACCATTATTGTTGAATAAGTTATTGTGGATAAAGAAAATCCCTAGTTTAAGAAAAAAGATTAAATAAATTAGTAAACGATTAAAAATTTTAAATATGATGTATTCCAAAGATATGAAAAGGTATTTCTTGCTTCAATTTGTTGGCTAATGGGCTATTTGAGTACTTTCATTGGTCAACAAATTCCCCAAGTAGTTAATATGATTGGTTTCAAACTATTATTTTTTATTTTTTTCATGGTATTAATAAAATATTTGGTAAATAAATATATAACATTCTTTTGTATTATAACTTTGATATTTAATTACAAAATAGTGTAAAAAGAACATAATGGACAATGTAATGAATATCAATTGATGAATTTGAATGTACATAATCTTTGCATTAAAGAAAATAAAGACAATATAACTAATGAAATTATTTTTCTTATTTAATTTATTCATAATGAATATATTTTTTTAAATAAAGGACATTTTTGACACATAATTCTAAATTAAAGAAATGCACATGTATCGTCTAGAACTATAGCTAGTCCATCAGGTGGCTTGTTAAACCGAACTGTCCCCCGGTTGGTTGACGCGGTTTTAGCCAAGAAGTTTGCCGCTTGATTTTGTTCGCAAACTACATGATTGATATGCCAGTTGACGACTCCCTCAAGTTCTTGCCTGCATGCCTGTAGGATGTTGTCTACTGGGCTACTAACGGTGGCCTTGCAGTTGAACGCTTCCACAATCCTCATAGAATCACTTTCTAGACAAAACCTTCTGCACTTGATTCCTTTGGCAAATTAGATACCCTTTAATAATGCCTATGCCTCAGCTACTTCAATAGGGCACTCCCCAATACTGTGCGTGAATCCCTTAATTAAATTCCCGAACTCATCCCTGGCTAGGCCACCGCAGGCTACCTTTTTTGCCTGAGGGTTGTGGCTGCCATCAACGTTAATTTTAACCTAACCTGGCGGGGGCTTGTTCCATCTATATAGCTTCCATGATCTGTTTGCTGGTGTCGACCTGGGGCTAATTAATCTGCTAAACGAAGAATTTATTTCTGCCACTTCGATTTGAATCCGATAGCTTTTGAAACTAGGGGTTGAGATCTTTTGATTAAAAATCTTATCATTTCTCCATCGCCATAACCAGCACGCTGAGATTAAAAATCTTATCATTTCTCCATCGCCATAACCAGCACGCTGAGATTGCAAAGGTGACACTCCTATTGTGTAGCCTATTGTCGTTCTTAAAACCTCTAATGTCGGCATCAAACCAATCAAGAAATGAGAGGCCAGCTGTGTCTCTCAACATATCGGGCAAGACTCTATCCCAAACTGCCCTTGCCTCAAGGCAACTGCGCAAAATATGTTCGACTGTTTCCCTCCTATTTCCACACGCATTACAACTGTTGTCATCAGTAATTATGCGTTTGGCCCTGTTTTCATTCATCATTAGTTTATTGTGCCTAGCCAACCATAGAAACGTATGAATTCGAGCTGGGACTTTAAGCTTCCAAATCCTGTTCCAGCATTGTAAATCACGTTCATTGGCGGTATTTGTCTCAATTTTATATGCTGAACTCACAGAGAACTTGCCTGAAGTTCATGCTCCCCAACCAATGTTGTCCTCTTGACTTTCTTCTTCACTTTGAACGATGACATCCAATAAATTGAAGGTTTCTGGTGGTAGAAGGTCAGTCAGTTTTCCTCTGTCCCAACCTACTGATGGGATCCAGTAATCAGCAACCGATGCATACTGTTAGGAATAAATCTGTAATAGTTTTGATGAGCCAATTTGTAATTTTAAGAAACCCCCTATTCTATTTTTTAGAGTGTAGAAAGTTGACCCGGAAGTCAAGTTCATGACATTAGATTGGTTCGAATTATTGTTTTATAGAGTCTTTTAAGTCATGAGACTTGTAATTCGTTTGCTTCTACTATATACATGAGTATGTGTGATCCAATGGATAAGACTTAGATTATCTATGCTAGAAGGCACAAGTTTGAATCCCATGAAGAGCATTTTAGCCTTTGAAGACCAAGGAGTGGAGCTAGTTTGCCACGTCCCAACTCCAAAGAGGAAGTCAATATTTTTGGTCAATGGAGCAAGTCAAGGTCCATGGAGGAAATCTTGAAACACTATCTCTACACCATACGCTACACAATGCAAAGAAGGATCAAATATATTATCTTGGTGAATGTAATCAATGAGTTGATACGGAGCATTGGTTAAAGGCTTGAACATACTACCTATTGGTTTAGCGTTTGAATCCCATAAGCAATATTTCAGTTATCTTGGACTAAGCTTGGGAGCTAGTTGTCACGGCTAAGCTTTTTGGAGCAAGATTTTGTCAATGGAGCAACTTATGGAGCTAGTCAAGGTCAACATAGAGGAGCTTTGGCAAGGCCTTTATGCGCGTGATCAACACCACCTCTATACACGCTTGAAGAGCTAAGTAGAGCATGCTATGGAGCAACTTCAAGTGGAACTTACACTTAGCCATTTTTCAAGTTCCAAAGTTCCAAATATTTACAAGGTCCAGTACGTGAAGCCATGAGCCAGATGAAATTTAAAGATGGTGATTTTCTGAAGATCATTGTTTATACTCAAGCAAGAGTCACCCGGAAAATATTTTGAAAGATCAACTTGCTAAGATCAAATCAAGAATGTAACAAAGTCAAAAATATCAAGATCTGAAGGATACAAAGTCCATAATATCAGACTGTGAAGGCAACAAAGTAAAAAAATTGGAGGCTACAAGTTTCAAGGACCAATCTAACCGAAATTGAAGACTTTAGTGAGCAATTTGCAGAGGTAATTTTTCAAAATTACTAGAGGCATTAAATGTGCAGATCAAATTGGAGATCTTATCAGATCAAATTGGTAAGTTATCAGATCAACGGTATGGTCATTAAATGAGGATGTATGGCCATCAGATCAATTGGTATGACCAATCAGATTAAGTGAACATTCAAATTTGAATATTCACAACGGACAAATAATTCTTTGAATTATAAAAAAGCCCAAGAAGACTTGAAGACAAGTAGATCACGTACGGTTGAGAAAAGGTATTACAGCACTACGAACTAAACGGTGAAAAACGACAAGTGGTAATATTGAGCGGTGAATACAGCGGAAAATACAAAGTGTTGAGATATTGAGCTATACATGAGAGTGTAGAAACGAGTGTAGATGTGTTCAAGACACTTGGGTGAACTAAGTGTAGCTTTGTGCGAGACACTTAGTTGGAGCGTAGCTTTGTGCGAGGCGCTCGGGAGCTTAGTTTTGTGCGAGGAGCTCGTGGTTGAGTGTAGCTTTGTGCGAGACACTCGGGAAGTGCTCGTGTAGCTATAGTGTTTCACTATTTGTATTTGGGTGAACGAGATAGTGGAATTCCCTCCTTGGAGTGAAGGAGAAGAGTGGACTAGGAGGATTACACCACCTCTGAACCACTATAAATCTTTGGCTCTCTTTACTTTACAGCACTTTACATTATTTGCATATTTGTCTCACTAACCCATTTTACATTGTGTTGATTTATCCATTTGGGTTTGCGTGTTTCCACGTCCGCTTGTGCTTCAAACTTTGCATACATATTTCAAAGGATTCCAACGTGTTGCATGTTAAGTATCTCTTCAGTTTTACGCAGTTTTATTTTATAGCACTTTACCGTACGATATTCCGCTGCGCATTTCAAGTTGAATTTATTCACTTGAAATTATTTTAGTTGAAGTGTTATAAAGTTTTTAATTGTTAGAAAAGTCTATTTATCCCCCCCTAGACTTTTCACCACCCAATCGGGACCAACACATACAACTCCAAGAGAGGTAAGTTATTCTTGCAAATCTCCGAAATGGGCATGTGGCCTAGCCATAAATCGAGCCAGAATTTTGTTTTCCTTCCATTTCTAACCATATGCCTTATTCCCGCTGCGAGGGTAGGGGTTGCCTTAATGATGCCCTTCCATGCGTTGGACATTTGTGCTCTGGGCCTCCAGGTAGTATAACTTTCACTGTCGTTCATATACTTGGCCTTCATGATTTTAATCCAAAGACAGTCCTCCCCATTTAATATTCTCCACCCAAGTTTGGCGGAAAAGGCCTTGTTCATCGCGTCTAGTCTGTGGATTCCAAGCCCACCATCCTATTTATTCCGAGTGACAGTTTCCCAAGCGACTGAATTGCACTTTCTCTCCTCGTCAGTGGAACCCCAGAGGAAGTCTCGAATCATTCTCTCGATTCGCTATGTAATGCCAACTGAAAGGGAGGTAAATTGCGTTGTGTAGTATGGGATTGCTGCCAATACAGATTGGGCAAGGATACGCATTCCCGAAAAAGATAATGACTTCATTTTCCATCCAGAGAGTTTGCTCTGAATTTTTGTTATTAATCCGTCGAAGGTATCCCCTTTGAGCCTACCATGTAAGGAAGGGACACCAAGGTATCTCCCAAGATCATTCGTTCTAGGAATACCAAGGAACGCTGAAATGCTTTGCTGAGTTTATGTTTGGGTATTGTGTGAGAAAAAGATAAATGATTTCTAGAAACTCCTTCTGGCCAGATTGACTGCAAAACTGATCCAAACACTGCTTCATTGTGGTTGCTTGTTGCATGGTAGCCTCGCCAAAAAGAAGCATATCGTTTGCGAAGAACAAATACAATACCGTTGGACCTGATCGAGTGACCTTAATTCCTTTCCACCTCCCGGCTGAGATTTCTTCTTCGATCAAATGACTTAAGCGTTCAATACACAACACAAAGAATAAGGGAGATATCGGGTCCCCTTGTCTAATACCCCTACTGGGCGTAAACCACTCTCAAACTTTCCCATTTAATCTTACTGCCAATTTGGAAGTTGAAATGCGGGCTGCAATATTCCTTACCGAATCCTCATTGAAGCATGTTGCTTCTAGGGTGGATTGCACATAGCTCCATTCAAGTCTATCATAGGCTTTCTCTAGGTGAATTTTAATAATCATCCACCTTTGGTGTCTTGATTTTCTTCTTAGAGAGTTCAATGTTTCTTGATATGTTAGGATGTTGTCCATAATTTGTCTCTCGAGTACAAAGCTCGATTGATGTGGCCCAATTAACTCGCGCATTACTGATTTGATTCTTGTTGTCATAGCCTTAGTGATGATCTTATAAGAAATGTTGCATAGCCCGATGGGTCTCAACTGTTTGACGGATTCCGGACTTGGTACCTTCAGAATAAAAGTTATGATGGTACCTATGATGGTACCGTTTGAATAAATCATCAGCCAGCTCAAGGATATTACCTTTCACCACCTCCCACGATTGTTGAAAAAAACCAGCATGAAACCCGTCTAGTCTCGGAGCTTTACAAGGGGTCATATCGAATAACGCTTGTTTTACTTCTTCTTGTGAGAAAAAGGCCTGTTGATCTGTTGCCAACGGGATGAATGTAAGGTGGGAAACCCCTTTGTCCTCTGATATTGCTCGGGGCTTGTGACTTCGCTGCTAAAAAGCTCATTGTAGTATTCACACCCGTGCTTGAGCAGGGCTTCATCCCCTTCTATCCAATTGCCTTGGTTGCCTTTTAGCTTATTAACTTTGGAGGCCGATTTTTTTTGCTATAGTGGCTGCGTGGTAAAACCTTGTATTGCGGTCCTCGGAGGTTATCCACTCCTCCCGTGATCATTGAAACCATAACAATTCTTCTTGGAATAGGATGCCTTCGTATTCTTTCCTGAGTTTCCTATCTAGCTTGATCAAGTCGGGCTTATACTAGTAGCACAAACTATGCTATACACCTTCCATCCTTGCTAAAACTCGCTTTTTCCTTTGAAAGATGTTTCCAAACGTTTCACGATTCCAGGATTGAAACTCCTGTGCCATATGTTGTAGATTCCATTCAATTCCTACCCTCTGATCCCATTTCTGGTTCACAAACTGTTGGTAGCTTGGGTGAGTCGACCATGCCGCATTAAATTTAAAGTCTTTATTTTGATCCATTATCATCAGCGTTTCAGTTCGAATGAGCAATGGTGTGTGGTCCGAGTCGACTTTTGGGAGAGGAGTGATGGTTGCGCTTGGGAATAGCATCCTCCAATCGACGTTACATAATGCCCTGTCAAGTCTAGCTGCTTTGAAAGAAGAGGAATCTAATCCCCTACTCCACGTATATTTTGAACCAGAAAACCCAAGGCCTAGTAGCCCTTCACAAAAGGTCCAATTGTTGAACCCTGCACAATGAGAGGATATAAAGGAATTAGTACTAGAAGTTTCATTTCTGTTAGTAATAGAATTGTAGTCTCCTATGGAGAAGCCATGGTCCCTTGATGTTTAAAACCTCCGGGGAGAGGTTAGAAAACATTTCTTTTCTCAATCTGAGGTCTAGGCTCCCATAGACCAGGGAGAGAAACCAGTTTTGAGAATTGAGTTCTGCGATACTCAATAAAATGAACTGGGGATGGGTTTGGAGCACTTTTATTGAGGTTACTTCATTCCAAAAAACTCAGGTACCCCCAGAATAGCCAAATGTTTTTTTTACTCTCAGCCTCTCATCAAATCCAACCTCGGAGCAAATTTTGTCTATTTGGAAACCTAAGACTTTAGGCTCAAGAAGACAAAGGATGCTAGATTTATACATGAAAATAAGATTTTTTAGGGTGCGGCAAAATGATCTAGATGTTGCACCCTGACAATTCCAAACTAGTATATTCATGGGAAAACAAATTAAAAAAAGGTAACGCTCGTCAATCGGGCATGCAGACATCTTCCACTCGGCCAAGATGGCTTGTTCCTCTATCGTCTTCCTCCATAACATATTTGGGGGTCCCTGCACAGTCAAAGAAGTCAGCAGTCTCGTCTGGTGGGACATTTAAAATGGGGGATTGGAATAATAAGGGAGACGAAGGCTCCCTTGAATTATTTGGTCGCTGATGGATGACAATCCCTGTGACGCTTTTTCCTTTAGAGGATCCCCGAACCACCACATGTCCATCCTCCGCAATAGCCTTCCTTGGAGCAAATATCTATCCACCTCTTCCCTTACTGCCAATAAATTGCCCTGCGTTATAATCTCTCGCTTGGTGCGTCATTTTATTTTGCAAGTTGATTGTTTCTGTTTGCCTTTGTTGAGAAGATCCTCCTTCTTTAGCCATGGTTGGATTATGGATTTCATCCAAAGGCTGAACTTCATGATCCCCGTGCAGGGAGTCCTCATCCAAGCCGTCCAAGGGTGCAAACCTAGAGTTAACAATTGGTTGTTGTACACGGCGGTGCCCCCAACTTAGGTTGCCATTCTAGAAGTCTGACGAGTAGCGCTCCTATTTGCATTCTTTTTAATGGCCTCCTTTCTTTACGAGTTACTAGCATCCGGGGACCAAAACTATCATTAGAAAGCCTTCCTCTAACTGTCGGTTTCTTGACTAATGCTGGTATGCCTTCTCCCTCTACATCAGTAGCCATTTTATCTTCTCCATGTTCTTTGTCCGCCTTGTTTAATTCTTCCGAGCTTTGAGCACATTGTTCCTGCATGTGGCCATAGACATCGCACTTAAAACACACCAAATGGATGCCTTCGTACTCGATCGGGCATACCATGTCTTCCACGTTGAATTTGGATATGAGTGATTTTGTTACATCAACTTCAACACAAACCCAAGCAAATTTTCCTCTTGTTGCTATGCTTGTAGTGTTATCCACCTTAATCGATCTGCCTATCTTATCCCCAATCTTCATCAAGGAATCATGGTCAAAATATTCAATTGGAAGAGAGGGAAACCTTACCCACACCAAGAGTTTCTCAGTTCTATCTGTATGAGGATCAAATTTTGGCCTCTATTCTTGGACTATCAAGTAGTGGTCAAGAATCATCCATGGCCCTTCAAACTTGGCAAACTCATAATCGTGCAGCTGCTTGAATTTGGCCAGATAATATTCCTTCTCCAAATCGATAAGTTCCATGTTGCCTTCCAATTTCCCCATAGTTTGTAAGAGACGAAGTAAGTAGTTATAGCCCACAGATTTCCCAAGAACCCGTATAATCAAGGTGCGACGCCATGGCCGCCTGAGTGGTATCTTCTTGGCCTTCATTACAATAATTCTGGGGCATGTAGGATCATCCTCGAACTCTATGCTGTCGTCCTCGGAGACAATGACTCCGTCGTCGGGTTGTTTCTCTTCTTTGTTGTTTTGCAAGAACTTCCTCAAACTATGTTTGTATGAAAGTGGCGCTGGTAACTTTGGACCAGCCAAGTAGTTATTGTCGGCTACTCCCGCTGGAGATTCAGGGACAACTTCGGGTTATTCGGTGGTTCCGACGGCGGGGGTCATGCTAACATTGCGTTTCAATTTCTTGGTGTTCCGTTCAAAGAGATCTTGAACCTCTGGTGAGCGTTCCCTTGGTTCCGACGAACCAGATGCAGAGAGAATTTCGACCCCACTTATGTTATTTCAAAAAAAAAGTTCATGGCTATGTATTAAAAGCAGCTTACTTTATTATGTTTCGTTACTCAAAGTATTATACTAAAATACTTATTATCACTATAAGAAATTTAAAAAAAAAATTGCATTCATATAACTAATAGGAACATTACAATAATAAATAAACAAAACAAAAAATAAAAACATTATATAATATATTTTGTCACAAAACAAAAACAAAAATAAAATAAATACTAAAATAA
>CM008344.1:12324275-12339136 GCA_002525835.2 Ipomoea batatas
AAAAAAAAAAAAAAAAGAAAGAAAGAAAAAAAAAAATTCACAAGAGCAAGTATTTTTAATACTCAATGCAGGGATTACTAGTATATCTACTAAGTTTATTAACTGCAAATGCAGTATCCGACCTAGTATTCATTAGATACATTAAACCTCCAATAATATAATTTTAGCATATTCTACTTGAGAAATTAAATACACTCTTCTCAATTTTTTGGATAAATATACAATAATATTAAACGACGTTCTAGCCAATTGATTGTTGTTAAATTTCCCAAAGATTTTATAAATATAATGAGATTGGCTCAATACAAGATTATCCAGTCTTCTAATGATTTTAATCCCAAAGATTAAATCTGTCAAACTCATCATGTTCATGTCAAATTTTGAATTTAATATGCTGGTAGATTTGATCGTTAATACCAATGATGAGTATATCATCCACGTAAAAATATAGAATGACGTAACCATATTTCATATCCTATATGTAGACAAACTTATCACTCTCATTTATCTTAAACTCATTGGTCATCATTGCATGATCATAATGGTCGGTAACATTTAATTACAAGTTTGACTTTATATTTCTCAATGGAACCATTCGATTTCATCTTCTGTCTAAAGACCTATTCATCATTGAGTTGTAATAACTGTAAAACTTGCGTGTATTATATTTACATTTCTTCAAAGTGGCTGCCTGATTCAAGGTTTGTCCATCATTGCAATTTGATTTAATGTATCGCATATAACATTATGTGAAAGTTCAATCACTAAGATACTTTCATTTATGCATAAGTTTTGGATTTATCTTGGTACAATACTAATCTTTGTTAGAATCTTTAGTATAAAATGGTAATTAAAGTGGCTATTTTGTGGTACAAATATATGTATGGTCCACTTCTAATTTGGGTTGGGTCAAAGTAGATTTGCACTCTTCGTAGTAAGGCGAATAAATTGATATATCGTACGCTCAAAATGAGTAATAAGTGAATGAGAAATTGATTCTCAAAGTAACCTATTTGAGACAAGTTAAAAGTTACGAAAGGTTGAAGTGCGTTTGTAGCACTTTTTTTTTAGTACTACTGACTCTGTTACAATGTAGTATCTGTTCATAGCTAGCTACATTCTCAACCTATTGAAGCAAAAAGAGTCAACAGATGCCTCCACTGAGGCTCGAATCCACTCCCATCATCCATGCGTTTGTAGCACTTTAAAAGAGAATACTTAGTGATATGCACATTTTTAACGGTGCATTAATTGCATTTTGCTAATCTGCCAGCACTCCTTAACCTTTCGGATGTGGCAGAAGGGTTGTGACCTTTCGGTACTTTTTCGAATGGCCCGGAAGGATAGCTTAACTTTTGGACGTACGAATTTTTTTGGTCACTTAGGTGTACTATTTTAAAACAGGTTATTAATGATCGGTACAAATTATCGTATATTAATTTTGTAATCGTTGGTATTATTTTGATAATAAGTACGACAATTTCAAACGTTATAATCCAATTATTAAATTGGATTTATGTGTTATTCATCAGTGCTATTTAATTCTAATCCCTTATATAAACACCTAGGTGTTGGGCAGATGTTTGAGTTGTTGGATTTTGAACTTATCAAAAATTTTGTTGATTTTCTTCTCTTCTCTCCACGAAAATCATTTTGTTCTTGAATATTCTACCCACACTTCCAATAAAACATCGAAGTGCTCGCCTTTGGTTCTAGTTTGCCGGAATTTATGTTTGTGTGCTCAAACACTAAAGTAGTAATCCGTTTTATCTTGGGAGACTGAAGCTACAACGCTCCTAGCATCCTCGGGAGGTAGCGAATTAGTTTTAAGGAAAGTGTGAATATCACACGATTTGGATTTTTTCTCCTCCTTCTTCTTTCTTGTGTTGGCTTAAAACCTCAGGTTTATGAAACTCTTTCTCGTTTATTTATATTCATATAAATAAATTTTTGGTTAAGTACCAAGTTTTTGGGTGGTTGGGATTAATTTTCTAAAAAATTAAAACCCCTTGGTACTAGTTTCATACTAGTTTGGTTGAGATTATTTTTATGTAAAATAAATCCTCATTTTTGCATATATATATATATATATACATACAGAGAGAGAGAGAGAGGGAGTGAGAGAAGAGTTCAGGTGCGATCGCGACTTAACGTGCGATCAGTGCGGCCGCACCACTAGGTCTACAAATATATACCGCCCAATGTTAGAAAATGCACAATAAAAATATGCGCCATTAGGTACGCATCACCAAACACCACTAGGTATGCAAATATACACCACACAGTGTTCGGAAATGCACAATTAGAGGCAGGGGAGTTATGATGCATTATTTTGGGTGTCTTGTGTGTTTTTTGGTGTTTTTATGCATTTTCATTGTTGTGCATTTTCTTAACCCTAGTGGTATTGATACGGTAAATACGCAGTAATGTAGAATACAACGTAGGGTAATATGGTGAAAATACGTATATTAATTATGAGACGGATACAATGGTTTTATATCCTAAGTATAGCCCGGTCAACTTAACAGTAGGTCAAAGGTTTTCGAGCTAAAATGACTATTTCAGAGCAAACAACCAAAAGTCCCTCTCGCTGCTATTAAATGCGGTATTTATAGGGTGTTAGGGGACAAGTGCCGGTCCTGTGTCATGATGGCCGCGTGGCGAGCATGCACCGGGCTAAAAATCAGCCCTCTACCGACAAGCCAAGTGTCGCGAGGCTTAAAGCTAAGGGTTTATCAAGCAGATCCAAGGGCTAATGATCGGTCCAATCTTTCTGGATCATCGCACGCGTGGAGTCGTGCCGGTCTTTGCCACGATCCTAAGGTCAACCATCGTTGATCGGGTAGACCGGTCAAAGGAGACCAATAAATGGTTTTGACCAGGAAATAATCCCTATCAGGTGTATTTGGTTAACACTAGTGGTGTATACCGCACGGGAAGGCGCGACTGCATTTGAGTATATATATATATATATATATATAGGTTCTCGTGCGGGTGGGTGGTTCCTGTGCGGTTGTTCGGTTAAATGAGAGTAATTGATTTTGCCTAAATAAACATTCAGGATCAACAATGATTAAAAAACGCGGTGGCAATTTGATCTTTTTTGCATCTTGGTCAAATTTAAGTTGCATGGTTTTCCTATTTAATGTGCATGGTTTTTGTGCTTAAGGTGCGTGATTTTGAGCTTAAGGTGCGCGTTAGTTGTTGAAACTTAAGTGTGTCGGTCTAAAGCTTTAGGTGTGTGATTTTCCTTCTTAACATATGTGGTTTGTGTGCTTAAGGTGCATCAGTTGTTGAAACGTAAGATGCGTCAGCTTTAGGTGCGTGGTTTTTCTTCTTTAGGAGCGTGGTTTTCCATCTTAATGTGCGTGGATCGTGTGCTTAAGGTGCGTCAGTTGTGAAACTTATGGTGCACCATTTAAAACTTAAGGTGCGTGGTTTTCTTTCTTAAAGTGCTTTGTTTGTGTGCTTAAGATGCATGTTTTTTGTACTTAAGGTGCGTCATTTTAATGCTTAAGGTTAGGTTCGTCATTTCTATACTTAAGGTGCGTCATTTGTGTGTTAACCACACTACCACACGAGAACTTGTATTCGAGCGGGAACCCTCCCCTATGTGTGTGTGTGTGTATATATATATATATATATATATATATATAACCTTGATTGCTTGCGGTCTTAATCTCCCGTGCGGTCATGTAGATATATTAGAACCATAGGATCAGCTGAGATCAAACGGTTGGAAATCAATGAGAGAAATTACCCGGTGACAATTTTCTAATTTCTTGCACCATGTATATTTCAGCGGTGCATTATGTGCTGGTCTGTGGTGCATTTTTTAGTGATACATGGTGCATTGATTTGTATTGCACCACTCAATTGGGGTGTCAAACTCGTCGACATGTTCAATAGACCCGTTATCGGGGTACATTACGTGCTAGTATGTGGTGCTTTTTTGAGTGATACGTGGTGCATTGATCTATAGTACACTTAGTTTTGCACCACTCAATGGGGGTGTCAAACTCGCCGACGGGTTCAATAGACCCATCATCGGTATGCATTTCGTGCTAGTGTGTGGTTCATTTTTTAGTGCTCTATGGTGCATTTTTCAGTGCTCTGTGGTGCATTTTTGAGTGATGTGTGGTGCATTCAACGGGGGGTGTCAAACCCGTCAACAGGTTCAATAGACCTGTCAGCGGGATATATTAAGTGCTAGTGTGTGGTGCATTTTTGAGTGATACGTGGTGTATTAAGCTGTTGGCCGCTGTTGGATGACAATAATCGGACGATAGAGATTAGGGCACACAACTGCACACCAAACATAGTCCGCATATGAGCGGAATTATATATGTATATACTTCGAGTCCATGATTTCCCTTCTTCGAGTCCACATTTTTCTTTCTTCGAGTACATAATTTCTCACTTTCGAGTGTATATAGTTTCTTTATTCAAGTGCACATTGTTCTCCCTTAAATAATGGATCAATTAAATCCCCATTAAACTCAGGATCCCTAATGAACACCATAGGCATTGGACCCATCCATAGAAAATAGTTTTTACAGGGGTGAGCAAAAAAATGGACCAACAGAAAAACCAAAGACCGAAAACCGAATCGTCCGAATATTTCGGTTTTCGGTTCGTATCGAATCTGTTAACCAAATGGTTAAGTAGAGAATTGGCCGAAAAGTTAACACGAGGAATGTG
This sequence comes from Ipomoea batatas, assembly GCA_002525835.2. NCBI lineage: Eukaryota > Viridiplantae > Streptophyta > Magnoliopsida > Solanales > Convolvulaceae > Ipomoea > Ipomoea batatas. The sequence goes on from CM008344.1 coordinate 12,328,977, forward strand.
TTTAAAGCCTTTGGTATAAGTTCTATAGTGAATACCCAACCTGGCTGGCACCTAGGTTTAATGGGACAACTAAATTATGAAACGTAGCGTGTCATTGTGGGGGTCTCGGACTCCCTACCACTTCTCGTTAGAATAGTGGATGCCGCACGAGGTTAGCACATTGATGCTTTAATGATTCGAATGCCGGCTGACATATGTTGAGTATGCGAGATACTCAGTAAAGAATCACCTATGTGAGAGAGAAGTGAGAGTCGCTTCAAAGGAGAATTGAACTGGGCTCAATTCTTTAGAAATTCTTGCAGAATCAGGAACGGCGACCCACGACCAAAATGGGCACACACATGAGAACAGAACAAGGTTGGGAGGTCCCTGTGTAAGATATATCATCGTCTACACAAACTGCAATCGGTTCAAAGACATCGCATTCTACCATACAGCTAGTAGAGTAAATATATCTTCACGAGGGAAGGTTCAAAGGGTAACACCTACTTATCCTATGCAAGGATTGACTGTTGAATATAGGTTTTTCCAATTTCAAAACAACCTCGAAAATTAATTTACATTCTTGTGGGGGATTGATGGAAAAAATAACATAAAATGGCAATTTTAGTGTCTATATTATGGTACAAATATATGTGGGGTCCACTTCCGATTTGGATCGGGTCAAAGTGGATTTAGGTTCTTCGTAGTTAGACGAAGAGATTGATATATTGTACGCACAAAATGGATAATGGGTGAATGAGAAATTGGTTCTCAAAGTTGATCCATTTGAGTTGGAAAAATGGAGGGAAAAGCTTTAAAGTAAGCCTTTGTCCCACATTGGTTTGGAAAGTGGGTTTGCACCACTATTCATACAAGAGTCTTTTTAAGGCTTATTGAATTGTATAGCATATAGTCTCTTTTTCGTGCGAAGGGAGTGGTGCAAATCAAATCCCAAATGGTGCAAATCAAATCCCAAATCCCAAACTGAGCCTGAAAAGCCTTCCAGAAAATCCTTTCTTTTTCTCTAGTTGTATTTTCGTAATATTATTTCCTAACATGTATGTCAATAGAAAATCTTGACACACTTTACGCATTGAAAAGATGTCGAGGTTACAACAATGTTGCAATCAATCTTGCAAATCCAGAAAATGAAAAAATTTCAAACATAGCCACCGTTGCAGCATTCATTGATCCTGTATGTAAAATACTTATTGTGCATCATTTAAATATATTAGAACTAATATAAATTTATAATTTATTTCATTTTCTAGACTCAACCTGCTTGAATTAAAGGAAAAATCAGCATCAACCTTGACAGTAAAACACTTGCTATATAGGATGTAGCCATTGTTTAAAAAAGGTTTATGCACAAAGTGACAAACTATTTAACTGCATGCATTTTGGTGAAAAGGCAACAGTGGGTACTCTAAGGTTAGTATTAATTCAACAAAAAATTTACAAAAAACACACACGCACGCGCACACACAAAATCAAGTACTACGCTCATTCATATTAATTCAAAAAATATGAACTTCAAAATGGACATGTGCAAAATGTATATGTAAATTGTTTATGAAACTGGACATATTACAACATCAGTATTCAGATTATTTGCAGAGTCATAGTTGTTACTATCAAGTAAACAAGTCATGAAACTAGAACAAGATGTACTACTCATGAATCTTCTACATAAATATAATAAATATTAATATTTTGTTCAATACTTTCACATGAGAATCTACAACACACATTTCACAACTCATGAAACATGTAAGGGGAAAAACTACCATTGCCAAATATCAGCATACGCTTGCAAGATCAAAAGTTCATAGTACAACTAAGATCTCAATCATATAAACAACATGACAAATCCACAGTTTCCTACACCATAATATCATTGCATGACATTGCTCTTGCACATGGCACACTACACTACGGACACTACTAATAAAATGGAAGAGGACAAGTATTGAAGATGAAAACAATAACAATGCTACCCAAAAGAAAATTAAGAAGACTTAGAGAAATTCAAACCAAAAAGTAGTATTTATTTAGACTATTGTTTTTAATTTAGACTGAGTATGTATTTAGACTAACATTTTTACAAATTAAAGTTGCAAAACATTTATTTTAATGAAAATTATAATCAATATCTCCTATATTATCTTGCATTCATATACTTTGAATTACGAATTTAAATAAACAAATCTAACATTCAATTAACTATGCATGAACATCTCCTATATAATTTTGCATTGATATACTTTGAAGTACTTATTTAAAAATAAACGTTAGGCATTATTCTATTCGCGCAATGCCCGTGAAAAACTAGTATGTATATATATATGTTCAAATGTGGTCGCGCCTTCCTGTGCGATCGGTGCGGTTCACACCACTCAATGTTAAAAATGCACTACTCAATGTTAGAAAACGCATTACAATGAAAATACACAAAAACATCAAAAAACACACCACACACCCAATATAATGCACCATAATTCCCCTGCCCCTAATGGTGCATTTGCTAACACTGTGTGGTGTATATTTGCATACCTAGTGGTGTGATTTTTGGTGATGCGTACCTAATGATGCATATTTGTGTGGTGCATTTTCTAATATTGAGTGGTGTATATTTGATACATAGTGGTGTATATTTGTATACATATTAAGTTTAGTATTAATATATAAAATTTATATATTTAGAAACTACATTTAAAAGTACTATTAAACACAATAAATTAAATTTAAAAATAAAAAAAATTACTAATGAAAATAAGCTATAAAGTTAAAATTATTCATTATAGGAATGTGAATAAAACAATAGATGATTTGTATGAGTTTTTAGGACCCATAATAAAAAGGGGGGAGAAGGGTGAAATATTGGAGGTAAAATAATAGAGGAGATTATATGTTGATGTCTAAGAGTTAAGCCCACAAAATGAGGAGATTATGGTAAAAAGGATGGAGATGCCCTTACAAGTAACTTGTCCACAGGGGCGGAGCCACTTGTGAGTCGCAAATTTTATTGTGGACCACGGTCCAGAATGCATGGTAGTTCATGCATCAAAACGACGTTGTTTTGATAAATGAAAGGAAACAGCAGAAACGACATTTGTTCCACGCTATTAACTTTGTGTGTATAACATATTCAGTTTCATTTCATATAAACTGCAGTTTCCTTTCAACACATGCAACTACAGTTTCTTTTCAATATAACTACAATTTCATTCGACATTATACACTCAAATATGTGAAACTGTTATTTAGTTTCCTTTTAACACAATTACAGTTTCTTTTATAATATACTACAGTTTCCTTTCAACACAACTGCAGTATTATTTTGATATAACTACAGTTTCATTGGACAATATACACTCAAATATGTTAAATTGTTATTCAGTTTCATTTTATATACAATGCAGATTCCTTTCAACACATTAAGCAGCAGCAGGCGGCAATAGCGATAGCGATGAGGTCGTCGCAGAGGGTGCGGCAGCGGCGGCAATAGCGATGAGGTCGTCGCATGCAGAGGGTGCGGCGGCGGCGGCGATAGCGATGAGGTTTTCGCTGAGGGTGCGGCAGCGGCGGCAATGGCGTTGAGGTTGTCGTAGAGGATGAGGCAGAGAAACAGTGTCACGATGTGGAGGGTCGACAAGGACAACGTCATTGGGTTTTGATCAATTTTTTGTTATATATTCAGCGGAATTAAATTAAAGCTTTGTAATTGTAGTTGGTTTGGTTGGCTTGGGAGCAGGTGCTTTCAGGTTCGATCATGGTTGATGATACGATGATGATTCATGATTCTGTGCATTGGTGATCGACTGTGCCCGTTCAATCGCACAATGCCATTTCAGGTTTAATCTCCATTCCACCTGAACCAAACGCTCCCTAAGGAAGTGGCTTCATAAATTTAAATGACTTATTTGCCCTTGATAATAACGGTGGAAACGTTTAATTTCTAACGATGGACGACATTGGGTACCGTTTCAAAAGATAGGGGATGAAATTGGGTATGAAAAATACTTTGGGACTAAATCGAGTATTAGCCAATAGTCGAAAGACCATTTTGGGTATTAACTCTTTTAGTTAATTTAATTGATTTGTCAAAAAATTTACCGTGTGAACATGAGAAGATTGAGTTGAAATGAAGAAGACACAAAGAATTGATGTTTTCTTTAAAAGAAAGAATTTTGAAGATTCAACATCTCAAGTAAATCCATTTGCAAGTATTGTACCATTGAATTCTGAAAGTCGTCCGGAAAAAGCTAATAGAGTTGAAATCGATGAGAAGTTTGATATTCAAGCATTAGAACATGATCCGGGATTGCGACTACCAATATGGAAGTGCCTCATTGAGAAGTGTGATGAAGTTAGGAGAGCTTATATCAAGGCCGACCCATATCAATGCTTGCTTTCAAAGTATCCAAAATCGGGAGAAAAACGTCCTCGTAGTCTTCAAGAATCTTGGTTTAAGTTATTCCCTTTTTAGTTATAATATTCTCCTAGTAAAGATGCAACATTTTGTCTACCATGCTATTTATTTCATACTCAAGATGGGCCTTCCGGATTGGATGCTTTTACTATCAATGGGTTTAGATCATGGAAGAAAGTTAGAGATGGAAAAAATTGCTCATTTTTAGCACATATGGGGAAAGATCTCACCTCCTCTCACCGAAATGCCGAGAAAGCTTGTGCGTATCTCATGAACCAACAATCACACATTGCACAACATATTGAGAAATTCACATCTCAAGAAATAGTAGAGAATAGACTTCACTTGAGAACTTCAATTGAGGCAACGAGATGGCTTGCCTTTCAAGGATGCTCTTTTAGGAAGGGCTAAGCATCAACAAGATGAATTAACTATGCCAAATTTTGACTTAAATGAATATATCTTTGTGTCGTTGAAAACATATGCAGCTTTCTTCCTCTTGTCCATGTTAACAAGTTTTCTCCTTCTTGTTCTTTGTAACAAGGTTTCCTTCTTCTTCTTTATTGATTGTTGACTTTTTCCTCCGGCCCTATTGCGGTTGGTTCTCTGGTGCTGTGTAGTTGGTGCTCGTTTTTTGGTTTCACGCAAAGTATTCATGGCAGACTTCAAGACTGTGGCTCGCATTTATGGCCTCTACCTTAACTAAGCATCAATGCTAGGAAGGTGATTGGAAAGGTTAATGCTAAAAGTTTGACAGTGGTTGAAAAGTTTAATGCTAAAAGTTTGACATTTTTAAGGTTGTTGATCTTCAACATTCCCACACACACTATCACTGCTCTTTCTCTCAGGCTCTTTTTTATCAGTTTTCTCCTCCCTACAAACTGCATCTTATCATGGCCTCAAGCAGTAAAGGCAAGGAAACTCTGGAAGATCACTACAGCTCACTTAATATCCAAGATGATGACGATGTGGAAGTTGACCTTCCTTACGAAGAAGAAGATATGGCGGAGGAAGATTCCTTCATGCTGGTCGGTACTGTGATTACGGAGAAGACAGTGAAGTTCACATACCTGAAAGAAACCCTAGCCACTGTATGGAGACCTGGCAAGGGGATGGTGGCAAAGGAGATATCTACAAATCTTTTTATCTTCTATTTTGTGCACGAGAAGGATAGGCGGAGAGTCTTGGAAGATGGTCCCTGGTCTTTTGAACAAAATCTCCTGGTGTTACAGAAACTTGAACATGGCGAATCCCCTTACAGTGTCGACTTGTCGAAGGTAGATTTCTGGGTGCAAGTGCATAAGCTCCCCCAAAAATGTTCATCCTTAAAGATGGTAGAAGCCATTGGCGCTAGCTTTGGGCAGTTTATAAAGGCGGATCTTACAAACTACGACGGCACACTAAACAACTTTGTCAGAATAAGAATCCGTATGGACATTACCAGACCATTGAGGAGGAAGATCAAAATAACACCACCGGGGAGTGCGACTCTAACTCTGGAATGCAGATACGAAAGACTTCCGACGTTCTGCTTTGTGTGCGGAATGATTGGCCACGCGGAGAGGTTCTGTTCGAACCAGTTTGAAACACAAAGCGACGAACTTCCAAGAGCGTATGGACCAGAACTGAGAGCGGTTGGACGAAGAGGGAAAGGGGGTGCTACTAAATGGTTGCTAGACCAGCTCCCTTCCAAGACGAAACAGGTGGCCGGAGAAACGAATGGTGACCGGAGCCGGACGACGGAGATTGGGGGGAACCGAGGTACGAGGATCCGTTGAGACAAAGCGAATGTGGTACAAGGATTGGTACAGCGGGTAATAACCAGTCTGAGGAGACACAGGCGCACAGAGGAGCAGGCATTAATTTCAATCCCAGAAACATTAATGATATCGCTAAAAGGGTTGACCTCGAGACCCAAAAACATACCTCAGTGTTGGGTTTGCTTCTTAGGGAGCAAAAGAAGAGAAAATGTGATGATGGTTTGATTGGGCCTGAGGAGAGGCCCAATGGTGAGGAACAGGATGTTGGGCTCATAGAGCCAATGTGGGTTGAGGATCCTATTGATGAAGCTGATCCAAAAAACGTCTTGGATGCGGGTACTGGTTTCTAAGCCTGCCTAGATCAATGATTATTTTGGCATGGAACTGTCGTGGGTTGGGCAGCACCACGTCAGTTCAAGTTCTTGTGGATCTCATCCACACTAAAAAGCCCGACATTGTTTTTATTATTGAGACCATGGTTAGTGCTAGTAGATTGGAGCCTATAAAAATTAAATTGGGCTTTGAAGGAATGTTTGCTATTGATAGTAGGGGCCATAGTGGTGGTCTGGTTTGTTTTTGGAGGAAAGGCCCAATGGTAACAACTAAATCATATTCTCAGAGGCATATTGATATGTATATCGCAGGGGAGGACTCTAGTGATGAGTGGAGACTTACTGGTTTCTACGGGGTTCTAGACAGAAGTCAAAGACACATCGGTTGGAATATGCTCAAAAATTTGGCTGGCCAATCAAATCTGCCATGGGCGGTATTAGGGGATTTCAACGATATCCTCCAACCCTCAGAGAAGATAGGCGGCAACCCACAACCAAGATGGCTGATTGAAGGATTTCAAGACGCTGTACAGCAGAGCGGTCTCACGGATTTCGCATTCGACGAACATCAATACACTTGGGAAAAATCTCGAGGTAGCCCAGGTTGGGTTCAAGCGAAACTGGACAGGGTATTGGTTTCAGATGAATGGCGAGAGAGATTTGGGGGAGCTAGGGCAAAATCTTTTGTTACTTCAAGGAGCGATCATCTCCCAATTGTGCTAAATGTAATTCATGGTCATGCAAGGGTACACCAACAGCGTTTCAAGTTCGAAAATTTATGGTTGAAGGAGGCGAGTTGCCGGGAGACAGTCATTGCGAGCTGGAGTTCGTCTATCGGAATGGAGCTGTCTGACCGTATTGAGCAATGCACTGCTGCAATCTGGAAGTGGGGAAAAATCTTCACTAAAAACTTCAGAAGGAGAATTAATTACTGGGAACGCCGCATGGAAATCTTGAAAAGGAGAACAGACCGGCTAGGGTGTATTCAGTTTAAGGAAGCACAATTTCAACACCAAAGGGCGATTGAGCATCAGAACAGTTACTGGAAACAAAGGGCCAAGGAATTTTGGTTGAAAGATGGGGATCAAAATACGACCTTCTTCCACAATGCTTGTCGAAAGAGGCGTATCACTAATCAAATTGACAGACTAAAAAATGAGGAGGGCGAATGGGAAGACAAGGGAACTGCTCTGAATAATCTTATGATCAGGTATTTTCATAATCTGTTTACTGCTCAAGAAGGAGACCCTCAAATTGTGATTAATTGTCTAGATCCTAAGATTAGTCAATCTCAAAATGAAAGACTTCTTAGGAAATTTACTAATGAGGAATTGAGAAGTGCTCTTTTTGATATGAAGCCTGATAAATCCCCGGGTCCGGACGGGCTCCCTCCGGGTTTCTTTCAACATTACTGGGATATAGTAGGGGAGGATGTGGTAGCTTTTTGTGAGGGAGCTAGATCTTCCAGAGTGTTACCTGCTGGCAGTAATGCCACCCACCTTGTTTTGATACCAAAAGTTTCCAAGCCAACTTCAATGGGTGATTTAAGGCCTATAGCATTATGCAATGTCATCTATAAGATTTTTGCCAAGGCCCTTGCAAATAGGATCAAACCTCTTCTGAATGACCTTATCTCTGAATCCCAATGTGCATTTGTTCCGGGAAGATTGATTACTGATAACCTCCTCTTGGCCTATGAAACTCAACACTATCTTAATAGAAAAACACAAGGGAAGGAGGGGTTTGTGGGGATGAAGTTAGATATGAGTAAGGCATACGATAGGGTGAATTGGAATTTGGTGGAAGGGGTGTTGTTGAAAATGGGTTTTGACGTGAGTTTTGTGGCCTTAATCTCCACCTGTATTAGAACGGTTGAGTTCTGTTTTCTTCAGGAAGGGCAAACACTAGGCCCGATTATTCCTCAAAGGAGCTTGAGGCAAGGGGATCCCTTGTCTCCTTATCTCTTTATTCTGCTAATGGAGGGGCTGAGTGCACTGATAAATAAAGGAGTTGACGCTGGGGATATCCATGGAGTTGCTGTGGCCAGAGGTGTTCCTGAACTAACCCATCTGTTTTTTGCAGATGACTGTTTTCTTTTTTGCAGAGCAAACTCACTAGAAGTGGGGTATTTGAAAGAAACTTTGGTTGATTTCTCTGCTGCATCTGGGCAATTAATCAACTTCAACAAATCCTCCACTTCCTTCAGCAGAAATGTAGATAACCTTACCAAGGAGGTGGTCTCGGAGATTATGGGCATCCCGGAAGGAGCAGTTTCTAGAAAGTATTTGGGTCTCCCCTCACTCGTGGGCAGAAAGAAGATTGAAATTCTAGGATTCATCAAGAACAAAGTGCTGGGAAGAATTAATAGTTGGAATAATAAATTCCTCTCAAGGGCCGGTAGAGAAGTGCTAATAAAGAATGTTCTACAAGCAATACCATCCTATGCAATGAGCGTGTTTCTGCTACCATTGGATATTTGCAACAGCATCGAGGTGGCGTTGAATGGTTTTTGGTGGAGGGGTTCCAAAAATGAAGGGAAAGGGATTAGATGGAAGAGGTGGGATGATCTGTGTGTGCCAAAGGCTACTGGGGGTATGGGGTTTCGCAAAATAAGAGATTTCAATCTAGCACTTTTAGGTTTTGGAGGTTGGAGTTGGGATTTCTTTCTTGGTTTATGTGTTCATGAGTTCCTTGTGTATATTCGGTTGATATCTTGTTGTTCTCGTTATGATTGGTTGATTCCTTTTTGGTTGTTGTCCAGTTGGTATCTTGTTATGGATTCGTTGTATTGTACTCTCGTTATTGGATATTGGTTTTGGTTGTATGAGTCTTGGTTTATGATTCGTTCAGTTTATTGTTGTTGAGTATCCGCTTTGAACTATTGAACAGTTTGTTGGTGTTTATTGCATCCCCCAACTCACTAGTTTCTAGAGTTTTCAAGGCAAGGTATTTCAAGAAAACATCATTTCTTGAAGCAATCCATCTTTTGTTTGGCGGAGCATCATGGAAACCCAAGCTATTTTACATACTAACTGCAGATGGAGGGTTGGGAATGGACAAGCAATTGATGTTTGGAAGGACCCTTGGCTCCCAAGACAGAACTCTCCTTTTATTCAAACACAGATGCCATTGCAACTTCAAGGGACAAAGGTGGTTTCTCTCATGAACATGCAAAAGACAGACTGGACCATGAGATTCTTGAAGATCTTTTTAATGAGTCTGACAGGGATCATATCAGTAACATCCCCATATCCACCACTAATCAAGAAGATAAACTGATATGAAATGGAGAAGAAAAAGGATCATACACGGTCAAAAGCTGTTATAGATTTCTTAGAGGAGAGATTGAGTCAAGTAGCAATCATCTCTGGACCAATATTTGGAAGGCACACATTCCACCAAAGATTAAGAGTTTCATATGGCAGACTTGCTCTGGATTGCTTCCAACTGCTGATAATCTCCGCATTAAAAGGGTTGAGTGTTCACCAGTGTGCATTCTCTGTCACAACCACCAGGAGACAAGTGCTCACTTATTCATTAATTGTGTGTTTGCAAAGGGCTGTTACATCAACATTCAAAACATGTTTACAGGAGGTGATCTAGGATTGGCTGACTGGATTGCATGGCATTTGAAGGCATTGGATGAGTTCTCTT
>CM008344.1:12344493-12358283 GCA_002525835.2 Ipomoea batatas
TGCATATAATTTGGAGAACCCTTTTTTTTTCCTTCATTTATCCCTTCCTTTGTTACTTTAGGGGAAAAAATAGGGAAGTTGAATGGTTACTACCCTGGTGTTTAGTTCTCCTGAAGTCTAGAGCCATATCAGCATGCCCTTTATTACATTGTACTTCAAGATTAAATATACCGTTACAGGATTGTTTGCGAAGAGTTCACCTTATTTAGAGGTGCTTTTATCTAGTTTATAGTTAGTCTTTCTCCATAGTTTGTAGGGGGCTTTAAGTTTAGCCATTTAAATGTGCACATAGCCATGATATTGAACTAAAGGGTGCTCTGCGAGTATTTGAATATTCATCGAATACAGGGACATATCATACTAAATAAAAAAAGGCCTTTTTGAAGATAAAGGAACTCCATTGTCATAACCTTTCAGCCTTCTAGTAATGAACCAAGCACTATATGTGCTTTACAATCTTTGATTCTCTATTTATATTGTTTTTGGGAAATATGGTCATGCTTTCTTTATAACAAACTCCAGCCCAGGAATTTTTTTAATCTTAGCCTTGGGCCATAAACATGTAATTACTAGTGAAATATAGGGGCACTTTATAGCATTAGTTTTTTACAGGGTTCATATATAATGAATTCGTTGTATTCCTATGGTCAAATGATCCTTTTGATTGCAACTGAGCACTCTTTCTTTCATGCTCTCATTCCTATCATGTAAATCGGTAAGTAATTGGCTCGAGTTTAGAAGCTACATTTACCTCCTTACTGACTTGCAATTATTTGCTATTATATTAATATTCTTGCATTACAGCCCTTTATGGAGAATGCCAATTGATGACGATACTAATCTGGCATAAGCGTGCACATTGTTGATTGAATAGACTATAATTCCATATTGCTAACTAACATGCTGATGATCTCGTTTAGAAGTATGGTTAAAGATTAGTGTGACTTTTAATTCTTTTGTATAGGTCCGATGGGGATTTTCGGTGCAGAATGCTTATGTGCTGCTGCTATTAATAAATTCTTTTAAGTCGTATTTTTATAGTGATTGTTGTTAAGGTCTAATTGTACTATTTAACTGTTATACAGATTCCACCAACAAGAGCCAAATCTCCCAAGCTTGGTCGGAGAAAGAGCTCGCCTACCGGTGAGGAGAGCAATGATCATGGCACGCACCACAGGTTGAGCTTGGATGAAAAAGTATCCCACGATGAACCTGCCAAAGTGTATTCTCTTGTAAGCGTGAAAACCCCGCAACGGAAGTCCCTTCCTAAACTTCCATCTGAAAAGACCAATTTATCCAGTGAAATGAAGAAAGTACCTGCTCGCAAGTCCAAGGAGACAACTGAAATCGCATCTCGACCAAACAATGCAGCCCGCGTAATTAGTGAAGCTACATCTAAGGAAACGGCAGATGTTGGGAAACAGGAGGCAGTAACAACCGTTGAGACAAACGATACTGAAGCCAAGGTAAATGATAAGTTTGTCATTGAAGATCAAGGACAGTTAACTATGGTGCAGGAATCTATCACGGTGGATCATTAAGAGCAAGAACTGGAGAGCCAAAAATGTATTTATTAAGCAGCAACCATAAACCCATCTTTGCGAAAATATTGGAAAGGTATCAACGAGACTCGAGTCATTTGACAAATGAAGGCATGGCCGATATTTAATAGGGGGATGGGGGGATGATGTGTCATTTTGTCCATAGTCAGTGATGATGTGGCTTGGTCGTGTAATGTGCACTTTCTTTCAAGATTGCTGAGTTTCGGTCATTTGGAATTGCTAGCAGATTGTAAAACTGAAAGTCTACTAGTGTTTGCACAATTTGTTGGTTGCACGTTTTGGTTAGATGAGGGCTCTAGTGAGGCCCCCCAGCGCTAGACTAGCAGGAAATTCTTGAGAAAATTTGTCTTGAAATGGTTCAAGATCCGAGTCTTCGACAATTTTTAGAATTTGGCTTGTGTTGGCTGTTAAACTGTGATGCCAAACTGTCTACTGTTTGTCAATTATGGTGTATCTATATTTGTTAAATGATTCCCATTGCTTGTTTTTTAAGGTAACCTTATCTTTTGTTTTTGTCACATTGGAAGAAATATTAATGTCTGAAGTGCATTTCTTGGAACCCTAAATTTGAAGAGACTAAGTAGTGAGGATTGGTGGGAGATAAAGAGATCTGGTGCCATGAATGGGAGCTTTGGTGTCTGGGAAATAGCTTTCCACTCCTGCATGTCCTTGGACCTCTCCCTTTGGTGAAATGTGTACAGGGTAGGTGAGAAGATGGCCTGGAAGATCTTTCTCCTGCGTCTCGCTTATATACATGCTCCAGTTCTCGTCGCCAATGGCGTTTACTGTCTTCACGCATTCCAGACTTTCAGGGTGGAAGAACGAGTCGTCTACGTAGTTCATGTGCTCACACCATAAGGCCATTCTGAACCCGAAAATCTTCCCTCTAGCCGGTTGATCAGGGCGTGCCAAGTGCATCGGTTGGTACCCTCCCATCGCAATCTCTGAGTCTCTCGCCCCGTCCATTGAGCGTTGGTTGATGTTGGCAGATCCAATTATAATGTACTCATCATCAACTACACAATAATGGAAAACATTATGTTACTTTTTTGATATGAAATTGCAGGTGGAAGGAAGGAAGGGAGTTGGGTGCAGGTTGGTAAAGGTCAAGTCTAGCACCCGGTAGACGGTGGGCGGTGGCCGGGGAATTGTTGAGTGGAGGCTACTAAAAAATGTGTGACAGTATAAATCAATAAAGTTGCGTCTTCACTACTAGCTATAGCTTTTGGTATAGTGGTAAATGCCAACTAATCTGGTAGATAGAGGATTTGAAGCAACACCAGCCGGTAAAGCAACCTCCGGTCGGTAAAGGCCAAGTCTAGCACTCGGTGGTTGAGCCTTTTGAAAACCTTGACAATATAAAAGCCAACTAATCTAGCAGAGGCTGATTAGGGAATTTGAAGGGATGCCCGGCCACTAAAGGACAAGTCAAGCACTCGGTGGTTGCGGGGAGGTCGGTAAAGGGTTTAAAATGCCAAGTTCAGCACCCGTTGAACCTTCGCTACTAGCTATAGTTTTTGGCTGGTAAACGTTTGATCCTAACAAAGGAATTGCTCAGTGCAGTGTTTACTTACCTATCATCATTTTGGAGTGGACATAGATCATGAAGCGCCTAGATTCTTGAGCCCTGGCATAATCACTGTCAGGAATGGGCTTATCAGGAGGAGCATACTCATCTGGGAGCTTGATTTCTCGATTTCCCAGGCAAAAGAATGTCAAGTACTCCCTAAGATCCGCAGAAATCCCCTTAGCATTCAAAGCAGAAGCAATATCAGTATACATCATCTCCATTGTCCTCCTCTGCCAATCAAGAATCGCCTGCACACTTTCGCTCTCCGGCACCCCTTCCGGCCACATCGGAATCACAACGTACACCGTGAACCTCTCCCCGGCCTCGATCTTGCTCACAATCTTCAAACTCAGCTCCTTCGGGACGAGATGAATCGCGCCAATGTCCTCCAGTTTAAACTCCTTCGATTCCCTCCACCCGTAGGAGCTTCCCAGGAAATACTGGTTCTCAATGTAGATGAAATTCTTGGCTCGACGAATAGCATTGATATACGCATCTTGAATACTATGATCAATCACATGGTTTTTCCCAGTTATGAGCCCACTCTCGGCCGCCTCCACCGCGTTTCCTGGGAATCCAGCGGCATCATTCCCGTCAATAGAGCGGAATATCTGAACATTCCACCTCTCAGGATCATTATCAGCCAAAGCCTGGAATTCCGTGGGGCGGATAGTGAATCCCTGGAGCTCTTTCATGGAGTATATGTACTTATCCCCGATATGTTTTCTCCATCTCTGCTCAAAATTATAGAGCACATCCCAGGCTGCAGGGCCTTCTAATCGGCAATGGATATCGTGCCAGGGCTCCCTCGGCCCGCCTTTATTCACATTCGCTCCGGGGAAATTAGGCTGGTGGAAATCCTCCTTGTGGGTTGTGTTTAATGTCCGGAATAAGGAATGCTCCCTGGTATCATACCGCCCGTCACAGAGATCAATCCCGCCCAGGAAACTAAGAATTGTGCGCTTGCCCAGCCCGCCCTTGCTCCCCCGGAACTCACTATCCACTACCACTGTTTTCTGGTGGTGAGTGAATAGTGTAGTTCTGGTGGTGAACTGGATTCCTTGGAGAATCGAGCTCCCGTAATCCGAATTCCTCGGGGATAGGAAACAATGGACACCGGTATCCCGGAAATAATCGTAGGTTTCTTGGTCGTGTGTTGCCATTAATCCATCCCTCTTGAAAACCTCTATAGATGTCCTGTCGTCCCAAACCAGGACCAAAACGTTAACCCCTTCCTTAGCTTTCATCTTTAACAGATCCCCGAGGGACATGTCGTGTTTGTCACTCGCCACCGCCGCGGCTGGGTCTCTAACCAAGGATATCTTGGTGTAAACGGACCAACCCGTGATGTAAATCAAATGCCGGGCGTTAATAATCGCCTGAAAAATGTCTTCCCAGCACCGTTCGGGATCAGTGAACCCCTGATCTTGGAGATACTTAGCCATCTTATCATCGGGAACATGGGCGTCGGCGTAGAGTTTAACGTTACAATTTTTTCGTTCCTTAAAGAACGTGAACGGGACGGCGCCGGAGTCCGGCGCCGGGATCCCTCGAGACCAGTCGTCGTCTTCTTTGACGCTGGAGAATTGTAATCTGACGTGGATTTTGGGGTGGCCGTGGACGGGGATGCGTTCTTCGTCGAGGATTGGGAGCCATGTGTCGACGACGTACTTGTTGAACACCTCCGCCGCCGGGAGATAGGCTCTTCCGATGAGGGTCGCGTCGATGGGGTCGTCGTATTTCACCGTGAAAATCACGTGGGAAATTTCGTGGGCGCAGTAGATACGAAATGACTCGTTCCATGTGGGGTTGGAAGAATGGTTTTCTACCACTTGGGTCCTCCCCACTCTTGCCTTGTCCAGATCAATGGTTGCATAGAGTTTAGTACCTGTAATCTGATCAACAATTTCACCAAGTTATTTAAAGAGAATAATAGAGTTGATATTGGATTGTGAATGCATTAACACATTCTGTACCTTTAGTTAACAATTTCTGTATTTGTAAACATATAACGTATGATAATTACAGACACATAAAATTGTTAATTGCAGACAGAGTTAAATGCGCGCAAACAATATTGGTTAACATGTTATGTGTTTGCACTCTTCATTAACCTATTTTAAAAGTTTATGTGTTTATTTGTAATTATCATGTTATGTGTTGTAATTATCATGTGATGTGATTTTAATTTATTTACGGGTAAAGAAATTGTTAATTGCAGTGCATAATATGTCAATTGCAAATACAAAATCTGAAAGTTATTTTTGAACCAAGATCCATATACACTGCAAAGTAATAGACCATAATCCATGGTATAATTTGCCATCACCTCTAGGTGGTGCGGGTTCAACAAAGTGTAACTTGTAAAAAATGGTCAAGCCAGCTTGATCGGTATTTTGGTACGTACTTAGGAGAACATTAAGGGATAAAATCGCCCTTTTAACAATAATTCACACTATTATTTGGTGGCAAAAACTTGTGTGAAATTGTCTCACCGTGAGATATGTCATGTCGGGTCGGGTCAAGATGCAAATATAATACTTATACGCACAAATGTCATACTTATATGCTCAAATGTAATACTAATCATGAATAAAATTTTTGTTACTTATTAGGATAAATATAATACTTTTACATTTTGATTTACAAATATTATATTTTTCTTCAAAAATATTATATTTTCCCTTAAGTAAGGGGCACTTGTCAACATTACTTATTATGAAAAATGTATTGCTTTTTCTCTTATAAGTAACAAAAATTATATTCCTGATTAGTATTATATTTGAGCATATAAGTATGAAATTTGCACATATAAGTATGACATTTACATGTTGCTTCGACCCAACCCGACCCGTCTCACGAATAAGGATCTGTGAGACGATCTCACACAAGTGTGACCCTTATTTGGTGTGTAATGGTGTTCAAATGTTTTTTTTTTTTTTATAATGTCATGAGCTACCATGTATATTTTCAAAAGTTATACCTTATGCTTTATAAATTATACTCTTTTCCAACGTACTTTTGATAAAGTAATTGATACAAATTTACAAAATACACGATATTTTAACCAATGGAATTGTAAATAAAATATCCCTAATGTTTAAATATAAATTGACTTTTTTAAAAGAAAATCATAATAACCTTGAAACGTTATAAACAATGAGGACATTAACAAAAGAATTTTGAAATGGGTAATACTTTAACATAAAAAATATTAAAACCCGAAAATAACCAAAAAAAAAAAAGAAGTGATATAGATATATATGGACACCTTCTTTTAATAATCAATAATTTAATCCAAATATTGTTGTATTGTTAATTAAAATTATTATTGTTGCATTTTAAAATCTAAGGTAGATGAAATGAAAATATACAAGGAAAGCAGGGTACCTCTGGCCTGCACAATATGAATCTCTTGATGCTGTTGAGGAACTTTTTGGTTGACGATTTAGCAGAGGAATCCTTCAAGTTTCCAAGAAAAAAAAAAAGAGATAAAAATTGAGATAAGTAAATTAAGGTGTAACAAATTAGCAGGCTATAAAATGTACAATCTGTCAATATCAATATAATTAATTAATTTTATATATATATCGGCTTATATGTGGACAGGGCTTTTCGTGCGGATTGTATCATTAGATATGCATAAATGCACCACACACTCTTTAGAAATGTACCAAAATGAAATGCACAAATGCACCACGCCCAATGTTGCATTTTCGAACACTTTGTGGTGCATTTATACGTATCTAATGCTGAGTGATTGCAATGAGAAACTTTGTCCGCACAGGAACTTGACTATATATATGCATGCATGTATGTCAATCATAATGTATTATAATATTGCGGGGTTAATTCTTGGTTTAGTTTTTTAATATGGTGGCACTTTTTGATTTAATTATTTACTAATCATTCTTTCTAATTTTGTCTTCAACTTATTCGAAACCTAAATTTTTATTGAATTGTTTAAGTGATTTGAAAGGAATTTCGATAGGGTTAAAGATGGAATCTAATGGGAGAAAGTATTTTATTTTTCAAACCCTCAAACTTTACAGGAGATGAAATTGTAAATGAAAAGAATGCTGACTAAATTAAAAAAAAAATGGCACCACTATAAAAATTAAATAGAGAGTTAAATTTAATAGATACTTTGATAGTGATATTAAAATTTTAAAAAGTATTAATTGACGATAAAAGATAATACCTGGACAGTACTACAAAAATCAAAGAGTCCACTCGATATCTTATCAACATCAAAGATGGTTGCATATAGTGTCCCATGCAACAATTGCTGCCCCATAGTTGATCACCGTACTTGAAATATCCACAAAAACCAACAATGTTAAAACTTCAATACAACTGAGACATTATACGTAACTACAATTAATTAATAGAGATTAGCATAAAATTAAAAAGTACTAAACAAAAAGCTATACATATGCTCAAGGCTTCGTGGCTGGTCGGAACTTTGTGGTTCGCTGATTCCAACCTATGACTTTATGTTATAATGCCATAGATTCGACCTTCCCTTTTTCGAATTAATAAAAATAAGACAATTATGTATAATGAATAATATCAAATTACAACGTACATTTGTAGATGAAGCAAGCAAGCTTTTCGAGGAAATCAAAGGTTTGGAGACATGTGGATTGATATATATATGGGAGGGAGCTAAAGGGAAGATGAAGAATATCCTTGTTGGAAGAAAGAATGATGGTTTGCTTTGTGTGTTCCATTGTACAATTATGTATAAGATATTGTGTTTCCTCTTTGGTACAAGTTACGTAGAGTAAGGAACATCCTTGGATTGGGAACGTTCAAAGAAGCCTTCAAAGAATAACAATTTGGTTGAACCAAGAAGCAATTCACTTAGCATCCAGCACCATAGGACTGCGTAAAAAACTGCAAATATTTTTTTTTTCCTTTTTATCAGAAAAAAACATATTTTTAAAAGGATATTTAATATATTAATTAAGTAATATTTTTAATTTCTTTTTGTATATTAAGCGTATAAACAATAAATATGTTATTTTCAAAATTCAAATATAGTAAACTTTATCACACGTTGATTTGTTTTTGAAAATGTCCGTGTTTTTTTTTTTTAATCATGGTCAAATGTATATAGTAGTTTCAAGGATGGATGTAATATTTCAAGGATGGAGACCGCCTTAAAATATTACTTTGTGATGAATCAATAATTAATTGTACTTCTACTACTAATGTAATTTACAAAGAGATTTTTAATAATTTATAATTTAATCTTTATTTCAATAATATTTTCCCGTGCATCACTTTGATATATTTTCATTCCGTGCATCGCACGGGGACAACTACTAGTTTATAGTAAAGAGAGCTTCTATTGATAATAATGATGATGTGTCACTGTTTTTGTTTTGTTTTGTTTTTTTTTTAAATAAAAAATTGGAATACATTTCTTTTTTTTTTTTTAAAGAAAATTGATGATAGTGTAGTTTGTGTCACTTTCTTTTTGGTAATCAAATTTGATATGATACCAATTCAAAATAATTTAGAATATCCCGTAGTTACCAACCATTTTATTAAGTAATAGTAATTAAAAGAGTTTTTTTTAGTTCTACTGACTCGGTTACAGTGTAGTATCTCACTCCCTTTTATATGAGAGTGTACACCGGATGCCACTTGACCACAAGATCTTTGGCAATAATTAAAAGAGTTAATCATCTATATTTCAAAAAAAAAAAAGAGTTAATCATCGTTTTGGTCCCTCAATTGTTTCCCAACTGTTAATTTAGTCCATTATTTTCAAATTTAACCAACTTGATCATTGAATTGTTTAAAATTTTGTCAATTAAACTCTTTTAGAGATCAAATTGCTGATTTTCACATTTTAAAATTTTTATCAATTTGGTAACTGACGAAATTGTAAACAATTTGAGGATTCAATTAGTTGAAATTGAAAACTAGAGATTACATTAACAGTTGGAAAATAATTGAGGGATCAAAATGTTTATTTCGCCTAATTAAAAAAAAACATTCCTCATTACATATTTAAAATTATATTTTATTGTTTACTTACTCAATACCATGGTTGAAAAATTCGCTAGGAGCTTATCGGTGGCGCTTAGACAGGGATTAACGGCGCCTACTGTGTGAACATAGTAATTAGTAAGCCTAAAAAAACCTTATAACCACTATAAATGTCCATTACAAAAATTACTAAAGTGATTCCACAACACAATTTTTACTGATAAGTTAACAAGAGGAAAAAAAAAAAAAGCTATAATTTCATATGATGTTTTTAAGAAAGTACAGCCTTCAACTGCTTCAACATTCTTGCTTTCAAACAGATCATAAATGCTTATAACTCCACTAAATGAGCAATTCATGGAAGTCTTTTACTGCTAAATCTCCCTACAAGAACATGAGTGGTAATAATTAGATTCTTTTGTCAAGGACAGAAGAAATTGTAAGAAAAATCTTAGAGTTTTGGCATAGAAAAGACAAACCACACTAGAAAGACTCTGTGTGACAGAATCGACCAAAAAAGTGTTGTCGTGACCTTCTAGTATAAGAATTATGCTCCATCCACTCGGTCATCCCTTTCAGGGCAAAATCTTAAGAGTTTTGTCTCACCATGAAATTTTCTTCACCCAACACTCCTCCATTGAGTTCATCTTGGCTTCATATTTTGGCCATCGTGACTCAAATTGTTTTACTTGTTCTTTTAATGCTGCATTTTCCTTTTCATTTTGTTCAATGATAGCCTCAGCCATAAGAACCCACTTTTGAAGTTGTTCAACAACAGATAGTAAAATTTCTGAAGGCAAGTCCTGATAAAAATGTCAACAACTTATGGCAATATCATTAAGACTAGCATAAATGTAGAAGAATGCACCAACAAAGGTTGCTAAACTTTATTTTCCTGTAAGAGAGATCCTTCAAACACATGAAGAGAGGCTAACCTTTTCCCCGCTTTTTCTTACATCACACACCATCAATCTGTGTACTTTTTAGCTTAAAGCAAAGGCTTTTCAGTTGTCTCACTAAAGGAGAAAATTTTCCATTTGTTGTAGTAGTCATTTCCGATTATCCTATTTGGATGAAGATTGAAAAGGTTACAAATTTCTTTTAACAGAACTTCAAAATGGATTTTGGTGCCACCCTAATGACAAACTCAAGTTAAGGAAAGCGATAAAATGATAGGATTTGAGCCGATTCTCGTGTTACATAGTACCTTAAAACTCCAAAACCTTTCTGCATGTTTCTTGTTTCTCAGTAATTAATGTTTGTGAATTCCGCAGGCTGTACAGATGTGTTCGAGACAAAAAAGCCACATATTGCTGCATTAGGATACAAATTTGCCATTGATACATACTATATTCCATAGTAATAATGGAAATGTCAAATGACTAAAACCTTACCTTACCTGATTGCTATTTTTGTGAGCAGCCTGAACTTTTGAATTCACCAAAGCATTAATGCATTATACTGCCATTTGGCAATTTCACCACCAAGACAACAAGAAAGCACATTAACCAATATGAAACCAAAGCCTGATTAAGATCCACTAAAACTAAGATAGTTTCCAAGACAGTTCATAACAGCACTCAGTCAATAAATTTAGAAATTCTTTCAGTATATTGGTTCATAAAGAAGCCTGGTAGGTATATGGTACNTATTAAACTGGTGCAATATTTAAGGCATATATGCATAAAACCTAACAAGCTAACACAAATAAATCATGAAAAAAACTCCAAAACTGACACACATTGGAAACAATGATATCAAGTATGCAATAATATGTACCATTGAGCCATCCTCCCGCCATAGAAATCAATAAATTGGGACACCAGAGACAAGCGTGCTTCCTTGGAATATATTGAGAATAAGTAGTCACTGACATCCTCATATGCTATTACTCTCAAAAGTTGATCATCGTCTGCAGCATGATATGGTTCATAAGTTCATTGCCATTATAAGTGTCAGCTATATCACATTATCACAGCCATACTCCATTTGAAAATTTACTTTTGGGGATAGATAATAGCAGAAAGGAATTATGAGGCTAGGCAGAGGAAATTTCCTTGAAATTCACACTGAAACTGGGAAAGAGATACTAACAACAATTTGCACGAACAGGCATCCACTGGTCTGAATCCCTTTCTACCTCTTCTTCTGACCACCTAGCCCATGTTCTTGTGTCTTGTGTCTTTGACCTCACCATTCACTTCAGCAGCCCTCCATCTACTTCTCATTGGAAGACTTATAGCCAGGAGCTAATTAAGTTATAAAAGGCAAATATGATATTCAGAAAACTATCTGACCGGTTTAGATATATAATCAGATGAAGGACATTATATTTGTTTCAAGGTTTAAGCTTATGGCAGCAAATGATTACATTGTAACTTTATAGAGTATGTTCTCAATATGTAGAGTCCCAACAGTATTGAAACATCTAAAGGAATAGCAGATATTTCTCCTCACATGGAACCATCAAAAGCCATTGATCCAAAAGTTCTGCAATTTAGTAAAAAAAAATTGCAAGGAACACTCAATATAAAGAACAATATAAAGACATCCAGAAGAAGAAGCTGCACCAATATTACGAATTCCATAACACAAATAAGAGCATTTATATAACAAAATAACCCCTACTCTCATTCAAAATGAATTGAACAGTATTTGATAGAAATTCGTATCAAAATTCAAAACTCTTTGAATTAATTTCAAAAACACAAAAAAAGCATATACAAAGAGCATGTTTGTATCCCCTAATCTGAAGTGGTAAGTTGATTAAATGATCAAGACAGCCTAACTAGAGTCATC
Organism: Ipomoea batatas; assembly: GCA_002525835.2. NCBI lineage: Eukaryota > Viridiplantae > Streptophyta > Magnoliopsida > Solanales > Convolvulaceae > Ipomoea > Ipomoea batatas. The sequence goes on from CM008344.1 coordinate 12,356,428, forward strand.
CACAAGTCCAAGTCAACCCTTATAGCCCACAATTGAACTATCATATCGCTTTCAAATTTATTCCGTCTTCGGATTGCATTCCAAGTATTAGCTATGACATAAGACACACTGGAAACTCCTTTTCCCTTCTTCATCTCCCACCTCCTCAAGCTCACCTTTGCTACTTCCATCATTGGTGTGATCAATGGAACTTCTATAGAACACACATTCTTCCCATTGTGCTGACAAAGTAGAAGATGCTCTTCTTCCGTAAGGAACTCCTCCCTCACAAGCCTTGCTGGGATTGACAGCCTATTCTGGGTGCTGTTTACATCTGTGTTGGTAAGCCCCTTTTGAATCACCAATTTCTCAACACGTACTGCCCGATTACCAGCCAATTGGAGAATGAAATTTCTGAATTCAACTGGTAGTCCTGGTGGTGGTTCTGGACCGTTGTTAAGCACCCTACTACTTCCCCTCTTTCGCTTCTTGGAATTATTGACCTTCTCTGCCACAGCCTCATCATACTTCAAAGAAGCTCTGTCATCACCACTGGAATGTGAAATAACAGACTCTGGGGTGTTGCTTAGTGCTTTACTTTGCACCACAGGCTTCACAACAACATCATTGTGCCAAGATAAGCAGCCATAAAATGAACCCATCAGTTTTTTCTTCCATTCCTCCTTATCAGGCAGTGAAGGCCTGATCAAACTCTGATTGAGATCAACCCCACCTAAATAGTACTGATCATCATCATCATCATCATTGTAGCATCCTCCTTTCTTTTGTTGCTTATCCTTCTGTTCCTCTTTCTCAAGTATTAATCTCTCTCGCTCACAGACCGCAAGTAGATAATCAAATCTGCAAGAACCCTCAGGAAGGGTAATGTGAGCAAAATCTTCAAGACAAACCATGATGATATGATGAAAATAAACACCACAGCACAGCAAGGTAATGAATGAAGAGTAAGTATATGTGAGTCTGCGTGCGTATATGTAGGGAGGGATGTTTCCAAATTCATCATCAAAAATCAAAAATAGATACAATAGGAAGGAATTAGGAAATTGAGTTGAGTTACCGTTGGTATCAACAATCATACAGTACCGTTGCTATGATTCCCTCCAAACTTCCCGCCCTCCCCAGCCGACTAATTAAAATTTCAAACATTCGGATTTAAAAAACAAAAATAGAAATTAAAAGCTTATATTACCGGCGGCGCTTCTAGCTCTAGGTGGAAGAGCAGCTCCGGCTGAGGCGATGATAAGAGCTCCGATACAACCACCGGTCCACCCCTCCTCTGCTCTTCCGCAGTCGCATAGCATTCTCGTGAGAACTGATGTGCTTTGCTGCGGAGGAGAACTCTTTGCCTCCAAGCAAGAGAAGAGACACGCCGCCATTCTCGTCGGGTTATGCTATTGTCGAAATTAGTGGTTTTTCTAATTTAGTTTTAAATAATTTTTTTTATTTAATTATGTCTTTGATTTTAATAATTTTATTAAATTGAGTTATCTATTAAGATAGCTTGATAATTAACATTTATTAGTATTCAATTTAACTATCAATTATGGTAATTTTATCTAAGTTAGTTTTTCACTATATTGATTGTACTCAGTTTTTTAATTTTAGAATGGACAATTAATTATTAGATCACTTGTTAGAATGAAATATTAAAAGATTGTTTTTACAAGCACAGACTTATGTTCAGTAAGTAATAATGGGAGAAAAATATATTTCTATTAATTTTTTCTTCACTTCTATTTTTCGAATATTGGATGGATCAATTAAATAGAACTAGTTATATTTCTTTCTTTTTTTCTAAAAAAAAAAAAAAAAAAAAAAAAAAAAAAAAAAAAAAAAAAAAAAAAAAAAAAAAAAAA